>CM053032.1:121043489-122243489 GCA_028564925.1 Lithobates sylvaticus | reverse complement strand
GGTAGGTACAGTGGTGTGAAAAAGTGTTTGCCCCCTTCCTCATTTCCTGTTCCTTTGCATGTTTGTCACACTTAAGTGTTTCGGAACATCAAACCAATTTAAACAATAGTCAAGGACAACACAAGTTAACACAAAATGCAATTTGTAAATGAAGGTGTTTATTATTAAAGGTGAAAAAAAATCCAAACCATCATGGCCCTGTGTGAAAAAGTGATTGCCCCCTAAACCTAATAACTGGTTGGGCCACCCTTAGCAGCAACAACTGCAACCAAGCGTTTGCGATAACGTGCAATGAGGCTTTTACAGCGTCCTGGAGGAATTTTGGCCCACTCATCTTTGCAGAATTGTCCTAATTCAGTTACATTAGAGGGTTTTCGAGCATGAACGGCCTTTTTAAGGTCATACCACAACATCTCAATAGGATTCAGGTCAGGACTTTGGCTAGGCCACTCCAAAGTCTTCATTTTGTTTTTCTTCTGCCATTCGGTGGTGGACTTGCTGGTGTGTTTAGGATCATTGTCCTGCTGCAGAACCCAAGTTCGTTTCAGCTTGAGTACACGAACAGATGGTCGGACATTCTCCTTCAGGATCTCTTGGTAGACAGCAGAATTCATAGTTCCTTTTATCACGGCAAGTCTTCCAGGTCCTGAAGCAGCAAAACAGCCCCAGCCCATCACACTACCACCACCATATTTTACTGTTGGTATAATGTTCTTTTTCTGAAATGCAGTGTTCCTTCTACGCCAGATATACTTGGACACACACCTTCCAAAGAGTTCCACTTTTGTCTCATCGGTCCACAGAATGCTGTCCCAAAAGTCTTGGGGATCATCAAGATGTGTTGTGGAGAAATTGAGACGAGCTTTGATGTTCTTTTTGCTCAGCAGTGGTTTTCTCCTTGGAACTCTGCCATGCAGGCCATTTTTGCCCAGTCTTTTCCTGATGGTGGAGGCATGAACGCTGACCTTAACTGAGGCAAGTGAGGCCTGCAGTTCCTTGGACGTTGTTGTGGGGTCTTTTGTGACCTCTTGGATGAGTCGTCGCTGCGCTCTTGGGGTAATTTTGGGCGGCCGGCCACTCCTGGGAAGGTTCACCACTGTTCCATGTCTTCGCCATTTGTGGATAATGGCTCTCACTGTGGTTCGCTGGATTCCCAAAGCTTTGGAAATGGCTTTATAACCCTTTCCAGACTGATAGATCTCAATTACTTTCTTTCTCAATTGTTTCTGAATTTCTTTGGGTCTCGGCATGATGTGTAGCTTTTAAGGATCTTCTGGTGGACCTTACTGTGTCAAGCAGCTCCTATTTAAGTGATGCCTTGATTGTGAACAGGTGTGGCAATAATCAGGCCTGGGTGTGGCTAGAGAAATTGAACTCAGGTGTGGACAACCACAGTTATAGTATGTTTTAACAAGGGGGGCAATCACTTTTTCACACAGGGCCATGATGGTTTGGATTTTTTTTCACCTTTAATAATAAACACCTTCATTTACAAATTGCATTTTGTGTTTACTTGTGTTGTCCTTGACTATTGTTTAAATTGGTTTGATGTTCCGAAACACTTAAGTGTGACAAACATGCAAAGGAACAGGAAATGAGGAAGGGGGCAAACACTTTTTCACACCACTGTATATAGTGTGTATTGACCTCGGGAAAGCCAGCAGATATGAGGATTGGTAGCATCTGACAGCATCTTGGCGACGAGTACGTACGGGAAACATCGCTCACAAACGGTCGGCTGGTCAGAACGGACAAACAGAAAGCACTGATAAACAGCAAGGCCTGAAAGAACTAAATGAATACCAGAAACGAGCAGACAATAAGCAGTGAAAATCAAAGCGTCCTATATCAAGATATAGGCCGCAATGACCAACAAATGCGAACTGACTACACGCACTAATAAACAGATACGCACGACAAGCACAAACTGAAGAGCAGTAACGATCTGAGTCAGAAAACTGAGAAGCGCGAATCGTAAGTCCCCAAACTTCAACTAACTCGCGATAAACACAGGATCAGCAGAAGGAGCCCAACGGGTGCAGGACGTGGTGCTGAACTTCCTTTTCTAGTCTCGTGGAAGACGACTTACGTCACGACGTTCTTGCAGACCGGAAATTCCGACAACGTTATCCGACCGTGTGTACGCACCAGCAACATCGGACAAAGTCCGGCGGACATGATCTGACGGAACTGGTCATCGGAAAATCCGACCGTGTGTACGGCCCATTAGACTGTGCCTCATTGATACCTGGTAATCGAGTCACATTTAAGTCGAGTCGCATCGAAAGGAAATTTGATGTATAAACAATTACTTCAACGTACATAATTTCATAAGTGTATATTACTAAAAGTGCAATGACATATGACAGGCTATATTGTCTAGTATATGAGGTCTTTACAGTATCTTACAAAGGACAATGAAACTTATAGATTCAAGTTGAGACATGATTGATGATCTAGGGGATTACAAAAGATGTTCCTCATCTTAATTCTGTGTGTTAACCCATGACACAAGGAAAGTGCCATGGATTAATGATGACATAAATAGAACTTAAAGAAAAGGTCTATAAGACTGTGTCTCATTGATACCTGGTAATCGAGTCGCATTTAAACGCTCGATCCAGGTAGTTTCATTTCTTAGGATTATTTTATCCCATTCTCCACCCCGTAGGTCCCTAGGGATCACCGCAAGGGCGATGAAAGAGGCAACTGATGTGTCGAACCTGTGATAAAGATCCAAGTGTCTACTGACTGAGGTGATCATTTTTCCCCCTGATGAGTAATATACATGGTCTTTAATGCGGGAGCGAAAATGACGCATGGTTTTACCCACATAAAACGCGCCGCAGGGGCATGTCATAAGATAGACTACTCCCTTGGTATCACACTCGGCAAAAAAACGTGGTATGAATGTCTCTCCGTTGGGGAGTAAAAATTTAGTGTCCGTGGTTTTATCCACGGACAGTAAGTACATTTCCCACAACGGCCAATGCCATGTTTACGTAAACATTGTGCTGTTCTCTGTGTATAATGACTAGAAGTTAGTTTATCTCGCAGAGATCCTGATCTTCTAAACGTAATGGTTGGGTTTGGTTCTACATATTTTGTGAGGATAGGGTCCTCACGGAGAAGTGGCCAATGCTTGTTAAGAATTTCTCGCAACTCGATATGTTGTTTGGAGTATCTGGTGATATAACGTACAGTGTTGTTGGTCTTTTTAGTTTTAGTTTTATAGATCAGGGAATTGTGTGTTTGTCTCAAGGCTTTATTATACGATTTACGTAATAATGATTTACTGTATCCCCTCGTTTTTAAACGATCTCGGAGACAATTGGCTTGGACTTTGAATTCCTCAGTATGTGTACAGTTGCGTCTCAATCTGAGGTATTGCGCGTAAGGTATGCTACGAATTAAGTTTTCTGGATGAGCACTGTTGGCGTGTAGTAATGTGTTTCCTGCAGTCTCTTTTCTGTAAAGTGTGGATGCTAGGCATCCAAGTTGTGTCTTGGAAAATGGTAAGATCCAAGAAGGTGATTTTATTGTGGTCTACCGAATACGTAAATTTAAGATTGAACTGGTTCTGGTTAATGGCAACCATAAACGCTGTCAACATATCAAGGGATCCAGTCCATATCACAAAGATATCATCGATGTAGCGTAGCCAGCATAATATCTGGCTAGTGTACATCGTTAGAGCATCATCTGAAAAGATAGTACGTTCCCACCCCCCCAGGTACAGATTGGCGTAGGCAGGGGCACAGAAAGTGCCCATGGCTACGCCCTGCACCTGGAGGTAGTGGGACTCTTTAAATGTGAAACAGTTTCTAGTTAAAATGAATTGTAGTAAGTCGAGAATAAATTCACAATATTCCCATTGATGATAGTATTGTTCGCGTAGGAAGGTCCGTGCTGTCCTGATGCCCTGCTCGTGAGGGATGCTCGAGTAAAGAGCCTCGACATCTATAGTCACGAGCAGGGCATCAGGAGGCAGGACCATACCTTCAATTTGCTTAAGAAGGTCAAGAGTGTCCCTTGTGTGCGACGGAAGTGCTAAAACATGTGGCATTAGGACTGAGTCGACCAAGCGACTAGCATTCTCCGTGAGGGCCCCTATACCAGACACAATGGGTCTGCCAGGTGGTAAAGAAGAGTGTTTATGAATTTTTGGTAATACATAAAACGTTGCCAATCTTGGGTTGGGAACATTAAGATATTTAAAGGTGTCAGCATCGATTAGGCCTCTCTGGTGGGCAGAGCCAATGATCAAGGCAAACTCATTTTTAAAAGAGTCTATCCTGGCCGCACTAATTAGTGCGTACCATTGTCTATTTTTTTAAATATTTAAAGCCATAGTTTCATAGAAGGATTTCGTCATTAAGACGACATTTCCGCCTTTGTCGGCTGGTTTTATTTCCAAATCAGGATGTTTTTGTAGACGTTGGATAGCCTGAAATTGAAGAGCAGTAAGAATATTGGGTTTAGATGAAATCGTGAGTAGCCTTAAGTCATTAACTGTGCCCATCAGAAAGGCCCAGATGTTGGGATTAGTCATTAGATCCGGGAAACGTTGGGATTTTAGCTTGAATTTGGGAGCTGCCATAGTAGCTCCAGATTCACTAACGTTCGACACATCAGTTGCATCGGTATTGGGGTCACTTTCATCTAGCAATAATATCAGGTCTCTGAGGGCTCTGAAATCCTCCATAGTGTCGTTTTTAATCTGTTCAGAGATTTGTTTATCTTGTAGGTATCTTTTACGATCACTGTCGAACATGAATTTATATGTTAGATTACGCGAGAAGAGGTACAAGTCTTTTATGGCTTCATATTTATCAATGTTCATAGAAGGACAGAAACTGAGTCCCAGACATAGAACATCCAGTTCATCCTAAGGAAAAAGTATATGGGGTAAGGTTAATGACTTCACGATTCGGTCTCATGTTGTCAGAGGAGGATTGAGTATCTGCTGAAAATTTCCAGCAGTGTTAATTTGAGCAACATGTGCATCCAGGGTGCTTTGTCTTGAAAATGTTTGTGGTTGTACAAGTGTGTGTATAGAACTATAGAACTAGTGGTGTTGGGAGAAGAGGGTAAAGATGCATTATCAGTGATATTAGAGGATGCATGGTTGGAGCGATTGGGTATCTCCACACCAGGGGGGATATGTGTTAGTGAAGATTGGGATGGATTTTGAGTGTTAAGTAGTTGAATAGCATGAAGGGCCGTAGCTCCTAGATATTTGCCTTGTGATTGGCCGCCTGTGCCCTGTGGCTGAAGGTTATCTTGTATAGGTTTATGTAGAATCAGTGTAGTATCGACTGTTGGGGGACGTCTTTTGTGAGGTGTTCGGGGCCCCCCACCACCAAGATCCCGCTTACGTGTACCCGGATGGACATGTTGCATGCTTTGGTTAAGACAAAGCACCCTGGATGCACATGTTGCTCAAATTAACACTGCTGGAAATTTTCAGCAGGTACTCAATCCTCCTCTGACAACATGAGACCGAATCGTGAAGTTATTAACCTCACCCCATATACTTTTTCTAACGATGAACTGGATGTTCTATGTTTGGGACTCAGTTTCTGTCCTTCTATGAATATTGATAAATATGAAGCCATAAAAGACTTGTACATCTTCTCGCGTAATCTAACATATAAATTCATGTTCGACAGTGATCGTAAAAGATACCTACAAGATAAACAAATCTCTGAACAGATTAAAAACTACACTATGGAGGATTTCAGAGCCCTCAGAGACCTGATATTATTGCTAGATGAAAGTGACCCCAATACCAAGGCCACTGATGTGTCGAACCTTAGTGAATCTGGAGCTACTATGGCAGCTCCCAAATTCAAGCTAAAATCTTAACGTTTCCCGGATCTAATGACTAATCCCAACATCTGGGCCTTTCTGATGGGCACAGTTAATGACTTAAGGCTACTCACGATTTCATCTAAACCCAATAATCTTACTGCTCTTCAATTTCAGGCTATCCAACGTCTACAAAATCATCCTGATTTGGAAATAAAACCAGCCGACAAAGGCGGAAATATCGTCTTAATGACGAAATCCTTCTATGAAACTATGGCTTTAAATATTTTAAAAAAATAGACAATGGTACGCACTAATTAGTGCGGCCAGGATAGACTCTTTTAAAAATGAGTTTGCCTTGATCATTGGCTCTGCCCACCAGAGAGGCCTAATCGATGCTGACACCTTTAAATATCTTAATGTTCCCAACCCAAGATTGGCAACGTTTTATGAATTACCAAAAATTCATAAACACTCTTCTTTACCATCTGGCAGACCCATTGTGTCTGGTATAGGGGCCCTCACGGAGAATGCTAGTCGCTTGGTCGACTCAGTCCTAATGCCACATGTTTTAGCACTTCCGTCGCACACAAGGGACACTCTTGACCTTCTTAAGCAAATTGAAGGTATGGTCCTGCCTCCTGATGCCCTGCTCGTGACTATAGATGTCGAGGCTCTTTACTCGAGCATCCCTCACAAGCAGGGCATCAGGACAGCACGGACCTTCCTACGCGAACAAGACCATCATCGATGGGAATATTGTGAATTTATTCTCGACTTACTACAATTCATTTTAACTAGAAACTGTTTCACATTTAAAGAGTCCCACTACCTCCAGGTGCAGGGCGTAGCCATGGGCACTTGCTGTGCCCCTGCCTACACCAATCTGTACCTGGGGGGGTGGGAACATACTATCTTTTCAGATAATGCTCTAACGATGTACACTAGCCAGATATTATGCTGGCTACGCTACATCGATGATATCTTTATGATATGGACTGGATCCCTTGATATGTTGACAGCGTTTATGGTTGCCATTAACCAGAACCAGTTCAATATTAAATTTACGTATTCGGTAGACCACAATAAAATCACCTTCTTGGATCTTACCATTTTCCAAGACACAACTGGATGCCTAGCATCCACACTTTACAGAAAAGAGACTGCAGGAAACACATTACTACACGCCAACAGTGCTCATCCAGAAAACTTAATTCGTAGCATACCTTACGCGCAATACCTCAGAGACGCAACTGTACACATACCGAGGAATAAAAAGTCCAAGCCAATTGTCTCCGAGATCGTTTAAAAACTAGGGGATACAGTAAATCATTATTACGTAAATCGTATAATAAAGCCTTGAGACAATCACGCAATTCCCTGAACTATAAAACTAAAACTAAAAAGACCAACGACACTGTACGTTATAACACCAGATACTCCAAACAACATATCGAGTAGCGAGAAATTCTTAACAAGCATTGGCCACTTCTCCGTGAGGACCCTATCCTCACAAAATATGTTGAACCAAACCCAACCATTACGTTTAAAAGATCAGGATCTCTGCGAGATAAACTAACTTCTAGTCATTATACACAGAGAACAGCACAATGTTTACGTAAACATGGCATTGGCCGTTGTGGGAAATGTACTTACTGTCCGTGGATAAAACCAGGCACTATATTTATACTCCCCAACGGAGAGACATTCATACCACGTTTTTTTGCAGATTGTGATACCAAGGGAGTAGTCTATCTTATAACATGCACCTACGGCGCGTTTTATGTGGGTAAAACCATGCGTCATTTTCGCTGCAACAACCTTTAGACCCATTGGGGGCCTATTGCGGCCAGCATCCACTTTGGTTGCAGAACTAGGAACGATAGAATTTTCTATATATATATGTACACATTGCTACATACATATATTTTGTATGTTATACAAATGTAAATTTCAAATAATTATATGTATATTTACTGTGCACTCTTCTGACTCTATTTAGCTACCTACCTTCACATTCTCAGCTCCAGATGAAGCATAACTGTACGCGAAACATGTAGAGCCTGTATGTATGCTGTATATTTTTTCTGATGACATCATCGCCTTATTGCATCGACCTCTGTGGATGGACAAATCATCTTTCTATCACTCAACTTTTGATAGTTGGGTCTCTTCCCTTACCCACAGGGTCATATCTATCTTGATGTTATTTGCCGTCATCTGAATATCTATAACAATTGTTGGCAAAGCTAAAACTGATTTTAAAATATGCATTTTCTCTTATGTAAAAATTATTTTTAATAATAAAATTACTTTTTTCTATATCAATACTTGTCTGTACCGTGCCTATAAAGTCCAAGTCCCAACTACCTCCCCTTCTTTTGAAACGCCTGTCAGTTTTGACGGCGGACCTGAATGGGCGCTTCATGCTAGTCTATGGAGCGTCGGATGTCAGCGGAGACATGTCCGCTGACATCCAACCCGGTCCGATCCGCCAAAAGCAGACGTATGTCTCTACGTCCAGATCCGTCGCTGGTGGATCGGATCGGTGAGATCTGATGAAAACGGACACGCTGTCCGTTTTCATCAGATCTCTCCATAGAGACCAGCGGCGCTGGACAAGCGACTCCCCACTCAGTGAGCAGAGAGGGACCTGTCATACGCCGGCTCAGCGGAGATCAACAGGAAGATCTCCCGCTGAGCCGGCGGACAGAGGCGGGCTCTGTGCAAGCGGAGTCCGCCTCGTGCGAAAGTTTTGTGTGCGCCTCGTGTGCAAATTTCTGCAGAGTATATATGACAGGCCCCTACTTTCAAACATCCAACTTACAAACGACTCCTACTTGCAAACGGAAGGAGACAACAGGAAGTGAGAGGAAATCTACCCCTAGGAAGGGAAATTCTCTCCTGTAAGAGTTAATATGGGAAAAAGGTGTCTCTTCTCTACTGATGCTTTATCACCAATCCTTGTTTCAATAAAAACCCCACTTTTCCAAAAACATTTGTCATTGGGAGGGACAGTGAGGTGAAATGTTCTGAACAAGTGCACAGACAGCAAAACAAATGTTACACCCTTCCCTATAATCTCCAAAAAGCTTAAAAATAGATTTTTTTGGCTGCAGCTACACTTAAAAATGTACCTGTTCCAAATTACAAACAGATTCTACTTAAGAACAAACCTACAGTCCCTGTCTTGTTTACACCGTCTGTATACTGCTGTTCAGAGTATATAGAGTTTTAGGTATAGGGTTTTATTTTGGGTGAGGGGTTCCCCTTAACATCCATACAAGACCCAAAGGGGCTGGTAATGGCCTGTGGTGGGGTGATGGGGTAGCCATGCCATTTTTCTCAAAGATTTTCATCCATATTGCCAGGACAAGACATGACATTAAAGCCGCAAGCAGTTTTAAATGGCTTTTTTTCCTTTACAAATGTCATTTTGTGCAGGGACAGTTCTAAACACTGGAAACACATGCCAATTCACAGGCATACTTTAGACACCCCCCAGGTATGATATTTAAAGGAATATTTCACTTTTTTTCCCCTTTATGCATCATTAAATTGACTGCTCCAGAAAAAACGGCCGTTTTTAAAACTTCTTTTTGCATTGATACATGTGCCCTGGGGCAGGATCCGGGTCCCCAAACCCTGTTTAGGACAATAACATGCATATTAGCCGTTATAATTAGCACTTTAGATTTCGAATGTTCGCGTCCATTGTATTTAATAGGGTTCTAATGTTCGTGCAAACTTTCTGTCCGTTCGCAGGTTCTGGTGCGAACCGAACCGGGGGGTGTTCGGCTCATCCCTAGTCACTGCGTTCTCATGTTCAGAATTTTGGGCCAACATTTGTGTATGCAAGACAAGTTTGAGCCAACATTCTTCGGAAAAAAATCCACGGTTTTGTTGTCAGAAAATCCGATCGTGTGTATGGGGCATAAGATATATGTGGAATGTGGTACCACCTGTATCTGAGTAAGAGTAATAGGACCGAGGCCTGGGGCTTGCTTAAACCACTACCTGTTCCAGATAGGCCTTAGAAAATTATATCCATGGGCTTCAAAGTAGCGCTTCCTCCCATAGAGACTCATGTTGTGGTGGTAGACCGGCTCTCCAAGACAGCACACTTCATTCTAATGAAAGAACACCTTCTGCCCCCGAAACAGCGCAAGTCTTCATCAAGGAGATTATTAAGATTCATGGAGTACCGGCCAACATTGTCTCAGACAGGGGAGTACAGTTCACCTCCAGGTTCTGGAAAGCACTCTGCGACTCCCTTGGTATTGAAATATCATTTTCTTCAGCCTACCACCCACAGACAAACGGGCAGATGGAGACGACCAATCAGACCCTCGAACAGTACCTACGCTGTTTTTCTTCTTTCTCTCAGGATGACTGGATCTCTCTACTGCCGTTAGCTGAGTTTGCTTACAACAACTCTATCTCTATCTAACAACTCTTTGTACTCTTTACCTGGTTGCTGCCACATGCTTGACACCATCTGAACCAAATAAGTTTATCTTATGCCTCGTACACACGTACGGACTTTTGCCGGCGGACCTAAGTCCAGCGGACAATCCGCTGGACTTTCCGGCTAGGTCCGCTGGACTTTCCGAGGGTGTGGACTTGCCCACACACGCACGGACTTGTCCAGCGGATAATCCGCCGGCCAAAAGTCCGCGGGACTTTTGAAAATGAACGGACTTGCCCACACACGGAGCAGTCCGTTCATTTCGAACGTAACTTCAGGTTACGTAGCTAGCGTAGGCAGTTACTGCCGCCGCGCTAGCTCCGCAAGCTGGCATGGATTTAAAGGGAATCCCCACGCCGAAAAAACGGCGTGAGGGTTCCCCCCAAATCCATGTCAGACCCTCATCCGAGCACGCAGCCTGGCAGGCCAGGAAAGGGGTGGGGACGAACGAGCGCCCCCCCCCCTCCTGAGCCGTACCAGGCCGCGTGCCCTCAACATGGGGGGTGCCCTGGGGAAAGGGGGGCCGTGCGGCCCCCCCACCCCAAAGCACCTTGTCCCCATGTTGATGAGGACAAGGGCCTCTTCCCGACAACCCTGGCCGTTGGTTGTCGGGGTCTGCGGGCGGGGGCTTATCGGAATCTGGGAACCCCCTTTAATAAGGGGGCCCCCAGATACCGGCCCCCCACCCTATGTGAATGAGTATGGGGTACGATGTACCCCTACCCATTCACCTAAGGTGTAAAATGTAAAGTAAAAAAAAAAACACCCACACTTTTGAAAAAATAGTTTATTGCACTGCTCCGGGGGTCTTCTTCCGTCTTGGGGGTCTTCTCGCCGGACTCCCCCGCCATTTACCAAGCTCTTTTACCGAGCGAGGGGAGTCCGGCTACCTTCTTCGTCGTCGCCGCCGTCTGGGGGTCTCGATCCGCCTTCGGGGGTCTTCTTCCGTCTTGGGGGTCTTCTCGCCGGACTCCTCCCCTCTCTTCTGCTCTTTTACCTAGCTCTTTCACGAGGGGAGGTGTCCGGCTACCTTCTTCGTCGTCGCCGCCGTCGTCTGGGGGTCTCGATCCGCCTTCGGGGGTCTTCCGGGGGTCTCTTCTGTTCTTGCGGCGGTCGTCGTCTTCCGCGCCGCCGGCGCCTTCTTCTTCTTCTTGTCCTCCTTCTTGTCCTTCTTGTTCTTCTTCTTCTTCCGATGTTGACCCGACGCTCTCTCTGCCCGGAATGCCTGTGCCGCTCTGAGCTCGGACTTATATAGGGACATGGGCGACAGGGTCACATGTTCATGTCACATGGTGACCCCGCCCCCTTGCGATGTCACAGTCCCAGCATCCTCCGGGACTGTGACAACACAAGGGGGCGGGGTCACCATGTGACATGTGCATGTGACCCTGTCGCCCATGTCCCTATATAAGTCCGAGCTCAGATCGGCACAGGCATTCCGGGCAGAGAGAGCGTCGGGTCAACATCGGAAGAAGAAGAAGAACAAGAAGGACAAGAAGGAGGACAAGAAGAAGAAGAAGGCGCCGGCGGCGCGGAAGACGACGACCGCCGCAAGAACAGAAGAGACCCCCGAAGGCGGATCGAGACCCCCAGACGACGGCGGCGACGACGAAGAAGGTAGCCGGACACCTCCCCTCGTGAAAGAGCTAGGTAAAAGAGCAGAAGAGAGGGGAGGAGTCCGGCGAGAAGACCCCCAAGACGGAAGAAGACCCCCGAAGGCGGATCGAGACCCCCAGACGGCGGCGACGACGAAGAAGGTAGCCGGACTCCCCTCGCTCGGTAAAAGAGCTTGGTAAATGGCGGGGGAGTCCGGCGAGAAGACCCCCAAGACGGAAGAAGACCCCCGGAGCAGTGCAATAAACTATTTTTTCAAAAGTGTGGGTGTTTTTTTTTTACTTTACATTTTACACCTTAGGTGAATGGGTAGGGGTACATCGTACCCCATACTCATTCACATAGGGTGGGGGGCCGGTATCTGGGGGCCCCCTTATTAAAGGGGGTTCCCAGATTCCGATAAGCCCCCGCCCGCAGACCCCGACAACCAACGGCCAGGGTTGTCGGGAAGAGGCCCTTGTCCTCATCAACATGGGGACAAGGTGCTTTGGGGTGGGGGGGCCGCACGGCCCCCCTTTCCCCAGGGCACCCCCCATGTTGAGGGCACGCGGCCTGGTAAGGCTCAGGAGGGGGGGGGGCGCTCGTTCGTCCCCACCCCTTTCCTGGCCTGCCAGGCTGCGTGCTCGGATGAGGGTCTGACATGGATTTGGGGGGAACCCTCACGCCGTTTTTTCGGCGTGGGGATTCCCTTTAAATCCATGCCAGGTCACGGAGCTAGCGCGGCGGCAGTAACTGCCTACGCTAGCTACGTAACCTGAAGTCACGTGCTAAATGAACGGACTTGCCGATGAGCGGCAAGTCCGTTCATTTCAAAAGTCCCGCGGACTTGCCCACTAACGGCGGAATTGTCCGCTGGACTTCCAAGTCCAGCGGATAATTTGAGAACAAAACCTGAAACTTTAGTCCGCCGTACTTTGGCGCCAAAAAGTCCGCCGGCGCCCACACACGAGGGGATTATCCTCTGGACTTCAGTCCAGAGGATAATCCCGCGGGATTGTCCCTTCGTGTGTACGCGGCCTTAGTCTCATTAGACCACAGGACATGGTTCCAGTAGACGACTGCCAAGCAGAGAAATTTGATGCAGTGTGCGGCTTATGGTCCGAGCACTGACAGGCTGACCCCCACCCCTTCAACCTCTGCAGCAATGCTGGCAGCACTCATACGTATATTTCGAAAGACATCCTCTGGATATCAGGACCTGTGTTATTGCTTGGGTCACCTGCTGGTGTCACTGTTGTTTTTAGCACTAAAGGGTTTAGTTCTGGTGGCCACCAACGGGTGTCTCCCAGCAGATGTACATGCTGATAATCCTGCTGCACCTGATGTGGAACTGCTGGGAGTGTATAAGCCCGCTCTTCACTGAGGCTCAGGGCTTCAGTATTACCCCTGCAAGCCTTATCCCTGCCTGAGCCTGACCTGTTCCTGCCTCATGTCCTGAACCCTGTATCATGAAACCTGACCCAGAGACCTGTCCCCTGTTACCTGCTTCCTGCTCCCATTACTTACTGCCATTTTTTTTAAAACGACCCCTTTAAGAAAAAGAAATTCCAAAAAAATGTCCTTTAACTAAGTGCACTGTGTCCGAGTGCCGGACACAGTGCACTATGGGAAGCGCCACGTCAATGCAATCACGAGATTGCAGACGTGGCGCATCATTTGCAGGGTTAAAACCCACCTTGTGGCGCAATTGAAAGCACTGATTTGCTTCCGTCCGTAGCATCACTACGGGCGGGAGCATTGTGGTTTCAATCTCGAGGTTACTTCCGGGTTTCGTGTAGTAGACGAAACCGGAAGTGATGTCAGCACTCGGTTGCTCCGTTCTTTGCATGGAGCGGAGCTGGAAGCAGTACTCTGGGGAAGGGGGGGTCACAGCACTCTGCATGCTGCTCACTATTTCTAGCTACAGTCTACAGGAAACAAACAACCATGTAAACTGTGCCTGAGTGAGCTCACACTGGTACAGTAGCTCTGCCCATTCCTCCAAGCAGATCCATGTCGGGAGGAAGAAACTGCAGTGGAGGAGAAAGCAAGCCAGGTCAGTCCAGTGAAGGGGGACGAACTCTCCCCTTAGTGATATGTGCAGACATCGTCCCCATGTCAGGAGAGCCATTACTGGATGCACTGTAAGTCCAGACTGAGAACACTGAGCAGGGAGAGGGAATTGACTAAAACTAAGAGCAAGTGAGTAATACTCCCATCCCCCACCTCGTCCCCTCATCCCCCCATCTACCACCATCCCTCTGTCCCTGATCCCATCCCACCCACCATCCCTCTGTCCCTGATCCCATCCCACCCACCGTCCCTCTGTCCCTGATCCCGTCCCTCTTTCCCTGATCCCAAACCAACCAACCATCCATCTGTCCCTTATCCCATCCCACCAACCATCCCTTTGTCACTGATCCCATCCCTCTGTCCCTGATCCCACCCACCATCCCTCTGTCCCTGATCCCATCCCACCCATCATCCCTCTGTCCCTGATCCTATCCCACCACCATTTCTCAGTCCCTGATCCCATCCCACCCACCATCCCTCTATCCCTGATCCCATCCCACCCACCATCCCTTTGTACCTGATCCTATGCCACCACCATTCCTTTGTCCCTGATCCCATCCCACCCACCATCCCTCTGTCCCTGATCACATCCCACCCACATTACCTCTGTCCCTGATTTTATCTCACCGCCATTCCTCTGTCCCTGATCCCATCCCTCTGTCCCTGATCCCATCCAATCCACCATCCCTCTGTCCCTGATCCCATCCCACCCACATTCCCTCTGTCCCTGATTCTATCCCACCACCATTCCTCTGTCCCTGATCCCATCCCATCCACCATTCCTCTGTCCCTGATCCCATCCCACCCACCATTCCTCTGTCCCTGATCCCATCCCACCCACTATCCCTCTGTCCCTGATCCAGTCCCTCTGTCCCTGATCCCATCCCACCCACCATTCCTCTGTCCCTGATCCCATCCCACTCACCATCCCTCTGTCCATGATCTCGTCCCTCTGTCCCTGATCCCACCCCACCCACCATCCCTCTGTCCTTGATCCCATCCCTATGTCCCTGATCCCATCCCTATGTCCCTGATCCCATCCCTCTGTCCCTGATCCCATCCCACCCACCATCCCTCTGTCCCTGATCCCGTCCCTCTGTCCCTGATCCCATCCCACCCACCATCCCGCTGTCCCTGTTCCCATCCCACCCACCATCCCTCTGTCCCTGATCCCGCCCCTCTGTCCCTGAACCCATCCCACCCACCATCCCTCTGTCCCTGATCCCATCCCACCCACCATCCCTCTGTCCCTGATCCTATCCCACCACCATTCCTCTGTCCCTGATTCCATCCCACCCACCATCCTTCTGTCCCTGATCCCATTTCACCCACCATCCCTCTGTCCCTGATCCTATGCCACCACCATCCTTCTGTCCATGATCCCATCCCACCCACCATCCCTCTGTACCTAATTCTATGCCACCACCATTCCTCTGTCCCTGATCCCATCCCACCCACCATCCCTCTGTCCCTGATCCCATCCCACCCACCATCCCTCTGTCCCTGATCCCATCCCACCCACCATCACTCTGTTCCTGATCCCATCCCTCTGTCCCTGATCTCATCCCACCCACCATCCCTCTGTCCCTGATGGTCTGTGAGACAGATTGATGAGTACTGTGTATAATGTAGAGCATGGTATATGATGTACAAAGCCCTGTGTATAATGTACAGCCTGATATATGATGTACTACTGGGGACGGAGTGGGTGGATTCTATAAGGGGTGGGGCTTATGAGAAGTGGGATGGGTCAAAAAGGGTGTGCGGGGTCTAGCGCTCACCCATCTTAAAACTTCACCAGCCGCCACTGCTTGCTGCTCCCAGTACCTGGCTTCCTGTTTCCATTTTCTCTTGTCCCTGCCTTGTTTGCTTATATGTGTTCCTTTCACTTGTATATAGCTAGTTAGATAGTCAGTTAGGTGTTATTTGGGGTTTGCTGTGTTCATTTATGTTTAATTTACTTGTTTATGGTTACTGGTGTAGGTTCTCACGTGTGTCATTATCTTTAATAAATATACATTTTCACTCACTCATCTGGTCCTGATTCCTTTTAGTGCAGCAAACTGATCTGATCACCCCTGCTGGATGCCTACATGTGGTATCCGTGACACTGGATATGACACTGAGCATGTGCACTAAACTTATTTGGTCGACTTTGGCTAGGCCTGTTTTGAGTGGAACCTGTCCTGTTAACCACTTCAGCCCCAGACCATGTGGCTGGCCAAAGACCAGAGCACTTTTTGCGATTCGGCACTGTGTCGATTTAACTGACAATTGCGTGGTCGTGTGACATGGCTCCCAAAAAAAACTGACGTCCTTTTTTTTCCCCACAAATAGAGCTTTCTTTTGGTGGTATTTGATCAACTCTGTCCCTGATCCCGTCCGTCTGTCCCTTATCCCATCCCACCCACAATCCCTCTGTTCCTGATCCCATCCCACCCACCATCCCTCTGTCCCTGATCCCATCCCTCTGTCCCTGATCCCATTCCACCCACCATCCCTCTGTCCCTGATTCCATCCATCTGTCCCTGATTCCACCCCACCCACCATCCCTCTGTCCCTGATCCCATCCCCCACCATCCCTCTGTCCCTGATCCCATCCCACCCACTATCCCTCTGTCCCTGATCCCGTCCCTCTGTCCCTGATCCCATCCCACCCACCATCCCTCTGTCCCTGATCCCATCCCACCCACCATCCCTCTGTCCCTGATCCCATCCCACCCACCATCCCTCTGTCCCTGATCCAGTCCCTCTGTCCCTGATCCCATTCCACCCACCATCCCTCTGTCCCTGATCCCATCCCACCCACCATCCCTCTGTCCCTAATCCCATCCATCTCTCCCTGATTCCACCCCACCCACCATCCCTCTGTCCCTGATCCCATACCACCCACCATCCCTCTGTCCCTGATCCCTTCCCTCAGTCCCTGATCCCATCCCACCCACCATCCCTCTGTCCCTGATCCCATACCACCCACCATCCCTCTGTCCCTGATCCCATCCCACCCCATCCCTCTGTCCCTGATCCTATCCCACCACCATTCCTCTGTCCCTGATCCCATCCCACCCACCATCCCTCTGTCCCTGATCCTATCCCACCACCATTCCTCTGTCCCTGATCCCATCCCACCCACCATCTTTCTGTCCCTGATCCTATTCCACCCACCATCCCTCTGTCCCTGATCCTATGCCACCACCATCCTTCTGTCCCTGATCCCACCCACCATCCCTTTGTACCTGATCCTATGCCACCACCATTCCTCTGTCCCTGATCCCATCCCTCCCACCCACCATCCCTCTGTCCCGGATCCTATCTCACCACCATTCCTCTGTCCCTGATCCCATCCCTCTGTCCCTGATCCCATCCAATCCACCATCCCTCTGTCCCTGATCCCATCCCACCCACATTCCCTCTGTCCCTGATTCTATCCCACCACCATTCCTCTGTCCCTGATCCCATCCCATCCACCATTCCTGTGTCCCTGATCCCATCCCACCCACCATCCCTCTGTCCCTGATCCCATCCCACCCACCATCCCTCTGTCCCTGATCCCATCCCACCCACCATCCCTCTGTCCCTGATGGGCTGTGAAACAGATTGATGAGTCCTGTGTATAATGTACAGCCTGGTATATGATGTACAGAGTCCTGTGTATAATGTACAGCCTGGTATATGATGTACTACAGGGGACGGAGTGGGTGGATTCTATAAGGAGTGGGGCTTATGAGAAGTGGGATGGGACAAAAAGGGTGTGCGGGGTCTAGCACCCGCCCATCTTAAAACTTCACCAGCCGACACGGCCTACTGCTCCCAGTACCTGGCTTCCTGTTTCCATTTTCTCTTGTCCCTGCCTTGTTTGCTTATATGTGTTCCTTTCACTTGTATATAGCTAGTTAGATAGTCAGTTAGGTGTTATTTGGGGTTTGCTGTGTTCATTTATGTTTAATTTACTTGTTTATGGTTACTGGTGTAGGTTCTCACGTGTGTCATTATCTTTAATAAATATACATTTTCACTCACTCATCTGGTCCTGATTCCTTTTAGTGCAGCAAACTGATCTGATCACCCCTGCTGGATGCCTACATGTGGTATCCGTGACACTGGATATGACACTGAGCATGTGCACTAAACTTCTTTGGTCGACTTTGGCTAGGCCTGTTTTGAGTGGAACCTGTCCTGTTAACCACTTCAGCCCCAGACCATGTGGCTGGCCAAAGACCAGAGCACTTTTTGCGATTCGGCACTGTGTCGATTTAACTGACAATTGCGTGGTCGTGTGACATGGCTCCCAAAAAAACTGTCCCTGATCCCGTCCCTCTGTCCCTGATCCCATCCCACCCACCATCCCTCTGTCCCTGATCCCATCCCACCCACCATCCCTCTGTCCCTGATCCCGTCCCTCTGTCCCTGATCCCATCCCACCCACCATCCCTCTGTCCCTGATCCCATCCCACCCACCATCCCTCTGTCCCTGATCCTATCCCACCACCATTCCTCTGTCCCTGATCCCATCCCACCCACCATCTTTCTGTCCCTGATCCTATTCCACCCACCATCCCTCTGTCCCTGATCCTATGCCACCACCATCCTTCTGTCCCTGATCCCACCCACCATCCCTTTGTACCTGATCCTATGCCACCACCATTCCTCTGTCCCTGATCCCATCCCACCCACCATCCCTCTGTCCCGGATCCTATCTCACCACCATTCCTCTGTCCCTGATCCCATCCCTCTGTCCCTGATCCCATCCAATCCACCATCCCTCTGTCCCTGATCCCATCCCACCCACATTCCCTCTGTCCCTGATTCTATCCCACCACCATTCCTCTGTCCCTGATCCCATCCCATCCACCATTCCTGTGTCCCTGATCCCATCCCACCCACCATCCCTCTGTCCCTGATCCCATCCCACCCACCATCCCTCTGTCCCTGATCCCATCCCACCCACCATCCCTCTGTCCCTGATGGGCTGTGAAACAGATTGATGAGTCCTGTGTATAATGTACAGCCTGGTATATGATGTACAGAGTCCTGTGTATAATGTACAGCCTGGTATATGATGTACTACAGGGGACGGAGTGGGTGGATTCTATAAGGAGTGGGGCTTATGAGAAGTGGGATGGGACAAAAAGGGTGTGCGGGGTCTAGCACCCGCCCATCTTAAAACTTCACCAGCCGACACGGCCTACTGCTCCCAGTACCTGGCTTCCTGTTTCCATTTTCTCTTGTCCCTGCCTTGTTTGCTTATATGTGTTCCTTTCACTTGTATATAGCTAGTTAGATAGTCAGTTAGGTGTTATTTGGGGTTTGCTGTGTTCATTTATGTTTAATTTATTGTTTATGGTTACTGGTGTTGGTTCGCACGTGTGTCATTATCTTTAATAAATGTACATTTTCACTCACTCATCTGGTCCTGATTCCTTTTAGTGCAGCAAACTGATCTGATCACCCCTGCTGGATGCCTGCATGTGGTATCCGTGACACTGGATATGACACTGAGCATGTGCACTCAAGTTCTTTGGTCGACCTTGGCTAGGCCTGTTTTGAGTGGAACCTGTCCTGTTAACCACTTCAGCCCCAGACCATTTGGCTGGCCAAAGACCAGAGCACTTTTTGCGATTCGGCACTGTGTCGTTTTAACTGACAATTGTGTGGTCGTGTGACGTGGCTCCCAAACAAAACTGACGTCCTTTTTCCCCCACAAATAGAGCTTTCTTTTGGTGGTATTTGATCAACTCTGTCCCTGATCCCGTCCCTCTGTCCCTAATCCCATCCCACCCACCATCCCTCTGTTCCTGATCCCATCCCACCCACCATCCCTCTGTTCCTGATCCCATCCCACCCACCATCCCTCTGTCCCTGATCCCATCCCTCTGTCCCTGATTCCACCCCACCCACCATCCCTCTGTCCCTGATCCCATCCCTCTGTCCCTGATCCCATCCCACCCACCATCCCTCTGTCCCTGATCCCATCCCACCCACTATCCCTCTGTCCCTGATCCCGTCCCTCTGTCCCTGATCCCATCCCACCCTCCATCCCTCTGTCCCTGATCCCATCCCACCCACCATCCCTCTGTCCCTGATCCCGTCCCTCTGTCCCTGGTCCAATTCCACCCACCATCACTCTGTCCCTGATCCCATCACACCCACCATCCCTCTGTCCCTGATCCTGTCCCTCTGTCCCTGATCCCATCCCACCCACCATCCCTCTGTCCCTGATCCCATCCCACCAACCTTTTCTCTGTCCCTGATCCTATCCCACCACCATTCCTCTGTCCCTGATCCCATCCCAACCACCATCCCTCTGTCCCTGATCCTATCCCACCACCATTACTCTGTCCCTGATCCCATCCCACCCACCATCCTTCTGTCCCTGATCCCATCCCACCCACCATCCCTCTGTCCCTGATCCTATGCCACCACTATCCTTCTGTCCCTGATCCCATCCCACCCACCATCCCTTTGTACCTGATCCTATGCTACCACCATTCCTCTGTCCCTGATCCCATCCCACCCACCATCCCTCTGCCCCTGATCTTATCTCACCACCATTCCTCTGTCCCTGATCCCATCCCTCTGTCCCTGATCCCATCCAATCCACCATCCCTCGGTCCCTGATCCCATCCCACCCACATTCCCTCTGTCCCTGATTCTATCCCACCACCATTCCTCTGTCCCTGATCCCATCCCATCCACCATTCCTCTGTCCCTGATCCCATCCCACCCACCATCTCTCTGTCCCTGATCCCATCCCACCCACTATGCCTCTGTCCCTGCTACCATTCCTCTGTCCCTGATCCCATCCCACCCCACCCACCATTCCTCTGTCCCTGATGGGCTGTGAGACAGATTGATGAGTCCTGTGTATAATGTAGAGCCCGGTATATGATGTACTACAGGGGATGGAGTGGGTGGATTCTATAAGGGGTGGGGCTTATGAGAAGTAGGATGGGTCAAAAAGGGTGTGCAGGGTCTAGCGCCCGCCCATCTTAAAACTTCACCAGCCGCCACTGCTTACTGCTCCCAGTACCTGGCTTCCTGTTTCCATTTTCTCTTGTCCCTGCCTTGTTTGCTTATATGTGTTCCTTTCACTTGTATATAGCTAGTTAGATAGTCAGTTAGGTGTTATTTGGGGTTTGCTGTGTTCATTTATGTTTAATTTACTTGTTTATGGTTACTGGTGTTGGTTCTCACGTGTGTCAATATCTTTAAAAAAAAAAAAAAATTCACTCACTCATCTGGTCCTGATTCCTTTTAGTGCAGCAAACTGATCTGATCACCCCTGCTGGATGCCTGCATGTGGTATCTGTGACACTGGATATGACACTTGTAGTGATATAGTATATAGTTCGTAGATGGTTTGTAGTTATTAATAAGTATTGTCCCGCAGCAAACCCAATTCTCCAGAGAGACGCACTTTATTGACTTCTAAAACAGAACAGTCTTGCAGATGATAAAGAATCCAACAGAGTATAATTACGATAATGCTAGTAAATATCTAGTGCCCCATATTTCCTAGACCTTGGTGTCTTCATAACCACACACCCCCTGAGCAGACTGGACGCCATGTTATATCCCCCACACACTGAATGGCTGAGCAATTTGATTGGCCATTTCCATTAAATTCTTTGACCTGCTTTTGTCTTCCAGACTGACAGAAGATCACCCCTAGCTGTGAACAGCTGTAGTCATAAGATGCCCTAATCTGCATTCTTGCATATATGTGCACTCAACTTCTTTGGTCGACCATGGCTAGGCCTGTTTTGAGTGGAACCTGTCCTGTTAACCACTTCCGCCCCAGACCATTTGGCTGGCCAAAGACCAGAGCACTTTTGCGATTCGGCACTGTGTCGCTTTAACTGACAATTGCGTGCTCATGTGACGTGGCTCCCAAACAAAACTGACATCCCTTTTTCCCCACAAATAGAGCTTCTTTTTGATGGTATTTGATCAACTCTGCGTTTTTTCATTTTTTGCGCTATAAACAAAAAAATAGCGAAAATTTTGAAAAAAACTTTATCTTTTACTTTTTGCTATAATAAATATCCCCAAAAAATGTATAAAAAACTTTTTTTTTCCTCCGTTTAGGCCGATACATATTCTTCTATATATTTTTGGTAAAAATAAATCGCAATAAGCGTTTATAGATTGGTTTGCGCAAAAGTTATAGCATCTACAAAATAGGGGATAGTTTTATGACATTTTTATTAATATTTTTTTTTTGACTAGTAATGGCGGCGATCAGGGATTTTTATCGTGACTGCGACATTATGGCGGACACATCAGACAATTTTGACACATTTTTGGGACCATTCACATTTAAACAGCGATCACTGTGATTAAAAATGCATTCATTACTGTGTAAATGTGACTGGCAGTGAAGGGGTTTACACTAGGTTGCTAGTGCTGCAGGGGTTAATTGTGTCCTAGGGAGTGATTCTAACAGTGGGGGGAGGGGCTACATGTGACACATCACTGATCACCGCTCCCATTTACAGGGAGCTGTGATTAGTGACAGTGTAACTAGGCAGAATGGGGAAATGCTTGTTTACATTAGCATCTCCCCGTTCTTCCTCTCCGTGAGACAATCGCGGGTATCCCCGTGGACATAGAGTCCGCAGGACCCGCGATCCTACTCACGGAGCTCGCAGCGGGTGTGTGCCGCGGGCGGCAAATTCAAAGGGACATACAGGTACGCCCATATGCGCAGCCATGCCATTCTATTGACATACATTGCCGCGCGCCGCTTGGGAATCGGTTAAACCGCTGTATGGTCTTGGCCACTGTGCTACAGCTCAGTTTCAGGGTCTTGCCAATCTTCTTATAGCCTATGCCATCTTTACGTAGAGCAACATTTTTTTCTAACACCCTAGAGAATAAAATGGTGGTCATTGCAATACTTTTTGCCACACCGTATTTGCGCAGCCGTCTTACAAGCGCACTTTTTTTGGAAAAAATTCACTTTTTTGAATAAAAAAATAAGACAACAGTAAAGTTAGCCCAATTTTTTCTTATATTGTGAAAGATAATGTTACGCCGAGTAAATTGATACCCAACATGTCACGCTTCAAAATTGCGACTGCTCGTGGAATGGCGTCAAATTTTACCCTTAAAAATCTCCATAGGCGACATTTAAAAAATTCTGCAGGTTGCATGTTTTGAGTTACAGAGGAAGTCTAGGGCTAGAATTATTGCAGCAATAATGTGTGGTTTTTGCAGATGTGTGGTTTGACCACCGTTTTCATATACGGGTGTTACTCACAAAATTGGGTCATATTTATTATTATTACAAGGAATGTAAACATCCCTTGTAATAGACATGACAGGTCCTCTTAAATATGAGATCTGGGGCCAAAAAGTCCTCAGATCTCATATTTGGACTTAAATAAAAAAAAAAAAAAGAAATTGACAACAGAAAAATGGCAATACGTATGGGCAAAAGTGACGTTTTGAAGTCACTTCCGACCTGCTATAGTATGTAGACAGGTGGGGGCCATCTTCCCCTCACTCGTCTCCATACCCAGCCACGGACAGGTCCCAATCGCCTCCGCCACTGCCAACGGCTCCGGTAAGCGGCGGAGAGCGCCGGAGAGCGGCTGGAGGGGGGTGGCGAATCTGCCGCAGAGACCACCATTATCGTAAACAGAACTTCCGGCTGAAAAGATGGATACCTCGGTTGTGGCAGCAGCTGCTGCCGTTACTGAGATGTCCATCTTTAAACTGCCAATGTATATGTACAGGAGCCGATCGGCAAGTGGTTAAATATGAATGTGGAACTGCAGCACTTAACTGCAAACACGTTTTGATTTAGTCATGGGCTTTTCATACAGTAACTGTTCATTCACCTTCTAGAGAACATGTAAGAAGCTTTCATATGAGTGGGTAATTGTTTGACACCCTTTCTGCTCAGTTACAGCAATTCGTTATCAGAAGTTTTTTTTCTGTGCACTAAATTTTTTCAGTGATGTTCCTGACCTACATTAGCATGTCCCCTTTCATGTTTAGTACAGTTCTCTTTTAAGAAGAAACCTTGTATTTCCTCAGAGATATACTTGTACAAATTGTTTTTATTACTGTTTAATCCATGTTCATAGCTGTCTAGTGCTATACTTGTATTACCATATGTCCACATGCAGTATGTTTCTTTATAACTACAAAGAGGTAACAGATTTATCTTTTTCATACTGAGCACTGTTGATGTACAAGTCATTCCTTTCAGCCTGTATTTACAGTAACAATGGATTCGATGAGCTCCTGTTGAGGTTCCAGGGCAAAGCAGCATTCAGCAGTATTGTTCTCTTGTTGCCAAGCAACAGCAACTAGTCTGGCATTTAGTAAGCTAGCATCTCGCATGATAAGTAGCAACTGGAGCTAGTACTAGTCTATCTGAGACTAAACCAAGGCTGCCATCAAATATTGTGAAATCTTTTATTAGACGAGAACAATAGTTGTCTGAGATGCATTGGCTGCACTAATCGATTGAATGTCATGGAAGACATATATTAATGTTCATTTCATGACAAGCAAAGTTTTCCTATGAATAGATCACATGATAATTCATATGTCCTGCTAAATAAATGCTGAAGAGTATTTTAATGAAAAAAAAAAAAAAGAATTGCACATACTGTATGTTAGAATTTAAGTCATGGGCAAATGTTCCATAATGCTTTTCTTTTTCTTTAAATATAATTCTGTTTTTATGATTTCATTGTATGTGTAGTCACATATGCTAACATTGTGTATGATTGTATTTTAACTAATTGGCTTGTACAATCATATTTTTACATGCATGGGCACCTTTGCCATCAACTCCATAAAATCAGAGTGCACATATTTTTAAAGCTGGGTTCACACAATTGCAAATTGAATGTGGATTTCTCTGCATCCAATTCGCTCTCTATGGAGCCGGTTGACACGGCTCCAGAGCGAATTGCACAGGAGTCCTGTGCATATTCTGATCCATTTTAGATCCGAATTCAGCCTCAAACTCGGACTGGAATCGGACCTGAAACGGTGAACAGGGATGCACTGAACCCCTGCTGTGAACTGCTCCGTGCTGCAGTGTGAACCTAAACTAATCCTATGCATAAAGATAGTTAGAGGGGGAAGGTGCTTGTAGGTAGGCTTTACAGGGCCCAGTGCTTTCTATCTAGTGCTTGCCGCTTCACAGAGGTGTATTGTGCCCTGGTGGTTGCCTGCTGCTCTTCAAATTGCCTCATTCTTTTTGCTGGGATCCTTTCCTCCTCTAAATCGGTTAATGGAACTACTGCTTTCCACTGGTTCATATTCAGAATCTGAGAGAGAGCTCCCCACCACTCTCATCTGTCATGCTCAGAGTCCAGAATGCCGTCTCGCTAGTGTATGTATTTTTGGACATGGTATTCAGGTTCTGATGAAACTGTACTGTTGACACTGGTGCATAGCAGTCTGGCATCTCTGCAATCGTGGGCACTGATTCAGTGGACATCAGGACACTGGTGCTGGTGTATAGTGGTCTGTCCTCACTGCAATCAGGACCGCTGGTTCTGTTGACATTAGTGTGGCAGTGATCAGGACGCTGGTTCTGATGCATAGCGTAGGGTGACCAGACATCCCTGGACTGGGGATACTATCCCCAGACCGGGGATACTATCCCCGGACCAAGTCTGTCCCCGAATTCAGGGGCAGCACCAGATAGGAACTTGGGGGTCAAGCACCCTCAAAAATGATTTAAGCACCCCCACAGCACCCCCAAAATTCACATACCAGTTCTTGTATGTCTCAGTGTTTTTTTAAATTTTATTCTACCTTTAAATCCTGTACTGATGCCAGGAAGCTGGGGACTTTTTTTTTCTCCCTATGGAATGATACATCGGCTCCCGCAGCATAAGCTGATGACCTTTAGCTAGACCCTGAAGGCAGATTTCAGAGGCAAATTAGTATACAGCCTCTTTGAGCCTTCTCAGCCAATAGGGAAGTGCTCTCTGCAAAAGGTAACAAATATTGCAGAGCTGCAATGTGCAAATAGTGGTAAAACCCTGTATATAGAATAATAATAAAACACAATCTGTACCTCAATTGTACATTTTATAATGATTAAATATAGGGGGTTCCACCACTTTTTGCACATTGCCGCTTTGCAATATTTCTTACCTTTTGCAGAGAGGGTGACACCATTAATACTATGTTCTAATACACTGGTTGATTTGAATCTCTGTTATTAATGTTGTAGGGGGTTTCACCATTATTTGCACATTGCAGAGCTTCAATTTCTCAAAATATTTTTGCAGAGGGGGTGACACCATCACTATTATATTGCAATACATTGGTTGATTTGCACTGGATATTCTTTTATAGGTTTTACCATTACAATTCTACGAATGGACTTATAAGTACAAGGGTTGTGCTGCATTTTTGGGCTTTTTATTGGTAAACAGAGGCCAGGACATACTGATCACCATTGTACACTCTGAAGAAACCTCCGCTTGCTCACCATGCCCACTTGCTGGTCACATCCACTTTTTGCCCACCCCCACAGGTGTGTGGTAGTACTTTTATCTCAATTCCTCTATAGCACCCCAACATTTTTTTTCTATATCTTATCTTCTTAACATTTGGTAGTCATAGCCCAAAAAAAAAAAAAAATTCTAAGAAGTAGCTTTTTTTTTTTTATCTCATGGACAAAATGTGTCAAATAACGTATAAATCATACAATCATTTCATAAACACATACCACATACACTGCATATATAATTTGAGGAAAATATGCTTAAAAAATAGTTTACCATTTGCCAATAAAAAAATAAATATGTCCTCGGATTTAATTTAAAAAATCGGGTCAACTTATAGCGGTCTGGTGTCGTTGCAATCAAGGACACTGAACCTGGTAGCACTGGGACAGGTAGCTGGCTGCAGTTTATGCACAGTACACTGTTGGGCAGTGCTCAGGCCCCGGAAGACATTCTTCAGCGATAAAACATGTCAGGCGGAGTCTGAGTGGCTGACACTTTCATAAATCAAAACTTGGATAGGACTACACAGGTAGGAACTATCCCTTGCACTAGTGAAAAACAAAACAAAAACCCCTCTAAAGGGGTAAGTGGGACTTTGAATGTACCTCACCAGTGTTATATACATTATAGGAGTTTTCGCAACGTGCCATTTGTTATAAAATCATACTTTATTTTGTACAAAATGTATGTAGCGGGGACACTTTTGCAAGGTGTCCGCTATGTGTAAATTGTTTTATTTTTCTCTCAGAACAGTAAAGGGGTTCTGAGGGTTAATTGTGTAGGTTTAACTTTGGCATCAGTTTGACTAGGTTGTGTGTTAGAAATGATTGACTTGCTTATGTACATCATGATATATTCTAGATATGGATAAAGTGAAATTAATATATATATATAGATTTTTTACATATATTTATATAAAGATTTGTTTGAAGCTTCAAATACATTTCTTGGGCAGTTCTATGTACATCTCACATATGTTTGTAATTTAGAGTGAGGTGACCATTCACCTCCCCCATCGTAAGAGGATAAGGTTACATCCTTGTCTAAAGACACAGAGTTTATAAGTGTGTTATCTAAAAATATAAGTTATTTCTTTATATTATAATATTTCTTGATTAGAATTATTATTAGGTACATTACATTTTAAACGTATATAATCTATTTACTGATATATAGGAAGGCCAGCATGGTGGCCTGCAATTATGGGAGGAGCCCGGAGGGTTTATATACCAGACCATCCACAAACGGCCGGTGTCGGTTCCAGTGCGCCGTATCCTACGTCACCAGGCCGACAAACAACTCACTTCACGTTCGTGAGTTGTCCTACGTTCCTCGCTCCCCCGCACTTCTCGCAGTCACCGCAAGTTCGTGTCATGGGCCCCCACACCTTGCAACCTCCGCAAGTCGATCCACTCCTTGCCTTCGCGGCAACCCATTTTAAACGTAAGTCACTGCCATCCCCCACACATCCTGCTTCACCGCAGGTTTGTGTCATGGGCCCCACAACCGCCCCCCCCCCCCCCATACCCCTGCAATTGCTGCAGATCTTGCTACTTCGGCCTCCGCGGCCAATCCTCTCCAGTAGCCCACACAGCTACTCACGCCTTTCTCTATCCCTTTTCACCTTTATAGGTCAGTAAGTCGTCACCTGGTCTCTCCTACGAACAGGATCAGACCATCTCTTTCTTTCCCAGGTAAAAGAAAAAAAAAAAAAAATGTCGAGGGCTTGCATCTCTTTACCAGGGGGTCAGCTATGGCCCCGAATCAGCTCTTGCAACCCATTTTTTTGGTTTAAATATTTTCATGTCACCCTACCGTAGGTACCAGGTCTACCAGGTTCGACCCCAACAGAGACTCTAGCACTAGGGCAGCAAGCAGGTGCGTAGGTTGTTGTTATTTTCAGTTTCCTTTCTCTCTACACACCTTTCACTACACATCCTCGTTTCCGCGTTAGTAACTGTCACATACTTCTATGCATGTCACTCTGTTTTCGAAGCACAAGCCTTCACTACGCAGACAAGGTCACCTAGTCTTATGACTTGCTGGCAGTGCAAGTATTAGCTGACCGAACCTACGTCAAACTACTACAGATCGAAACATTCCTACTTAGCAACCAATCAGCAGCCACTCTCCCCAGTACCGCCCTGGGGGGCTCTGGTTAACTAGTCCGTGCCGAGCACAGACGGACACCCGAGCATCGGTTACCTGGCCAGTCACCTCCTGGCTCACCTCGGTTGTCACGCAGTCTTTGAGTTTTCAAATAGGCCAGAGGAACAATCTCACTCAGCGCTCACACGCAATCCCCGATTGTCCCCATACCGTCGTACGGTATCCTGCTTTGTTCTCACACTTCCTCCCTCCCCAATCATAAAACGCATAGATTTGGCTCAGTATCCAGGCGTTAGTAACTGTCACATACTTCTATGCATGTCACTCTGTTTTCGAAGCACAAGCCTTCACTACGCAGACAAGGTCACCTAGTCTTATGACTTGCTGGCAGTGCAAGTATTAGCTGACCGAACCTACGTCAAACTACTACAGATCGAAACATTCCTACTTAGCAACCAATCAGTAGCCACTCTCCCCAGTACCGCCCTGGGGGGCTCTGGTTAACTAGTCCGTGCCGAGCACAGACGGGCACCCGAGCATCGGTTACCTGGCCAGTCACCTCCTGGCTCACCTCGGTTGTCACGCATCCCCTGAGTTTCCAAATAGGCCAGAGGAACAACCTCACTCAGCGCTCACGCGCAACCCCCGATTGTCCCCATACCGTCACACGGTATCCTGCTCTGATCCCCACCCCCCCCCCCTCCCCAATCCATGTAAAACGCCCATATATTTTTCTCCTGTTTTACAAAGCTCAAAAAAAAAAAAAATGCATTCCCCCCCCTCTTTTATTCTAGCAGACGCCATGCCTCTGGCCGACAGCGACGATCTCACCCTCGCCCCATCACCTCCCGAGGCGGGCTCGGCAGACAACATTTCACAGGCCTTCAGAGCTTGGACCATCCCCAGACTCTCAGCAGAGCTGAGGCGCAGGAATATCCCCTACCCCGCCACAGCTAGGAAAGCTGAACTGTTCAGTCTAATGTTCCCCATCCCATCCCCACCAACCCCACCAGACACTCAGGCATCACTACAATCAATTGCCTCGGCAGTGTCCCAGCTACACACGCTCGTCTCCTCCCTATCAACTAACGTCTCCAACGTCCAGTCCAGAGTGGGGACCTTGGAGCTCCAGCAAGTAACCCCCACTTTACCAACTGTTGCCACCGCCACCCCCGCATCATGCCTTACAGGTACGCCCCACAGCGGTTTCTCCGTCTTCCCCGCACATCTCGTCCCAGCGAGCATAAGGAAGGACATACTAGATGGCCGAGACATCAACTTGGCATCCCTCCTTATCTCGGTACACGACGTGACAGAGAACAAAGCCTACGCTTGGGGCGACGTATCCGTCGTCCTAAAAGCGAAAGACCACAGGCTTACACGAAAGCTCGCGGTCACGGAGTTCGTGTTGGCCTTCGGCATGTTTCGGGATGTTATCTGCTCCATCAAACCCGACAGGAGGGAAGAACTAGACCTCTACCTTCACGCAGTCACAGATTTAGGGTACAAGTACGGGGGCAGTGCCTTCTACGACTACCATCGCTCCTTTTCAGCAAAGGCAGCAGCCAGGCTCAGCCAGTTCCAGGCAACCACTGACTGGAGCGTTATCGACACCGAACTTTTCTGTCGCCATTTCGCTGGCCTTCGCTCCCCACTTTGCACCAACTGCCAATCCTCCACCCACACGGCCAATTGGTGTTCAGACCCCGATGGCAGACGCTTCCCCAACTTCCCCTCCGTCCCAAACACAGCCCAGTTTTCAGCAGCAACCCCACAACACCCCCAGGAAGACAGGCTCGGACGGCCCGTCCGAACGCTAGGAGGTGCGCAGATATGCAACAACTTTAACTTGGGGGCTTGCAACTTCTCACGTTGCAGACTTCTCCACATCTGCCTCACCTGCCGCAAAGCTCACCCCAGGATCTCCTGCGGGATTAAGAAGCTTAACTCGGCATTACTAAGCCGTATTCACATCGGATGGCTGCAATCCTACCTTTCCTCACACCCGTCACCCTCACTAGCAGCCTTCCTGGTACAGGGCTTCACCACAGGCTTTCACACGGGGTTCATCACACTCCCCGACACCACCCACGAGTGCAAAAACCTACTGTCTGCAGCCACCGACGAGGAAGCCATCAGTACCCTACTACAAAATGAACTTGACCGGGGGTACATGATCGGCCCTTTCTCTCACCCACCATTTTCTGTTTGGAGAGTTAGCCCTATCGGGCTCGTCAAAGGAAAGTTTTCTAATAAACTCTGTCTAATCTATGATTTGTCCGCGCCTCATTGTTCTCACACACCCAGCTTAAATTCCCTCATACCCTCAGAGGAATTTTCCCTCAAATACTCCTCTGTCGACCTCGCTATCCAAGCCATCCTAAACATCGGTGCGGGCGCCTGGCTGTCCAAAGCAGACGTCGCAGACGCCTTCAAGCTTCTACCAATCCAGCCATGTCTGTGGCGTTGGCACGGAGTCAGGTGGAAAGGTCAGTATTACTTCGCCACAAAGCTAACCTTCGGATCCAAGAGCAGCCCGTGGCTCTTTGACACATTCGCACAGTCCCTGTCCTGGATTCTCTCACACCACGCGTCCTGTCAGAAAGTGATCCATTACCTGGACGATTTTTTGCCCATCGAAGACCCCGGCGAACCCCCCATAGACCTAAAGAGTCTAAGGGAGGTCTTTTTCCAACCTCAACATGCCCATAGCAGAGAAGAAGGTAGAAGGTCCAGCACAACGCATCACCTTCTTAGGTATCATACTGGACACTCAGGCCATGCAGGCCAGCCTACCACCCGACAAGCTGACCCGCATCAGGGAGGTCATTCATTCCTTCACGGCCACCCAGGGGTGCACCAGGAGGCAACTCCAGTCTCTACTCGGGATGTTAAATTTCGCGGTTAGAATCATCCCTCGGGGACGATCTTTCGTCTCCCGCCTCCTGGTCTTTCTCACAGAATGTCAAGACCCGGATCAGATCTTCAAACTTGACCAGGCAGCCATAGCCGACCTTTCCATGTGGGACCACTTCCTAGCCAACTGGAATGGCATTTCCATGTTTATACCAGCAGCATCTCCTTTTTCTCCCCAGATAGTCACTGACGCCGCTGCCTCCACTGGCTTTGCAGCTATTTTTGGCCCCCACTGGTTTGCCGGTCCATGGCCGCCAGAGATCTTGGCAATCCCCGGTTTCAGACAATCCTCTTCCTTATTCGAGCTATACCCTATAGTGGCAGCAGCACAAACCTGGGGGAGCAGTTGGGCAGGTCAGACCGTGATATTCGCCACCGACAATCAGGCCACAGCCAACATCATAAACAAAATCAAAAAAAGGGGGGTCCCCTAAGGGTTGGACTTTAAAGGCGTGCAATTTGTTACCCCAAATAGAATAGAATTAGTTGTATATATTAAAAACTCGTTTATTACAAAAAAAGGTTAACACATAAAAAGCAGTAGAAGATTACACATAAATATAACGATGTAAAAACACCTGAAGACAGTTACAGCGAAAAACTTTATAGTACAAACTATGAAATGCGTTTTATGTCGTTTTCTCACGCTGACGCGTTTCGGATATAAATGCTTTCCTCCTTCCTCAGAAGTGAGACTACAACATCATTCATAGGGGGTACATCAAGTATGGAGACGTTCCGGTGTGGTTTAAAAGAAAGACGGCTGGGAGGAGGAGCTTCTTCAGTTTTACAGCCTTCAAAGAGGCTAATTGTGTATCAAAATGTATATAGATGTTTATTCAGCTAACTGGAGCTTGGTAAAAACCCCAATAGTTGAACAAAGTGCATCTATCCCAGAAAAGGGTTGATCGTTCAGGGGGCGCCTGTAGAGCACACTGGGGTCGGAAACTGTCAAGAGAAAATCCTGTTTAGTGGGTTTTAGTTTCAAATCCTCAATGTTCCCGTTGAAAAGTCCCCGAGTTCAAACAGTGTCAGCTGCTGACTCTTGTATTGGCATCACGCTGTTCACCTCCTCCTCAGACTGACAATAACCTGCAATTGTCAGTCTGAGGAGGAGGTGAACAGCGTGATGCCAATACAAGAGTCAGCAGCTGACACTGTTTGAACTCGGGGACTTTTCAACGGGAACATTGAGGATTTGAAACTAAAACCCACTAAACAGGATTTTCTCTTGACAGTTTCCGACCCCAGTGTGCTCTACAGGCGCCCCCTGAACGATCAACCCTTTTCTGGGATAGATGCACTTTGTTCAACTATTGGGGTTTTTACCAAGCTCCAGTTAGCTGAATAAACATCTATATACATTTTGATACACAATTAGCCTCTTTGAAGGCTGTAAAACTGAAGAAGCTCCTCCTCCCAGCCGTCTTTCTTTTAAACCACACCGGAACGTCTCCATACTTGATGTACCCCCTATGAATGATGTTGTAGTCTCACTTCTGAGGAAGGAGGAAAGCATTTATATCCGAAACGCGTCAGCGTGAGAAAACGACATAAAACGCATTTCATAGTTTGTACTATAAAGTTTTTCGCTGTAACTGTCTTCAGGTGTTTTTACATCGTTATATTTATGTGTAATCTTCTACTGCTTTTTATGTGTTAACCTTTTTTTGTAATAAACGAGTTTTTAATATATACAACTAATTCTATTCTATTTGGGGTAACAAATTGCACGCCTTTAAAGTCCAACCCTTAGGGGACCCCCCTTTTTTTGATTTTCTATTATAGGATGTGGCGTAAACTAATAATATTCCCCGTTTGAGTATAACATACTCCCCTGTGTACTTTTTTGCTTAGCCTACATATTTCACATCATAAACAAAGGCCGTTCCAAGTCTTTGGCCATAATGGCCTTCCTGCGCAGGCTAGTTCAACTGTCCCTTCGGTACCAGTTCAATGTCCTCTGCGTCCACATCCCGGGAAAATGTAACACCTCAGCCGGCGCTCTGTCCCGCTTTAATTTTTCATCGTTCTTTTCGCAGGAACCCGGAGCCGATCCGACCATGTCGGCTATCCCTCACTGGTCTCAACTAACCCTACTCTGAGTCACCACCTTCACAGCGCCACCAGTCTTATAAACTTTTCGTTGTCACACAACACGCTGAAAGCCTACCAAGCTGCTTGGAAGACGTACCACCGGTTTCTGGACACAAGCCACGGGGGAACACCAGGGGACCTCCACCATATCCTGGCTTTCATTTCACACTGCTACACACAGCTAGCGTTATCGCACAACACCATCAGACTTCATCTAGCCGGTATCCAGCATTTCATTTCTTTACAAGACCAGCCGCAGGTCAACATCAAACGCCTCCCAGGAACCAGTGCCATTTTCCGGGACTTGTCAATCATGCTCTCGCATTCCCCATTCAGCTTTCTTCCCAGCCTGGTCATCCAGGCAGCCATGTACCTGGCCTTCTACGGCTTCTTACGCCCCAGCAAATTTTTAGTTACCGGCCCTAGCTGCAAGACGCTACACAGGCGGCACCTCGTACGTCGTCAGACCTTTTTCATCCTGCACCTAGAAACATCTAAAACGCAGCAGGCTGGCCCAGGCACTGACATCAAGCTGTTCGAAACTCTCAACGCCTGGTGCCCCGTAGCAGTTTTAGATCAGCTACTGGCACATCTACCTGATCCCTCACCCGACAGCCCGTTGTTACCATTTCCGGTCAGACCCCTTAGCAGCAATCAATTTGTCACGCACGTCAGGATCTTCCTTAGCAACTTAGGTCTTGACCCCGCACAATTCTCAGGTCATTCCTTTCGCATCGGAGCAGCATCCGCAGCCTCCCGCAACGGAGTCCCGGATCACGTGATCAGGAAGATGGGCCGGTGGAAGTCCACCTGCTTCGCCCGTTACATTCCCGATCCCCAAACCGAAATGTCCCAGGCTTTCAGCAACCTTGCCTTGTAGTATTTGCCTTTACCTAAATAAACCATTACCTCCCTAAAACCAAGACTTTTGCGCCCTTTTCTTAACTATTCTCCTAGCAGAACGGGCCTCACTGCTCAGCTCACCAGGGCTTACCTTACGATAGGCCAGGGCACACTTCAGGTCTAGTTATGTTGTCTGTCTTGTGGCGTGTTTATGTTTTGCTCCTTCATATCTTCAGGACCGAGGGCTCCGACCATAAACAGGAAGGCCAGCATGGTGGCCTGCAATTATGGGAGGAGCCCGGAGGGTTTATATACCAGACCATCCACAAACGGCCGGTGTCGGTTCCAGTGCGCCGTACCCACCCACCCATTCCCCTTCTCAGAACACTCCAATACGTTTCTCTACAGAAACAGCCATTACTTCTCAGGTAAGCGCCCCTTTTCTTAACTATTCTCCTAGCAGAACGGGCCTCACGGCTCAGCTCACCAGGGCTTACCTTACGATAGGCCAGGGCACACTTCAGGTCTAGTTATGTTGTCTGTCTTGTGGCGTGTTTATGTTTTGCTCCTTCATATCTTCAGGACCGAGGGCTCCGACCATAAATGTAGTATTTGGTTTAGAAGATAGGAAACTTGTATTGTATAAAGTTAAAAGGGGGGATATTGGCAGTTATCGATATGAATTATTAAAATATAGTTAATGCAGTAATAACACGATTTCTACATTTTGGCGAGCCTTGCCAGTTTCAATTTATCCGAATATCGAACTTTTTTTGAATAATTCTACTTTCGCTTGAGGAGAGGGAATAGAAACACAAACATTGACTATTGAGTCAAGCTTCAGAAGAAATCCAAAAAGCATATTTTTGGCATCATTGAATTGAACTTGGAAGAAAAAGAAACATCAAAATCGGTTAGACGTTTGCGCATGTGCAACAAAATCTGTTTCTTGATCAAGTAATTTCCCGCCAAGAGAGGGAACGCGTGTTACATGAATGAAGTCTATCCTACATTGGTAAGTATGAATCTTATTCATGAATTGTCTGATGAGAGTGAATTAGAATTTAAAAATCTGTCAAAGTTTGTTAAAGATGATGAATTATGGTGTTACATGTTCAATGAATGCTTACAAGCTAATATCAAAATACAAAAGTCAAAATGTACTTTTAAGAAATTCAGCAAACAGGTTAGGAATTTGATTAAGTTGATTAAAGTTTATGATACAATGATATCAGAAGTTCCTGAAAAGGCAAAAGGGAAAACAGAGACTCAGGTATGTTTGTCTGAGCGGATAGATGATTTGCAGAGTGCAATTCAAATAAAGGATATTTAGTTTAAAACAGAGTCAAGCAAGAGTTTAGAGATTAATGTTAATGCAGACTCTATGTAGAAGTCTTTTGTACAAGATATCAAGGTTGATGACCAAGAACGGAAAGGTTTGTTTAAACCCAAATTATCTTTGGTACCAGTTAAGCGGTCCATAAAATATGACCAGGAACATGAAGTTTTGCTTAAAACAAAAATATTAAATAAAGCTGCAGCATGTAGACAATTTTTAGACAAACAAAAGGGAAATGGGCATCAAAGAGTTGCCACGTGTAAGGCCACACCCAGAGATACACGTCACAGATGGAGATAAAGTTTCAGAGCAGACAGTAAATGTTATTTCCATACATGTTACACAAAGGAAAACTTTGGAAGTAGAAAATACAGAACATATTTCTGATCTATTTATTCTTTCTTCTTCAAACAATAGTTTGATTGATTTGCCTTATGCCTCAGAAGTCAAACAGATCAGTACATTGACTGTTAATGACAGTTCAATCAATATGACAAACAATGATGAAAATGAGAGGGAGGGATTACTTCCATCACCATCAGGATTTAGGGAAAACGGTTCTGAGTCACCTCCAACATTAAAATATGTGACTTCACTTTTAATAGATGAAAGTGGAAGGCCATGGGAACATGGCTTATTAAATGGTAAGAATACTAAATGGTTAATAGATTTAGAATCTGAACTCAGTTTAACTAAACACAAATTATCTGTGAATATTGATTCTCTGAAATGTAATTTAATTGGTTTCAATGGAAAAGAAAATACAGTTGCAGCTAAAGTTTCTGATGTGAATTTTCGAGATTCCAGGAATTTTGAAAACACATGTAGACATATGGTGTTGCCAAAATACAGAGAATATTTTAGGCATGGATGTGATTAGTAAATTAGATTGGATTATTGATTTAAGTAATTCTACTATATGGAAAGATTCATCTAGGCCTAAATCTATGATAATAGATTCCTCAATGTACAGTAATATTGGAAGTATTTGTACAGCAGTTGCTGACATGTCTTCAGATTTTAATTGGCGACACACAAGAACCAATCTCGAATTGGAACAATCGGTTAGAGCACATAAAAGTCTTTGGAGTCAGACCAAAATGGATACAGGTTTGTTTAAAGATATTGAGATAGAAATTGAGGGAAGAGATCCGAAGCCCCAAATTCAAAATAAGTTGCCACAAGATTCCATAAGTCCAATTTTTGACATTATAAAATCATTTTTACAGCAAGGAATGTTAAAGAAGGCACAATCAGTGGTAAATAATTGTATTTGGCCTATGAAGAATGCTGATGATTCGTATTCGATATCAGTTGATTTAAAATCACTGAATAAATGCATTACAAATAACAAACCCATTGTTCCTAATTTAAATTTTATGTCACAAATGGATGCAAAGGCCAAAGTATTTTTAGTACTGGAAATAGCCAATAGTCATTTTCAGTACCATTGACAATTAGTTGTCATTATAAACTTGCTTTCAGCTTTGATAAAGAAACCTATGCATTCACTAGAATAATTCCAGGATTGGATATCAGTGATGGCTTAGTGCATGAGTGCTTGGAGAAAGTTTTATCAAAATTTTCTAGACCAAAATGTATTTTCCAGCATGTCGACAAATGTTTGCTGTCTACACAAAATACAGAGGAACATGTCACTCTGTTGACGGAGTTATTTACTCTGTTACAAACAGCAGGGTTGAAATTGAACACAGAGTCAGTTCAGTTAATGAAGAATAAAGTTAGTTTTCTTCATATGCAAATTAGTCAGGGACAGACATGTATCACAGGAAAAAGTTAGAAACATTTCTGCTATTCCAATTGCAACATCTTACAAGGCATTATATCAATTTTTGAGTGAAGTAAATTTTTGTAAATAGTTTTTACAGGAATATGATGATAAAATTAAACCATTAATGGATTTCTTGAAACAAAAAGATGTTGTGTTTGATCAATGGAATCAAATCCAGACAAATGCCTTTAAAATGTTGAAAAAAGATTTGCAGAATGCTGTCTCATTGCATACAATCGAAATTGGAATATCTACACCTGTTCTAATGTCTACTAAGGTATGTGAGAATTCCATATCAGTGATTTTGTCTCAGGTAAAAGATGGTGAACCTGAAATAATTGTTTTTTTCTCCAGAGGTTTGACAAATATGGAAAAGTCTTTTGACACAAATATGAAGCAATTGTTAAGTGTTTATTTTGCCGTCAAAGTAACAGAAAAGATTGTGAGATCTAGTAGGATGATATTACAGACACCTTATCTGTCATTACAAATTCTTTTAAAGAGAATTCATTCAGGTGAATTATATAACAAATTTTGCCCATTCTTTTTAAACTTTACAATCTAAACCCATACAGGTAGATGTGGTAACAGAATATTCTCAGTTAAATGTATTCAGAAAGCCTGTAAATGGTATTGTTAGAACAAGTGCTGAAAGATGCTTTGAGCCAGGATTTGTTAATTGTTAATAAATGCTATTAAGAATTTTCCAACAAGTATGTGTTACCCAAAGAATGGTTATGCTATTCAGCAAAAATTCTACAGAAAATGCTGAATTGGAAAATGCTAGAAGTAATAAATTAAGGAGTATAGGTCAGTTTAAGAAAAATAGATGAGATCTATTTTGATAAGAGAGGGAATTCTAAAAACAATGGACTTTTTGATTTTTTGACAACTGATGAAATAATTTATCCATCAGATATTGCAGTTTTTTATATATCATTTTTATGTGACGAGATATGGTTATCATATCAAGATGAGATATTTTTTTACACATTGATTTTTATAAACACATGTAGTGTATTTTCAGAGTTGAAAGGGTTAAACGTCCTTAGAATAGAGTCATTCTAGTTAGAGGAAACATCTGGTGTTAATTAAGACAGAGTACATTTTTTTTAGGAGTCATATAGACAAGTTAGAACTAACTCTTATATTTGTAATATGTAATATTTTTTTTTTAAATCATCTCACGTATATGAACAAATTGAAGTTAAGAAACATATTTTATGTTTAATTTTGACAAAGTTATTTGATGGATTATAGATTTATGCTCAACATAATTTGGAGGGAAAAAATATGAAACATACATTTTTGAAGTGATATTCATATTTCAAAGTATTGTATAACAATGTTACATTTATGAATTATGAAATTAAGGGGCTTGATTTATTTGGTAAAAGAAAAAATAAAAAATAAGGGAAGATATTTTTTATGGTATATGAAGAAAAAGGTTTATGAATTCACTTTTCCTTATATAGAATCAAATTTGAAAATGTATATTCAAGTCAATTATCTTGAGATTTAATTGGATGAATGGATACAGATGTGATGCGTTTGAAGTATGAATGGATTTAGAATTCGATTTAAGATTTAGATATGGAGTTAAAATGAAAATATTGATTAATCATTCATCTTGAGAGGGAATTGTTAGAAATTATTGACTTGCTTATGTACATCATCATATATTCTAGATATGGATAAAGTAAAATTAATATATATATATAGATTTTTACATATATTTATATAAAGATTTGTTTGAAGCTTCAAATACATTTCTTGGGCAGTTCTATGTACAGCTCACATATGTTTGTAATTTATTTATCGTAAGAGGATAAGGTTACATCCTTGTCTAAAGACACAGAGTTTAAGTATGTTATCTAAAAATATAAGTTATTTCTTTATATTATAATATTTCTTGATTAGGATTATTATTAAGTACATTACATTTTAAACGTATATAATCTATTTACTGATATATGTAGTATTTGGTTTAGTAGATAGGAAACTTGTATTGTATAAAGTTAAAAGGTGGGATGTTGGCAGTTTTGGCTTCCCAATGAAATGTTTTGATTAGAGACGGTTTTGTATTTCAACATCCTGTTGGATGAAGTGAGAGGGAATGCTCATTTAAAATTTGCGGGCATTCTGATGAACGACAGAACCTTAAAACATCCTTAATTGGGAAAAGGGTGGGGGCTTTGTTGTAGGAGTGATAAGTTAGTAAAAAGAAAGACAGGCTGTGACTTGAGAGGAGTGGTGCACTCCAGCAGACATGAGGAGGAAGGAGACTGACAAACCTACTTACACACACACACACAGATACATTTATACAATCTTCATTTCAAGAATAAGAAGCTTATCGATGCTATTTTATATTCTACATTTTGACACTGTTTTTGTAATATTTTGCTATTTTTATTATTAAATCAATTTTGGAGTTTTTACATGAGAACTGAATGGATTTTCCATTGAAACTTTCCTCATCGATATGAATTATTGAAATATAGTTATTGATACAGTAATAACTCGATTTCTACATTGTGTTAGGGTTCTGCCCGGACATGTGTGCAGTTACGTGCACATGACAGGCTGAGAACCAGGCCTGGTTGGATGTTTTGGGTACCTGCATTCCTCAGAGCCAATCAGTGGGTGCGTTTGCCCCCATTGAGGAGTCTTGGGAAGGGTACTTAAGATGCTGGAGTCACGTGTTCGGGGTTGGTTCAGCATTAGCTGCCTGTTCCTGGATCTGAACCCGGGTAGCCCTGCAAGGGGTCCCGGTCACAGGAGCGTGTGCCGCCCCGCAACATGGTTGGTTTGACTAGCCCCACAGACCCACTTGGTCTGGGGCAAGGATCCATCTGTTCCTGAGTCTCGGAACCGGCTGGTCCGAGGCGCAGTAACTGAGGGAGGATTCAAGGCATCCGGGTGCACTCTCAACTTGGAGGGGCACCGCAGCTCGCATAGACGACCGGTTGAGGACTCTTCGGAGGAGGGACAACAAGCTGGCATCCCAAGAAGTGCCTGGTTGCTGGGTTGTCAAGGACACTGACGAATCCGTGCTTTTCCAGTACTGCCAAGGAGACAGAGAACGTTCCAGGTACTGAGGAAAGGTTCCTGTTCACGTTGTGTTGCAACTTTCTTCAAGGTCAGAGACTTTGCAAGTTTTGAATTCAAGTGCTGACTGCCATAATCTCTGGCGAGAGCTTTGAAGCGCCCAGCTGCGAGTGGCTACTGGGTTTGCGTTTATAGACTTCCTAATAATCCGCAGTTCAAGGTGCCTGAGTTTTTGCCCCTGCCCTCTGTTCCCACATGAGAATGTGTCTGTTAGATATTACCCTGCAAATAAAAACCTTTCTAAAGTACTTTTATGGTGTCAGCGTCTAAAGTCGTTGGGTACTAACTCTGGGAACCCCTAGACCTGGAGAAACAAGCCAAGCGGAGGTAACCGGAAAGCCCAAAAGTCAAGGCCACCCCATCGAGGGTTATGGCCGCTACAGGTGGGGGCTCGCAGTCCGGGATTTACTGTTACCCCGCAGGGCCTAGGAACAGAGGATCAGCGCCATTTTGGAGAGACTTTTCACTAAGGTGCGTAAGCATGGGAGGAGTTTGTGCTGATCTGTTTCCCACACGAGGCACCGCGTGAGAGTGTGTTGCGGAAGGAGAAGAGGTGTGGTTGATTTCTGGATTGAGAAAGAGAGACCGTTACCTTCTCGGAAGAATGCACCGGTTCCCGAATATGCAGCAGACCCAGGATGCCCACAGCAAGGGGTCCAGCAAGTGTACAGATGCCCGGTACAGTGATTACGGATACGGGCATTCGTTTGCTGCCGCAGGGGTGGTTCATTCTGTGTACTATCAGGGATGTCGAGGCCCTCGGAGTACTGTGTGGAAGATGCGATGGGTTGATCACAAACCCTCGTCCTTTTTCAAGGTGTCGGAGGTGCGGCAAGTATGTATTTAAAATCGAACAGCCCACCGGACTGCCTCGGGCCTTCCACATGGACTAGGCCACAGGGATGGCCATGGAGGAACACATCGTTTATGTTCCAGCTAAGGGGCCAGAGATCGGGGGTTTCATCCAATATTGCCAGCATTTTCAACAAGGACACTGTCTCTGCTCAGGCCGGGGAGTCGACCCCAGAGGTAATGGACATGGCTTCGTCCTCTCTCATGGATCTCACCACCATGCCTGCCTTGGAGGAAGATGAGCCCACACAGATCTCGCCCAGTCGTAAGAAGAGTTCACAGCCCCCCCTAGTGGTTGCTCATCGGGCAAAGGCTATTGCCCTGGAAGGGCCACCGTCATCTGCAGGAGAGAATACAGAAGGAACCGTGAGTACAAAAATCTTGAAAAAATTTGTATCTCGGGACTCTGACACAGAATCTTTGTGCTCCTCGCCGGAGGCCATAGAGGCTGAGGAGTTCTATGAAGTCTTGTCCGACGAGTTGTTGTGGTCGGGTGGGAATGATGTGGCCGCTGCTTGCGGTGATGTTGAGGGATGAATTGCCCTTACTGGGGGAGATAAGGTGTCGCAAATAGAGACCCCTCCAGTCCGAAACGCCTCCTTGCCTAAGCTTGAAAATCTGGCAGTAATTTCAAGAAGCGCCACAGGACTGGTGATGAGGTCCCCTTACTCTTGCATACCCCCTGGGGATGGAGTCACCCGCAATCTACCGAGACTGGCTAGGTCTCAGAGGCTGTTGCACAAGCGGGTGGTTACATCGGCTCTGACCAGTAGGTGGCGTGAGTCGGCAGGAAAGGAAGCAGCAGTAATAACTTTCGTTGTAGCTGTTAGGAATACTAGAGGACCTACCTTTGAGGAAGAAAGTTCCACTGAAGTAGCAGTGTACAGTGTTGCTTTGTATGCTGTGTTTCTTTTTCAGGATTACATCGGGATTGACTGTCAAGCTCATCGGTGATTGGGTGGGTTAGTCAGTTTAGTCTGGGTGGTATATGTACAGTACTTAAATGTGTTATTGTGAAACCGCAAAATGTTTAAATGTGTTTCCTTCCTTTCCTTTTCCCAACACCTATTTAAAACTCAGGCACTGTATACAGGGTTTTTTCGTTAGTAAATAGGTTAGGATTTTTGCCCAGGTTGTTGCCTAGACGATGGGGAAATCGTATAAATGACTGGGTGGGATGTGTAGCGGGGATACTTTTGCAAGGTGTCCGCTACGTGTAAATTTAGTTATTTTTTTCTCAGAACAGTAAAGGGGTTCTGAGGGTTAATTGTGTAGGTTTAACTTTGGCATCAGTTTGACTGGGTTGTGTTAGGGTTCTGCCCGGTCATGTGTGCAGTTATGTGCACATGACAGGCTGAGAACCAGGCCTGGTTGGACGTTTTGGGTACCGGCATTCCTCTGAGCCAATCAGTGGGTGCGTTTGGCCCCACTGAGGAGTCTGGGGAAGGGTACTTAAGATGCTGGAGTCACATGTTCGGGGTTCATTCGGCATTAGCTGTCTGTTCCTGGATTTGGACCGGGGTAGCCCCGCGAGGGGTCCCGGTCACGGGAGCGTGTGCCGCCCCGCAACATGGTCGGTTTGACTAGCCCCACAGACCCGCTTGGTCTGGGGCAAGGATCCATCTGTTCCAGAGTCTCGGAAACGGCTGGTCCGAGGCGCGGTAACTGAGGGAGGATTCAAGGTGTCCGGGTGCGCTCTCAACTTGGAGGGGCACCGCAGCTCGCATAGACGACTGGTTGAGGACTCTTCGGAGGAGGGACAACAAGCTGGCATCCCAAGAAGTGCCTGGTTGCTGGGTTGTCAAGGACACTGACGAATCCGCGCTTTTCCAGTACTGCCAAGGAGACAGAGAATGTTCCAGGTACTGAGGAAAGGTTCCTGTTCACGTTGTGTTGCAACTTTCTTCAAGGTCAGAGACTTTGCAAGTTTTGAATTCAAGTGCTGACTGCCATAATCTCTGGCTAGAGATTTGTTCAGCTTTAAAGGGCCCAGCTTTAAGTGGCTACTCTCTGGGTTTGCGTTATAGACTTCCTAATAATCCGCAGTTCAAGGTGCCTGAGTTTTCGCCCCTACCCTCTGTTCCCACATGAGACTGTGTCTGTTGGATGTTACCCTGCAAATAAAAACCTTTCTAAAAGACTTTTATGGTGTCAGCGTCAAAAGTCGTTGGGTACTAAATCTGGGAACCCCTAGACGTGGAGGAACAAGCCAAGCGGAGGAAACCGGTAAGCCCAAAAGTCAAGGCCACCCCATCGAGTGTTATGGCCGGTACATGTAAAAGCAACCACAAAACAAAATTTTTTACATCAATACTATAATCACAGTTTAGACATTTCAGGAAATATCTGTTTGCACAGAAATTCCGCTTCTTCAGGAAATACTGTATAAAGAGAGCTGTTTCAGGTCAATGCAATAAGAAGAGGCAATTTTCCATCTGGAAGCAATATTGATAATTAACAATCACAGAATGATAAAAGAGGCTATCCTATGCACCAGTGGCGGCTGGTGCTCAAAATTTTTGGGGGGGTGCAAACAAACAGCCTCACTGTGCCATCAAACGCTGCCACTGTGCCCCAAACGCTGCCACTGTGCCCATTAAATGCTGCCACTGTGCCCATTAAACGCTGCCACTGTGCCCATCTAATGCTGCCACTGTGCCCATTAAACGCTGCCACTGTGCCCACCTAACGCTGCCACTGTGCCCATCAAACGCTGCCACTGTGCCCATCTAACGCTGCCACTGTGCCCCAAGTGCTGCCATTGTGCCTCAAATGCTGCCACTGTGCCCATTAAATGCTGCCACTGTGCTCCAAACACTGCCACTGTGCCCCAAGTGCTGCCACTGTGCCCATCTAACGCTGCCACTGTGCCCCAAGTGCTGTCACTGTGCCCATTAAATGCTGCCAATGTGCCCTCTGCCCGCTATCTACCGGCACTTACCTTGTCTCGGTGTGCAGCTGAAAATTTTCAAATAGGTTTGCTCCAAAGAGCCTTTCCAGGACTATGAAAAATAAAAAATACAAAATAGGAATCACACTTGTAAAAGCCAATTCTAAAAATCCCTCTCAAAGATTTGAAAATTACTCACATTACAGCAGAACCTAATCTGCGTTCCACCAGTAGCATATCCCCACTGCCAGGTCTTGCCTGAATATTCCTACACGGTTATCTCCCCTATATGTGTAGGTGGGTGCTAAATAGGTTCAGATAGGTAAGTGTTAGGTAAATTTAACCAGGGCCTTGAACTTTTTAGGCCTGGTTGTCTGTTTTGGGAGAGGGAGTGACAGAATCGAGGGGGGTGTGGCCACCTACACTCTGACCCAGAAAGATCTCCTTTACCTTCCATTGGAAATGTTCTGGAAGGAAGGTGGACTTGGGACTGGGGTGCAGGCAGCTTGTATGGAGAGCTCTGGACCAATCATTAATTTGTGTTGGCAGGGGCAGGACTCAAATATAAGCTGGGGTCACATGCTTCCTGGGGGGAGATGGGAGGAGTTGGAGCCAGAGAAGCAGGCAAAATGTAGCGAACAGGAGCAGGCTTGAAGGCCTGGGGGGTTCAGAGACGCCAGCGCTGGATAGCAGGAGCGGGCTTGTAGGCCTGAGGGTTCAGAGACCTCAGTGCTGAATAGTCAAAGCAACATCCAACATGTAATCTGCAGGAGTGGACCGGGCATCCCAGCCTGGGATGTACCCGGCCATGCTGAGCGGGAAGTAGCTGCAAAGAGGAAGGAGTAAACTGGGATCGACCTTCTGTGGCAATCATGGACTTTCGATGGGAGAGAGTAAAGGGTGTGCAACCCAGCAGTGCTTATCCGTCAAGGACACTTTCCTGAACTGACCCCGGGAGGATCGCAGGAGTCAAGATAGGCAGGTGAGGCCTGGGGCTTCCAGCATCCACAACCCACAGTGTCTTTCAGAGGGGCATTGGTCAGTTCACTACAGGAAAGGACATGAGGACATAATCAGAAACCAAAGTGTTAGAGGCAACTCATATTCTCTGACCGATATGTAACATATTCCAAGCAAGCAAATAAAAGTTTCTAAAGTTTCATGGACTGTCTGCTCATTGTGAATTTGTGCAGGGGTGGAAGAACGGAAGCAGTTAACAGAAAGGTATGAACACACCCGGCAGCTCCCAAGGGAGTAGTGCACTACATATGTATACATGTTCCCACAGGGACCAACCCCTCCGACTTCCAATTAGAAATGTGGGGGAGGCATTTGGGAAAGTAGTCCCCTTCCCTTGGGTGACGGCTGCCTCCTCCACGTGGTAAAAAAGAAAGAAAAAGAAAAATGGGTGCCTACACCTCCAGTGAGGGAGAGGGACTAGGAGGAAGAGAGGGGAAGGGCTGGGGGTAGTTTTTTTTTTTTTTTTCCGTGTTTGTGTTTGATTGTTTTGTTGTGGTTTTCCCCGGGGTCTAGAGTAGGAGAAGGGAGGAGGGTATTAAAAAGAGGAAAAGGGAGGGAGGTCTAGGATATACTGTACCTGGATCAAATGCAGGGGAAAAGAAGAATGTCAATAGATAAAGGGGAAAGAGGTGGATAAACAGAGGAAATAAGAAATAAAGCTATATAATATGGAAGATATATACAAAAAGGGAATAACCTGGTTCAATGGGTAAATAGATAAGAAAAGCAGGCATAGGTGTAAATGGACATGATGTGAATTGTATTATCTACCCTGATTATGTGCCCCATGAATATTGTCTATTCCCCTGCTGTATGTGGAATAAATAAAGAATCTATAAAAAAAGAAAAGTGGGCTTCAATAGTGTAAAACCATTTTAATAAAATGTGCTTTATTTATATTAAAAACACACATTTCCAAGCTAAAATGGTTTTACACCATTGGAGCCCCCCCCCCCTCCCCTTTTTTCTTTATGGTTTACCATATGCAGTCATCCTAACCTGCAAAAACTAATTTCAGGGAGGTCGTAAACTCATTTCAGGGAGGTGGCGATTTGCACACCACGTGCCACCCCCACACCAATTTAATACAGCTAGAGGATGATCAAGTGAAATTGAATCAGTATACAGTGGGGCAGAGCCATGAGCAGTATACAGGGAAGAACAGTATATGGGGATGGCAGTGGGCAGTATACAGTGGGGGAGAGCAGTGAGCAGTATACAGGGGGGAGAAGTGAGCAGTATACAGGGGGGAGCAGTGAGCAGTGTGCAGTATATGGGGATGAAAGTGGGCAGTATACAGTGGGGGGGAACAGTGAGTATTATATGGGGATGACAGTATACAGTGGGGGGGGGGGGCAGTGAGCAGTATATGGGGATGGCAGTGGGCAGTATACAGTGGGGGGAGCAGTATATGGGGATGAAAGTGGGCAGTATACTATGGGGGGGAGCAGTGAGTAGTATATGGGTATGACAGTATACAGTGGGGGGGGGGGGGGGGGGCAGTGAGCAGTATATGGGGATGGCAGTGGGCAGTATACAGTGGGGGGGATCAGTCATCAGTATATGGGGATGGCAGTATACAGTGTGGGGAGCAGTGAGCAGTATATAGGTATGGCAGTGGGCAGTATACAGTGGGGGGAGCAGTGAGCAGTATATGGGGATGACAGTGGGTAGTATACAGGGGGGAGCAGTGAGCACTGGCATTATGGGGGGGGGGCACAGTAAGGGGAAGAGCAGTGTACTGACCACATTAGGGAGCTGAAGTATTTCAGATGGAGAGAATTGATGCAGGAGTCACTCACCATATTGATAGAGGTGAAACCTCAAGGGGTCTCCATGTATGTTCCTCCTCCCAGTCCTCTACCATGCAACCACCTGTGCATGTATGTGAAGATGGCCACACCCCTGCCCCGCCCACCAGCTCGCTCAGCCCGTCGAGAAACAGCCAGCTGGGAGAGAGACCATCGGGTCTGCCAGGCATAGGAGGCTACACATATGGGAAAAAGCTGTACTGCACTGCTCCCGGGAGGGGAAGCAGAGGCAGCCCTGGTTGCAGAGATATTCATACATGTGCCCACACAGATCCCCTGCAGCATTTGCGACCACTGAAGGTCCTCCAGTGGGTAGGAGGGGTGGCATATGGAGGGACCAATGTGTTAATTTCTCTCCTGCCGCAGGAGGGAGAGGAGGAGAAGTGGGCATTCATTGGCAGGAGGAGAGAAATGGACACATTAGTTCCTCCATTTGCCACCCTTTCCCAGGCGGAGTGTAACCGAGCGCATTGCCCTGCAGCCGAGATATCGCATGACACTTGGGGGTGTCAGGGAGCCGCAGTCAAAATGCAGGACACTTGGGATGTCTGCATATGGGGAGATCCACAAGTGAAGAGAGAAAGGACCAGGAGCCATAGTAGATGTAAATCATCTGCATAAGCGTTATATGCCAATCTGTAATAAGAGAGGCATTGTTGTCTGGTGATCATACACCTTGTCACTTTTTACAGTGGTGTTTATTTGATATAAGGCATATTTAATGTTTGTAGCGCCTTTCCTATTGTTATATTGAGGCTGATTTACGAAAGCCGTGCGCCATCAGTAGAGGCGCAAAGCACATTTTCATATTTACGGAACGGTGCGCCAGGAACAGAGCGCGAATCCCCCATTTACTTTAGTGATCTCGATGCACAGGAGTATGCAATCTGTGTGCCACTATGGACATGGTGCACAGCATCTTCAATTCAATATTAACAGAAGATGGAGGTGCCAATATTATGGGGTGATGTGGGGTGATGTGAGGAAGTTTAGTAACAACTGCCCAAGTAACAAATATTCCCAAAATAGAATGAGAAGGTAACTTTTTCTGAGCAAGCCTGCTGTGCCTGCAAGTACGTTTAAAACTGTGCGAGATCAATGTAAGCACTGTGCATGCGCAAGCGGCTCTTGTGCTTGTTCAAATGTGTTTGTTCACTGCGCAGCCAAAATCTTAGTAAATGTCAAGCTTGGGTTGAAAGGACGCACCTCTAAACTTGACATTTTTATTTTTTTTACGCTGGTTCACTTTATGTTTTTTTTTAAGGATATTTGCACACAGGTCATGTTACCATGCTACCATGTTACATTGCCAACATGTGACATGCACCTTGTTAAAATTAGGTAAAAAGACTCTCACTCCTCTAGCTCCTCCTAAAAGGGCATTTAACCTTCCCCCTCTAATGCATATGATTTCCTTGGGCTAGCTTTTGCTTTTAAAGGGGAACTCCACACTCCATTTTACAATTCTCTTGTCTCCCCATTCTAATGCATATGATTTCTTTCGCCTAACTTTTGCTTTTAAAGGGCAACTCCACACTCCATTCTCCAATGCTCTTGTCTCCCCCCTCTAAGCCCTTGGACTTCCATGGGCTAGCTTTTGCTTTTAAAGGGGAACTTCACACTCCATTCTACAATGTTCTTGTCTCCCCCTTCTAATGCTTATGATTTATTTTGGCTAACTTTTGCTTTTAAAGGGGAACTCCACTTTCCATTCCATTCTCCAAAGGCTGGGAGCTGCCTTCACCAATACAAACCACATCCTTTTTCAGAGCATATAACAGGGCCAGCTAAGAAAGGGGCGAGAAGAGTGCTAGCCCAACCCCCTCCTAAATCATACAAGGCCACATCCACTCAACATAGGTGGCTGCCTTTTGGGGCATGTTGGGCTCAGCCCAATACCAACCGCAAAGCACCTTGTACCCACTAGTTTAAAGGGGCTTTCCACATTTCGTAAAGCCCCCTGTCTGCAGCCCCCCACAACCACAGCCTAGGGTTGTGTGGAAGAGGCCCTTATCCCCCTGAATATGGAAACAAGGTGGTTGACTTTTGGGATGCCTGAGCCCCACCTGCCCCCAAGCATCCACCCCCTTTTCATGGGCTGGCTTGCTGTGTGTTTGACTAGGGGTTTGTTAGTGTTTGAGAGGGGCACAATATTTTTTTACTTTGGGGTGGGATTTTTCACATGGTTTTTTTTTAAGTCTTAACAGACCCAAAGGACCTTGTATGTATTGGGGAGGCATGGTTATTTCTTTCTTTTTTTTTTTTTTAATCTTGCAGCTGCAATGTAGATTTGTAAATTTTCTCTAAAGCCGTACATCTTTGAAGCAGCATTTTGGATACATGCTACAGATGCACCACTTTACAGGCAGAGTAAGCCCCCCAAGTTATTAGCTTTTCATCAATTTGGCATTTTTAAAGGCACTTCTCCTTGTTTCGTTTTTGGGTTTGTCCAAATTGGTGACATTAATATACGTCCCTTAGGGTGGGCCCTGGGCCCCCATACCCGTTTTAAAGCCAATAACTAGAAGATAAGTCAATCAAGTGGGGACTAGCAAAATGAACAAGTCAGTTCCCATAGACTGCAATGGTATTTGTTGTCTAACTTTTACCCATTTTAGGCTCTTTGTTTGCCCCCCTGGACCGGGGGTGTTTATCCCATCTGTAATTTTGTAGAATGCTGGACGATGTGCTTAATTTTGGACAGGGGGTCTTATTTTGTGCTAGCTGCATTTGGGTTGGTCTGGGCATGCTCAGGGACTTTGCTTTTTTTTGTATTTATTTTTGTGTGTGAACAACACTTGGTTGTTTCTGGGAATGCTCAGAGAGTGTGTTTTTTAGTTTAGTGATTTAAGGACATCCTTAACAGGTTTACCCACTTTGAAGTTCTGTCTCTACATTGGGTGAACTTGCATTTTGTGTGTTTCATGGACTGTGCATGTGTTTTCAATTGCCTCATTAGCATGTAAACCTATGTTTAATAAAACATGCAGATAGCATTCTTTACCTTGCCCAGCAAAGAGGCAAGATTGTGTGTGGCTGGCAAGAGAGTACATTTGGGTGTCCTTATAGCGTTTGTAACACATGTATTTTCTATTTGTATTTTGTTTTTATGTCTTTGCAAAATGGATGTGTTTTAGAGCAAGTTTTTTTTTTTACTTTGTTTCATTGTTTTCTTTTGGGGGGGGGGGGGGGGGTATTTTCCCCAGAAATATTTTTGATGTTGTCAATGTGTGTTGCTTGTAGGTTATTTCACTTTCATTTAATTGTCTGTGCTGCATTATTTTTCAAAATTTTCTTTAAGATGTGACAAATTTTATTTTAAATCCTTAATAGATGTCCGTTTGTGGGTGCACTCCTCTTGTTAACTTCCTTTGCACAATGTTCAGACCTCAAAGCCATATTCTGTTAGTGTCTCAAATTAACATACATGTGTTTTTTTTTTGCTTTCCTTGCTCTTTTCCAAGTCCTGTTTTGTTGACCAATAACATTTATAGACAATCTTTATGTTTTATGTGTTTTTGTTAATTTCCATGCAACAGATTTCCCATCTTAAGCTTAACTAGGCTGATTGGCACGGCAAAACAAAAAGGTGTGATTTGTCTGCAAGCTACTTTCCTGGTACATTTGTGGTAGCATATGGATTACAGCATGGATTGTGCGTATGCTGCCATGGATAGGCACCAGGAAAGGAAAATTACAGAGCGGTACGTCCTAAAGAACCCCCATACAGGACATGTTTTGGGGATTTATCTTAGCTAAAATAGCTGCCCAAAATACAAAGCCATTGACTGTGATTTTAAGCACCTGGGCAAGATGAGTGTTTGAACCCCTGCTTGTCATTTTAGGTTGGGCTTTGTGTCCCTTTTCTGAAAATGTATTCACTTCCTGTCACATAGCCAAACAGGAAGTGAGGGTAAAACCCTACCAATGTCTGTTCTTGGTGACACACAGGTCAATCTAACTAGTGTCCCCATTTGGCAAATTGCACTCTAGCACTTTGTTGTGTACACCCCAAATTAGGTATTTTGGGGTTTATTAAAGGCAAATCCACGCTGCAATACAAGTGTACTGTAAATCTGAAGGAAAGCACTGGTGATTTTATCATCCAATCATGTGAAAGCAAAGATGCTGTTTTATTTTCCTTGTATGTCCCCCTCGGATCTCCAGCAACTGCACTTGTAGTGCAAAGTGGATTTGCCTTTAGTAAATAAACACCAAAATCCAAGATACCTAATACTTTGGGGTGTACAGAGAAAGCAAAAGGCTAGAGTGCAATTTACCTAATGGGGAAACTATTTAGATTGACTTGTGTGTCCCCAAGGAAAAACATTGGTAGGGTTTTACCCTTGTGAAGCCCACAGGCATCCTCTTCCGGGATACGGTGCTGCTGATTGACCAGCATGCACCACCCGTTCTTTACACGATCTCGCGCATGCGCAGTAATGCACCATAGTGGTGCTGTAATGTATACAGGTTGCCATAACAACGGGCGGCACCGTCAGAAGTGCCCACCCCGTTGTTATGGCAACCTAGCCCTCGGCGCTGCTCGAAGACTCCTGGGAAATGGTGACACACATCTCCCAGGAGTCTTAGCGAGCCGGGCCGCCGAGGGAAGTGAAGTTTTTAGCCCGGGCTATGGAAGAGGCAGATTTTGTGGAACCACCTAGCAACAGGGAGAAATAGGTAAGTGAAATTTGTTTTTTATCCAATTTTTTTTATTATCAGAATGTATGCAGATCTAAATAAAGTTGTAATTTTGGGGGAAACACCACTTTAAGGGAGTTAATTCATTAGTGGCTGGGGAAGTATGGAAGAAGATTTGTGTATATGGAGTGACAAATGTGCAGAGACAGATAGTATGGATGAGTTTGCATGAATGTCTAGCTACAAGACTATTTATGAAAAGGAGGGATTTGTGTGTGTCTGATATTTGTCCAAGAATGAATTGTGGGGGTGTAGAAGACAGTGAGCATGTGTTCTGGGGGTGTGGTGTAGCGAAAGATGTGATCAATAAGAGTCAAAATCTGGTGAAAGAAATAACAGGAGTGAGTGAGTGGAAAATGATGATGTATGGCTTGGGGAAACTGGAAAAAGATAAACAGAGAGTATTGTGGTTAGTGTTATGTGCATTAACCTCTTCGCGCCCGCGCTATAGCCGAAAGACGGCTGCAGCGCGGACGCTCCCTGCAGGGAGGACGTCCCTGGACGTCCTGTTGTTTACTTCCCTAATGCGCGCTCCTGAGAGCGCGCATCGGGGAAGTTCTGTGCTGGCCGTGTCCGTCGGACACAGCCGGTCGCAGATCGCTGTAAACGGCCAATCACAGCGGCCGTTTACAGCGAGATCGGCGTGTCCAATGAGAGATGATCTCATATGGAAACATATGAGATCATCTGTCAGCGCCGCTCTCTCTCCTCACACAGACAGCGTGTGGGGAGAGAGAGAGATCAACGGCTGCAGCAGCCGTAAGTAAAAAAAAAAAAAAAAGAAATGTGCGATCTGTCTCCCCACCTCTGTCCCCACCTCTGTCCCCCATACATGTGTCCCCCATCCATGTGTCCCCCATCCATGTGTCCCCATCCATGTGTCCCCCATCCATGTGTCCCCCATCCATGTGTCCCCATCCATGTGTCCCCCATCCATGTGTCCCCCATCCATGTGTCCCCCATCTGTGTCCCCATCCATCTGTCCTCATCTGTGTCCCCATCCATCTGTGTCCCCATCCATCTGTCTCCATCTTTGTCCCAAGTGCACCTGTCCCCAGTGCCATCTGCCAGTGCCACGTATAAGTGCCATCTGTCATCAGTGCCACGTGTCATCAGTGCCACGTCAGTGTCACGTGTCATCAGTGCCATATCAGTGTCACGTGTCATCAGTGCCACACATTAGTGCCATCTGTCATCAGTGCCACGTATCAGTGCCATCTGTCATCAGTGCCACCTGTCAGTGTCACGTGCCATCTGTTATCAGTGTCACGTGTCATCAATGCCACGTATCAGTGCCATCTGTCATCAGTGTCACGTGTCATCAATGCCACGTATCAGTGCCATCTGTCATCAGTGCCACGTGTCGGTGCCATCTCTCATCAGTGCCACATATTAGTGCCATCTCTCATCAGTGCCACGTATTAGTGCCATCTGTCACCAGTGCCACATATTAGTGCCATCTTTCAGTGTCACGTGTCATCAATGCCCTGTATTAGTGCCGTCTGTCATCAGTGTCATGTGTCATCAGTGCTCCATACTAGTGCCATCTGTCACCAGTGCCACATCAGTGTCACGTGTCATCAGTGCCACGTATCAGTGCCACCTGTCATCAGTGCCACGTCAGTGTCACGTGTCATTGTCCTGGTGCTCCAGGGCCTTCAAAAGTGTACTAGGTAGTCAACAAGTTAGATGTGTAATTTATGCTCCTAGAACACCTGATGGCGCTCCCTGCATGTTGGGCCTCTGTACGTGGCCAGGCTGTGTAAAAGTCCCACATATGTGGTATCGTAATACTCAGGAGGAGTAGCAGAATTGATTTTGGGGTGTCATTTGTGGTATACACATGCCATGTGAGAGAAATAACCTATTACAATGACAATTTTGTGGAAAAAAATAAAAAATAAAAAAATAATTAATTTTGCAAAGAATTGTGGTAAAAAAATGACAACATCAAAAAGCTCACCATGCCTCTTACTAAATACCTTGGGATGTCTACTTTCAAAAAAGGGGTCATTTGGGGGGTATTTGTACTTTCCTGGCTTGTTCGGGTCACAAGAAATGAGATCGGCCACCAGTGCATCAGATGTGATAAATTTTGTATAATTCGCACCACAGTTTGTAGAGTCTGTAACTTTCACAAAGACCAAATAATATCCACTAATTTGGGTTATTTTTACCAAAGATATGTGGCAGTATAAATTGTGGCCAAAATTTATGAAGAAAAATTAATAATTTGCTAAATTTTATCACAGAAACAAAGAAAAATGCGTTTTTTTTCAAAATTTTCGGTCTTTTTTCATTTATAGCGCAAAAAATAAAAAACCCAGAGGTGATCAAATACCACCAAAAGAAAGCTCTATTTGTGGGAAAAAAAGGACAAAAAATTCATTTGGGTTCAGTGTTGCATGACTGAGTAATTGTCATTCAAAGTGTGAGAGCACCGAAAGCTGAAAATTGGTCTGGGCAGGAAGGGTGTTTAAGTGCCCAGTAAGCAAGTGGTTAAAGGAGGTGTTGTGGAATGCATGCAGCTTGTATGTATATAAAAAGGTTTCATTAGACAGTAAACAATGTATAGTAATATGGCTAAGCAAGCTATACTTCTTTTTCGTGTTGGATAAAAAGAAAGGTGTGAATGCCGAAGGCATCTGGAAGTTTTAAAAATGGGTATTGATTAAAAATGAAGTCTCTTCCATGATGATGTAAGACCTTGTTGGAGACAGTGAATGAGCACCAAGCGGAACAGTCTCTCGATAGTTTTTTGAAGTGGAGAAAGAGAGAAAAAAAAGGGGGATTTAGAACACGATTTGCTGGAGAAATCGGTTAGAGTGGAACCACGACACATCTATTGTATCCAGGACCATGCAGCACCAAGGTACTATGATGTTTCTTTTGTGCATAGCAATTTTTGCACAGGAGTTATTAAGAAGTGTAAGGATTTGGAAAAAGCTAACCATGACTCTATAAGGCCTTTCATAGTGGAACCCTTGTATGCTATGGAGAAGAAACCATTGGTTGTTCACCTGTTTAACCCCAACACGTACATTATATAGACAAAAAAACGGCGCTGGGAAAACGTGTACAATGTGAACGTGAAAAAGAAACAAAAGATGTGCAGCTGCTTGTACAAAAAGTGCTAAAACTTTCAAATATGCTTAAACCAATAAAACAGCGCTGGCAAACAAAATTGTGATCAAATAATAAAAAATTCCCACAAAATTGACTTGCATCAAAAATTGTGTATGATGAAACTATTATATATGTGACCAAAATAATAAGATGAGTGACATAATAAAAAATGACCATAAAACTAATTCCATGTGTATCAAATTAGTGATAAACCACAAACAAATATGTGATGAGAAATAAAAAAATGTGAATGTGTCCAGTAATTAACCCAAGAAACCAAGACCAAAGTACATATGAGCTCCTCCTTGGAATGGACTCACCGGACCAGTAGACAAACAGCAAAGCAGAGGGCAGATATGCAGACAAGCTGTGATACGGCAAGCAGGCATAAAAAGCAAAGCTGGAGAAAAAACAGGCCAGAGGATCCAGGGAGCGATGTATGCACACAGGGCACAGTAATTTTCTTGGGGGTGTTGGACCGGTAAAAGAAGAGAGCAAATTGTAAATGCTGTAGCAGGATAATAAAATGCGCACTCTGCGCTACTTACAGGATGCAAAGGGGAAGGCAAACTTCTCAGGCAAACTTCTCAGATACTTCCGTGGTTGCAGCTGATCCAGCGTGCGCTCCACGGGAACAGGAAGTGGCGTCAATGGTTCTTTGGCCGGAAATTACGTCGACGCGTTTCGCCCCTCCTCCTCCGGCCAAAGAACCATTGACGCCACTTCCTGTTCCCGTGGAGCGCACGCTGGATCAGCTGCAACCACGGAAGTATCTGAGAAGTTTGCCTGAGAAGTTTGCCTTCCCCTTTGCATCCTGTAAGTAGCGCAGAGTGCGCATTTTAATATCCTTCTACAGCATTTACAATTTGCTCTCTTCTTTTACCGGTCCAACACCCCCAAGAAAATTACTGTGCCCTGTGTGCATACATCGCTCCCTGGATCCTCTGGCCTGTTTTTTCTCCAGCTTTGCTTCTTATGCCTGCTTGCCGTATCACAGCTTGTCTGCATATCTGCCCTCTGCTTTGCTGTTTGTCTACTGGTCCGGTGAGTCCATTCCAAGGAGGAGCTCATATGTACTTTGGTCTTGGTTTCTTGGGTTAATTACTGGACACATTCACATTTTTTTATTTCTCATCACATATTTGTTTGTGGTTTATCACTAATTTGATACACATGGAATTAGTTTTATGGTCATTTTTTATTATGTCACTCATCTTATTATTTTGGTCACATATATAATAATTTCATCATACACAATTTTTGATGCAAGTCAATTTTGTGGGAATTTTTTATTATTTGATCACAATTTTGTTTGCCAGCGCTGTTTTATTGGTTTAACCAACACGTACATTGCCTTGGTAGTGGCCTTTTTGAAGAGATACTGCACTTCAGCGAAGGGAGGCTTCAGGCTGACTAATCGTCTGGGGATTTTTAATGGAAAATTTAAGTTTTTTTGTCAAACTGAAGGGATTGGTGGAGTGTGGCATCCACCAGCTAATTTTTCAATAGCAGTAAATAGAGGGTTTCTCTACTACCCTGGTCACCCGACATACTGCAGGAGATGTCATAAGTTTGGGCATACCAGAGATGAATGTAATGTGGAGGTGCACTGCCGGAACTGTGGGGAGGAGGGACATGAGGCTGGGGCTTGCTTGGTTAAGCGGGTCTGTGATATATGTGGACAGCATGATCACACAGTGAAGAATTGTCCAAGGGTAAGAAGGGCCTAAGTCTCTTATGCTGAAGCTGCCAGGTGCACCGCTGAGAATGGACGACCAGTGTTCACACAGGAGCTGTCTGACTCTCCTGAAAGACAGGAAGAGGAGGGGGAGGTGGAGGGGGAAGAGGAAGAAAGTGGACACCAAGGTGTGGAGGGTTACATTCCTATCCAGATATATTTTGGGCCAGCAGCGGTTGGAAAATAAGCTTTTGACACATTGGCTGTCGTGTGCCCCAGGCCCCCTGGGGCTGGGCGGAATTCCATACTAGTATGGACCAACAGTGAGAAGGCTGCTGTTCTCTGTTCTGAATGAAGATGGGTCCACCACCAATGAGATTCACTCGCAGTTACGGCAAGCCTGTCAACGAGTGGCACGGGAAAAGAAGGCTCCGAAAGGAGAAGTGGGGCGGCTGTGGAAGTTGGAAGCTAAAGAGAGGATACTACAACCAGGGGAGGTTGCTCATGTAAAGGCCACCATCAAGCTGACTTGGGATCAACCAGGCCCATTTGTGGTGTTGGAGACGGGAGAGCGGGCCAGAGTAGCTGGGTTGGAGATGGTTCCTGAGCTGGTTCCTACCCGACATCTGAACAGGAAGGAAAGTGCCCATCCAGTTGAAGAATGTGATTGATCAGCCTGTTAAGTTGGGAGCCCGTATGCTGGTAGGGCAGGTGAGTGCTGCCACTCCTATACTTCCGGAGGAAGGGAAGGACTCGTAAAATAGCCAGCAGCTACAGAAGGAGTTCCAGCACTGCTCAGAAGTTTTGCCTCTTTCTTGGCAGAAAAGGGTGAAGACTCAGCGGATGAGATGGGAGAAGCTGTTTACAAAAGATGATTTTGATGTGGGATGTGCAAGAAGTGCCAAACACAGAATTCGTCTTCAGGAAGACCAGCCTTTCCGAGAGCAGGCCAGGAGGGTAACCCTTAGTGACTTGGAGGACTTAAGAGAGCAGCTTGCCGAGTTAAAAGAGTCCAGGGTCATCCAGGAGTCTAGGAGCCCTTATGCATCCCCTATTGTGGTGGTAAGGAAGAAGAATGGTTCTTTGCGCATGTGTATCGATTATCGAACCCTGAATCGGCGCACCATACCAGACCAATACACCACACCCAGCATTGAAGATGCCTTGCAGTGTCTCACTGGTGCTAAGTGGTTCAGTGTGTTGGATTTTAAGAGTGGGTACTACCAGATTCCCATGCACTCAATAGACCAGGAGAAGACAGCTTTCATATGCCCCTTGGGATTCTACGAGTTCAGTTGGATGCCTCGGGCCTGTCAGGGGCTGCTGCTACATTTCAACGTTGGATGGAAAGAACAGTGGGAGACATGAATCTTGTAGTAGTCCTGGTGTACCTAGATGACATCATTGTGTTCGGGAAGACCTTAGAAGAGCATGAGGCTAGGTTGGAAAAGGTATTCTCTCGCCTTTATGAAGAAGGGCTGAAGCTGTCATTTGTACCTACTTGAGTCATGTGGTTTCCGAAGGAGGAGTTGCCACAGATCCTCAGAAGCTGGAAGCTGTCACCACCTGGCCTCAGCCAAGAATGGTAACTGATCGTCATTGACTTTCTGTGCTTGGAACCCAATACAGTTGGAAGAAATAGTATCCTGGTGGTGACGGATCATTTCACCCTCTATGCACAGGCCTACCCTACCAGGGATCAGAAAGCAAGTACTGTAGCCAAAGTGCTCATAGAGAAGTTTTGTGCATTATGGACTCCTGGTGCAAATTTATTTGGATCAAGAAGGAGATTTTTAGAGTCGCCTAGTACATCAGTTATGTACTTTGCTGGGTATCAAGAAATCCCGCACCACGCCCTATCACCCTCAAGGTGACCCTCAACCCAAACGATTTAATAGAACTCTAATGCCCCGTACACATGCTCGGATTTTCCGATGACTAGTTCCGTCGGATCATTTCCGTCTGAATTTGTCCGATGCTGGTGTTGCGTACACACGGTCGGACAACGTTGTCGGAATTTCCGGTCTTCAAGAACGCCGTAACCTAAGCCGTCTTCCATGAGACTAGAAAAGGGAAGTTCAGCACCACGTCCAGCACCCGTTGGGCTCCTTCTGCTGATTCCGCGTTTATCGCGTGTTAGTAGAAGTTTGGGGGCTTCTCAGTTTTCTGACTCAGATCGTTACTGCTCTTCAGTTTGTGCTTGTCATGCGTATCTGTTTATTAGTGCGTGTAGTCAGTTCGCATTTGTTGGTCATTGCGGCCTATATCTTGATATAGGACGCTTTGATTTTCACTGCTTATTGTCTGCTTGTTTCTGGTATTCATTTCGTTCTTTCAGGCCTTGCTGTTTATCGGTGCTTTCTGTTTGTCCGTTCTGACCAGCCGACCATTTGTGAGCGATGTTTCCTGTACGTACTCGCCTTCGAGTTCGTGCTGTACAGGGACTTGGTGTCGGGTTTTTAGCTTTAGAACAAACATATTACAGCACACACATGCAAAACTGACATTTACCTCCAGCAAAGCTATTTAAAAGCACCTAGACAGACATTTTCAAAAAACATTATCAAAAAATATGGGGATTTGGTCACACCATATTGCTATATGGTGCTTAAGCCCACTTACTGCGACAAAGTACCCCATGATTAGTGGGTCCTACACTATCCATAGATCGGGAGATCCTGCTTCTCTGAACCAAGGGAGCTATACTCCTCTATATGGGAGAACATGAGGGTTTTTAGCTTTGACCCAAGACCCGTCCATGAACAGAGCGAGGAGGAGTATGTGGACCAAGAATTGGTTATTTCAGCGTGACCAATTCTCGCACATGCCTTTGCTTTGTGAGATCCGGGAGAATAATCCTGATGATTTCAGGAACTTTCTCCGGATGACGGACCCCGTTTTTCACCATCTTTTGGCTTTGCTGACCCCTTTTATCAGCCGGCAGGATACCTGCATGAGACAAGCCATCACTCCGGAGCAGAGGCTTGTTGCCACGTTGAGGTACTTGGCGACAGGGAGAAGCCTTCAGGATCTGAAGTTCTCCACAGGTATCTCTCCCCAGGCTCTGGGAATCATTATTCCAGAGACCTGTTCTGCCATAATCCAGGTCCTGCAGGAGGACTATATTAAGGTAAAATTTCTCCTTTACTATTCCCTTCTATGTATGCTCTGTTTGCTAATGTCTTGTATTTTTGACCTCCTTCCCTAATTACCATGATTGCAATATGCTCTAATATACTGTGCCCCTTTTGTCCTTCACGCATTTTTCCCTTCACTTACCTCCCCAGCATGCTCTTCTGGCCCAATAGACACCTATGGCCTAGTCACTTAAGCAATGTATTTTGTCTGCTGCATAGTATTGTTTTCCCCCAAACACCCCCTAAAATATGCACAAATGTTTGCTGTGTGTTTGACTTCATGCAGAGTCCCTTTGAATTTTTTTTTATTTTTTTTGGGGTGCCAAACTTATTAGGAACCCCCCTCCCCCAACTGCTCTGTCAGATGCTACCAATCCTCTATCTGCTGGCTTTGCCAAGCTCAATACACACTATATACCTACCTCTTTATAGTGGTCATATTTAGGGATGAATTCAGCAAAGCATGCAATGCAAGGGGCTGGCTCAATACTTTCCATTTTTTATTTTTTTTGTATTTTCCTACTATTATTAGCTTGATAGGTAATTGCAGAATGTCAAAATGTGCTTCCCTTATTTTTTAATTTTTTTTTTGGGGGGGGGGGGGGATTAGGAAGCTTCTTTTATCTTTCCTGTGGGCTGCCAATAGTGTTAAGTAAGGAGGGTCTGGCCAAACTAGCACACATTATTGAGCCATTTGGCTATCAATGAAGTGGAGAGGGTTACCTGTCCAACCCCCCCCCCCCCCCAAACCCCTAGTTATTGTCAATGGCCCATCAGAAGTGGGGGGATTGATGGGGGGTGAGTAATATGCTAAGGGGACCTTGTACTTTGGGGTGCCAATACTTTCAAGGTTACAATTTAAGTCTGATCTTGTTCCAAGATGTTAGTGTCAATCTGCTTGCAATGTTTATGTGCAAAGTGACTATTTTTTTTTTCTTGTTTGACTCCACAGTTTCCTTCCACGCCACAGGAATGGCAGACTGTGGCCTCCCACTTTGCCAGCCGTTGGGACTTTCCTAACTGCGGAGGTGCAATTGATGGGAAACACGTCCGCATCGTCCCACCCCCCAACTCGGGGTGATACTATTATAATTACAAGGGGTTTAAAGAGGAAGTAAACCCTTTTAACAAAAACGAAAAAAAAAAAAAAAACCTGCAAGACAAAGGCATAATTAGCTAGTATGCATAGCATACTAGCTAATTATGTATCACTTACCTGAGATCGAAGCCTCAGCATCGGTCCTCTTCTCCCCCTCCGACCACCGCCATCTTCTCCCGGAGTGACTTCCGGGTATCGCGGATCCGGTGCTGTGATTTGCCGGAGCCGCGATGACGTCACGCGCATGCGCATGAGAGCGGCATATAACAACTGAAGCATCGGCATATAGCGCCGTTGCTTCAGTTGTCGCTAGTGCGCATGTGCCGCATGACGTCGGCACATGCAAATACAGGTATATCTCCTAAACCGTGCAGGTTTAGGAGATATCCCTGTTAGCTACAGGTAAGCCTTAATATAAGCTTACCTGTAAGCTAAAGTTGTAAAAGAGGGTTTACTTCCTCTTTAATAGTGTAGTGATGTTGGCGGTGGTGTCGGCGACATACGAGTTTTTGTATGTGGACATGAATAGCCGGATCTTGGATGGTGGTGCCATTGCGCACACGGAGTTCTACTGGCGTCTCCAGAGTGGCAGTCTGTGCTTGCCACCTCCAGAGGAGAATGCTGAAGGACTCCCCTTCGTCTTTGTCGCAGATGAAGCGTTTGCGCTGACAACCCATCTGATGAGGCCCTTCCCGATGAGGACCCTCACCCCAGACCAGAGGGTCTTCAATTACAGGCTGTCCAGAGCCCGCAGAGTGGTGGAGAACACCTTTGGGATCCTGGCCAGCCACTTCCTGCCTCTTTTTGACGGCTATGAACTTGGCGGAATATAAACTCAACCACATAGTTCTTTCCTGCTGCATATTGCACAACTTCCTCAAAAGACATAGCAGCAACTATGTTGTGCCCATTGGCCCTGATGTGGACGGGCCTTCCAATGCCGACCTCACAGTCCTTCAAGCTGCACGTCCTGGCTTGCCCCCTCTAAATGCCTGCGAGGTCCGCGAGAGATATATGGACTACTTTGTGGGTAGGGGGGCCATTGCTCTGCCTGACGATGTGTGAGAGGCATTTTTTAATAAATATATTTTTTAACCAGACCTAGGATTTCTTGTAATTTACTGCTTGTGTTTCTTGTAGGTGTGTTCTAGCTTATTTGTAGTTTAAATTTTGGGCCTTTATCTTCAACAGTGGGAATGCACTTTCTGGGCGAGAGGAGGTTACAGTCTCTTCTTCCCAAAAAGAATCTTCTCATGTTGTGTGTGTGATACCTAATATTTTGTCTAGATAAGGTTTGTAGTGCATAACTGACACCCAAAATACTCCTTTTCATCACCATGACAGAAATTTGTGTATTCCAGAAAATGGTGTGCTACGTGTTTTATTACAAAGCACTGTGGGTGTCATTTACAAAAGACAAATCCACTATGCACTACAAGTGCACTGCAAAAGTGCACCGGAAAATACACTTGCAGTGAAACTGGAATAGCCTTTAGTAAATAACACCCATTGTCACCAAAATCATTTACTTTTGACATAAATAATGCTTTTGTGTTTTTAAATAAGGAAGCCACACATTTTTTCGATGTAAAATTTTTACTTACAACACATTCACAAGTGCCTTTCAAAAATGCTTTTGGAAACTGAAAAGATCTTTGGTCTTTAGAACATTGTTTACTAACATTGCACATTTGGTAAAACCAGGCATGTAGCAAAACATAACAGACTGAACATAGGAACTTGCAAAGTTCAACTTTCAAAAGTGAAGACAAGATCAGACATGACTATATGTTCCAAGTGGGTTTGATCGTGCCTTCATCACATGGGGTGTCACCCCTGGAAATGTGAAATTTAGAACATGCACACAATTTGGGGCTCAAAATGGGCATTTGATGCTAATAAAACACCTGGCTAGAATGTTCAAATGTGCAATCTCCCATCACGGGGATCAATGTACGTTATTTGGGGGTGCAACCCCTTCTCCTCACCCACTTTAGTAGTTAGTAAAGTGGTTGCACCCCCAAAACGTTGTCATTCATCAACCATGATGTGAGCTAGCACATGTTGACACACTGTGTGCATCTTCCAAATTTGGCACAGTTCTTAAGAATTTTTTTTTTGTGAGAAACAGCCACAAATGTGTGTTAATTACTTTGTGCGTTTTCAAATTTTCGCTAAAACATCAATGATGTTCTTCATTTTTTGTTGAACATCATTGATGTTTTTCTTGATATCATCTAGATCTCGATTGCACACCATTATCTCCCCGATGAGTACGTGTGCACTTTTAGTGGTAAAGTGTGATTCTTCTTCCACAACATCCACATCACCTAAAAAAACACACAAACAAAAAAAAATGGCTATTGCAAAAGAGGCAGGCATACATTGATTAGCTTACCAGTAGCTGGGTTCTCCCACACTCACTGTTGTGGTGACAAGTTCTCCAAGTTCTATTATCTCTCCTTCCTCCTCCTCCTCTGCTTCTGGTGTTGGTATTACCCCTTCTTTGGGAGGTGTGGGTTTCCTGGTGTCCTCAGACGTCCCGAGTCTTCGCTCCCCTATGAGAATGTTCCAAAGGAATACTTAGCACAACAATCTATTGAGGGCAGAAATAGGAAATGTCAAACATTGCTTGGAAGTGACGGACAATAGTTGTTTGTGGCCAGGTTCAAAGGACAACAACATTAATGTAGTCACTTTGTAAAGGTGCAAAACTTACTACCTTTTTGGTTGAAGTTTGTCAGATGGAGACACACCTATAGTATCCACTGGAGCACATGTGTGGAACAACATAATGAAAAGGATGTTTGGGTGTCCCAGCACTAGTGCTCTAGAGTCCACATGGGTAAACAGCTACTGAGTGACCTCTCCTTTACATTGAAGAAATTTGCTTTACATTCTTGATGACATCTCTATTGACAACAAACTTCCTTTCACTAAAAACTTCACCAAACATCGTATTATAAGTGGCCGAACGATCGAGGTTGATTACGATCGAATGGACACACGAACATGAAAGTGGCCATTTTCAAATGTACAACACAGAAAAAAACAACCACATGGAGCAGTATGAGAGCAAGAAAAAAAAAAACATAACACACGACAACTACTTACTTTTTTGAAGAACTCGCTTGATCTTTCTGTACTGATCGGGCTCCCTCAGTTTCAGGTCTGACCAGCGTTTCCTCAGTTGTTCCTTGGATCATTGTACCCCAAAATTATTGTGCAGCCTCCTCACAACTTTAGACATGATCTTGGCCTTTCTGACATTTGGTTTGAGGTAAGGCCCATACTTCCCATCATAGTCGCTCCTCTTCAATATGTCCACCATCTCCAACATTTCTCCAAAAGACATATTGGAGGCCTTAAATTTAAGCCTCCAGGATCGGGACGTTTCTGCCTCCCGCCTTTCCTTGTCCTCCTCCTTGTTGCTGTAATATTTAGGGCGCACCTGCTGTGTCCCCGCCATGTGCTCTCCCCACTGCGCTGTAAAGAGAAGGGGTGGGAAATAGACGAGAAAGATCGCCAGGGGCGGGCGGAGTTTCACACATGCGCACTGTATATAAAACGTCACACGCGTGTGTCGTAGCGACGATCTGTGAGCCGAGGGGAGAGAGAGCTGACGCACGAGACGATCGCTATAACGAAGGTACAATTTGAACTTGGTACATCACTAGCCTAGACTGCTTAGACCTTGAGGCTTATTTATGGAGAAGATTAGGAGAGTTTAGCCTGACATTATTTAGTGTTTTGTGTGGTGTTGTGTCTTGCAGAGAATATGGATGGCTTCAATGACATCAGCTTTCTCCCCTCTTCATTGATAAATATTGTGAATTGACCCTTTTGTGGCAGGCGAAACACCCGCAATACAGCAACAAACCAAAGAGGCACGCAGCGATGAAGAAACTTCTGGAATTTGTATTGCCGGTGATCCCCACAGCAACCGTTGAGAAGTTAAGAACAAAAATTGGCAGCCTGAGGAGTACGTATTTCAGGGAGCGCAATAAGGTGCTGTCCCAAGCATCTGGAGCTGCAGCAGATGAGAACGGGGGGGGGGGGGGAAAGAAACTGCGCTATCTACACATAAATAGATTCAGCAGCCTGCACAACAATAATATGTTAAATCAAAAAGCGTGAATAAGTATATAGTGCGGCGCTCAAAGTGTTCAATAGTGATTATTAAACATATACTGTGAAATAATATATAATAATAGAAAAAATTCTTTAAAAACTATATATCACCAAAATAAATAAATATAAGTGACCAATAGTGGAACTATATTCCATATAGAATATCCATTAAATTACAAATGGTGAAATCTACTGATTACAGACAAAACGTGACTGAATTGAGACCATCACAAATAAACAGTATAGTGTCTCAAAATTTAAAAATAATTGTTATAAAAATCAATATTACACCATAATAGTGACTTAAGTGAATACAGTAAAACATAAAGTGACTTGTGCGGCTTGTCTGATGTACTCCGTCACTGATTAATGGAAGGCTTACCGACTATCGTGGACTCAGGTAGGCTTACGCCATATGAGTCAAAATTGCTGTATGGTGTTTGCAATACACCGATGTGGGCAGTTGTTCCAATTTGTGATGTCTGGTAACCGACGACAAGACTATGCGTTGAGTGGTTGATGGAAAGTAGGAGTGGTAGGCAGGTATAGTATGTGGCTCATCCCCCAATGGTATTACCAATAAAGAGAAAATGAGACCATAGCGTAATACCGTCAAGCAAGTTAAAATTTAATAAACATATAAAATGGGTACTCACATGTACAAAAGCTTATTTAGGCATGTAAAGAAATTGGCAGCAGTGGCATCAGCAAATCTTTCTCCCGACGCGTTTCGCCTTAATGAGGCATCATCTGGGGGTTGCCTCATTAAGGCGAAGCGCGTCGGAAGAAAGATTTGCTGATGCCACTGCTGCCAATTTCTTTTCATACATGCCTAAATAAGCTTTTGTACATGTGAGTACCCATTTTATATGTTCATTAAATTTTAACTTGCTTGACGGTATTACGCTATGGTCTCATTTTCTCTTTATTGGGTAAGTCGGTAAGCCTTCCATTAATCAGTGACGGAGTACATCAGACAAGCCGCACAAGTCACTTTATGTTTTACTGTATTCACTTAAGTCACTATTATGGTGTAATATTGATTTTTATAACAATTATTTTTAAATTTTGAGACACTATACTGCAGCAGATGAGGTCTATGTCCCCAGGCTCTGGTACTATGAGAGGCTCCATTTTCTCAAAGACCAGGCTGATGTCAGGGAGTCACTCTCGACTCTTCCTTCCACGTGTCCTTCCACGCATGCCACCGCTGATGAGGCTTCCGAGGACCAACCTGGGCCTTCCAGTCAGGAAGAGGTGGAGGAGCCCAGCTTGAGCCAGGTATAGTATTTTTGTACCTATTTTTTGGAAAAAAGAATAATGTTCACTTAATTCAGGATCCCCAATTGCTTATTTACTAAAGTGTTTGACATATCAACAGACAGTAGTGTTGGAGACATTTTGGGCAATAATCTAAACTGCTGGGCTGAGAATTGTATTTCTATTTATAAACATTTTGCAACAGTCAATAGATGAAAATTGTGTGTGTTTGATGAACAAATAACTCAAACTATGTCCCTTTTTCATACACAGGAAGACCTCAGCCAGGAGGTGGCTGTGGAATGTGGCAGTCAGGAGGAGGCAGGGGTTAGTGGCAGCCAAGAGGTGGGTAGGCCTAGGAGCCTGACTGTATCCCAAGTCCCTCCCCGCCGCCTTCCCTACAAAAGGGCGAGAAAGGGGGAAGGTGGGTGAGTCAGCGCTCTGGCTGATAAGGGAGGCTTCAGCGGCACTACATGCCACACCCACCTACGAGGATGCCACACCCACTAAACTCAAGGATATGGAGGCGGGGCAACGCAGCATGTGTGAGGAGGTCATCCTCAAGGTACTAAATAAAGGGGTGGCTGGGGAGATGACCCCAGCAACACATGTTTGCGAGAGTCACCATGCTCTGCCTCCTCCTCCTTCTTCTGCCACACCTCCAGCACCACAGCCACAGCGTGCAAGGAAGCGTGGAAGGAAGACCAGAGTGTGACGCCCTGGATTCAGTCTGGTCTGAGAGAAGATGGAGCCTCTCGTATGACCACAGCCTGGGGACATAGATGGCATCTGCTGCAGTTCCGGATGTTTTGGACTTCAGGACCAGATTGCACTCCCTTATTAAGATACATACTCCTCAGGCCACCAATTTTTGAACATAAAAAAATGATGTTTGCCGTGGGGGTCAAAGGCTTTGCAAATTTCCCAAGTTTCTCCATCCATCCATGCGGTCCTCTTTGGTTTGTTGCTGAGACCTAAATAAAGGTATTTTTGATTTCAAGAAATCCTTGCCTATGTGTTTTACTTTTCAACAATGACAGTTTATTTGTGAGGTACATTTCACAAATCATAAAGTCCAATTAACAAGGGGCACCAACAACAAACAACCTCTGAGTGAATTTAGGCTACAAATACAAATGATAATAATGGTGTCTGGATAAGTTGAGACACACAACCCCCCCCCCCCCCAAAAAAAAAAAAATATTTGTAAGAAAGGAAATCTGGATTACAAACAAACATCTAGCCAAGAAATCATGAAAAAGAATAAAGAAAGAAGTTTGTGAGAAGTCAGTGTGAATAGGAGCAGCTAAAACACGACATTCTTCTTGCATTGTAAAGAAAAAGAGAATGCGCTGCATTAAACACATTTTAACATTGCAGCGTGACGAATGTGCTGTGTCGATTAGGAACGGTAGATTTACCTGACCGAGCGCTTCCCGTCACAGAATTTCTTCTGAGCATGCGTGGCACTTTGTCCGTCGGACTAGGCTACACACGATCGGAATTTGTGTGATCGGACTTTGTTGTCGGAAAAATTGAGAGCAGGAGATAAAACTTTGTTCGTCGGAAAATCCGATGGAAAATGTCCGATGGAGCCTACACGGTCGGAATTTCCGACAACATTGTCCGATAGGACATTTCCATCGGAAAATCCGACCGTGTGTATGGGGCATTAGAGCTTAGAACTCTTGTTATTGAACATGCTGGGTACCCTGACTCCAGACAAGAAGCAGCATTGGGGAAACCACATAGCAGCATTAGTTCATGCCTATAATTGCACAGAGAGTGATACTACCGGTTACAAGAGAAATTTTGATGCAAGAGTAAAAATTCAGTATTGGCAACCAGGTGATCGGGTGCTATTGAAGAATCTGGGAGTGCCTGGAAAGCATAAACCGGCAGACCGGTGGAGGCTGCAGCCTTATATCGTGTGTAAACAGATTCCTGGTTTACCAGTGTATAAAAATTAGACCTGAAGGAGAGACTGGACCAAGAATGATATGGCATCAGAATCACTTGCTACCATTGTCCAGAAGCAGTGAGGGTCCCACCAGTTCCTCTGATACCTCCTCAAAAGTCAACTCCACCTTGTACACGTTCACAGAAGGAAATACTAGTTGAAGTTGAAGAGGATAACGAGTTTGAAGTGGATTACGGGTATTCCCAAACCTTTAGTTCAGTATTTTTGTCAAGGGAGAAGGAGGCGGATCCAGAAGTAAACGAGTATGTATATTCTCAAGTCCCTAGTTCAGTGCCGTCATCCTTGCAGACAAGGAGGGAGGAGGAAAATGATATGGTATCAGTGTCTGCCTGGTTTTGGACAGAAGAAGAAGGTTCTATAGACAGCCCTCTGAAAAGAATAAGGGAGAGAATCAGAGAGATGGAAACTCTTAGAGCTTTGCCACCACAGGCGAAAGGCTGGTCAAAGTGAAGTCTTAACAGCCAATAAAAAAGGAGGTGTCTGGGGCCAGAAATTCTGAAAACATTACCAAGTAAAGATGGATTTCTCCAGTAAGGTATTGCCAGTGCCTGAGTTAATACAGGTTCCTGTAACTGCAACCCAAGATTCTTTCATTGAATTGAATGATCGAAATTAAGTCAGGGATGCAGTCAAGGACTCAGCTCAGCCCGCTGGAGTGTACTCACCCATGCAGTTAAGGCGGGATGTGCATCCTCCCAAGAGACTCACATATGACACACTGGGAGAGAGTTCTGAAGAGCAGATTCATACTATTCATAGATCAGCTCCTGAAGCTACACCCCCCCACCGTAAATTGGGTAGGGGGCGACTCTGCTCTAACCTCTGGCACCGATGGGTGGGACATGGCAATTGCCTTGGCCTTTTCAAAGATTAATTATGAACTCACTGATGATGTGTATCAGCTGATTTGAGAAAATCTAGTGGTGTGCAGATATTTGTCAAGAAGAGTGGGATTAGAATGATAACCTGTCTCCTTCCAGTAAGACACAGTCTGCGTTTATTGTCTTTGGGGACCAAAGAGTTTAAGTAGGGGGAGTGTGTAGCCATGCTTTGTTAATTTCTGTACAACAATGTGATGTTTATTAAATGAGAGGTTGGCTCCCTCTAGTGTCCTTTTTTTATGCTAATGCTGTTAGAACCTTTCTTACAATTCTGAGAGACAGCACTGTAAAGCATTAAGGGAAATGTAGTCCAGTGTTCCAGTGACTCCTATGTCAGTCAAGGAACTACCTACCCACAATACCAGGACACAGAACGGCCTGCTGGGTAAGCAAATAAAAGGGACAGGCGTGGCACGTTTTGTTCTGTCTCTGGGACGCCATTAAAGACCTGCCTGCAGGGAGCTGTGGGTGAGTGTTCAGGAGACTGCGGCCTGTGAGGCACAGAGTGGAATTGTTTGGCCTCTGAGGAGTACCGGAGCATGGTCAGCTGGATTGGTGTGTGGATGGACCGGAGGGGCCCAGGATTTCCGAAAGTTTACTGCATCACAGTCATCAGCCAGGAGAAGGAGGGGTGCGGTGTGACGGCGCCAGCTTGGAGCGGGACTGAGATATCAAAAGCAGAGTCTTACAAGTATCTGGGCCTGGTGTGGTGAGCAGGCACTTGCCCATATCATTATAGTACAGTGTTGCTGTGTAAATTAGTTCCAGAAGGTTGGTGAGACCTGCAGTCCCACAGAAGCGATCTAATTTCTATATAGACTGTGTGCAGTGGAACCTCAGGGTTGGTTTTCCCTGTGCTGCAAAGTTAATGCTGGGTTGCATGGGCATAGCATAAGGGGTTGCAGGGGTTACAATCGCAACCCCACCCCTAGCTCCAGAGGGCCCCTGCAGCCTCCCTGTCAAATTATCATATCCTCCACAAAATCCAGCTCCGATCTGCTCTAGGACCCCACAGCCACGCTCCAGTACTAGGTTTCTACTTTGCCTTCCACAGTCCACACCCCTCTGTTCCCATTGGCTGGCGAGAAGCTGTGAGCCATTTCCTAAATGGAGAGGAGCACAATGTGAGAGCAGCCCAGGAGGGGCAAGTGTCTGTGCTGTGTGCTGGCAACATGAATGGTAACCAAGCTCAGCGAGGCAAGAGGACGAGAGTGCCATCCTGTAGCTACGATGGGACCAATGTCACTGAGGTATGACACTGCTCAGTGTCTCCTAGTCAACAGCTGGAATTCTCTGTACCCCCCACCCGGGCATGTCTACTTACCCTACTTCCCTGACAACTGGGGAAAAGACACACAACTTCGGGAGGTGTCCTTCGCAGCACTGACAGAGAAACCTTCAGAAATTGCTAAAACAAATCCCTTAACACCTCCTCAGGGGGGCCCTGAAGGGCTGCAGGCTCCAGATTTTGTCACATGGCTTTGAGCTACTTTCCCATTACAGCACTCTATACTGTTCCTCCTCCGCAGGGCTGACATCACATTCCTTTACACCACAGCCATTTAGCCATGATCTGCACAGGGTGTGAGAATTCCACAGGTCAGAAGGGCAACATAAAAGCCAGATACACCCTGTGAAGACTGACAGACTGTGTGTAAAGGAATGTGATTTCAGCCCTGTGTAGTGTGGGGGGAGCTGTATACAGTGCTGGGATGGGAAAGGAGCTCTGCCAGGGGTCCCTGTCCTCTGCTTCTCCAGCGGTAATCCCTGTCCTCTGCTTCTACAGTGGTAATGCCTGTCCTCTGATGTAAAGAGGAACTCTGACAACTCAAAACTCTTAAGCCATTTTAAGTATCTTGGCGTGCAGTGGATGTATCTGCACTCACGTTGGAAGTAGTGGGGGTGGGCCCAGGTCAACTTTTGCATCGGGCCCACAAGCTTCAAGCTACGCCTCTGCTGGGTTGCATTCTTCATTAAGGAATAGGGATGGGCCCGGTGTTCGATTCAAACCCATGTTCGAATCGAACATCGGCCGTTCGTCCGTTCGTCGAAACCAGAACTCTGAGGGCCGTTCGCATCAAATTCGTGTGATGCGAACGGTCCACAATGCACTGCACCAGTCGCAGTGCATTGCTGGCTGATGATTGGCCAAGCATGCACTGTGACCCCGCATGCTTGGCCAATCATAGAGCCAGCGACGAGGAGAGCAATAATTGGCCACAGGCAGGATGCCTGTGGCCAATTATAGCTCAGGGGGTTTAGTAGACGCCCCACACTTTATAAGGCCACCGCTACGGAGGCCTTGTGTAGTGTGTTCTGGCGTTAGGAACAGTGACAGACTGTACTGCACAGTGTACACACTATATGTGCTTGTGATTCATTTCTGTGTGGGGAATAGTGTAGGGAAAGAGGAAAAATAGGCAGGGATAGTTTATTCTTTTCAGCCTTTGCTTGTGGGGAAAGTGTAGGGATAGAGGAAAAATAGGCAGGGATAGTGTGTTCTTCTCAGTGCTGTTCTCTACCAATCCAGCCATCTGCAGGAGTTAGTGTGTGTGTGTGTGTGTGCTGTGTGAGTATAGCACAGCGGTAGCACCACCTTACCCTGTATCTGCCCTTCTGCCCTGTTGTCATCTAAGGCAGCCATCTGCAGGAGTTAGTGTGTGTGCTGTGTGACTATAGCACAGCAAACTAAAACCACCTTACCCTGTATCTGCCCTTCTGCCCTGTTGTCATCTAAGGCAGCCATCTGCAGGAGTTAGTGTGTGTGTGCTGTGTGACTATAGCACAGCACACTAAACCACCTTACCCTGTATCTGCCCTTCTTCCCTGTTGTCATCTAAGGCAGCCATCTGCAGGAGTTAGTGTGTGTGTGTGCTGTGTGACTATAGCACAGCACACTAAACCACCTTACCCTGTATCTGCTCTTCTGCCCTGTTGGCATCTAAGGCAGCCATCTGCAGGAGTTAGTGTGTGTGTGTGCTGTGTGACTATAGCACAGCACACTAAAACCACCTTACCCTGTATCTGCCCTTCTGCCCTGTTGTCATCTACGGCAGCCATCTGCAGGAGTTAGTGTGTGTGTGTGTGGGCTGTGTGAGTATAGCACAGCACACTAAACCACCTCACCCTGTATCTGCCCTTCTGCCATCTAAGGCAGCCATCTGCAGGAGTTAGTGTGTGTGTGCTGTGTGACTATAGCACAGCACACTAAACCACCTTACCCTGTATCTGCTCTTCTGCCCTGTTGGCATCTAAGGCAGCCATCTGCAGGAGTTAGTGTGTGTGTGTGCTGTGTGAGTATAGCACAGCACACTAAACCACCTCACCCTGTATCTGTCCTTCTGCCCTGTTGTCATCTAAGACAGCCATCTGCAGTAGTTAGTGTGTGTGCTGTGTGACTCCAGCACAATATACACTACCCATTACTATGTCTGGAAGACCAACAAGGAGAGGCAGACAGTCACAAGCCAAGAAAACAGGGCAAGCAGGCTCTGTGTCTAGAGACAACCGTGCTGGTCGTGGATGCGGTGCATTGTCATCAGCACGTGGCCATGGGACATGCTTGTCCTTATTTTCGGCAGCTGGACATGTTGAGCCGCATCATGCCGAAGGCTTGGTAGAGTGGATGACCAAGCCCTCCTCATCCTCCTCATCCTCTCTCACCCAGGCTCAGGGTACTGGCAAAGCAGCTGCCAACGCATACTCAATGTCATCATGTCCTCCTGAGGAGTCCCCCGAACTGTTTGAGCACAGTGTTGGGTACATGCTCCAGGAGGATGCCCAGCGTTTTGAAGGCTCCGATGATGATACCCAGCTAGAGGAAGGCAGTAGCGTGAGCGCAGAGAGAGGGGATGCTCAAGGACAGCAATCTGGCAGTCATGTTCCACCAGCTGCGGCTTACTTTTGCTCCAGTGGTGAAGAGGGAGGGGATGATGAGGTCAAAGACGCCATGTGGGTGCCTGAACGGAGAGAGGAGGAGGATGAGGCGGCACATCTCCAATGAGGCAGGATGCCCTCCGGGGGCCAGCTTAAGGCCAGCACACCAACTGAATCACACCGCTGAGCTCCGCCTGTGCAGGGCGCTGCCTCTGCACGTTATTACAAAAGTTCTTTGGTGTGGGCCTTTTTTGTGGACGAGTGCATAAGATCGCACCGCTGCTATTTGCAACATATGTCTCAAGCGTATCTCCCGTGGCCAAAACATCAGCCGCTTGGGCACCACAAGCATGACCAGACATATGTTGACCTGCCATGCAGCTCGTTGGCAAGTGCACATTAAAGACCCACACCAAAGAACAAAGCGGACCTCTCCTTGCTCCTCATCACCTGGGATCTCCAACCCCACTATACCTTCAGTCTGTGAAAGCTGCACTGAGAGGAATGAAGGTGTATAATTAGGTGTGTCACAGCCAAGTACTTGCGGGCACTAGCAGTACACCAACGTCCGATAGTACCAGGCAAATTTCCCTGCCCCAGCTGCTGGACCGTCGAAAGAAATTTACTCCCAGCCATCCACATGCCCAGCGGTTAAATGCTAGGTTAGCTAAATTGCTAGCACTTCAACTGCTGCCTTTTCAGTTGGTAGACTCGCCCCCCTTCCGTGAGTTTGTTCAATGTGCGGTTCCTCGGTGGCAGGTTCCCAAACGCCACTTTTTCTCACGGAAGGCGATTTCCGGCTCTCTACCGGCATGTGGAAGGCAATGTCTTGGCCTCGCTGGACAGGGCGGTCAGCGGTAAGGTGCATATTACCGCTGACTCATGGTCCAGCAGGCATGGACAGGGACGTTACCTGTCTTTCACTGCCCATTGGGTCACTCTTTTGGCAGCTGGGAAGGATGCAGGACAAGGTGCAGTAGTGTTGGAGGTTGTTCCGCCACCACGCCTCCAAAATGCTACTACTGGTTGTGACACACCTCTCTCCTCCACTCCCTCCTCTTCTCCTTCCTCCATAGCCTCTTCGAGTGCTCTGTCCTCGGAACCAGCGGTGCTCCGTAGGCGTCCAAGGGGCTACGCAAGTATGCAGGCAAAAAGATGCCATGCCGTGCTTGCACTGGTGTGTTTGGGGGACAGGAGCCACACTGGGGCAAAGGTTCTGTCAGCTCTGCAGGGGCAGGCCGAGAGGTGGTTGACGCCACGCCAGCTTAAGCCAGGAATGGTGGCTTGTGACAATGGCACCAACCTCCTCTCTGCCCTGCGACAGGGACAGCTGACCCATGTGCCCTGTATGGCTCACGTCCTTAACCTGGTGGTGCAGCAGGTTTATGGGCGGCACAGTAGTGTAGTGGGTAGCACTTTCACCTAGCAGTAAGAAGGGTTGCTGGTTCAAAACCCAACTACGACACTACCTGCCTGGAGTTTGCATGTACTCCCTGTGCCTGCGTGGGTTTTCTCCGGGTACTCCGGTTTTCTCCCACACTCCAAAGACATGCAGGTGGGTTATTTGGCTTCTGTCCAAAAATTGGCCCTTGTATATGAATGGGGATCTTGGATTGTGGGCTCCTTGAGGGTAGGGACCAATGGAAGTGTGCAATGTGCAGGGATAGGGATAATTGTAGACACTCACTCAGGTTGAACTGGATGGACTGATGTCTTTATTCAACCTTACTAACTATGAAACTATGAAGGTACCCAGGCTTACAGGATGTCCTGAGGCAGGCACACAGGAAAGTCTGTGTGCATTTCCGCCGATCATATAATGCCAGTGCTCGGCTGGCTGATCTGCAAAAGGAGTTGAACCTGCCCAAGAACCGCCTTATATGTGACATGCCCACCAGGTGGAACTCAACGTTGGCCATGCTGCAGCGACTGCACACGCAGCAGAGGGCCATCAATGAGTACCTGTGCAACTACGGCACCAGGACAGGGTCAGGGGAGCTCAGATTTTTTTCCCCACGCCAGTGAAGCATGATCAGGGATGCATGCACTGTCCTGTCACCATTTGAGGAGACCACGAGGATGGTAAGCAGTGACAGTGCATGCATCAGTGACACTGTACCTCCTTTTCCACCTGTTGGAGCATACGCTGCGTGGAATAATGGACAGGGCACTTGGGGCAGAACAAAGGCAGGAATAGGATGACTTCCTTGCCTCTCAAGGCCCCCTTTATCCAGACAGTGTTCCTTCTCTCCCACCCATCACACAGGAAGAGGATGAGGAGGAGGAGGAGGAGGAGGATTGTGTCAGCATGGAGGTGGAGCCTGGCACTCAGCATCAGCAGCAGTCTTTTAGGGATGATTTACAGTCCCAAGAAACCAGTTGACTTGTACGTGGCTGGGAGGAGGTGGCTGCGGATCATGTTGTCCTCAGTGACCCAGAAGACTCCGGACCGAATGCCTCAGCTAACCTACGTTGTATGGCCTCCCTGATCCTGCAAAGCCTGCGGAAGGATCCTCGTATTCTTCAGATCAAGGAGAGGGACCATTACTGGCTGGCCACTCTCCTTGATCCACCGTACAAGGGTAAGGTTGCAGACCTTATCTTGCCGTTGCAGAGGGAGCAGAGGATGAGACATCTCCGGGAGGCCTTGCAGAATGGTCTGTGCAACGCGTTCCCAGAGACTGGGAGGTTACAAACTCCTGGTCCTGGACGACGAGTTGCTGAGGCTTCGGTCAGTAGCAGAAGGAGCGGTGGGGAAGGTGGACGTCTGACCGATGCGTTCAGACAATTTTTTAGTCCACAGCCCCAAGGTATGATCGGTTCCAGCAACCATCGCCAGCGTCTGATATACATGGTGCAGGGATACCTAGGGGCAAGGTCAGACTTGGACACCTTTCCCACCGAAAATCCTCTGGTTTACTGGGTCTTGAGGATGGATCACTGGCCAGAGCTTTCACAGTATGCAATTGAGCTACTGGCCTCTCCTGCATCCAGCGTTCTTTCTGAACGCACATTCAGTGCTGCTGGAGGCTTTGTCACCGATCACAGGGTGCGCCTGTCCACCGACTCGGTTGATCGACTGACCTTCATAAAGATGAATCAGTCCTGGATCACCACCAGCTACCAGGCACCTGAAGCTGATATAACAGAATAATTTATTTTGAAATGTCACATCCCTTCAAGACTGCCTATGCTGATGCTGAGTGACTGTCCTGTTATGTTGACTGACTATCCTCTTCCTCCTCAATGATCCTGATGATAGCTTGGAAGAACATTTTTGTTTATGGGTGCCACCACCAGTGGCTAAGGCCCAATTTTCCAGCCCCTGTTTAACAGGGCGTGTAATTACAATTTTTTATGCAATGCTTTGCAACAGGTCTGATTGCTGTGCTCCAAGTACAGTATCTGTGAGGGGTTGCAGTGTTGTGGCACCAGCACCAGTGCCTAAGGCACAATTTTTTAGCCCCTGTTTAACAGGGGCGTGTATTTACAATTTTTTAAGCAATGCTTTGCAACAGGTCTGATTGCTGTGCTCCAAATACAGTATCTGTGAGGGGTTGCAGTGTTGTGGCACCAGCACCAGTGCCTAAGGCACAATTTTTCAGCCCCTGTTTAACAGGGGCGTGTAATTATAATTTTTTATGCAATGCTTTGCAACAGGTCTGATTGCTGTGCTCCAAGTACAGTATCTGTGAGGGGTTGCAGTGTTGTGGCACCAGCACCAGTGCCTAAGGCACAATTTTTCAGCCCCTGTTTAAACAGGGGTGTGTAATTACAAATCTTGATCTAATAACTCACAGCAGGGCCCATTCCTGCACCCCCCAAGAGTAACTGTGAGGGCTTACAGTGTTCTGGCAACACCGTCCACCGCCACCACCAAAGGCCCAATTTTTTTCAGCCCCTGTTTAACAGGGGCGTGTAATTACAAATCTTGATCTAATAATTCACAGCAGGGCCCATTCCTGTGCCCACCAAGAGTAACTGTGAGGGCTTACAGTGTTGTGGCAACACCGTCCACCACCACCACCACCAAAGGCCCAATTTTTCTGCCCCTGTTCAACAGGTGCATGCAATTACAATTCTTGATCTAGTAATTCACAGCAGGGCCCATTCCTGTGCCCACCAAGAGTAGCTGTGAGGGCTTACAGTGTTGTGGCAACACCAACATCTAATGAGGCAAATTTATGTACGGCAGGCCCCTACTTTCAAACATACAACTTAGAAACGACTCCTACTTGCAAATGGAAGGAGAAAACAGGAAGTGAGAGGAAATCGACCCCTAGGAAGGAAAATACTATCCTGTTAGATTAAATTTGGGAAAAGGGTATCTCCTCTCTACTGATGCTTTATCACCAATCCTTGTTTCAATAAAAACCACACTTTTCCAAAAACATTTGTCATTGGGACGGAAAGTGAGGTGTAATGTTCTGAACAGGTGCACAAATATTACAGGGGCAAATTTACCTGTTCAAAATTACAAACAGATTCTACATAAGAACAAACCTACAGTCCCTGTCTTGTTTGCACCGCCTGTATACTGCTGTTCAGAGTATATAGGGTTGTAGATATAGGGGTTTATTTTGGGTGCGGGGTTCCCCTTAATATCCATACAAGACCCAAAGGGGCTGGTAATGGGCTGGGGTAGGGGGGGGGGGTGATGGGGTAGCCATGCTATTGTTTTCAAAGATTTCCATCCATATTGCCAGGACAAGACACGACATTAAAGCCGCAAGCAGTTTTAAATGGCTTCTTTTTTTCCTTTACAAATGTCATTTTTTGCAGGGACAGTTCTAAACATGGGAAACACATGCCACTTCACAGGCATACTTTAGACACGCCACAGGTACCATATTTAACCACTAGCTGACCGCCCACTGTCAAATGACGGCGGGACGGTGCAGCTACTGTGGCGGGCCGCCGTCATATGACGTCGTCTACAATTTGGCCACTGGGGGGCGCGCGCGCGCCCGCCGCGTAGCTGGGGCCCCGGTTCCCCTTCCCCTGGCGGTCGCGATGACCGCCAGGCACCCGCGATTGCCCGGTAATCGAGCAGGACGTGGATCTGTGTGTGTAAACACACAGATCCACGTCCTGTCAGAGGAGAGGAGACTGATGGTGTGTCCCTTGTACATAGGGACACCGATCGGTCTCCTCCCCCAGTCAGTCCCCTCCCCCCACAGTAAGAATCACCAAGATAGGGTACACATTAACCCCTGCAGCGCCCCCTAGCGTTAACCCCTTCAGTGCCAGTCACATTTAGACAGTAATCAATGCATTTTTATAGCACGGATCGCTGTATAAATGTGAATGGTCCCAAAAATGAGTCAAAAGTGTTCGAAGTGTCCGCCGCAATGTCGCAGTCACGATAAAAATCGCAAATCGCCGCCATTACTAGTAAAAAATAAATAATAATAAAAATGCTATAAATCTATCCCCTATTTTGTAGACGCTATAACTTTTGCGCAAACCAATCAATATACGCTTATTATAGTAGAACAAGAAAAACTGCGCCAGGTAGAAAATATATATATAATAACTAAATGTCCCATAGGATAGTACTGACATTCCTAATAGGGACTACTAATGTGAGACCAGTAAAAACAAGTGTAAAAGATGTGTGTTGAACACAGATTCTTCTTTTGATCGTGAGTATCAAGAGAAAATATACAGTAAAAAAATAATTAAAAGTTATACACAATGTGGCGGAACAGTCCTTGTACTGTAATTACAAATCAAACAGCACGAGGATAAGCCTGTAGAAATTATAGTAAAGTTCATAAGCTGGATGTCATCTGAAAGATGTGGGTTCCTATTCTTAGAGACCAAGAGATGCAGACTTTGGATTCTTATCACACCGCTGTGCTCCACATCACACAAAAGTGCCGCCACCAGTATAAAATCTCCTTACCAGATGGTTGGTAAATTAAAGCCAATCAAACTAAGCCCATACAGGAATCCTGACTTCCAAGTTCCCGGAAGTGTTGGTTGTCATGTTATGCCAGGACAGGAGCTGAGTGGTACTGAGCAACTTTTGGATGCACCGCCGAGTGCTACTCCCTGAATTAGATCTTTGCACTGGGTCTGGTCGGAAGTTTGTCCGTTGTGAGTGGCAGGCTTTGGGATACCTTTCGTTTGGATATCGCCTCTCCTTGGAAGTCAGGATTCCTGTATGGGCTTAGTTTGATTGGCTTTAATTTACCAACCATCTGGTAAGGAGATTTTATACTGGTGGCGGCACTTTTGTGTGATGTGGAGCACAGCGGTGTGATAAGAATCCAAAGTCTGCATCTTCTCTTGGTCTCTAAGAATAGGAACCCACATCTTTCAGATGACATCCAGCTTATGAACTTTACTATAATTTCTACAGGCTTATCCTCGTGCTGTTTGATTTGTAATTACAGTACAAGGACTGTTCCGCCACATTGTGTATAACTTTTAATTATTTTTTTACTGTATATTTTCTCTTGATACTCACGATCAAAAGAAGAATCTGTGTTCAACACACATCTTTTACACTTGTTTTTACTGGTCTCACATTAGTAGTCCCTATTAGGAGTGTCAGTACTATCCTATGGGACATTTAGTTATTATATATATATTTTCTACCTGGCGCAGTTTTTCTTGTTCTACTATTGCACTGTGTTTATCCCACTATTCTGCAGCCGGGTTCCAATCTAATCTGTTTCATATTTTTGTCACCCACTACCTTTCCCATTGACTCCCCCCTCCCCCCCCCTTTTTATCCCTCCCCTTTCCATTATATTGGGTTAGCGCGGTTTTTCCTGCCTATAATATACGCTTATTGCGATTTTTTTTTACCAAAAATATGTAGAAGAATACGTATCGGCCTAAACTGAGAAAAAAATTTGTTTAAAAAAAAAAAAATTGGATATTTATTATAATAAAAAGTAAAAAATATTATGTTTTTTTAAACTTGTCCCTCTTCTTTTGTTTATAGCGCAAGAAATAAAAAACGCAGAGGTGATCAAATACCACCAAAATAAAGCTCTATCTGTGGGGAGAAAATGATAAAAATTTTATTTGGGTACAGCGTTGCATGACCGCGCAATTGTCATTCAAAATGCGACAGCGCTGAAAGCTGAAAAATGGCTTGGTCAGGAAGGGGGTGTTCGTGGCTGGTAGGCAAGTGATTAAAGGAATATTTCACTTTTTTTTTCACTTTATGCATCATTAAAATCACTGCTCCCGAAAAAACTTCAGTTTTTAAAACTTCTTTTTGCATTGATACATGTCCCCTGGGGCAGGACCCGGGTCCCCAAACCTGTTTTCTGACAATAACATGCAAATTGGCCGTTATAATTAGCACTTTAGATTTCGAACGTTCGCGTCCATTGTAACTAATAGGGTTCTAACGTTCGTGCAAACTTTCGGTCCGTTCGCAGGTTCTGGTGCGAACCGAACCTGGGGGTGTTCGCCTCATCCCTATTAAGGAAGAAGTTGTACATGTGCCTAATATGTACATATTGATTGTTATCATTTTCATTAGTTATATCTGAGTTTTCTACTGAGTTCATATTGTTTTAAATATATTACAGTAAAATACTTAAGTGGTTCCGTTGCTCTTTGTATGACTTTTATTGATAACATTACACTACAACATGGATCCTGAGGTGTCAGAGGTAATAGAGGATCTGAAGAGTGGGGGTAGCCAGTGGGGTATAGAGTCAATCAGCAGCCCCTGTGGGGGTACCGCTACATATGTATTTTCTAATGTCGCTTGTCCAGTTTATTTATGGTTGACCATATGGTCACATTGTGCCCAGTACTCAATTTTTTATTATTTTTTTATTTTTACGTGTGGTGTTTTGTATGTGTGTGTGTTTTTTTTCTATTTTTGCCATGTCATCTGAGAGACTGCCTAGGTTAAATAAAATGTTTTATTGCTTTACCACCAACCAGGGAAAAAAAAAATATCATGCTCCAATTCAGTTCTGGATCCGCATGAAACCCACAGGTAACGGTTCTTGAATTCCTCATTCGGAAGCCTTTGAGATCTGTATGAGAAAGGCCTTTCTCGCTCTTTAGTTTGAGTGCACACAGTGGTGGGACAAGTCCTTGGAAAAATATCTAGAATTAAAAAATCACCCCTAGGGGGTTAAGGATCAAAAAACTGTGTGGGTTTCTGGACAAGGATCTGAAAAAGGATTGGCATCTCTTCTCTGAATTCTGCACCAACAAATGTATCCAACTCATTATTTATCAGAGAGATGCCATTTTTCTCAAAGATTTTCATCCATATTGCCAGGACAAGACACGACATTAAAGCCGCAAGCAGTTTTAAATGGCTTCTTTTTTTCCTTTACAAATGTCATTTTTTGCAGGGACAGTTCTAAACACGGGAAACACATGCCACTTCACAGGCATACTTTAGACACCCCCCAGGTACCATATTTAAAGGAATATTTCACTTTTTTTTTCACTTTATGCATCATTAAAATGACTGCTCCTGAAAAAACTTCAGTTTTTAAAACTTCTTTTTGCATTGATACATGTCCGCTGGGGCAGGACCCGGGTCCCCAAACCTGTTTTCTGACAATAACATGCATATTGGCCGTTATAATTAGCACTTTAGATTTCTAACGTTCGCGTCCATTGTAACTAATAGGGATCGAACGTACGCGCAAACTTTCGGTCCGATCGCAGGTTCTGGTGCGAACCGAACCCGGGGGTGTTCGGCTCATCCCTATTAAGGAAGAAGTTGTACAGTGGTGTGAAAAAGTGTTTGCCCCCTTCCTCATTTCCTGTTCCTTTGCATGTTTGTCACACTTTTTTTTTTATAATTAAATCTTTATTGATAGTTTTATTTATGCAGTTTACATTTTGCTGATTGCATATCCTTAGTCTATCCAGTCATTTAATACCCCCGTGGTCTGAAGATTGGCCCTTCCAGCGGCCCCCGTCCCCCGGGAGAGGAGCAGCAAAAAGCCAAAAAAAAAAAACAACCTTCCGGTTCTTTAATTCAGGTGATATAACCCCTATATCCCAAAATAATATTTGTTTACTTTTTTACTACGTGTCCTTAGTGTCTTCCCACCTGTTGAATAAAAGTGTTTAAGTGTCCTACAGTCTCCCCCGGCCAAAATCAGGGTCTCCCGCCCTCCCTCTCGGTCTTCCCCTTACTCCCCCCCTCCCTCCCTCTATACTCTACTCCATTAAGTGTTGTGTTGCTTTCTCTCAGTGCTCCATCCTTGTGCCTTCCCACTCAAGTGTGGTTTTCCTTAGTTTGTGGTGAGAAAAAAAAAGAGAAAAAAAAAAAAAAAAAAAATTAGAAAAGAAAGACATACTATGTATATATATGTATGTATATGTTTATATGTGTTTGTTTGATTAGGGGGAGAAAGCTCATTCCTCCCTAAATATTTCCTTGTGGGAGTGTGCGTTTCCCAATTACTCCGCGGTCCGTGTTTCCATCTCAAATTTCCCCTCTTAACCTCCCCCTGTTACCCCTCCCCCCCCCCCCCCCCCCTCCCTACACACCACTCAATCTAAGTGTTATTTTCTCCTTATACCCCATCCTTTTACCTACCTAGTTAAGTGTAGTTTGTCTTGTGTTTGTGGAGGTGTCAGCAAAAAAAAAAAAAAAATTAAAAGGTTTTAATTTGCTCCTCATCCCTATGGTCCCCGGCCGCCGAGAGCGCCCCTCTCCCTCCACAACAAGCATCCCTCAACTTAGTATTCAGCAATTCCTTATACATTTCTATTTTTAAGACAAAAGACATAAAAATCATTTTTTATACGTTCCCCGAATAGGTTTCCCAGGTTGTGGTCTCCTCCCCATCTATTTACTTCAGTCCCCTTCGCTTTTCCTGATTTGTATTTCAATTTCTATTTCCTTAGCCTGTTCTTCCCATCCCTCCCAGATAGCATCATATTTCTCTTGTTTATTTCTCGTTTTATATACCCACCTCTCTGCTTCTTGGATTTTATCTACCTCTCTTTTCCAGTCCTCCAATGTTGGGCCCTTGATCTGATTCCAATTTCTTGGTATTAGTTTTTTAGCTGCGTTCAGTAAATGCTGTATTATATTTTCTTTGTGTACTGCCTTGGTGTTCATAGCCCCATGGAACAGGTAATGTTCTGGTTTCATCTCCATCTTCTCTTTTTCCATTTTCCTGATCCATGGGGCTATTTCACCCCAATATTTCTTTATCTCAGGGCAGGTCCACCATATATGGAGGTGAGTTCCCTTTTCTCCGCATCCTCTCCAGCAGGAGCTCTCTGCGGTTGGGTATATTTGTGCCAATCGGGCAGGGGTTCTATGCCATCTGGTTAAATATTTATATGACATTTCCTGTATGGCTGAGCTTGTTGACGATGAGTAAGTGGCTTCTATTACCCTTTTTATTTGTAGTGTCGTGAATTTGTACCCTAATTCTCTTTCCCATTCCCTTATAAAGTATGGTATTGTATTTTCCTCCTCGCTAAGTACAATTTTATACATCTGAGATAATAGATGGTTGGGCTTTGATATATCTATACACATTTTCTCGAACACCGTTAAGGAATCCTGTGATCTGATTTGTTTATCTTTTTTCTTGTAAAACTGTTTCATTTGATTATACCTCCACCCCGTCCAGCTCGTGCTTCCATACCTTGATTCTAGGTCCCTCTGTAACAGGAGAACCCCATCCGGGGCGTATTTTAAACTCATCGTGTTTCCTTCTGTTTCCCAGGGTCCTAGCGCTCCTTTCTCCTCACCTGGAGGGAACCATGGATACCCACCCAATGGGGCTAAGGGTGATATTTTCGGGGCATATCTTCCCGTTTTGTTCATTCTGTCCCATACCGACAGCGTGTTCTTCGTTAATGGTGATATCCATTCCGATAGCCCCCTATCTTTAGTTGGTATCCATGGTGCCCCTGCTAAGTCTCTGCCGGCCAGATTCTTTTCCAGCAGCACCCATGCTTTCTTATCCTGATCATGACACCAGTTCAAGATTCTAACTAATGTCATTGCTCTGTAATATTTTAGCATATCCAGTAGGCCTACCCCACCTTCTCCCTTGTTCCTACATAAGATCTTATGTGCTAGCCTTGCTCTCCCATTTTCCCATATGAAAGCCGTGAATATTTTCCGTATTTTTCTAAAAAAAAAAATGGGGTACTGGGATTGGTAGTGTATATAGGACGTATAGGAGCCTAGGCACTATATTCATTTTTATCGTATTTATTCTACCGAATAAGGTAAATATCTTTCCTTTCCATTTCTTCAGGTCTTCTTCTATCCTTACTAATAGAGGGGTATAATTTTGTTCGAACATTGTTTTTACATCTGCTGAGATATGTACTCCCAGATAAAACAGTGATTTTTCTTGCCACTCAAATGGGTAATTATTTTGTATTTTTGTTCTCAAATCTCTTGATATATGTATCGGTAATATTATCGATTTCTCCACATTAATCTTGAAATTTGAGAGATTTCCAAATCTCTTCACCTCCCCCATTACCTCTCTCACTGACTCTTGTGGGTCTGATAGGAAGAATAGTAGATCATCAGCATATGCTGAGACCTTGTATTCCTTTATACCCATTTCTACTCCCTTTATCCTACTGTTTTCCCTTATTTTGCATAGGAAGGGTTCTAATACCAGTGAGAATAATAAGGGGGACAGTGGGCAGCCCTGTCTTGTTCCGTTTGTGATTTCAAATCCTTCTGACAGTGTCCCGTTTACTTTAACCCGTGCTTTTGGTCCGGTGTATAGTGCTGTCACCCATCCCATCATCCGCTCTCCCAGTCCCATCTCCCTTAATACCTCTAGCATGAAGACCCAGTTTACTCTGTCAAAGGCCTTTTCGGCATCCATTGACAGAGCAACTCTTGGGCTCTTTTGAGGGCCATTCTGCATCCAGTGTAGCAGGTGTATAGCTCTTATAGTGTTGTCTTTAGCCTCTCTGCCTACCATAAAACCTGTCTGATCGTTATGTACCACCCTTGTTATTTTTTCTTGTAGTCTGTTTGCTAGGATCTTTGCTAATAGTTTTGTGTCTGTATTCAAGAGGGAGATGGGTCTGTAATTAGAGCAGTATTTCGGGTCTTTTCCTTGTTTTGGGATTACTGTCAGGAAGGCTGTCAGGGATTCCGGGGACATTCTCTGGTTAACTGTTATCTGATTAAAGTATTCACTTAGCTGTGTTGCTAGTATGTTTTTACATTTTTTATAATATGCGCTCGTCAACCCGTCAGGGCCCGGGCTCTTACCATTAGGGAGACTTTCTATTATGCCTTTTATCTCTTCCTCGGTTATCTGCACTTCCATCCCCTCTACCACTTCTCGAGCCAAGTTCGGCAGTGAGGCTTCTCTGATGTATTCCCTAATTCTTTCAGCTTGTTCCTTCTTATCCCCATCTCCCCCTTCCATTTTTATATTGTATAATTTTTTATAGAAATTTTCGAATTCTTTTGCTATCGATTTGGTATCTGTTATTAATTTGTCCCTGGATTGGATACCATGTACGTGGGAAATTTCTTGTTGTTTTTTAAGTTGGTTAGCCAACAGCTTCCCGCATTTATTCCCATTTTCATAGAATTAATGCTCCGCATATCTATATTTATTTTGCGTTTTCCTATCCAGGTGCAAATTATACTCTAATCTGTATTTTTCCAACCGTCTGGCCTCCTCCGGGTTCCTACTGTTTTTATGTTTCTGTTCCGTTTTGTATATCTTTCCAATCAGTTCCTCCAGCTCCTTTTTATTTTCTTTCTTTTTCCTAATTCCATGGGCTATTAATACTCCTCTTAACACTGCTTTATGGGCGTCCCATCTTACTTGTTCTGATGTTTCCCCCGATCTATTTTCTTCAAAATAGCCCACCAATTTATTTTCTATGTCTTCTGATATCTGATTGTCATCTAATAGTGACTCGTTTAATCTCCAAGTTCTTTCCTTCTGACCTCCGGGTAACGATCGGAACCTCATGACTACTGGGGCGTGGTCCGAGATTGTTATGGCTCTTATTTTTACTTCTTGTACATTATCCAGATAATACTGGTCTACCATCAAGATATCCAACCTTGAGTATACCCCATGGGTTTTAGAAAAATAACTGTAATCTTTTTTTCCTTCATTGAGTGCTCTCCAGGTATCTACCCAGTGCACTCGTTTCAAATATTCTTTCACCCGTTTCCATATCTTGAATGGTAGCCCAGTTCTCTGCGATGTAGTGTCTAGGTCGGGGTCCATAATTATGTTATAGTCTGTTATATTTAAAGGAATATTTCACTTTTTTTTCACTTTATGCATCATTAAAATGACTGCTCCTGAAAAAACTTCAGTTTTTAAAACTTCTTTTTGCATTGATACATGTCCGCTGGGGCAGGACCCGGGTCCCCAAACCTGTTTTCTGACAATAACATGCATATTGGCCGTTATAATTAGCACTTTAGATTTCTAACGTTCGCGTCCATTGTAACTAATAGGGATCGAACGTACGCGCAAACTTTCGGTCCGATCGCAGGTTCTGGTGCGAACCGAACCTGGGGGTGTTCGGCTCATCCCTATTAAGGAAGAAGTTGTACAGTGGTGTGAAAAAGTGTTTGCCCCCTTCCTCATTTCCTGTTCCTTTGCATGTTTGTCACACTTAAGTGTTTCCGAACATCAAACTAATTTAAACAATAGTCAAGGACAACACAAGTAAACACAAAATGCAATTTGTAAATGAAGGTGTTTATTATTAAAGGTGAAAAAAAATCCAAACCATCATGGCCCTGTGTGAAAAAGTGATTGCCCCCTTGTTAAAACATACTATAACTGTGGTTGTCCACACCTGAGTTCAATTTCTCTAGCCACACCCAGGCCTGATTATTGCCACACCTGTTCACAATCAAGGCATCACTTAAATAGGAGCTGCTTGACACAGTAAGGTCCACCAGAAGATCCTTAAAAGCTACACATCATGCCGAGACCCAAAGAAATTCAGGAACAATTGAGAAAGAAAGTAATTGAGATCTATCAGTCTGGAAAGGGTTATAAAGCCATTTCCAAAGCTTTGGGGATCCAGCGAACCACAGTGAGAGCCATTATCCACAAATGGCGAAGACATGGAACAGTGGTGAACCTTCCCAGGAGTGGCCGGCCGCCCAAAATTACCCCAAGAGCGCAGCGACGACTCATCCAAGAGGTCACAAAAGACCCCACAACAACATCCAAGGAACTGCAGGCCTCACTTGCCTCAGTTAAGGTCAGCGTTCATGCCTCCACCATCAGGAAAAGACTGGACAAAAATGGCCTGCATGGCAGAGTTCCAAGGAGAAAACCACTGCTGAGCAAAAAGAACATCAAAGCTCGTCTCAATTTCTCCACAACACATCTTGATGATCCCCAAGACTTTTGGGACAACATTCTGTGGACCGATGAGACAAAAGTGGAACTCTTTGGAAGGTGTGTGTCCAAGTATATCTGGCGTAGAAGGAACACTGCATTTCAGAAAAAGAACATTATACCAACAGTAAAATATGGTGGTGGTAGTGTGATGGTCTGGGGCTGTTTTGCTGCTTCAGGACCTGGAAGACTTGCCGTGATAAAAGGAACTATGAATTCTGCTGTCTACCAAGAGATCCTGAAGGAGAATGTCCGACCATCTGTTCGTGTACTCAAGCTGAAACGAACTTGGGTTCTGCAGCAGGACAATGATCCTAAACACACCAGCAAGTCCACCACCGAATGGCTGAAGAAAAACAAAATGAAGACTTTGGAGTGGCCTAGCCAAAGTCCTGACCTGAATCCTATTGAGATGTTGTGGTATGACCTTAAAAAGGCCGTTCATGCTCGAAAACCCTCTAATGTAACTGAATTAGGACAATTCTGCAAAGATGAGTGGGCCAAAATTCCTCCAGGACGCTGTAAAAGCCTCATTGCACGTTATCGCAAACGCTTGGTTGCAGTTGTTGCTGCTAAGGGTGGCCCAACCAGTTATTAGGTTTAGGGGGCAATCACTTTTTCACACAGGGCCATGATGGTTTGGATTTTTTTTCACCTTTAATAATAAACACCTTCATTTACAAATTGCATTTTGTGTTTACTTGTGTTGTCCTTGACTATTGTTTAAATTGGTTTGATGTTCGGAAACACTTAAGTGTGACAAACATGCAAAGGAACAGGAAATGAGGAAGGGGGCAAACACTTTTTCACACCACTGTACATGTGCCTAATATGTACACATTGATTGTTATCATTTTCATTAGTTATATCTGAGTTTTCTACTGAGTTCATATTGTTTTAAATATATTACAGTAAAATACTTAAGTGGTTCCGTAGCTCTTTGTATGACTTTTATTGATAACATTACACAACAACATGGAACCTGAGGTGTCAGAGGTAATAGAGGATCTGAAGAGTGGGGGTAGCCAGTGGGGTATAGAGTCAATCAGCAGCCCCTGTGGGAGTACCGCTACATATGTATTTTCTAATGTCGCTTGTCTAGTTTATTTATGGTTGACCATATGGTCACATTGTGCCCAGTACTCAATTTTTTATTATTTTTTTATTTTTACGTGTGGTGTTTTGTATGTATGTGTGTGTGTGTGTGTGTGTGTGTTTTTTTCTATTTTTGCCATGTCATCTGAGAGACTGTCTAGGTTAAATAAAATGTTTTATTGCTTTACCACCAACCAGGGTATATCATGCTCCAATTCAGTTCTGGATCCGCATGAAACCCACAGGTAACGGTTCTTGAATTCCTCATTCGGAAGCCTTTGAGATCTGTATGAGAAAGGCCTTTCTCGCTCTTCAGTTTGAGTGCACACAGTGGTGGGAGAAATCCTTGGAAAAATATCTAGAATTAAAAAATCACCCCTAGGGGGTTAGGGATCAAAAAACTGTGTGGGTTTCTGGACGAGGATCTGAAAAAGGATTGGCATCTCTTCTCTGAATTCTGCACCAACAAATGTATCCAACTCATTATTTATCAGAGAGATTGTAAATTGGAGAAAGCTAAACATATGGTTACAGTCCAAAAGACTCCTATGTTTCCAGCCTGTCAAGTCTCTGGTGTGAGGCCGTGTTGCTGAGAGGGCGCCCGTTGCAGTTGAGTGCAACACTTCCCTGGGAGGGGTCAGATACCGGGAAAAAGTCAGAGAAGAGTACAGGAACAAGCCGGGTCATAAACAGTGGGCAGTTGATCGAGGAGTAGTCAGTCAAGCCGGAATCAGAACGAGGAGATAGACAGGATCACAGGTCAAGTCAGGGGTTTCAGGGTATACATGGCACAGGAACACTGGAAGCTGACGATAATCCAGCAAACCGCAGTGTCATTGGCAGGTTTAAATGGGCTGGGGAATGCGCCTACAATTGTCACGGGGTGCGCACGCTTCGGCGTGTACAGACTGGCGTGTCCTGGCCGTCACACATCTGCGTGCGCGCATGCGCACGGGAACTCGTTTGGCGCAACCATGACAATTTTGAAAAAAAACACAATATTTTTTTACTTTTTGCTATAATAAATATCCCATTTAAAAAAAAAAAAAAAAATTTTTCCTCAGTTTAGGCCGATACGTATTCTTCTACATATTTTTGGTAAAAAAAATCACAATAAGTGTATATAGATCGGTTTGCACAAAAGTTATAGCGTCTACAAAATAGGGGATAGATTTATTGCATTTTTTTTTACTAGTAATGGCGGCGATCTGCGATTTTTTTTTTTTCGTGACTGCGACATTGCGGCAGACACTTCGGACACTTTTGACACATTTTTGGGACCATTCACATTTACACAGCGATCATTGCTATAAAATTGCAGTGATTACTGTGTAAATGTGACTGGCAGGGAAGGGGTTAACACTAGGGGGCACTGCAGAGGTTAATGTGTTCCCTAAGGTAGTGATTCTAACTGTGGGGGGAGGGGACTGACAAGGGGAGGAGACCGACCGGTGTTCCTCCGTACTGGGATCACATGATCGGTCTCCTCTCCACTGACAGGACGTGGAGCTGTGTGTTTACACACACAGCTCCACGGTCCCGTTGTTTTAACGGGCAATCACGGGTGCCCGGCGGTCATCGTGGCCGCCGGGCACTCGCATCGGGTCCCGAGCGACGCCGCGGGTGCGCGCGCGCGCCGCCTGCGGGGCGCGCCCGTGCCCCCTAGGCGGCCGGGAATGGGAGGACGTCATATGACGCCCACCCAGGATGGGAGATCCACCATATGACAGTGGGCGGTAGGGAAGTGGTTAAGGAAAAATGCACACCATTTTATTGTGCAACTTTAAGGAAGTTTAAACACATTTTAATCACCATTTTGTACTGCACAGGAACATTGATATTTTAAGGCAACTGATTTTATTTATTTATGAAGGTTGATTTAGCGCACCAATTATCCACTACTGTGTATATTCTTCATTTAATTTTTAGTGTGTGAGCACTATATATTGGTAGCGGCCAGATCATTTGGGAATCTTCTTTAAATTATCTGGAAATGTATTATAGTACCAGCGCTTGAGACACTACACTTCAATTGACAGTGCCTTGCAGAGCTCTCTCCAGAATCGTGAGGTAAATTGTACCCCTCTATCAGACACAATGCTGTTGGGAAGGCCATGAAAATTTTGCTGTATATGCAGCAGAAGGAGTACCTATCATGGGCAAAATGTGTGCCATTTTGGACAGATGGTCCACAACTACCAGGATCATTGTGAACCTTTCGGAGGGAGGCAGCTCTACTATGAAGTCCATAGAGACATTTCTCCATGGTTGTTCTGGCACTGGCAGTGGACGTAACAGACCCCAAGACTTAATGTTGGACCCCTTGTTTTTCTGGCAGGTAGTACAGGAGCTAACATGCTCCCTGCAATCAGATTTCAAGGTAGGCCACCAAAAGGATTGCTGGATAAGATCCATGGTTTTCCACACTCCAAAGTGGCCAGCAAGTTGGTGGTCATGCAATGTCTTTAGCACCTGGATTCGGGCTTGTTGTGGAACAAAGATCTTGTCCCGATACCAAAAATACCCCCCCTGGTTTCTTAAAGAGGAAGCCTCTGATTCCTGGCATTGGAGGGAAGCATGTTCGAGAGAAACCCTTAGATTGGGTTGGATCAAAAGAAAGTTCTGTGGTGAGAAGATTGTGCTAGATGTTGTCTCTTCCGGAACATTCGGGATAAAGCATCTCCCTTTCCGTTTTTGGAGCCAGGGCGGTAGGTGATGTGGAAATTAAATCTTGAAAAGAACAGAGCCCAGCGAGCTTGACGGGGTCTCAGGCATTTGGCAGTGCGGAGGTACTCAAGGTTCCTGTGATCTGTGAAGATCAGTATAGGGCTAGTGGCCCCTTCAAGAAGGTATCTCCAATCCTCTAAGGCTATCTTAATGGTCAGAAGCTCACGATCACCTATGTCATAATTCCTCTCAGGCTTGCTCATCTTCCAAGAGGAGAAGGCCACGGGGTGAAGCTGAGACTTGGGTCCCTGGCGCTGTGAAAGTACTGCCCCTGTGGCTACTTCCGAGGCATTGACCTCCAAGATATAGGGCAGAGCAGGATCAGGATGTTGAAGAATTGGTGCAGAGGTAAACAATGACTTCAGTTTCTCAAAAGCAGATTGGGCTTCAGAGGACCACAGAAAACAAACATGTAGGCGGGTTACTTGGGTTATGGGCGAAATGATGGAAGAGAAATTCCTTATAAACCTTCTATAGAAGTTTGCAAAGTCCACAAACCTTTGCACCCCCTTTTTATCCAACGGAGTTGGCCAATCCAGGATTGCCTGCACTTTCTGTGGATCCATAGCTACACCGCCAGTGGAGATGATCAGCCCTAGGAATTGTATTGATTTCTTTTTAAAGTCACATTTTTCCGCTTTCACATAAAGTCCATGTTTCCTTAATGTGAGCAATACTGTCTTTACATGAGTCCGGTGGAGCTCCAAGGTGGCTGAAAATATGAGGATGTCATCCAGATAGATGATGACAAAGTAGTCAAGATATTCCTGGAAAATGTTATCTACGTTGCACTGGAACGTTGCCGGAGCATTACAGAGCCTGAAAGGCATCACCAGATACTCAAAGTGTCCGAACCTTGTTCTGAATGCCGTCTTCCATTCATCGCCTTTACAGATGCAAACAAGGTTGTAGGCACCCCGGAGGTCAAGCTTGGTGAATACTTGGGCTGTACGAAATCTCTGAAAGAGTTTGGGGACAAGTGGAAGTGGGTAGCATTTTTTTTATGGTATTCTTATTCAACTCCCTGTAGTCCACACATGGTCTTAAAGTCTTATCTTTTTTTTCGACAAAGAAAATGCAGGCACCGGCAGTTTTCATCTATGTATTCCTAATTCCAATTCAGAGAGGGGGGAATATACATCCAAATGGAATCTCGGCCCCTGGGAGTGACTCAATGGGACAATTGTATGGCCGATGTGGTGGTAGAACATCAGCTTTTCTCTTATGAAAGACATCCAGGAATTCTTGGTACGCCTGGGGTACACTCTGGCTAGTGGTTGATACAGGTTGGACTGTCAGACAACTGGTGGTATCTCTGGATTCAGGGATGAGGCAATGCTGCTGGCAATAAGGAGAGATGAACAGGATTTCCTTCTTGATCCAATCGATCTGGGGGTTGTGGGCTTGGAGCCAAGGAATACCCAAGATAACTGGAGCCATAGGTGAGTCCAGAGCATCAAAACGTATGAACTCCTGATAGCCATCAGGAGTAGTAATAAGGAGAGGAGTAGTCTCTTGAGTAACCAGGCCAGAACTAGGCAACGTGCCATCTGCCAAACGAACTTCAAGACCCCGTTTCTTGTGAAGAAGGTGCAACCTAAGGTTTCTTGCCAGGGTGAAGTCCACAAAGCAACTACATGCTCCAGAATTGATTATGGCCTGGAGCTGGACCTCCTATTTTCCCAATTGCAGCGTGATGGGGAGAACAAGGTGTGAGGGAGAAGTTCCGGAGAACTGGAAATACACTGGAGAGTAGGAAGGTGGCTTTTTGGGCCTTCTGGGGCAGTTACAAAGGAAATGTCAGTTTTTTCCACAATATAGGCAGAGATTGGCTTGACTACGATGACGTCTTTAATCAGGGGTTAATGCAGAATGTAACAGGCCAACTTTCTTAGGAATTTAGCCAGAGGTAGAAGTACTGGCGGGCACAGGCATTGAAGGAGTGGGAATTTTAGGCAGCAACCAGACGGGCCTGGGGGCTTGTGATCGTTTGGACCATCTCTCCTGCAGACGTCAATACAGCTGAATGGATAATTGGATGAGACCCTCGAGTGTAGTGGGGACCCCAATCCTGGCCAACTCGTCTATGAGCAATTCGGAGAGTCCTAGGCGGAACTGGTGTTTTAAGAGCTGCCTCATTCCAGCCTGTGTCTGCAGACCACCGACGGAAGTCCATGGTATAGTCCTCCACTGGTCGCCTACCCTGCTGTAGCAAAAGCAGGGTGGCTTCGGTGGTAGCCGTATGCTGGGGATCCTCATAGAGTTGTGCCATAGCTGCCAGGAATGTGTGCACCGTGTTGATGACTGGACTCTTTTGTTCCCATAAACTGTGGGCCCAGGTCCGGGGTTCATCGGACAACAGGAAAATGAGGAACCCGACCTTAACAGTCTCTAAAGAAAAAGTCCGGGTCTGCAAGGCTAGATACAATAGGCAGGCATTCCTGAAAGATCTGAACCTTTTCTGGTCTCCAGAGAATGGCTCAGGAACGGGAACTGGGGGTTCCGGAAGAGGGACCACCATCATATGAGCCACAGAAGATCATTCGTGGGTGGATACTGTGGAGCTGATAGACGCTGAAACCGGGTCCATAGAAGCAGATGACTCTGACAGGTGTCACAGCATATCATCCAGCTGGAGGCATCCTTTCTGTAACTTCTGGATTGCTTCGGTCAGAATAGTGGTCTGTTGACACAAAGCCTCTAACAGGGACGCACCTCTGCCTGCCTCAGTCATGGCTGGATTATACTGTCAAGTCTCAGCTGGGTTGCTGAGAGGCGCCCCTTGCGGCTGAGTTCAACGCTCCCCTGGGAGTGATAAAGGGGATATGGTGCACTGGTTGCCAGTAATGCTGTAGACTAGCTGGTTGGCAGAAGGTGGCTGGGGTGGGCTGGATAGCGATGTTGGCAGCCGTGCAAGGGGAAGTCCTGAGTAAGACAGCAGGGTAAACCAAGAACAGGGTCCACAGCCAGGCCAGGAGTCAGATACCTGGAAACAGTCCGAGAAGAGTACAGGAACAAGCCGGATCATAAACAGTGGGCAATTGATCGAGGAGTAGTCAGCCAAGCCGGAGTCAGAACGAGGAGATAGACAGGATCACAGGTCAAGCCAAAAGCAGAGGTCAAGCCAGTGGGTTCAGGGTATACAAGGCACAGGAACACAGGAAGCTGACGATAATCCAGCAAACCTCAGTGTCAGTGGCAGGTTTAAATGGGCTGGGGGATGCGCCTACAATTGTCACGGAGTGCGCACGCGTCTGCGTGCTTCGGGGTGCACAGACTGGCATGTCCTGACCGTCACGCATCTGCGTGAGCACATGCGCACGGGAACTCTTCTGGTGCAACCATGACGGGTACTGGCGGAATTGCCCACACCATGGCTATATCCCTGCCACAGCCTCTTTGATAAATGGTTTGGAGTGGGTTGAAGGGATTATGGCGTTGCTAAAATTAATATATTTGTCAGAAAAGTTTTTTAGAGAAAGATATTTTATTAAAGCCAAAACTATTTAATACACAAAAAAAGAGTATAAAAGAAAGGAACACACAACGTCAATATATTACAGTTGGTGTCAAAAGCATTTACATAACCATAGTACAAAAGCAACAGGCCTACTGATCAGTGCAAGCCAATAGTTGGTGCAGGTGGTCACATTCCAACATGTTTCGCCATATCCGATGGCTTCCTCAGGGAAAGACCAGAGCCTGTTCAAATTAGTGACTTTCTAAGTAAAGAGAACAAAGAATAAAGACCATGGAAATGTCATGAGTTAATTTCAATAGTTTAACAGTTGAATGCACGGAGTGGTTAGGTTCTACAGCCCCTGCTGGGATATCCAAAATGTGAGCATAGGAAATGGACCTAACAAAGTGGACCCTGGAAGAACGCACAACTCGACAGCATAGACGACCGGATCCCAAGTAGGGTCACCAGGAATCAGCGCAAAGGATATTGGCAGCAGGGGGCACACCAGACCTAGCGATCATAAGACAGATAGGGCAATTTCAGAGTTTGTATTATTTTAAAGGTATATAGTGATGACCCTAGTGAGGAGACTATCTCCTACACAAATTTAGGGTGCAACTAACAGGGGCAGCAGCCTCTAATACTTATACTTAAATAAAATCAAGCTTGAAATGTAGAACAGGATGATATTAAAAGGGAGGGTGCCTGGAAAACATTATCCGGTTCACAGAGATATTAATTGTGGTTCATGAATGGCACTAGAAGGAAAGAATATACCGTATATACTCAAGTATAAGCCGAGTTTTTCAGCACATTTTTTTGTGCTGAAAGTGCCCTCCTCGGCTTATACTCGAGTCAAGCACTTTTCTGCAGCAAAAATGTTTTTTTCCGACCCAACTTTGGGGCCCCGTATCTTGGGGCCACTTGGTGCTAGGAACCCAAATATTCAAACCCAGTTGAACTAGCACTACAACATATCCAAAGATGGGGTTTCTAGCGCCAAGTGACCCCGAGATTCGGAAAATGTCATTCTCTGCTGCAGAAAAGTGCTTGACATTTTCTGACCCGAATTTGGGGCCCCATATCTCGGGGACACTTGGTGCTAGGAACCCTAAATTTGGTATTCAAACCCAGTAAAACTAGCACTACAACATATCCAATGATGGGGTTCCTAGTGTTTTGTCTGGTCAGATAAGTGACGTCATTGCCTGGTATAGGTACATTGACGACGTGCTGATCTTTTGGTCTGGGTCTCATGATGCATTAATTAAATGTATTGATTCACTGGCTATAAACAATTACAACCTAAAATTTACTATGGAATGTAGTCAAATTCATATCAATTTCTTGGACCTCGAGATCAGCATCGACTCAACAGGCAACTTACACTCTGCCTTATATCGTAAACCCTCATCGGGTAACACTATCTTGCATGCTACCAGTGCACATCCAAAACCTCTACTCAACAGTATACCATTCAGCCAATATCTGAAAATCAGACAAAACTGTAGTAATGACCTAAATTTTCATAAGGCTTCCAGTGAGCTGTACATCAGGTTGAAAAATAGAGGGTATAGTCACTCTCTCTTGAAGAAATCTTTTAACAGGGTAAAAAAAAACTTAACAGAAATTACCTTATTTTCCCTAATAAAATGATTTATAACAAATTTCAGCCTGTATGCCTCATAACCCAATTTTCAAAACAATCCACTCAGATCAGGGACACTTTAAATAGATTCTGGCCCCTGCTAACAGCAGACTCTACCATACAAAACTATATCAAACCCTACCCAGATATTACCTATGGACGTTCTCCCTCTTTGAGCGATCGTTTGACATCAAGTAATTTCTCCCTTAGGGACTCACAAACTGAGACCAATGTGGGTACTTTTCCATGTGGAAACTGTGATATGTGTATGTTAATCTCCAACACCAAAGAAACAGCATTGCCTAATGGCTTGATGCATAAGATTAAAAACAGAATTACCTGCAAAACGGTGGGAGTTGTGTATTTGGCCACCTGTCGGTGCGGCTCCTATTATGTCGGTAAAACCAAAAGGCCGTTCCATATACGTATAAGGGATCATATAAAGCCTTTATTTAAACGTAAAATTACCACAGCTATAAATAGGCATGTAGGCCTACAACACAACTTTGATCCTTATGCCTTCTGCCGCACTCGAGCATGTTCCCTTGAAACAAGGTGGATCCACAATTTGGATGCCACCCGAGCACCGGGATTAAATGAATACATTAGCTTTAAGCCTTTTCTCTAAGTCTTCCCCAGATAGCCTTATAATGCACTTGTAGCCTTGTCTAGGTCTATTGTAGGCACACATGTCCCCACTTCAGGTTCCACCCTTGTCTCCCTTCCCTTTTCCCCTTTTCTTCTCCTTCCCTCCTCCCTTTCTTTCCCATTCCCCCCCTCTCTCCCTTCCCCCCTCCCCCTATCAGCAACAAGATTTAGTCATAACTTTTCAAAGCAGGCTCCACTAATATTTAATTGTATCACCATATGATTAACTGTATACCTTACAAATTCTTGTTCATATTATATTGCTCTCTTATTTGCTCTCTTGTAATTATAAAATACTATCTATCTGTAAATTTTTACATGTATTCTTATGTCATTTTCTGTATATTTGTTTATATTGATTATTCCCTTTTCTATGGGTTTGCCTTTGAATGCACGGTCTGGTCACAGGTACATTGGACCCACTGGGGCTTGAGCACTTCAATTGCTCCCACCTCCTCTGGGCCCCTAATCAATTTTTATTTCTCACATTGACCATTTTTGGTGTAATGGTCAATGGGGACTCTTTTATATCTTCTTATCTGCCCCCTGTTAGCCCCCGGATGTGGCTAGGCTGGACCTTTTCATACCCCTGTCACCACAGCATAGCGATTAGTTCTCCCACTGGGGATTGCCTACTTTTCAGAGCTACTATTGGCCAGTCTGGACACCCGAGGGCGGCACCAACACTAAGGTGTCTGCCCATTACTGGCCAGTGCACTCCTACCATCTACCCTTCGCTGACTCGGTGTCTATCCCATTGGCCCGTCGAGATTCCTGGGCAGACCAGTGGGAGACTCCCCCCAGCCTGACCGCGTCACAATGACTATGTCATGTGACGCGAACAACGCACGCACGGCATCATGGGCATTGTAGGCCCATGGATGCCGATGCGTCGTGCATGCGCACTGGCCTACCGTGTCCGCATAGCGATCGGTGACGTCAGACGCAATTTGCTGTGGGGGGAATACATAAGCCAGCCGGTCCGCTTACCACACTGTCGGACAGTGAGGGTGCCTGTGGATTACTCGGAGCTTCATTATAGTAAGTACTGACTGACAAACGATGCAGCTACTTTATATCTTGCAGACTTATATGTAGCCGCTTTATCTCCTAATATAACTTTACTCTATCTCATTAATACCCCTTAGGATGACTTTGATCATAACACTCTCTGTATTGAACACACTCATACTGATATCGCAGTCATCTTTACTACTAGCTTGAGACTGAGTGTTTATTACAAATGATACAATTAGTGGTAAGTCCAAACCTAATATATTTCATTGGGACAATTACTTGTCATGTTTTTTTTTTTTTTTTTTTTAAGAATATTTGCTGCCTTGGCTAGCTTATATATCTTTTTCTTATTTCATTGCATTCTTCTTTGCATATATTCTTTTCTTCTAGTGCCTTCCATGAACCACAATTGATATCTCTGTGAACCGGATAACATTTTCCAGGCACCCTCCCTTTTAATATCATCCTGTTCTACATTTCAAGCTTGATTTTATTTAAGTGTAAGTATTAGAGGCTGCTGCCCCTGTTAGTTGCACCCTAAATTTGTGAAGGAGATACTCTCCTCACTAGGGTCATCACTATATACCTTTAAAATAATACAAACTCTGAAATTGCCCTATCTGTCTTATGATCGCTAGGTCTGGTGTGCCCCTTGCTGCCAATATCTTTGGCGCTGATTCCTGGTGACCCTACTTGGGATACGTTCGTTTATGGTGTCGAGTTGTGCGTTCTTCCAGGGGCCGCTTTGGTAGGTCCATTTCCTATGCTCACATTTGGGATATCCCAGCAGGGGCTGTAGTACTTAACCACTCCGTGCATTCAACTGTTAAACTATCGAAATTAACTCATGAAATTTCAATGTATACCATGGTCTTTATACTTTGTTCTCTTTACTTAGTGTCAGGGAAATAGACGCATTTCTACAGGGTCAGTGGACCAGCCCGGGCAAGGTCACGCTAACGCGCATCAGCGCACACGGATGCGCAATAGCGCTGCGATCGGGCGAATGCGCGTGCGCAATAGCGACACTAACGGGCGAACGCGCGTGCGCAATAGGTGCAGGTGCATGCGCACGACGTGACCCCTGTGTCTATTTAAGTGACCCACTGACAGTGCCGCATCGCTGGATTATGGTCAGCTCTCCCTGCTTACCTGAAGTTCTTGTTCCTGTCTCCTGATCACCTGTGTACCGACCCGGCTTGTCTGACCTGCTTCTACTGACCTCCCGGCTCCACCTCCTGGCTTGCATCTGACATTCCTCTGCCTGCTCCCTGCATCTGACCTCAGCTTGGCCAACGGACTCTGAGTCTTCCCGTCTCCCATACCCGGATCCCTGGCTCTGTTCTTGGACTGTCTCACTGTGTTGACCCCTGGCCTGGCTTGTGACCCTGCTATTGGACTTCTGCTGTTCCTCTCCGGTTGACCCTCTAGGCACGTTGCCTCCAGTGTCTGCTCTACCACATTCCCAGACACCAGCTGCTACCACCAGGCAACCCGTGCTTTTGTGGGCACCGCATCCCTGTGTCACCTTCAGGGTTGTGCTGTGCTTGGCCGCAAGGGGAGCCCTCCCGGCATCTCAGCCTCCTACCAAGTTCCTGACAGTATGACAGTATAATCCAGCCATGTCAGAGGCTGACGGAGGTGATTACCCGATAAGGACTGTTCTCCAACAGATCATGGCCCTTACCCCAGTCATTCAGAAGCTTCAGGAGAATTACCTCCAGTTACAGGGGCGTCTGCAGCACGTTCCGGAATCACCTATTGTTCCAGGTTAAGAACCGCCTCCAGGTGCGAACATTATGGTCATGGCTTCCCCAGAACCACGAGTCCCAGCGCCCGAACGCTTTCGTGGGGATCGAAAGGAATTCAGGTCCTTTAAGAATTCCTGTTATCGCTACTTCTCTTTGCAACCTCAGACTTTTTTCACTGAAACAATCAAAGTAGGCTTTACCATTTCTTTACTAAGCGGTGATCCTCAGACCTGGGCCTATGGCCTATTGGAACAAGGCAGTCCAGTCACTGACACAGTGGATCAGTTCTTCGAAGCCATGACACGGTTGTATGATGACCCCTTACGGACAGCCACTGCCGAAGCAACCCTGTATTCCCTTCGCCAAGCCCAGCGCCCTGCGGAAGACTACGCACATGGTCCACAGATTCCGGATGGAATGAGGCGGCATTAAAGTACCAGTATCGGATGGGATTGTCTGAGTCCCTCAATGACGAGCTAGCCAGATTAGAAATACCCTCAACGCTGGAGGGTCTCATTCAGCTAACCATTCAGATCAATATACGCCTACGGGAACGCCAGTCTGAAAGTGCTTAAACCTTCTGCTCCACCCAGGCACTACCTCAAGTTCGGTCTGCTTCAGCTTTCAGGCAGTTGGGGGTGATCCGTCCAGGACTAACCACGAAAGAAAATCTTTGTCGCCGCCAGGCGAACTTGTGCTTTTACTGCAGGGAAGCAGGACATTTCATAAGCAGTTGCCCCACGAGGCCACGGAAACCAACCCTCCGTACTCCGGTCCATCTTCAAATAGCCAGGTCCTCTTCAGCCCATATCGCACTCCCTGTCACATTACTGGTGGCAGGCAAAGAAGTTCACCTCCAGGCCATACTTGACTCCGGGGCGTGCAGTTGTTTCCTGGATTTGGCTTTAGCAAGGAGTCTCGCCCTTCCACTTAATCTCAAAAATCAGTGACTGACAGTCCAACTGGCCGACGGCTCCTTGCCCAGCTCCGGATATGTTACCCAAGAAGCAGTGCCCATCCTCACCACCACCAATTCAGGTCATCGGGAATTCCTTAGGTTTGATGTTCTAAGCTCCCCCATATTCCCGGTCATCCTGGGAATCCCTTGGCTACAGGCACACAATCCTTGGATCGATTGGGCCAAAAAGGAGGTACTCTTTACATCTTCCTATTGCCAGCAACATTGTCTGGTCCCTGAACCCAAAGACTTTTCCAGTTGTTTGACTGTCCAAACCACATCCAGTCCAGATCCCAACATACCAGTAGTTTATCAAGAATTTAATGATGTTTTTGACCAGAAGAAGGTGGACTCCCTACCCCCGCACCGTCCCTATGATTGTCCTATTGAGTTACTACCAGCGGCTCCTATCCCTTTTGGTCGTATATTTCCCCTTTCTGAGACAGAGCTTGAGACCCTGAGGCTATACATAGACGAAAACCTTGAAAAGGGGTTTATCCGTCTGTCCTCCTCTCCTGCCGGTGTGGAAATCTTCTTCGTTGAGAAGAAGGGTAAGACCTTGAGACCATGCGTGGACTACAGGGAGTTAAACAAAATTACCCTCAAGAATCGCTATCCGCTTCTACTCATCCCTGAACTCTTCCAGAGGTTACGCACAACACACATTTTCACTAAGCTTGATCTACGTGGTTCTTACAACCTTTTCCGTATCCGGGAGGGGGACGAGTGGAAAACAGCGTTCAGAACAAGATTCGGACATTTTCAGTATTTAGTCATGCCGTTTGGATTGTGCAATGCCCCGGCAACCTTTCAGCATTTCATAAATGACATTTTCCGGGAGCATTTAGACCACTTTGTTGTCGTCTATCTCGACGACATTCTCATTTTTTCAGCCACTCTGGAACTTCATAGAATGCACGTCAGGAAAGTACTATGCCTCCTCAGAACACACGGGTTATTCGTCAAAGCCGAAAAATGTGACTTCGAAAAGGAATCAATCCAGTTCCTGGGACTCATCATTACCACAGGGGGAATTGCCATGTATCCACAAAAAGTGAAGTCCATCCTCGATTGGCCAGCTCCCTCTGACAGGAAGGGTGTCCAGAGATTCATTGGCTTCGCAAACTTTTATAGACGATTTATAAAGAACTTCTCTACCATTGTAGCACCCATCACCCAGACCACCTGCCAACATACCAAATTCCATTGGTCTGCAGCAGCAAAATCCGCCTTTGACCAATTAAAGACTTTCTTCACTTCTGCACCGATCCTGCAACATCACGACACCGCTTTGCCCTACATCCTGGAAGTGGATGCTTTGGAAGTAGCCACGGGGGCGATTCTGTCCCAAAGTCAGGGCCCCAAGGCGTTACTGCACCCCGTGGCCTTTTCCTCACGGAAAATGAGCCCCCCAGAAAAAACCTACGACGCGGGTGACCGGGAACTTTTAGCAATTAAAATGGCCCTTGAAGAATGGAGGTATCTTCTAGAAGGGGCCAACCACCCCATCCTTATTTTTACGGACCATAAAAACTTAGAGTACCCACGCATGGCCAAACATTTGAAACCTCGACAGGCTCGGTGGGCTCTATTCTTTTCAAGGTTCAATTTCCATATAACCTATCGTCCAGGGTCGAAGAACGGAAAGGCGGATGCGTTATCCCGAATGTTCCCGGACACCCCTGAAGAAATTACACCCGGTACAATTCTGTCTCCTCAAAACTTCCTGTTAATCCAACCTAAACTAAGATCCTCAATTGAGCAGGCCTCTAGTCAGTGTGCTGAAGCAGAAGTTTCCTCCCTAAGAAGCCGGGAAGGGCTTCTTTGGCACCAAGACAACATTTTTGTTCCACAGCAAGCCAGGCTACAAGCCTTAAAGATTTTCCATGACCACCAGTTAGCTGGCCACTTCGGGATCTGGAAGGCAACCGAACTGGTTCAGCGGTCCCTATGGTGGCCCACTCTAAGATCAGACTGTAAGGCCTACATTGACTCGTGCTCTATCTGCCAACGAAACAGGGGGTCCAACGCTAGATCTTGGGGTTTATTAAGACCATTGCCAGTGCTGGAACAACCTTGGAAGGAAATTTCCATGGACTTTATTGTGGAGTTGCGCCCCTCAGAAGAATGTACAACCATTTTGGTGGTAGTAGACTGTCTGTCTAAGATGGCACATTTTTTGCCGATGAAGGGCACTCCTTCCGCCTTGGATACGACGAAGATCTTTATAAGAGAGATTGTCCGATTACACGGAATACCAAGTAGCATTGTATCAGACAGAGGGGTACAATTTACCTCTAGGTTTTGGAGAAGTCTCTGCAAACTACTGTTAATCGAGATATGTCTATCTACAGCCTATCACCCACAGAGCAACGGTCAAACCGAAAGGACCAATCAGACGCTAGAGCAATATCTGCAATGCTTCTGTTCTTTTTCTCAGGATGACTGGATCTCAGTATTACCTTGTGCAGAATTTGCATACAACAACTCCGTGCATGCTTCTACCAACCAATTACCCTTCTGGGCAAATCCATCCTTCATTTCTACCAAACATCATTCCTGAATCCCCAGTTGCGGCAGTTCAGGAAAGAATAGATTACATCCAAGCTAACTACCAAATACTCCAGGATTCCATAAAGAAGGCTCAAGAGGAGTACAAGAAACAATATGATAGAAAGAGGAGAGCTAATCCTACTTTTAAGATAGGGGACAAGGTGTGGCTCTCAGTGAATCTCAAACTGCCATGCCCATCTCGGAAATTAGGACCTAAGTTTCTAGGTCCCTTGGAGATCAAGTGTGAAATTAACCCTGTAGCCTTTGAACTTGCCTTGCCTGAATCTTTTAAAGTCCATCCGGTATTTCATGTTTCACTTCTTAAACATGTTATTTCTAGTCCTTTTTCAGGGAGATAAGAAGTGCCCCCACCTCCGGTCCAGGTTGGAGATGAAACCGAATTCGAAGTTGAATCTATCCTTGACTGTCGTCGAAGAGGTAGGACAATTCAATTCCTAATTAAATGGAGGGGGTATTCTGTAGAAGAAAAAACTCTTGGGAGCCTGCAAGTCACATACACGCGCCTAGGCTTATACAGAGGTTCCGCAACAGTTACCCTGAAAGATGGTCACGTTTAGGCATCCGAAGGCTGCCCCTTGGGGGGGCACTATCAGGGAAATAGACGCATTTCTACAGGGTCAGTGGACCAGCCCGGGCAAGGTCGCGCTAACGCCCATAAGCGCACACGGGATGCGCAATAGCGATGCGATCGGGCGAATGCGCGTGTGCATAAGCGCCGCTAACAGGCGAACGCGCGTGCGCAGTAGCGCCAATAACGGGCGAACACGGGTGCGCAATAGCGCCGCTAACGGGCGAACGCGGGTGCGCAATGGCGCCACTAACGGGCGCGCACGGCGTGACCCCTGTGTCTATTTAAGTGACCCACTTACAGTGCCGCATTGCTGGATTATCGTCAGCTCTCCCTGCGTACCTGAAGTTCTTGTTCCTGTCTCCTGATCACCTGTGTACCGACCCGGCTTGTCTGACCTGCTTCTACTGACCTCCCGGCTCCACCTCCTGGCTTGCATCTGACATTCCTCTGCCTGCTCCCTGCATCTGACCTCAGCTTGGCCAACGGACTCTGTGTCTTCCCGTGTCCCATACCCGGATCCCTGGCTCTGTTCTTGGACTGTCTCACAGTGTTGACCCAGTGCCGATCCTGACCTCCCTGGGGCCCTAAGCTAAATTCTGCTAAGGGGCCCTCTACTTGACCCGTGATGCCGTGAGCTATGTAAACCATTTGCCATTGCCACACAGTCACACCTGACACTTCAGTGCTCCCAAAACAATCCTCCCTCCTTTAAACAAAACAGTCAAAGAATAAGTACAACAATATAGAACAGAATGAGGTCCCCAGAGAGCCCCCCTTACATCAGGGTCCTCAGAGAGCCCCTCCTTACACCAAGGTCCCAAGAGAGCCCCCCCCTTATACAAGGGTCCCCAGACAGCCCCCCTTAAATCAGTGTCCTCAGAGAGTCTCACCCTACATCAGGGTCCCGAGAGAGCCTCCCCTACATTAGGGTCTCCAGAGAGCCTCCCCTTACATCAGGGTCCCTAGAGAGCCTCCCCCTACATCAGGGTCCCCAGAGAGCCCCCCCTTACATCAGGGTCCCTAGAGAGACCCCCTTACATCAGGGTCCCCAGAGAGCCCCCCCTTACATCAGGGTCCCCAGAGAGCCCCCCCTTACATCAGGGTCCCCAAAGAGCCCCCCCCTTACATCAGGGTCCCCAAAGAGCCCCCCCCCTTACATCAGGGTCCCCAAAGAGCCCCCCCCTTACATCAGGGTCCCCAGAGAGCCTCCCCCTACATTAGGGTCCCCAGAGAGCCCCCCCTTACATCAGGATCCCCAGAAAGCCTCCCCTTACATCAGGATCCCCAGAGAGTCTCCCCTTACATCAGGATCCCCAGAGAGCCTCCCCTTACATCAGGGTCCCCAGAGAGCCCCCCGTAAATCAGGGTCCCCAGAGTGCCCCCCTGACATCAGGGTCCCCAAAGAGCCCCCCCCCCCTTACATCAGGGTCCCCAGAGAGCCTCCCCCTACATTAGGGTCCCCAGAGAGCCTCCCCCTACATTAGGGTCCCCAGAGAGCCCCCCCTACATTAGGTTTCCCAGAGATCCTCCTCCTTACATCAGAGTCCCCAGAGAGCCTCCCCTTACATCAGAGTCCCCAGAAAGCCCCTCCTTACATCAGGGTCCCCAGAGAGCCCCCCTTACATCAGGATCCCCAGAGAGTCTCCCCCCTTACATCAGGATCCCCAGAGAGCCTCCCCTTACATCAGGGTCCCCAGAGAGCCCCCCTTAAATCAGTGCCCTCAGAGAGTCTCCCCCTACATCAGGGTCCCCAGAGAGCCTCCCCTTACATCAGGGTCCTCAGAGAGCCCCCCCTTACATCAGGGTCCCCAGAGAGCCCCCCCTTACATCAGGGTCCCCAAAGAGCCCCCCCCTTACATCAGGGTCCCCAGAGAGCCTCCCCCTACATTAGTGTCCCCAGAGAGCCTCCCCCTACATTAGGGTCCCCAGAGAGCCTCCCCCTACATTAGGGTCCCCAGAGAGCCCCCCCCCTACATTAGGTTTCCCAGAGATCCTCCTCCTTACATCAGAGTCCCCAGAGAGCCTCCCCTTACATCAGAGTCCCCAGAAAGCCCCTCCTTACATCAGTGTCCTCAGAGAGCCCCTCTTTACATCAGGGTCCCCAGTGAGCCTCCCTACTTACATCAGGGTCCCCAGAGGGTATCCCCCTACATCAGGGTCCCCAGAGAGCCTCCCCTTACATCAGGGTCCTCAGAGAGCCTCCACTTACACCAGGGTCCCCAGAGAGCCTCCCCTTACATCAGGGTCCTCAGAGAGCCCCTTCTTACATCAGGGTCCCCAGAGAGCCCCCCTACACCAGGGTCCCCAGAGAGCCCCCCGTTACACCAGGGTCCCCAGAGAGCCCCCCGTTACACCAGGGTCCCCAGAGAGCCCCCCCTTACACCAGGGTCCCAAGAGAGCCTCCCCTTACATTAGTGTCCCAAGAGAGCCTTCTCTCTTACATTAGTGTCCCCAGAGAGCCCCTCCTTACACAGGGTCCCCAGAGAGCCCCTCCTTACACAGAGTCCCCAGAGAGCCCCCCCCCCTCTGACATTAGTGTCCCCAGGGGGCCCCCTCTTACATCAGTGTCCCCAGAGGGCCCCGTCCTTACATTAGTGTCCCCAGAGAGCCCCCCTCTTACATTAGTGTCCCCAGAGGCCCCCTTCCTTACATTAGTGTCCCCAGAAAGCCCCCCCTCTTACATTTGGGCCCCCAAACAGCTGACTCCCCCCCTTGCAGAGGTTCCCCTGTACCATACTGGGGGAGGTGGGAGGCGGCGATCGGCAGCTATATGGTGTCCACAGGCATTGGGATCTCCCTGGGGCTAGTAGTTCTATCTCCGAATGTATGCAGCGGAGAGGGGAGGGGCCTCTGACCCTGGGATCAGCAGCAGTGTTCAAACAGAGTGAAAGTGAAACTGATACCTGCCTGGGTCAGAGGCCCCTCCCTTCTCCTCTCCACTGTATACACTGAGAGTACTACAAACCCCAGGGAGATCCCGCCGCCCACTCAGGCACCATAGAGCCGATCGCCGCCTTCCACCTCCTCCCACCTCTCCTCACTGCACTCTAAACGGCCAGCCAGAAGGGCAGGGGGGATTCTGGGTCTTGGGGGCCCCCCCAGAGCGGCGGGGCCCTAAGCAGCTTGCATAGTGTGCCTATAGGGCCGATCGGCTCTGTGTTGACCCCTGGCCTGGCTTGTGACCCTGCTATTGGACTTTTGCTGGTCCTCTCCGGTGGACCCTCTAGGCATGTTGCCTCCAGTGTCTGCTCTACCACGTTCCCAGACATCAGCTGCTACCACCAGGCAAGCAGTGCTTCTGTGGGCACCGCATCCCTGTGTCACCTTCAGGGTTGTGCTGCGCTCGGCCGCAAGGGGAGACCTCCAGTTAAACGGCATTACATTAAAAACACCAATGACATATTTCCGGTTCCGGCACCGTGCGAGTATGGAGTGAGTTGCCTCAGCTCCCGCACCGCGCCACAGCCTCAGTATCAGCAGGAGAAAGATATCGCGGACAGCTGGAGGGCTGAATGGACCGCTCAGCTCCCCTCATGACACAAGCTCCCAGCAGCCCGCCCGACTCAGCGGTAAACACAGCGGCCAAGATGGCGGCCGCTATCCCGGCAGAGAATGCCACAGCGCAGCCTCTCTCCTCACAGGCCATTCGTCTCCCGGCGGAGGCAGAGGAGGCAGAGGAGGCACACGCAAAAATAGCATTGGCGGTGGCCCAGCTTCTTAACCTCATGATATCAGAGCCAGTAGATAGGGCGGTTAAGCATGGCATGGAACAACTCAGACTGGACATCCATAGCCAGACACAAAGGCCGCAGGAGGCAGAACAGCGCATAGCCTTAGTGGAGGAACGCTTGCACCAGGTGACATCCTCTATATCCACACACAGGAGTGCCTCAGTTTCTGCTGGATAAGCTCGAGGACCTCGAGAACAGGTCCCGCAGGAACAACCTGCGTGTCATAGGCCTTCCTGAGACCTACAAATCGACCAGTCTCATGGAGCTCTGTAGTCATCGAATTCCTGAAGCGTTGGGTCTTCGCTATCCATGCGTTGTGGAACGTGCGCACCGCATAGGCCCCCTCCAAGACCAGCAGCCTAAACCGCGACCGGTGATTGTACGTTATCTAAACTATGCAGAAAAGCACTCTCTCCTGCAGCACTACCGCAACACGAAGGGTCTCGCCATAGATGGCCACAGGCTGTTACTCTTTGCTGATTACCTGGTGGAGGTTGCCAAACAGTGAAAATGTTTTGCTCCTATGTGTTCACAACTACACCAGCATAATCTGAAATTTTCCTTGGCATATTCGGCCATTCTGCACCTGCAATCGCCGCAGGGCGATCAGATGTCCATCTCATCCTCAGCAGACGCCCAGCAATATGTTGAATCCTTACTAGCAGGGGATTTGGCTTCCGCCACCAATATGGACGACACCACCCCTGCTCCTTCTTCTTTGGTTCCAAACTCCTCTAAACACCAAAGTAGCCCGGTTAAATTTGCATCTAAGTGAGGCCAATACACGCCTCTTCCTCAAAGGTCAGGAGTACGTTGACCTACGAATTACCTTACTATTTGCCACATAGGACATGATTGAGTCCGCTACGCTCAGGATGGTAAAATATCTGAGTATTTGATGTTGTTCACTCTTTGCAAGTTCATAAGTCGGAGAGTTATGTTTGTAAGATTATACCATGTTTGTATTCTGTTATTTAGGAGGCACCGGCTTCCCTGCCAAAACGCAGTTTGGGTGGAATTGTATGGGCAAGGGTCAAAATTACCAGCAGAACCACCACCATGCCTGGGTAGCTCTCTGGCTAATGATGTCTGGTCAGAGAGCAAAATCATATTTTGGTGTGACACTAAAGCCCTTCTGACGGGGGCAGGGAAGCTGGACTCTCTTGTGAAGGTTCTTTGATTTTCTCTCTCGCACGGAAGAAAGTGAAGTCAATAGATACATTTGGTTGTTTTTTTTTCTTGTATAGGTTTGGTTGTTTCTGAATTAACTGGTTCTCTACTACTGCACGGGTACTATAATTAATTAGATTAGTTGCCCTCAAACTAGGTGAACTAATTTGATCTGTACACTCTTTACCCACCCACTGTCCATACCTACCGAGGGTAAACTTTTATTAGTGGGAAGGACTACGTGCTTTCCCTCTCTCCCTTTGCTCTGTATAATTGTCTTTAGGTTCTTTTCTGTTTTCTCCCCGCTTGTTCGGTGGCAGCATCACCTGCAGAGCCTAAATATTGTCTCAGTATCCATCATGCGGATAGTGTCGTGGAATATCAAGGGGCTCCGGTCACCGAACAAGCGGATGAAAATACTTTGCCACTTAAAACGCATGCATGCAGACATCGCCCTTTTACAAGAAACCCACTTAGGCGAACAAGATTTCCAACACCTCAAGAAATTATGGGTGGGGGAGGTCTTTGGTTCCTCAGCAATAGGGCGCAAAGCAGGGGTGATCATCCTTCTACATAAAAATCTGCCGTATTCCATCAGATCAATTGACAAAGACCAAGAAGGCCGCCAATTAACGGTCCACCTGACAATTGCCTCGAAAGGTCTAACCATTTCCAATATCTATGCGGTCAACTCCCGAACACTTTATTCTTCCAAGACCTCTCCTCATGGATACTTCAATCCCCAGTCACACAGCACCTAGTAGGGGGGGGGGGGGGGTTTAATAGTGTAATGAACAAATGTGAGGATAAATCATAACCACGCTCAGCACCGAAGTCCCCCTCATCATCCACTCAACAGCCCGCTACACTACTAGCCACCACAATGTCCCTACTACATTTGTCTGATATTTGGCATCTAACTCACCCCACTGATAAAGGGAATATACTTTTTATTCTCCACCCCATGACACTTTTTCATGCTTAGACTATTTCTTTTGCTCTTCTGTCCTAATCCCGAAGGTACAAGACTTTGCAATCTCGGAAATAGCAATTTCTGACCACAGCCCTATAGAGGTGGTTTTGGGTGACTTCAAACCCCGTAAAACATCCCCCCCAGTGGCGGTTTCCAGCGTATCTAGCAAAAAATTAAGATTTTCAGCAGGTAATTCACAAAGCGTGGAGTGAGTATGCGCTTAACAATGCTGAGCATATATCTGACCCCAATTTATACTGGGAGACAGGTAAAGCCGTCTTTAGGGGCACAATTATCTCTTACACTGCCCAATACAAAAAACACTCTTTAGAACAAAATTGCCAGGCGAGTGCTGCTTTAAGGAAAGCGCAAGCTGATTTGACCCTACATGAGTCCCCGGAAAATAGGCAGACATGGCTAGCTGCTAAGCGATGCTTTGACCTTTGGGCAGAACAAAAGGAACAGATAAAGACCTCCTATTGGTCACTGCAATTTCACAAATATGGCAATAAGGCTGGCAAACTCCTCGCCAATCTTTGCCATGAGGCATATACACCTACCCACATTACAGCATTAAGGGATAGTGCAGGGACCCTTCAGACATCTCAATCGGAGATAACTCCCCTGCTGACTGAATTTTACCAATGACTATATGCTGCTGACCCAATCGACGTAGAGAAAGCCCAATCCCTCCTTGCGTCAATCTCGATGCCTACTTTGACCGAGGCCCAACTAACCTCCCTAAACGCCCCCATCTCCATGACTGAAATTCTTGACACCATTCAGCACTTATCAAATAATAAAGCACCCGGACCTGATGGATATACAGCAGAGTCTTACAAATTGACCAGGGAATATATTCCACAAACGCTCCAACAAGTCTTTTCTGGCATATGGGAAGGTGGGCCGTATCTCCCTACGGGGTCTATGGCTTACATAAAACTACTGGCGAAAAAGGGAAAAGACTTGACGCTCCCGGGATCCTACTGCCCCATTTCCCTCATTAATGTTGGTTCAAAAATTTTGTCCAAGATCGTCGCTTCCCATTTAGCCTCCATACTCCCCAACCTTCTCCACCCATCGCAGGCGGGGTTTGTAACAGGCAGGTCAGCAGTGCTTAACATCCCCAAGGTCATACTAGCCCTGGAACAAGCCAAACACCACCCAGACAAAGACATGGCCATTCTTTCTCTCGGTGCAGAAAAGGCCTTTGATAATATCAGCTTTCAATGGTTGTTTCTGGTACTGAGGAAGTTTGGGATCTTGGGCCCAGTAGCAAATTTTATAAGAACCATGTACTCCGCCCCCACAGCCTGTCTGGCGACATCAGGCCACATATCAGCCCGGATCCATTTGTCAAAAGGAATGCGCCAGGGGTGCCCTCTCTCTCCCCTGTTATTTAATTTAGTCATAGAACCACTGTCCCGACTGCTTAATGACCATCCACATTCTCTCAGGAATCCAAATTAGAGACGTTAAGATGAAGTCTGCGCTCTTTGCAGATGACATCTTGATCTTCTCCTCAGCCATGCCCACTGACCTCCCTATCATCCAAGATAATTTTTCTAATTTTAGACACTGCTCAGGACTACGCATTAATTTCACGAAGAGTGAGGTACTTCCGCTACATCCGACACACTCCCACAGTTGGACCCCATCTTCCCCACTACATGTAGCGAAACACTACATAACATATCTAGGCATCAGAATAGGCAGGGATCCCTCCTCTCTATACCACCTTAATCAAATCACCCATCTTTTATAGGATCAAAAGGGAGCTGGGGGCCTGGGGGTCTCTCCCATTATCATTTTTCGGAAGATGTAATTTATATAAAATGGTCTCTTTTGCCAGACTACTATATCCCCTACAAACTCTTACATTACTACTTAAGCATACAGATGTCCAAAACCTTAACAAAGTGCTGAGGACTTTTCTGTGGCAATCCAAGAAGTCACACATTGATTGGCACAAACTACATCTTCCGAAGCGCGAGGGAGGGGTAGGGCTTCCTGACCTCCGCCTATACAAGCTTTCTTGTCTACTCAGACAGGGTATGGATTGGTTGACACATAGATCCAGCTATTCCAACCATGCTTTAGAGACAGCCTTGGTGAATGAATGAATGAATGAATGAATGATTTGTATAGCGCTGCAACTGCGAACTGAATCGCCTCGAGGCGAGGTCTCTCCCCTCTCTCTATCGGCAGTACTCCACTCTCCCCTCAGGACTTGCCACCTCATCTTAGAAGCAACTCCTTGATAAGAGACACGGTGGTGGCATGGAGAGAGGTCTGCAAGCGTATGAAGGTGCCCCACACTATCTCAAATCACCTCCCAATACAAGGTAACCCATTGTTCCCTGCATGTCTGATGAAGCATTCCTAATATGGTCTACGCTGGGCTTAACCCGGGTAGCCTCACTGCTACACCCAGGCACCTGTAACATCCGCTCTTTTCAGGTACTCGCCAAACAGTACGGCCTACCCCCTCACCACTACTACCACTACCTTCAGTTGGTGGCCTTTGTCAAGTCACAAGAGGACCCATCTATCTCATCCAGTGGTCGATAAGGCAGTACAACAGAAAAGCTACTCTATCTCGACCCTATATTCCCAAATCCCGCAGCACACTACGTCTCTCACAGGACATTCCATTGGGAAAGAGTGGTCCAAGGACTTCCCAGAATTGGAGGACATCACACAAATTCTACAAGGATACAAGGCGATTTGCAAAGTTATTATCAACGAACAATGGAGGGAGACTCAGTTTAAAATTATGCATAGGGCATTTATACCTGCCTACATGGACTGTACAAACCCACTTCTTGCAATTTGTACATGGTGCAATGTCAGCAGGCCAACACTCCTACATTGTTTTTGATATCGCATCCCAATCCAAACTTATTGGGATGGCATTGCATTTACGAAACTGCCCAAAGACCCGCTGATCTGTCTTTTCAGTCATTCTCCTCAGGTGACCTCGGACGCCTCACATAAAGAAAAAGCAATAACCCTGACAACTTGGATACATCTGTGTCTGCTGACAGCCAGGAGGGTCCTCACACGGGCCTGGACTTCTAACCAAAGCCCATCCCTCTCTACGGTAAAGACAGATCTGAAATCACTCCTGTACCTTGAAAAGTTGGAAGCTATGACGCAAAACCTTGGAACTACAATGCTTCTTTACACGCTGGAAGGCATTTATAGAGCATTCTTTCGGGACACCAGAAATTCGCCAACTCATGTCCACCTTTCAGTATACCACCTGGTATTCCAAAGCAAATCTTACGAACTCTCTGGGCAACCTTAAGCTGCCCAAATCTAGCCTCAATGCGGGCAATGGAATCTCTCAACCCAACGAAGGGCAGTGTACGTTTACCCCTTAAGGGATCTCCTATCATCCCCTATTTTAAAGTCGCCACCCTGGACTGCTCTCCACCAAATATGGGACGCAAAATCTACATATCCATAGGATTAGCACTAGTGTATAGGAATACTTGTTAGAATCACCTATATCCCCACCCAAGAATGTACTCTAATTTAAGCAACACACAAGAATGTCTGCTTGTTGTAAAATCCAAATTGGAATAAAAAAAAAAACATCAATGACAACTCAAATTGAGCCCTCGATCAGTCCACAACACCAACAGTGACCATGATATTTCCACTCTCAAGGACTTATGGGACACACCCCCTTTCGACCACGTTCCATTTTTTATCCCACTCAGTCTCGAGGTTCCTTTTTGGACACCTACTATGAAGTGGCATACAAGGACTTGGTTCAACTATGTGACAATAGTTTGAGTCACAAGTCCAACTTATTGTCATCTGAATGACTTACTCTTAAGGCCCTAGAAAATAATCATCACATCATTATCAAACAGGCCGATAAGGGGGGTAGTATAGTCATCTAAGGTCAGATCGAATATCTCAATGAGCCCCTTAGGTTACTATGTGATAAGAACACCTATCGATTCTTGCCCAAGGACCCACTTCCGGAGTTCTGTTTGGATCGCCGCAATATGGACCTTGGTGCTACCAGTGATGGTATTCTTAGCGATAAAGAAAGGCAGTTTCTAAGTCCCACTGCTTGCAGCACCCCATATTTTTACCTCCTTCCTAAGGTGCACAAATCACTTCTGAATCCACCTGGTAGACCTATAGTGGCTGGTACTAACAGCTTTACCAGCGGACTCTCTGAATATATAGATTGTTTTTTTCAGCAGATTGTTTAAAACCTCCCTTCCTATATACGGAACACTGGATATGTTATTGAAATTCTCCAAAACTACTTATGGGAGAGCCATTATCTTTGGGCATCCCTGGACGTGTGTTCTTTGTATTCCTCCATTCCCCATGAGGTAGGCTTGGAGGCTTTCAATCCTTTTTTGTCTAGAGACTTGTGTTATTATTCCCGTCAGGCCCAGTTCATACTCGAGGGGACTAAGTTCTGCCTTGAACATAATTATTTCTCTTTCCACAACCAGTTCTATCTTCAGACTAGAGGCATAGCTATGGGTGCAAGCTTTGCACCCTGCTATGCAAACTTAACAATGGGTTTTTGGGAGGAATCCTCTATTTGGAATAATAGCCCCTACACCAAACATTTAGTTTTTTTATGGTAGGTATATCGATGACATGCTTAGAATTTTGGATGTGTCCATTGATGAATTTTTGGCCTTTGTGGTGTATTGTAACAGCAACCCCTTAGGCCTCACATTCACGCATGTCATCGACCATGATCACTTCTTTTTGGATCTGGAGTTAACTCACAAGAATGGTTCAGTCATCACCATTAACAATTCCAAACCAGTTTGCGGCAATTCCTATCTAAATTTTGGAAGCTGCCATCTGCCTTCTTGGAAGAAAAACATACCCAAAGGGCAGTTCCTGAGGTTACGTAGGAATTGTACGAGGGGCATTGACTGTTTCCCAGAGCAGGTTACTTACCCACAAGTTTAGAGAAAGAGGCTACCCGAATGAACTCTTGCAGGAAGCATTTGAATCCTGTCTTACCCAACAGTCTGCCGATAGAGCCACCACAGCCTCTTTCAATTCTGGTGCTAGGTTCATCAAAGGTTTTAATGGCAATCTTAAGGACATTACTAACATCATTTTTAAGCATTGGCCCATTCTCTGTTCAGACCCCACGTTAGGTCCGCACTTACCACCTGCCCCCAGGTCATTTTCATGAGAGCTCTTACCCTCAAATTGTATTGCTCCCAGTAAACCCCAAAAAAGCAATTCCGTTAGAACCATGGACATCAGGTGTTATTTTGACAATAGGGTTGGAATATTTCAATGCTAGAAACGAGGTTGTCTGACCTGTCAGTTTATAACACATGGTCAGTCTTCCTTCCTTGATGCCTCGGGTAACACATATTCCATTAGACAATTCATTACTTGTTCCACCCAATTTGTTGTATATGTCCTGCGATGCCCATGCACTCTTTTATATGTGGGTCGCACCATCTGGACCCTGCGCACCAGGATCAGTGTACACTACAGCGTTCCCCATGTGTATGTGTGTGTGTGTGTGTATATATATATATATATATATATATATATATATATATATATAAATATAATTTCATCATTTTTGAGAACTTCAAATTTTCTTTTATATGTCTCTCTCTGACATGGTGCTGTGTGTGTCTTTTCATATACTATGTGTGTGTGTGTGTATGTATGCAGCCCTCAAATTTTCCACTCGCCTACTTGCATTTTGCGAGTGGAAAATGTGGTCTGGCGAGGAGCTGGGCTGCCTGGGAGTGGGGGGGCGAGCACTGCCTTCAGGCGGGGATGAATGGGAGCTGTTCTCCCAGAGAAAAAGTGTGTGGAGGAACAGAGAGGGCGGCCAGATCATTGTGGAGGAAGAGAGCCGACTTATTCACAGAGCGGGGTTTGCCCACTATATCAGCTTACATTGGGGGACGATGAGCACTGGGGGGGCTGGAGAGCACAGAGGGCTGTAGAGCACTGGGGGGATGAGCACTGGGGGGCTGGAGAGCATGGAGGGCTGGAGAGCACTGGGGGGGCTGAAAAGCATGGGGGGTGATGAGCACTGGGAGGGGGTCTGGAGAGCACAGAGGCCTGGAGAGTACTGGGGGGGCTGGAGAGAATAGGGGTGATGAGCATGGGGGGATGAGCACTGGGGGGGCACGAAAGCATGGGGGCGATGAGCACTGGGGGGGCTGGAGAGCACGGAGGGCTGGAGAGCACTGGGGTGGCTGGAGAGCATGGGGGGCGATGAGCACTGGGGGGGCTGGAGAGCACTGGGGGGGTGTAGAGCATGAGGGATGAGCACTGGGGGGGCTGGAAAGCATGGGGCGATGAGCACTGGGAGGGCTGGAGAGCACTGGGGGGGGGCTGGAGAGCATTGAGGCCTGGAGAGTACTGGGGGGCTGGAGAGCATGGGGGCGAAGAGCACTGGGGGGGCTGAAGAGCACGGAGGGCTGGAGAGTACTGAGGGGGGCTGAAAAGCATGGGGGCGATGAGCACTGGGAGGGCTGGAGAGCACGGAGTGCTGGAGAAACTCAGAGCATGGTGGGAGCCTGAGAGCACTAGGGGGCAGTAGAAAGAAGCTGGATGGGAGAAGCAGCTGCATACACAGTAGAACAATCCATCTCTTTATTTTTCTCCTACAGCCTCTGAATGCCCACGGGAGGGAGAGAATGAGAAGCAGGCATTCGGAGGCTGTAGGAGAAAAATAGAGATGGATTCTTCTACTGTGTATGCAGCTGCTCCTCATATCCAGGCGCATGCATGGGGAGACAACACTCACTTTCCCTCTGTCTGGCCGCGACGGCCACGTCTCACGTAGATCCCCTCCCTCTTCATGGTCACAGGTAATGTGACCTGTAATCTCCACCCCCCGGCCAAACTGCAATGGTGGCCGGCCAGCAGCGGAGAGACCGGGTGAACGGCGGGGGCTCAAAGAGCAACTCAGCTGCTTCAGCCCCACAAGCACATACGGCCCGGTGGCCCCCAGCCCACCGGGCAAGTGCCCGGTGTGCCCTATGGCCAGTCCAGGCCTGCCTGTACCACCCCAGCCTGCCCTGTACCACCACAACCTCACCGGGGCTTGGAAATCCCTGCAGCTTAATCTCCAAAACTTACCTCATCAGCAGGTACATTTAGGAGCATTCTAATTGGTCGGCACCATCACATGGGCGGCGCCAACCAATCAGAACCAGTGTAACCCATCCTGTCACCACGGGCAAAGAGGAGAGAAAGCCACAGGAATTTCAAATGCCCAGACTGGTACAGCGGTGATACGAGCTGTCAGTGCGGGGGATTGCTGGACTACAGGTTAGCAGGCCCGGGGGGGTCCAGTGCAAGTTCACCTTACAGATGATCTGTAAGGTGAACTTACACTTTAACCATTTGCCGAGTGCCGACCCGCCGCAGTACATATACTGTGACAGGGCTGCAGTATTGTATTGTTTTAAGTGTTTTCTCGTTTTGAAAAGATACTGCCTCTTTCTTTATAACGGGGGGGGGCTTTGCCAACTTTGACCTGGGCACCAGATGGCCTTGTCCCGGCACTGTATACTACGTCCACAGCCATTCTATTGTCCAAAGTTTTGCTTTATGCTTTAAATATAGTGGTGCTATTCCAGTCATTATAGAGTCCCTAAAAAATTTGAAACAATGGCTTTAAAATGACAGAGCTCAATTTTTTCGATCTTTTAGTATCCATGGGTGTATGCCATCTGGTCCTGGTGTTTTATTCACCTTTATTCTGTCTAAATAATTCTGGACCATACCAATTTTAGGCCATAGTGGTTCATTTGGGGGTGTCAATATCATCCCCATTATGGACATGAGCTCCCCTGTGCTCCTTTGTATTAGGGATGAGCTGAACACCCCCCGGTTTGGTTCGTACCAGAACATACGAACAGGCAAAAAATTTGTGTGAACATGAGAACACCATTAAAGTATATTGGACACGAACATGAAAAATAAAAAAGTGCTAATTTTAAAGAATTATATGCAAGTTATTGCCATAAAAAGTGTATGAGGACCTGGGTACTGCCTCACGGGACATGTATTAATGTAAAAACATTTTTTCAAATAGATTTTAAGAATGCTTCAATAAAAATGAAATATTCCATTAAATAATGTGCCCTCGGGGGGGGGGGGGGGGGGGTACCCTTAGTCTGCCTGTAAAGTAGCGCACCTGTCTCATGTGTTTTATAGTCCCACAGCAAAATTACATTTCTAAAGGAAAAATTGTCCTTTAAACTTGCCCGCAGGTGTAATGTATTGCCGGATCCCAAAAATATACAATGGGGACAAGGGCCTCCTCCCCACAGCCCTTGCCCGATGGTTGTGTGGGTCTGCGGGTGGGGGGCTTATCGAAACCTGGAAGCCCCCTTTAACAAGGGGCCCCCAAGATCCTGTCCCCCCCCCTGTGACAGTAGTAAGAAGAGCCGGCAACACTGTAATCCTTGAAGTGTCGTTTATTGGTACATCAGAGTGACAATAAAACAATAAACTGACGCGTTTCGGCAATAGCCTTAGTCGTAGCTAGTTTGAAACAGATATGGCCAAAAAAATATATATATATATACTCACATACACATATGCAAACTACATTGGCGTAACAGGTTAGTGTCACAGACAATTAGCATATTTACTTGATACCACCAATTATTTAAGTGGTTAGTGACTACACCTGTTTAGCCAACATGAGAAGGGGGAGAGCAAAGAAAGGCAATATAAAAAGTTATTTTGTTGAGCCAAGAAGAAAAAATGCTACATGAAATATTAGGACCTTATTGCTTCAAGGGAGAAATGTATTCCTTATGCCACGTACACACGATCGGACTTTTCGGCTGGACTATCCGGCGGACAATCCGCCGGACTTTCCAGCGGCGGTCCGCCGGACTTTCCGAATGTGCGGACTTGCCCACACACGCCCGGACTTTTCCCAGCATCCTCCGGGACTGTGACATCATAAGGGGCGGGGTCACCATGTGACATGAGACTGTGGCCCCGCCCCTTGTGCCTATATAACTGGCCACGCAAAACGTCTAGGCCATTAGAAGCAGAGACAGCGTTGTGTCAACATCAACATCGGATCGGATGAAGAAATAAGAAGAAGAAGCAGAAGGCGGCGGCGACGACAGCGGCCATTAGAAGCAGAGACAGCATCGTGTCAACATCGGATGAAGAAAGAAGAAGAAGAAGCAGAAGCAGAAGGTGGTGGCGACGACAGCGATGGCAACAGAAGCCCGGCCACCGCTAGTAAAAGAGCTGCAAGAAGAAAGCGGAGGCCCTGGCAAGAAGAACAGAAGAGCGGGACAAGACCCCCGATGTCAGAACAAGACCCCTAGACGGCAGCGGCGACGAAGGAGAAAGCCGGGCTCCTCCGCTAGTAAAAGAGCTAGCAGAAGATATCGGAGGAGTCCGGCGAGAAGACCCCCCCAAGACGGAAGAAGACCACCAGAGCTGTGTAATAAAGTATTTAAAAAACTTGTGTTGTGTTTTTTATTTACACTTTTTTTCACCAGGTGAATGGGTAGGGGTACATCGTACCCCATACTCATTCACATAGGGTGGGGGGCTGGGATCTGGGGGCCCCCTTATTGAAGGGGGCTTCCGCATTCCGAAAAGCCCCCGCCTGCAGACCCTGACAACCAACGGCCAGGATTGTCGGGAAGAGGCCCTTGTCCTTATCAACATGGGGACAAGGCGCTCATCCCCACCCCCTTTCCTGACCGGTCGGCCTGCGTGCTCGGATAAGGGTCTGATATGGATTTGGGGGGACCCCCCACGCCATTTTTTTGGTGTAGGGATTCCCTTTAAATCCATACCAGGTGACGGGGCTAGCGAGGTGTCAATCTCGCCGATCGAGGCGGCGGCATTGACTTCCTTCACTAGTCCCGTCTACCTGGGGTCACGTTCTAAATTAACAGACTTTACTCCGTGTGTCGGCAAGTCCGTTCATTTCAAAAGTCCCGTGGACTAGCACACAGACGGCCGGCGGATAATTTTGAGTCAAAACTTCTAACTAAGTCTGCCGGACTTTTGGAAGAAAAAGTCCGCCGGAGCCCACACATAGTCGGATTGTCCGGCGGATTCTAGTCTGGCGGATAGTCCAATCATGTGTACGGGGCATTAGAAGAAGATGAAAATGCAGACTTATGTTCAAGTAAAATTTTTAGTGGTAACAACACAAAGTAAAGTCAAGATAAATGGCATAAAAAAAGGGGGGTGTAATTTATGGCAGGATCAAAAAAAGAGGGATTCAATTTATGGCAGGATCAACAAAGAAAAATTTAATTTATGGCAGGATCAAAAAAAAAAAGGGGGGATTCAATTTATGGCAGGATCAAAAAAAAAGGGGGGGATTCAAATCATGGCAGGATCAAGGAAAAAAGGGGGGATTCAATTTATGGCAGGATCAAGAAAAAAAAAGGAAGGGTTGGATTGGAGCACAGAAGGCTACTGGAACAGAAAATCAAGTGGATTTTCCTGTTGGGGACACGCACCCCCACAGGCATGAACCACAGATGGGATGTGGATCTATTTCTCAAATGAGATCATCCTATCCCATCTTTAGTTTCATTGTCATCTGCCTTTTTTTTCAGTAGGTTCCCTCTGTGCTTGTTTTTCTGCCTCCTATTTTTTTCCTCCTTTTCTATTTTTTCAATTCCCCTTTTTAATTTTTAATTTTTTTTTCTTTTGATCCTGCCATAAATTTGCATTGCATCCCTCTTCTTGATCTTGCTATATATTGAATCCCTTTTTCAATGATCCTGCCTTCAACATGGGGACAAGGTGCTGGCTGCATGCTCAGATAAGGGTCTGGTATGGATTTTGGGGGGACCCCCATGCCATTTTTTTTATTTGGGTGTGGGGTTCCCCTTCGAATCCATACCAGACCTGAAGCGCCTGGTATGAATTTTGGGGGCCCCCACGCCATTTTTTTAAATTTTGGTGCAGGGTTCCCCTTAAAATCCATACCAGACCTGAAGGGCTACCTTTGGCCAATTATGGCTCTCGCAGCAGAGCGTGCTGTGATTGACCAAAGCATGCAGGTCTGGTGCATGCTTTGGCCATTCATCAGACATAATCTCACAGTGCATTATGGGGCATTCCGCAGCCCTCGAATTTCCCGCAAACGCCCCATATGTTCGGTTTGCTTGTGAGCAAATGAACAATCGATGTTTGAGTCGAACTTACGCTTGACTCGAACCGCAAGCTCATCCCTACTTTGTATACACAGAACTGAATATGGTATTTAATAAATATGCCTTCTTTTTGTCCCTACTCCAGATTATTTTGTAAAGGGCCTACATGCTCAGACCTTACCTTTTACTATTATTATATTTGAAGAATTGTTTGGGTGTTTGTCCTACTATCCTTTGCAATCTGTTGTTGGTTTTGAATTTTTGCGTCCTTTATTTCCTTTTTACATATTCTGTTATATTCTTTGTAACATTTAAACGATGATAGTGCCCCTTGATTTCATATTTTTTAAAAGCTCTTTTCTTATTATTTATAGCTTTTTTAACTTTGGATGTGAGCCACATAGGTTTTATTTTTAGCCTTTTAACCACTTGACCACTGGGCACTTAAACACCCTTAATAACCAGACCAATTTTCAGCTTTCGGTGCTCTCACATTTTGAATGACAATTACTCAGTCATACAACACTGTACCCATATGAAATTTTTGTCCTTTTTTTCACACAAATAGAGCTTTCTTTTGGTGGTATTTAATCACCGTTGGGTTTTTTATTTTTTGCGCTATAAAAGAAAAAAGACTGAAAATTCGGTAAAAAAATTAATTTTTCTTCGTTTCTGTTATAAAATTTAGCAAATTTTGTCATTTTTCTTGATAAATTTTGGCCAAAATTTATACTGCTACATATCCTTGGTAAAAATAAGTACAAATTGGGGTATATTATTTGGTCTTTGTGAAAGTTATAGAGTCCACAAGCTATGGTGCCAATATCTGAAAATTGATCACACCTGAAGTACTGATGGCCTATCTCATTTCTTGAGACCCTAACATGCCAGAAAAGTACAAATACCCCCAAATGACCCCTTTTTGGAAAGAAGACATTCCAAGGTATTTGGAAAGAGGCATGGTGAGTTTTTTGAAGTTGTAATTTTTTCCCACAATTCTTTGCAATATCAAGATTTTTTTTTCTTTTTTTTTTTTTCACAAAATTGTCATATTAGCAGGTTATTTCTCACACACAGCATATGCATACCACAAATTACACCCCAAAACACATTCTGCTATTACTCCTGAGTACGGCGATACCACATGTGTGAGACTTTTACACAGCGTGGCCACATACAGAGGCCCAACATGCAGGGAGCGCCATCAGGTGTTCTGGAGCACCCAGGCCAATTCTGACATTTCTCTCCTACATGTAAAAATCATCATTTATTTGCTAGAAAATTACATAGAACCCCAAAACATTATATATGTTTTTTTAGAAAAGACCCTAGAGAATACAATGGCGGTCGTTGCAACTTTTTATCTAGCACGGTACTTGCGCAGCAATTTTTCGAATGCGTTTTTTTTGGGAAAAAAAGTTTTGTGCTTTACAAAAAACAAAACTGTAAATATAGCCCAATGTTTTTGCATAATGTGAAAGATGAAGTTACGAGCTGAGCAGACGTGCCTGGAGTGAGCTCCGGCCGTTATACCAGGACATACAACCACACCGGCAGGCAGCAGCTTACCTAGCCCCATCCGGGGATACAGAGATCCCCCCTTACTACCAGGACCGCCTAGGACCGTTGATCGCGGAGCCCGGGCCGCCCGCACGCAAGGCCGAGGCTTCGGCCTAACCCGGGAAGCGGCGGCCATATTGCTACACCCGATCGCGGGGAAAGAAGTGTCCCCAGGCCATCTCACCTGCCCTGAGACCCGCTCCTGCACACAGCGGACGGCGGAGACATCCAGCCTGCCATCTGTGGCCCGCAATCCTCCCAGAGACGCTCCGAAAAGCCGGCCTGAGGGACCTGGTAAGTGTCGGCGGCCATCTTGCTACTCCCCGGCGGCCTCCCCGTCCTCTCTGGGCCCATTCCAAGCCCCATCCACCCTCCCGGGCGCCCCAGACTAATAGATCTTCCCCCCCGACGGGGGTATTAGCAAGCATCCACCCCCTCTGTGCATGGATACAGCCACGGCCCTGGCCCCAGATAACACGTGTGGCGGCCATCTTGGTACACCTAACTGTAGTACCCACACATGCTTCTGAGCCTGCTCATTTCTTACAAAGCCTGAAGAGCCTCCCAGCATGCTATAATGTTAATGGACCTATCCATAAAGCTCCACAGAGACAAATGGCTGCCCAAAAATGAATGAATAAAGTAATGCGCTGCTGAGCTCCGTGTCCGCCCATAGCTGACAGGCTATGTTTCAGACATCGCACATCTTTAAAAAACATGTCTGCACACAGTTCTCGCTCTGTTGAGTCCACAGATCCGCAACAGGGCACAATTCAGCGATACCTGCTCCGCACATCTCAACCGGAAACCCGTACTCCCAAAGACAAGATGGCGCCCACTAAGAACACAGGGAAGAGCAAACCTCCTCCCCCCGCCCAGCCGGCAACAGATAGTAACGAGGAAACAGATGACCCCCCAGTGTCCCCTGCTGCCCCGCTTCCGGACACAGGTTGTGTGGGTATGACCCCTCAGAAATCGGGAGGTTCATCCAGATCCGAGACCTCGGCCCTCCTGTCGGCCTTCCGGGCGGAGTTCGAGTCCTGGGCGGTTAAAATGGAGTCCTCACTACACAAAGACCTCCAGGCCCTCCAACATCAGGTCTCGACCAATACAACTGCAGTGTCTACCCTATCTACCATCCAAACTGACCATGCAGCACGCATCACATCCCTTGAACAGGCATCCAGGGAGCACTTACATCGTCTACGGCAACATCAATTGCGCATAGAAGACGGAGAAAACAGGAGCCGCAGAAACAACATACGGCTACAAGGAATACCGGAGGCCACGGCTGGTACGGACTTAAAACCTTCCGTCACTGCCATTCTTAATCTAGTCCTGGGAAGAGAGGCTTCATCCCCCATTGAACTGGACCGGGTACACAGAGTAGGAGGCCCAAGGAGAGATCATAGCGATCGCCCACGCGATGTCCTCTGCAGGGTACATTACTACACCCTTAAAGAGGAACTTATGCGCAAGGCATGGCGTTTGGGCCCCGTGGATTTTGACGGTTCAGCAATCCATCTCTACCCGGACCTCTCTCGCAACACTCTTTACATGCGCCGATTGGTTCGCCCACTGCTAGACCTGATACGCCAGGCTGGAGCAACGTATACATGGGGCCATCCCTTCAGCATCAAGGTGACCAGAGCCGAACGGAAATTTGTCCTCTCTGACCCAGATCAGCTCCCAGCCTTCTTCCTCTTTCTAGAGCAGGATCCAATTGATGTACCGAACTGGTTGGACCCACCAGATGACAGCACTAGGGTGCAAGGATGTGACCCTCTCCCACAACGACGTAGGCAGCCGAGGTCCAGATCGCATTCTATAGGCCCAAGACTGCGTCATCCTACCTCACCAGAAGATTAAGGCAACTTTAAGATGCTACATGAAGCCAAGTTTCACTCTTCAAGCACCAACCCAAATAATGTTTACTTCCTGTCTCCGGACGGGTCGCTGTTGGGAACCCCCCTATCCCTTTTTATTATTACATTCTCATTCTCTGTCCCAACTGCTTTCAGTCAGATGGGATACATGGGGGTGACAAAATGGCCTGCTCCGGACTCTAAAGCTTCAAGATAACGGGTGCGACAAACTGTTGAGCCTTCTCCCTGCCCTTTGCTGGTGTGTTATATCTAGCTGGGGTTTGGGAGAGACTATGGTCTGAAAACTCCTGATGTTTGAAGGGGCTGCGCAAATATTGAACCTCTAACATGTACCTTTTTCCGCACTGATCTAACCTTTGTGGTCAACAGCAGGGTCCCACCTGGATATGGGCAAAGGGGCTGATAATTGGACTGGTTGGGTCCATGGTCTCTTGCCACTGTCCATATGGGTACCTATAGTTCTCAGTATATGGTTTCTTAAACACTGATTAGTTTCAACCTACAATGTTAATCCGCACTGTTGCTGATTTTAGTAGTGATACTCAGTTCTGTACTGGGACCCCTGTTGGGGAAAGTTGATAACATGTGTGACAATGATTGCTTCTCTCCCCGGTACAGATATTTCAAGGTAACTCCTCTGTGGAGGGCGGCCCTGATCAGGGATATTTGCCCACACGGACCGCCACCCTCCTCCACAGACTACCCGACGTGTGTTCTACTGTTTAAATGTCTTATGATGTGCCTTAATTAAGTTATAAATGCCTGTTTTGCTACTGGGCTCACGGCTCAGACTCTCTACCTTGACCTCTCACCCTCAATAGGCTTGGCACGAACTGTGCCTAAATACGTGATTTTTTCACGTGGTGTCCCGTTTTCGTGGACCCCTTAGAGTTTGATAGGCTCCTTACATAGGTGCCCCCCTACCTACCTTTTGTTCTACTGAACCTCTTTCATCTTACAAATTCCTCCTTCCCCATCCCTCCTCCTTCCTCAGCTGTCTATAGTCCGAATTTCCTTTTCTCATTCCACTATGGCCCACACAGTACTATCCCGTCCTCGCCTGAAATTTTGCTCCTATAATGTAAATGGCCTCAATAATGCATCCAAAAGAGGGCAAATCCTCTACCAAATGCATAAACAACAAATAAATGTGTTGATGCTACAGGAAACACATTTCAACACAAATTCCACCCCTTCCTGCTCCAACAGATACTTTAATAGATGGTTCCACAGTACAAATCCCTCTCAGAAAACCAAAGGCGTTTCTGTCGCCTTCCACAAAATGCTCCCGATTGAGCTGATAGACCAGGTCTCAGACCCCCAGGGAAGGTATGTGTTTGTGAAGTTCTCCTTATGGGGCACAAAGTTCACTATCGCCAACCTTTATCTACCAAACACTAACCAAATACCATCTGCTCTGCGATACCTGAGGATCTTGTCAGAATTCGCAGAAGGTAAACTAATCTTAGGCGGGGATTTCAACGCCCCCCTGGATCCAATCCTAGACTCATCAACCTCTCGCTCATCCATCTCCTTTGCCAAGCTACGAGCATTCAAGCGGGCTATTTACGATCTCCGGTTGATAGATATTTGGCGGGTTCTATTTCCAAAAAATCGCAATTATACTCACTTTTCACAGGTCCATCACTCCTATAGTCGTATCGACTATTTCCTTCTTGATCATAGCTGCTTGGACTGGTCACCTGAATGTGAGATAGACTCAATGGTCTGGTCTGACCACTCACCTATCTACCTGACACTATCTCTCCCCTCCACTCCAATGAGGGAGTGGACGTGGAGGCTGAATGACTCACTTCTCACGAACCCTGACTGTTCCCACAAGGTGTCGGAAACCATTTCTAATTTCTTAACTGATGCCGTAGATACCACCCCACTACCTGTACAGTGGGAGGCGCTTAAAGCTGTCCTGAGAGGAATCTTTATCCAAATGGGGTCACGCCTAAAGAAGACACGATCAGCCGCAATAACGTCAGCAATGCAAAAACTTAGAGACCTTGAGACCCAACATAAACGAGCCCCAACGGTGGCGACTCTTACAGAGGTCTCCACAGCTCGAACCCAACTCAAAGAACTATATGAGGCCTCAGCTCGTACCTTTGCAAATAGACTCGCCCTTCATCAGTACCAATTCCAGGATAAATGCGGTAGACCTCTGGCTCGCTCCCTCCACCCAAATACGTCTCCCACATTTATACCTCATATTCGGGCCCCATGCGGAGAAATGATTAGTGAGCCATCCAAGATATCGCAAACATTCCGGGATTTTTACCAAACACTATATAATTTACCATCTGACGTAGCGTCTAGCCCCTCCCCTACTATCGAGACTGATAAACAATCCTATATTGAGGATACGGCACTCCCTACATTGGATGGCGACGCTGTAGAAGAGATGGAACAAGTAATTACAGCAGAGGAGGTCGCAGGAGCAATAGCAGCCACCCCTTCCGGTAAAAGCCCAGGTCCTGATGGTTTCACTCCCAAATTCTACAAATTATTTGCCCCTTTGCTGACTCCCTTCTTAGCTAGGGTGTTTAACTCCTTAGCGGAAGGCTCAGCATTTCCTACACAAACACTAGAAGCCCACATTGCCATTATTCCAAAACCAGATAAGGACCCAACTTTGTGCGCAAATTATAGACCCATATCGCTCATTGGAGTAGATGTTAAAATATATGCCAAAATACTGGCCAATAGATTGCAGCCACTGATCCCCCACCTTATACACCTGGATCAGGTGGGTTTTGTAAGTGGTCGAGAAGCAAGAGACAACACTTTGAAAACCCTGCTTCTTACTGATTATGCTCGCACCCATGGTATCCCTCTCTGCCTTTTGACGGTCGATGCCGAAAAAGCATTTGACCGGGTCGACTGGCAATTCCTCCAGCTGTCCCTGGCGCAAATAGGTTTGGGCCCCAATATGATATCCCGCATTACGTCCCTATACTCCTCTCCCTCAGCTAGAATTCGGGTAAATGGCTCACTTTCCACTAAATTCTCTATCCACAATGGGACAAGACAAGGATGCCCTTTATCTCCCCTTCTCTATGTCCTTGTTATGGAACACCTGGCAATTGCTTTGCGCAATAACCCCAACATCTCCGGTGTGTCGGTAGGCCCAATTCATTCTAAACTGGCTCTCTTTGCGGATGACCTGTTAATGTTTGTAACCCAGCCTCATATATCTTTACCACATATTATGCAGGAATTTACGAGGTTTGGGAACCTGAGCAACTTCAAAGTAAATCATACGAAATCAGAAATCTTGAACATCTCACTGTCCCAAGAGGCCCTACGACATATCTCTAATAAGTTTCCTTTCAAAACAGGCTCCACTTCCATCCGTTACCTCGGAATCCAAATACCCACAGACGGATCCCAACTGTTCTCCCTGAACTTTGCTCCCCTTTTGCTTAGAACCAAGACAGATCTCTCGAATTACACAAAGAAACGCCTATCATGGCTAGGCAGAGTGAATGCTCTAAAAATGGACGTCCTTCCTCGGTTCCTCTATTTGTTTCAAACAATCCCAATCTCCATACCCTCACGGTTCTTTAAGAAGCTCCGCCAACTGTTTTCCTCCTTTATATGGAGGGGGGCTCGTCCCCGGATACGATATGAGACTCTATCCCTCCCCAAGAATCGTGGTGGAGCTGGAGCCCCAGATGCCTCTATATACTATAGAGCAGCAGTACTCACACGTATACTTAGCTGGTTCCACCATTCCTCCACCAAACTATGGGTACAAATAGAAAGCCATCTTAATCCGATAGATCTCCGCGCTCTACCATGGACGCCCGCTGAATTTCTGAAGGGCGGGATACACCTTGGTGATCTTACCCGACAAACTATACAAATATGGACCAGAATGAATTCCTCTAAGACTTTATCTCCACTAAAAGGACCCATGACACCATTGTTTGGGACTCCGGCTTTTCCACCGGCCATACAGGGTACGAACTTTGGACCTTGGTATAAGGAGGAACACAGACGACTAGCCCAAGTCCTACGCTCAGACCCCTCGCTAACTACAGACGTTCCTTCTGGCTCATCTCCCCACACTTCGACGCATTGGCTGCAGAGGCAGCAAGTAATATCCTATATCCGTACCTTCCCATCCCTGTCTGATATAATGACTGACTTAACTGACCTAGAGAACATGCTGCTTCAGACCGACCCCCCTACGCATGTGGTCTCCCAACTATACTCTCTCCTGCACATGGTTTCTAACCCCGACCTCCCCCCATACACACAGGCCTGGAAGGAAGATCTAGGACACCCCATCTCACCTGTTGATTGGCAAAAGTGCTTCATTCTGACTCACAAAATATCCCTAGCCTCCAAAGCTCAAGAAAAAGGGTTCAAGTTGCTGACCCGTTGGTACAGGTGCCCCTCGACCCTACACTGGATAAATCCGGCACTTCCAGATACCTGTTGGCGTTGTCTGTCTTCCAAGGGAACACTTCTCCACATTTGGTGGGAATGCCCCCCTGTACGAAGGTTCTGGCAAAAGATCCTTGACCTGTACTGCAAACTCATGGCAACCTCAATCACACCATCTCCTGAGATAGTGCTGCTATCTATGCTTCCTGGACCGCTTAAATCGGTCAAAAAAGACGTCCTGCGCCATTTTCTGGCAGCAGCCAGAACAGTTCTTCCCAGACACTGGAAGTCGACGAACATGCCTTCCCTGGGGGAGTGGGCAACTGAAGTGGACCGAATCAACAGCTTAGAACGAATGTTGTCGCAGGAAATGGGTACAGAGGAGCAATTCTCTATGACCTGGACCTCATGGTCCTTGTTTCGTTATTCCTCAGAATTTATATCCTGGGCTGCAGAGGACCCCACTACCGCAACTGTGTAACCTAAGTGGAATGTCTCCCTCTTACTATCTACTACCATACTGCCTTTATCTCCCTCTCCCTCCTCACCTTCATCCCTCGTTTCACCCTTATATGGTAGTGATACACGACCACCCCTACCACAACCTTTAGTATCAACAGACAATTGCAACACGCAGAGTTTCACCCTAGAAGAAAACGCGACTAACGCAACAACAAAAGCCCTAGCATATATGTAATTGGTGGGCACCGCTCAAAGAGAGGATAGTGGTGCGCACTGACCCGTTAATAAGTCATGGTAGACATAGCTACACGGGCTTGTATATCAAATTATAGGAAACTAACATACTCCATACTCTTTGTGATGCTGTGACACTGGTCTTAGAATGTTGATTATCTCGTTATTTGTATTAGGATTGCCATGTTTGTATTCTATGCACTTTTCCTTTCTCAATAAAATAAGATTGAATTAAAGATGAAGTTACGCCGAGTAAATAGATACCTAACATGTCACCCTTCAAAATTGCACACGCTCGTGGAATGGCGCCAAACTTCGCTACTTAAAAATCCCCATAGGCGGCGCTTTAAAACTTTTTACTGGTTACATGTTTTGAGTTACAGAGGAGGTCTAGGGCCAAAATTATTGTTCTCACTATAACGTTCGCAGCGATACCTCACATGTGTGGTTTGAACATCGTTTTCATATGTGGGCGGGACTTACGTATGCATTCGCTTCTGCATGCGAGCGCACGGGGACAGGGGCGCTTTAAATTTTTTTTTTTTTTTTTTATTGTTCATTTTACTTTATTTATTTTAGTTTGACACTTTTTTTCCCCCCAAAAATTTTTTTGATCACTTTTATTCCTATTACAAGGAATGTAAACATCCCTTGTAATAGGAATATGGCATGACAGGTCCTCTTTACAGTGAGATATGGGGGTCAATAAGACCCCACATCTCACCTCTAGGCTGGAAAGCCTGAAATAAAATAAAAAAACGATCCTGGCTTTGATCGTAGCGAGCACTGCAGGGAATCGCAGGGTATCGCAGAATATCGCAGGGTATGGCTGGGTATGGCAGAGTATGGCAGAGTATGGCAGAGTATGGCAAGGTATGGCAGGGTATGGCATGGCAGAGTATGGCAGGGTATGGCAGAGTATGGCAGGGTATGGCAGAGTATCGCAGGGTATGGCAGAGTATCGCAGGGTATGGCAGAGTATCGCAGGGTATGGCAGGGTATGGCAGGGTATGGCAGAGTATCGCAGGGTATCGCAGGGTATGGCAGAGTATCGCAGGGTATGGCAGAGTATCGCTGGGTATGGCAGAGTATCGCTGGGTATGGCAGAGTATCGCAGAGTATCGCAGGGTATGGCAGAGTATCGCAGGGTATGGCAGAGTATCGCAGGGTATGGCAGAGTATCGCAGGGTATCGCAGGTAATGGCAGAGTATGGCAGAGTATGGCAGGGTATGGCATGGCAGAGTATGGCAGGGTATGGCAGAGTATCGCAGGGTATGGCAGAGTATCGCAGGGTATGGCAGAGTATGGCAGAGTATCGCAGGGTATGGCAGAGTATCGCAGGGTATGGCAGGGTATGGCAGAGTATCGCATGGTATGGCAGAGTATCGCAGGGTATGGCAGAGTATGGCAGAGTATGGCAGGGTATGGCAGAGTATCGCAGGGTATGGCAGAGTATCGCAGGGTATGCCAGAGTATCGCAGGGTATGGCAGAGTATCGCAGGGTATGGCAGGGTATGGCAGAGTATCGCAGGGTATGGCAGAGTATGGCAGGGTATGGCAGAGTATGGCAGAGTATGGCAGGGTATGGCAGAGTATCGCAGGGTATGGCAGAGTATCGCAGGGTATGGCAGAGTATCGCAGGGTATGGCAGAGTATCGCAGGGTATGGCAGGGTATGGCAGGGTATGGCAGGGTATCGCAGGGTATGGCAGAGTATGGCAGGGAATGGCAGAGTATCGCAGGGTATGGCAGAGTATCGCAGGGTATGGCAGAGTATCGCAGGGTATCGCAGGTAATGGCAGAGTATCGCAGAGTATCGCAGAGTATCGCAGGTAATGGCAGAGTATCGCAGGGAATGGCAGAGTATCGCAGGGAATGGCAGAGTATCGCAGGGTATGGCAGATTACTGCTGGGTATCCATCCATCCATGCTCAGCCATCCCTCCATACCCTGCAATACCCAGCAATACACTGCAGGCTATTGCTGTGTATTGCAGGGTAAGGAGGGATGGCTGAGCATGGATGGATGGATCGGTGGTGGCAGAGCAGGCTGTGGGCACTACAGATCCCGCCCACAGCACTGCTGCCACCGATCCCTCCCCCTCTCCTCTCACACTGTACCGATCGGTACGGAGAGAGGAGGGGAGAGGAACCAATATCAATTCGCCCTTTTCCCCTGCCCTTTCTCCTTCCCCATCTTTCTCCCCCTCCCTTCCCTTCATCCATCCTCTTCCTGAGGAGGAGGCGGTAGAGGATGAGGAAGCGGAGTAGGAGGAGTTAGCAACAGGAGGCAAACTGAAGCGCCCTGCAATCCTCAGTGGTGGAAGGACATGCGCCAAACTACCATTCTGCCTCAGGCCCAGTCGCCACTGCATTTACCCAGTGTGCTGTTAGAGAGATATAACGTCCCTGACCGTGCTTACTGGTCCACGCATCCGTAATTAGGTGGACCTTGCCACAGATGGAGTTGCGCAGTGCACACCTGATTTTGTCCCCCACTTGGTTGTGCAGGGAAGGGATGGCTCGCCTGGAAAAGTAATGGCGGCTGGGCACGACATACTGTGGGACAGCCAATGCCATCAGGCTTTTAAAACTCTGCGTCTCCACCAGACGGAATGACAGCATTTCAAAGGCTAGGAATTTTGAAATGCTGGCATTCAGGGCCAGGGATCGTGGGTGGGTAGGGGGTACTTCATCTTTCGCTCTAGTGCTTGGGAGATAGAGAGCTGAACGCTTCCATGGGACATTGTGGAGATGGTTGGTGACCCAGGTGGTAGTGTTGCTGGCAGATCCTCTGTTTGTGGGTTGGCAGGTGCCACTGTCACTACAGAGGTGGATGAAGAGGCCGAGACTGCAGCAGAAGAGGAAGCAGGAGGAGCCAGAGACCTTTCTTGGTTTTTGTGGTGTCTACTCCACTGCAGCTCGTGCTTTGCACTTAGATGCCTGGTCATGCAGGTTGTGCTCAGGTTGAGAACATTTATGCCTTGCTTCAGGCTCTGATTGCACAGCGTGCAAACCACTCGTGTCTTGTGATCAGCACATTGTCTGAAGAAATGCCACGCTAGGGAACTCCTTGGACCTGGCTTTGGTGTGCTCGGTCCCTTGCTGCGTTGGGCAGTAGCAGGCGTACTGTCTAGGGGACGGACGCTCCACTTTTGCACCCTGCTACCTCTTCTGCTGTGCGACCACCGCCTTTTCCTCCGAACTACACTGATCACCTGCATGACGTTGATTCCATGTGGGGTCGAGGACCTCATCGTCCACCACATCATCTTCCACCCAGTCTTCACCTCTGCCCTCCTTGTCGGTCTGCACAATTGCGAAAGCAGCAGCAGTTGGCACATGTGTTTCGTCATCATCCGAGACGTGCTGCGATGGTCCTCCCATGTACTCATCTTGAAACATAAGTGGTTGGGCATCGGTGCACACAATCTCTTCCACTTCTGGGGCAGGGCTAGGTGGATGGCCCTGGGAAACCCTGCTAACAGAGTCATCAAAAAGCAGAAGAGACTGCTGCATTATTTGGGGCTCAGACTGATTGGCTGATTTGCAAGGGGGTGAGGTGAAAGACTGATGGACATCGGCTGCAGGTGCCAACTCTGTCTCCCACCCAGTCTCCTGCTGAAGGATCAATGTGAAGGAACTGGAGGCATTGTCAGCAACCCACTATTATCTACTATCACCTGTACTTGTCCTGGCCTCAACATTCGTAGAGCCGCATTAGGCCCGACCAAATACCGCTGCAGACTCTGTCGCCTACTTGCACCTGAGGAAGGTGTTTCACTTGTGCGTGTAGCTGGCACAGATCGACCACGTCCTCTCCCTGCAACAGGAGCTCCACCAGCAGCACCACGACCAGAGCCACGTCCCTTCTTTGACGTACTCATATTTCTCAAATTTAGGATCTTGCCCTAAATGGGTGTTTTTAGAATAGCAGAATAGAGCAACAGTATCTAAAGGGTGTATGTCACACGTACAGATATTCAGAAAATGCTATTCAAAAAAAAAAATTTGTTGCCCTAAATTATTATTTTTTGGAATAGCAGAATAGAAGAACACTATCTAAATTGTGTATCTCACACCTACAGATATGCAGAAAACACTGCAAAATATATTTTTTTGCCCTAAATGGGTGTTTTTGGAATAGCAGAATAGAGCAACAGTATCTAAAGAGTGTATGTCACACGTACAGATCTGCAGAAAATGCTAAAAAAAAAAAAAAAAATTGGACCAAAATGTTTTTATTTTTAAATAGCAGAATAGAAGAACACTATCTACATTGTGTATCTCACACCTACAGATATGCAGAAACCACTGCAAAATATATTTTTTTGCCCTGGTGTTTTTGAAATAGCAGAATAGACCAACAGTATCTAAAGGGTGTATCTCACAGTAACATATGCAGTGCTTGTGCACTGAGCTTGCATAAAATGCCCGCCGACGCCAACCTAACTAACAGACAGATAAAAGTTATCTTTTCTCTGGCACTGGGCTCAGGGCAGTGTAAAAAGATTGTGCATTGCACCCACACAAGAAAATCAAGATAGATCGCTTAGTAATTAGATTAGATTTCTAAAGCAGGACTCCTATCTAATTCTCTTCCTCAAAATGGCAGCAGCCTTTCCCTACACTCTCTATCTTTTCTCTGGCACTGGGCTCAGGGCAGTGTAAAAAGATTGTGCACTGCACCCACACAAGGAAATCAATGTAGATCGCTGAGTAATTAGAATAGATTTCTGAATCAGGACTCCTATCTAATTCTCTCCCTCAAAGCAGCAGCAGCAACCTTTCCCTACACTATCTATAGCAGAGTGACTGTGTGCCTCTAGCTTATATAGAGGCTGGGTCACATGCTGCACTGGCCAATCACAGCCATGCCATTAGTAGGCATGGCTGTGATGGCTTCTAAGGGCAAAGAGTTAAACAAATGTTGATTGGCTGCCCTGCAGCTTTTTAAAAAGCTCCATTACATTGCCGAACACCGAACTCGACCCCGAACATACAGTAAATTGTTCGGGTCAAAAACCCAAAAACCCTTTACAGTTCGGGTTCGCTCAACCCTACTCATGAATAATAATTTAAATTTTTTTCGTCAGATCTCCATAATAATATTTAGAATTTATTTGTATAGTGATCTTTTTGAATTTTTTTATTTTTTATTTTTTTAATCAAGATCTCCTGTTTTTTTTTTTTAACTAGTGATCTCCATAATAGTTCTTGTCGTTTTGTGTGTCAAGTTACCACAACACCATTATTATCTTGTATTTTTTAACCTCAAGGAGGTTGTTTGGTGTTGGTGTACCTTGTTTTGTTTTTTTAAATCTTTATCACATACTGGATATATTAACAACGTAGTACATAGTCAGTTCAATGTACATATAACAATTCGTCAGTATCAGATGTGTTTCTCTCAAGAGAGTTTTCTTTTCCTTATATTCTACATATATTTATAACGAAATGATTTTTCCCTTCCAACGAGTCTTGGATGAATAACAGTAGTTCACAGTTACAAACTAAACAATCCTATCCAACTAAGCACTAACACATGCAGCAATGGACAGTATAAGCTTAAACTTATTCAAGTCAGATTCCTCATAAATCACAGACAAATAGGAATGTCCATAGCAGTAGTCGCCTTTATAACCCAGCATTCCCGTCATTTTGTCCCTACACCCAAAGATCAGCTCATCATTCAGGGAATTCACATGTATCTGTAAGTTCAGTCCACTCTCCCCATATTTTCATGAATTTACCAGCACACCCCCTAGCTTCATATGTGAGTTTATATGTCGGTAATACCTGATTAATTAAGGTTTTTCACTTTGGGCTACAGATATTGGGTAAAGTAAAGTTTGTTGCAATAAAGTGAGTGACTTGTGACCAAAATGGTTGTATTTTTTCGCAACTCCAGAGCATGAGTAGGTCACCCATGTTCTTATGACATTTGTGGCAGAGGGGGGTGGTTAGTTTCTTCATACGAAAGAGCCGCAGAGGAGTGTAGTAAATCCTATGAAAGATTTGCAAATGGATCATTCTGTCCCTAGCAGAAATTGTAGTGACAAAATATGTATTAAGAAGTTCTTCCCAATTTTCATCCGTGAGATCTGGAATATCTGCTACCCATTGGTTTTTCAGAGGTTGCAGTCTAGTGGGGTTACTTTGCCCTAACACCTTATAGTAAGTGGAGATCAATCCTGTATGTTCTGGCTGTATTAATATTCCTTCCAAGGTGGAGTTTTGGAAGAAAACATCTCTAAGCCCTAATTGGGACAAGGCTGCATGTTTTAACTGGAGATATTTAAAATTCCATGTGTTAGGTATCCCAAGTTCCTGTCGTAATGTTGGAAAATACTTAAATTGGCCTTTGTCATATAATTGATGTATGTATTTTAGTCCCTTTGTCGCCCATAAGCAGGCATCCGGTAGGTCATAAAAGTGAGGAAATGTGGGGTTGAACCATATGGGGTGATTAGGGGATATAGGAACTGGTGGGTCATCCGTTACCAGAGTTAGACATTGTCTATATATTCTAAGAGAGACCTTTATCATATCTGTACCTTCATCCACTCTAACTATTTTCCAGAATATTAAGTTATTCTGAGCTTCATAAGAAGATAGAAGGGCCGCCTCTGCCGCAGTAGCTGCATTGTCTATCTGTGGAAAAAGCCACCAGTGTATGTGAACCAGTTGTGAGGCGTAGTAATAAAGTCTCAGATTTGGCAGAGCTAGTCCACCTTGAGTTGTAGGTAATTGCAATTTAGACAATGCTATTCTAGGGTTCTTAGGGAACCACAAAAATGTTGTCAATAATGAATCAATTTCCTGAAAGATTTTCTTAGGTACACTGGGCAATTTGCCAAGATATACAAGAATTTGGGCAGAAACACCATTTTAAATAAGTTTACTCTACCCATTAATGCCAATGGTAGGTTTGCCCAACTGGTTATTTTGTTTTTAAAGGATTCTATGCATGATAACAGATTATTAATGATATAGTTGAAAATCGGTAATTGTATTTTGACTGCCAAATATTTGAATCCTGAAGTGATCTGTAATGAACAATCTAAGGGAAGATCAAATGGGATAGTGGGATCCACCGAAATATATTTGACTTGGTCCAGTTTACTCTGAGACCAGAGAAGGGTCCAAAATTGCTGATTAGTCTGAGCATTATAGGGACCATTATCTTGGGATTGGATATATAGAGTAACATATCATCTGCATAGAGTGATATATGTTCTTCTAACGAGCCAATCCACATGCCTTGTAGATCTAATGAAGATCTAAGAAGTTTGGCCAGGGGTTCTATCGCGATTTTGAATAATAATGGTGACAGTGGGCACCCTTGTCTGGTGCCTCTGTGAATTGTAAATGGGTTAGAAATTGCACCATTAATCCTAATGCGAGCTATCGGTTGGTCATACAGTATTCAAATCCATGTAAGAAGATTATTCCCAAACCCAAATTTTTCCAATATGTAAAGAAGATAAGGCCACTCAATGGAATCGAAAACCTTGTGGGCAGCAAGCGACACAATCGCTCTGGGAACTGATATGTGTTAGGCGATTGAAGGTTTGTAAACAATCTACGTATATTACTATACGCAGATCTCCCTGGAATCAGTGTAGTAATTACTGAATTCATACGGTGGCTAAAATTTAAGATAACATTTTTAGATCGGTATTAATTAAGGAAATTGGCCTATATGATTCACAGCAGAGGGGGTCCTTATTGGGCTTAGGAATTAATACAATTAGGGCTTCCTTCATGGATGGAGGGAGGCTTTTCTGTGTGAAGATAGTGGCATAAAGCTTATGTAATCTTGGGACCATTACCTCTCGGTGTGTCAGATACCACTCAATAGGGAACCCATCCAGCCCCAGAGTTTTATGTTTGGCAACATTTTTAAGGGCATGTTCTATCTCCTCTGTAGAAATGGGTTCTTCCATATACATTTGTTGTTCATCTGACAAGATAGGGAAATCTATAGAGTCTACATAATCATATAGTTCCGGGGAAGTATAGTGAGCTTGAGATTTATATAAATCTGAATAAAATTGTAAGAAGGCTTTCATAATCTGGTCTTGGGAGGTTTGGAGAGTGGCTGAACTGTCGTAGATACTAGCTATAGTAATGGGGTCAGGTATAGGTTTAGCTAAGAAGGCAAGCAACCTCCCATTTTTGTCTCCAGTGTCAAAAATCCTTTGACGCTGGTACAGTAAACGCTTCTGGGTCTTTGACACAAGCGCTAGTTCATACGCTCTCTTGGCATTTTGCACCAGTTGATAGCAGATTGGGGAGGGATCCCTGACATAGTTCTCCTCAGCCTCCTTCAATTCAGAAATCATAGCGAGTACCTGTTCCCCATTAGCCTTTTTAAGGTCTGAAACTCCTTTCATATAAGCTCCTCTCAGTACTGCCTTAAAGGCATCCCAGGTAACCAATTCCAACGCTTCCCGTGCATTCTCCTGACAAAATTTGGCTATAGACTCCATACAAGTGTATAAGACCAGCGGTTCCATCATCCAGTAAGGGCTCATCTGCCAGACCTGGCCACCTGTAGGCCTAGACCCTAGTATGGTAAGGGGGATGGGGAATGGTCAGAAAGTGCCCTCGGCAAATAAGACACCTCCTCCACTTTTTGCAAAGTATCTCGAGATAGAAAGAACATGTCTAGTCGGGATATAGATTTGTGACTCCGATGAGCAAGAGAACTCCCTCTTATCTGGGTGTTTCCAACGCCACACCTCAATTAAATCATAGGCAGCTGCCCATTCTCTCAAGACAGGTTGTTGTGGTCTAGCACACCGGAGTCTATCCATCTCTGTATCCATGACTCTATTAAAATTGCCTCCTATAATGAGGTAACCTTGTACCATAGGAAGCACTGCAGCCATACAATCTGTTAGTTTTTGTAATTCAAAGGGTGGCAGGATATAAACATTTACTATGGTATATAATACCTCCATATATCTGAGGATCAATGCAACATAAAAACCTTGTGGGTCCGTCTTAACCTCTATTATCTGTATCCGTAGAGATTTCAGAATTAATATAGAAACTCCTCTAGAGTAGGTAAAGTATGTTGCATGAAAAGCATGGGCAACATGTGTTTTTTTTTTTTAGAGCCATTACCCTAGATCCCACCAGATGGGTCTCTTGAAGCAGTATAATCTGCGACTTTGTGCGTTTGAGGTAATCAAAAACCAAAGAGCGTTTGATCTTTGAGTTCAGGTCTCTGACATTCCATGTAAGACATTTAATACTCATTCCTGGGCATAAAGGGTAATGATTCAGAAAGTACTGTGCTACACTCTGGAGACCTCCTAGCTGTCCTAGGCATTCTTGTATCTACCATGGTGGTAATAACTATTTTCTCGATCTGACTGTGATAACAAAAATGTATATTCAGTACCTTTTTGGAGCATATTTGTGCAGTGCTAAAAAAAAAAAAAAAAAAACAAAGAAAAAAAACAAGCATAAACTTTCCCATCCCCCCTCCCTGCTCATTGTCCAAAACTTCAACGAGCTTCATCCCTGAAACCATGAAAGTAATCTGAGAGGTGACCAAAAAGATCCCTCTGCTAAAGTGGTGTTAGTTTCCTATTCTCCATCAAGGAAATTTTTTTCCTGTAATTGCCATGTCGAGCGATATTAGGACATTTACATAATAGGGTATATGGATTTGCATCTTGTTTGAGAATATGTTTTGTTTAAAGCTTCAATCACCTCCCTATTGTGAGTTCTGAGCATAGACCTGTCATACAATGTGTTGTCAGACACTAAGTAATTGCATGGGCAAAGCACCTAGCCCAGTAAGTTCATATCTTAAGGGGGTAAATCTCCATAGCATTGTCAGTGTAGGAGTATCCGAGGTCATAGATTTTATTCTCTGATTTCCTATGTCAGCCAAGTCGTTCTGTTACTGCAAAGTAAGAGACCACAGCTTCAGGTAATAGATGTATGCCTGCATATTTATAATACATGGTGTGTTTTTTAATTTTAGGTGATGTGGATGTTGTGGAAGAAGAAACTAATTTCACAAAAAGAGTGCACAGATCCTCATCGGGGAAATCATGGTGTGCAATAGAAGATCAAGGAAGACATCAATGATATTGAAAAAAGACTCAAAAACATCATTGATGTTTTAGGCAGAATTTAAAACACACCAAAATTATTCAAATAGTTTATATTTTTATTATTTTTCTAACTTTTTAAAGTATATTGAAAGCCAAATTTTGAAGATGCACACAGTGGGGCTGATTTACCAAGCATTTGCGACATGAGTTGCGGCGCACGCCGCCACGCAACAGCCGTTTTCGTATTCACAAAGCATTTGCGCCTGTAACACAGCACAATTCCCCATTTACATCATCATGTTGCCGGAGCACAGACGGCCGCGATCTGTGTGCCGCTATAGACCTGGCGCAAGCATTCTTCAACTCAGAATTAAAAGAAACTGGAAGTGGCAATATTATGGGGGTGATCTGGGTGATGTGAGGAAGTATAGATATGACTGTCCAACTAACAAATATGCCCAAAATAGAACCAAAAATTAACTTTCTCTGAGCAGGCTTGCTGCGCCTGCAAATACACTTGGAACTGCGCTAGGTCAATTTATGTACTGCGCATGCGCAAGCGGCATTTGCGCCCGTTCATGTGCTCTGGTTCACTGCGCCGGCAAAATCTTAGTAAATGTCAAGCCACGTAGGTTCATTTGCATAAGTTGAACATCTGAACTTGACTTTTTTTTTTGCGCTGGTTCACTTCTATGGGTTTTTTAAAGGCTATTTGAACACAGGTCCTGTTAGTATAAAGAAAATAAAAAAATGAAGAAAAAAAATGCGTGGGGGTCCCCCGAAATTCCATACCAGGCCCTTCAGGTCTGGTATGGATATTAAGGGGAACCCCGCGCCAAAAAATGGCATGGGGGTCCCCCTCAAAATCCATACCAGACCCTTATCTGAGCACGCAACCTGGCAGGCCGCAGGAAAAGAGGGGGGAACGAGAGACTGTCCCCCCTCCTGAACCGTACCAGGCCACATGCTCTCAATATTGGGAGGATGCTTTGGGGTCCCCCCAAAGCACCTTGTCCCCATGTTGATGAGAACAAGGGCCTCATCCCCACAACCCTTGCCCAGTGGTTGTGGGGGTCTGCAGCCGGGGGCTTATCAGAATCTGGAAGCCCCCTTTAACAAGGGGACCCCAGATACCGGCCTCCCCCCTGTGTGAAATGGTAAGGGGGTACAAAAGTACCCCTACCATTTCACTAAAAAAAGTGACAAAAGACTTAAAAATGACAGGAGACGGTCTTTGACAATTCCTTTATTAAAGTCTTCTTTCTTCTGGTCTTCTTCCTTCTTCCTTTCTTCATCCTTTGGTTTCTTCATCTTCTTCCTTCATCTTCTTCTTCCTCCATCTTCTTCTTCCTCCGATCCGCTTCTTCTTCCTCCGATCCGCTTCTTCTTCCTCCGATCTGCTTCTTCTTGCTCCAGTGTTCTCGTCTGACATCTTCCTCCACAGCGTCTCTTCTTCGTTGTCGGGCCGCTCCGCGCAATGGGAGGCTCCCGCTTTGTGACGCTTCTCTTCTTCTGACAGGTCTTATATAACGGAGGCCGGGGCCACCCGGTGACCCTGCCCCCCTCTGACGCACGGTTTCTCCATTATATAAGACCTGCCAGAAGAAGAGAAGCGCCAAACAGCGGGAGCCTCCCATTGCGCGGAGTGGCCCAACAACGAAGAAGAGACGCTGTGGAGGAAGAGTTCGGAGGAGAACACCGGAGCAAGAAGAAGAGGATCGGAGGAAGAAGAAGATGGAGGAAGAAGAAGATGGAGGAAGAAGATGAACAAACCGAATGATGAAGAAAGGAAGAAGGAAGAAGACCAGAAGAAAGAAGACTTTAATAAAGGAATTGTCAAAGACTGTCTCCTGTCATTTTTAACTCTTTTGTCACTTTTTTTGGTGAAATGGTAGGGGTACTTTTGTACCCCCTTACCATTTCACACAGGGGGGGAGGCCGGGATCTGGGGGTCCCCTTGTTAAAGGGGCTTCCAGATTCCGATAAGCCCTCGTCCCGCAGACCCCCACAACCACCGGGCTAGGATTGTGGGGATGAGGCCCTTGTCCTCATCAACATGGGGACAAGTCGTGTTGTAAGTCACCCCAAGTCGTGCTGGAAGTCGTGTTGCCCCTGTGTGAATGGACTGTTAGTGTGCACTATTATCAATGGCATACGATTATCGCGGTGCATCGGTATATTATGTGTTGCGCTTATGTGTGTGCCAGTTCATACGCTCACTTAATAATTTATCTGGCGCACAAATTACGGTATGAACCGGCGCAGTGCATTCATCTTAGTACATCAGCCCCAGTGTGTCAACATGTGCTATCTGCCATCACGAGATATCAATTTACGTTATTTGTGGGTGCAACCGCTTCCTCGCAACTAAAGTAGCTGAGTGGAAGGGGTTGCACCCCCGATACATGTCCATTGATCCCCCATGATGGGAGCTAGCACATGTTGACATTAGGCATGGGATCAGGAGGGAAATCCCCATTTTGACTCTCAATTTGTGTGCATCTTCAAAACTTGGCTTTCACAGGGGTGATATCACCCCCTTTATCTGATGAAGGCAAGATCAACACAGTTTGGACATACTAATGTCTGATATTGCCTTCAATTTCTCAAAGTTGAACTTTGTAAGTTCCTGAGTTGTGTATTGTTTTATGGGTTTTAAACATGCATGTTTACCCCGAAAAATTATTTTTCTACTGTCAAACACCCTTTTCTAACGCACATGTGAATGTGCTTTGAGTAAAATGTTTTCTACTCAACAATGTGTGGCTTCTTCTTTCAATGCTCAATAGCAGTTTTTGGAGTAAGTTGGTGTTTACAGTAACAATGGGGGACTTTTGAAGTGCACTTGTAGTGCAAAAGGATTTTCCTTGAGTAAATAACACCCACAGGTCTTTAAAATTTGCCCCAATCAGGCCAATTTTCGTGACTCAAAAAATGTGATTCATGGTGCTGAAAGTGATGAATATATTTATCATTAATGCATTACACAGATTAACAACAAAAAACAGGTGTGTGTGTAGCAGACCCACAACATAATAATAGTTATCTGAAGAAGAGATTGTCACCTCATGTATCAAAGAAATTACTTTTGCAGTAAATCAAAGGAAATCTTATTTCAGTTTAAATTAAAAATTTATTTTAAAAATGTTTCTTAAACATTTTCTGGCATATCAATGGCCCCCTATCAGCAAAGTACTCCATATATTTTAGACAGACCTTGCGGGCGATTTGGGGGGGCAAGCCAGGATGGCCAGCTTCAAGCGACGTCAGGGTTTGTTCTTGAAATCCGGTCTCAGACCCAACTGAGGCCACATAGTTCATAGCATTTCTCCTTAAAAAGTTGTGTAGAATGCAGCACGCAAGTATTATATGGTTAAGTTTATATTCCGCCATGTTGATTGTCGTAAGGATTAGGTGGAATTGGCTGGCAATTATCCTGAAAGCATTCTCCCCCACTCTTCTGGCTCTGGCCAGCCAGTAGTTAAAAACCTTCTGGTCCTGGGGTGAGAGTTCTCATCAGGAACGGCCGCATCAGGTGATCACCCAGCCCAAATGCTTCATCAGCTACAAAGACGAACAGCAGACCAGCCACGTTGTCTTCCGGAGGTGGCAATCCCAAGCTACCACTCTGAAGCCATCCGTAGAACTCGGTCTGGGCGATGACTCCACCATCCGGCATCTGGCCATTCTTCGCCACATCCACAGAGAGAAACTCATATGTCGCAGACACCACCGCCAACATCACAATACTATTAAACCCCTTATAGTTGTAATAGTATGACCCCTAGTTGGGGGTGGGACTATGTGGACATGTTTCCCATCAATTGCCCCTCCGCAGTTGGGAAGGTCCAACCGCTGGGCAAATTGGAAAGCCACAGTCTGCCATTCCTGTGGTGTTGAAAGAAAACTGTGGAGTGAAAGAAGAAAAATAATTAGTACTTTTGCACATAACATTGCAAGCAGATTAGACACAAAAATTCTTGGCCAACATCAGTATAACATTTATTTGAAGGAGTATTTAAAGACAAAAATATAAGGTCCACTTATCAGATTCCTCACCCCCTCTGATGGCCCATTTAAAATTTTTAGGGGGAGGGGAGATGTTTTGGACAGGTAACCCTCTCCACTTCATTAAGAGCTGAATGCATAAATAATGTGTGCTACTTTGGCCAGCCCCTCCTTACTTACACTATTGTCAGCCCACTGGACGGGTAAGAAGTGTCATAATACAAAAATATAAATACACACTGACCAAATTGAAGCACATTCTGCAATTACCTATCAAGATAATAGGAGAACAAAACTTGAAACAGTACCATTTGAAAATATTCAGGCAGGCCCCTTCACTACATACTTTGGTGAATTCATACAGAAATATGACCACAAAATAGGTAGGTATAGTGTGTATGGGTTTGGTAAAGTCAGCAGATAGAGCATTGGTATCGGTTGACTTAGCGGTTGGGGGAGAGGGAGGGTTCCAAATGAGTTTTGCCCCCCCAAAAAAGCCTCTTACACTCTGCATGAATTTAACCACTTCCCACCTGGCCACTGCACATAAACGGCCGGGTGGGCTATCTCTACTTCTGAGTGGACGTTCAGGATCGTCCCTCAGAAGGAGCGGGATCGCTCGTGCGCGCTTGCGCACGCTCCCGTGTAGCGTTGCGATCCCGATGCGCTTGTGTCACCCGGACACGGTGCATCTTAGATCGGCAGGAGGGCTCTGTTACTGGCCCTCCTGATCACATGATGGCCGTGTCCAATCACAGCCATCATGTGATGTAAACAAACAGCCGGTTGCTAGGCGATCGGCTCTCCTCTGCTCACATGGAAGTGATCGCTGAGGAGAGTTTTTTACAGCTTTTTACTCACTGATCACCAGTGTAGTGTAAACACACAGTAAAACACACTAGTAAACACACAATAAACACACACATGTCCCCAAAACACATGTCCCCCACATATATAACAGTAAAATCACATGTCCCAATGATCATTTGCACACATATGTCCGTGATCACCTGCACACATCTGTCCGTGATAACAAAAACCAATTATTATACACTTAACAGGATCTTTTTTTACCAAAAACATGTAGCAGAATACATTTTGGCTCAAATTTATGACAACATTTGGTTTTATTGGATTTCTTTTAAAATAGAATAAAGAAAATATATTTTTTTTCCAAATTTCCGCACTTTTTTCGCTTATATCGCAAAAAATAAAAAACGGAGTCGTGAATAAATACCACCAAAAGAAATCTCTAATTGTACGAACAAAATGATAAAAATGTTGTTTGGGTACGGCATTGCATGACCGCGCATTTCTTATTGAAAGTGCGAAAGCGATGAAAGCTAAAAATTGGTCTGGGAAGAAAGGGGGTGAAAGTGCCCAGTATTGATGTGGTTAGGGACAAAAATAACATTTGTACACATTTCTTGTTTACAAACAATTTTTATTGTTGCAAAAGGTCATAGTTTGGTACAAATGTATAACAAAAACATAGGTACATTCAGTATAAATCGAGTATGTGCTTAATATAAGGTAAATAGAATATATAAAAAAGAACTTAGTAATACAAAGTGTCACGTTCCGGATATGGCGGGAAACAGGAGGTGGATCCCCTATGTCAATGAGGCGATAGCACGGGTTGTATTGGAGGACCGGTTCTAATGTTGCTACTGGTTTTCACCAGAGCCCGCCGCAAGGCGGGATGGACTTGCAGCGGCGGTAGCAACCAGGTCGTGTCTTCCAATAGCAACTCGACCCCACTGTCAGCTGAGACAGGCGCGGTACACAAGGATTAAGCAGAGGCGAGGTCAAACGTAGCAAAAGGTCAAGGCAGGTGGCAATGGTTCGTAGTCAGGGGCAACAGCAGAGATCTGGATACACTAGTAGGAGCAAAACACAAAACGCTTTCACTGGGCACTAACGGCAACACAAGATCCGGCCAGGACAGGAAGGGGAAGTGGGTTTATGAAGGATTCCTGGGGAACGGTAATTGGACCAGGCACTAATTGATTGTGCGCTGGCCCTTTAAATGAAGGCAGAGTCGCGCGCGCGCCAGAAGAAGCCGGCGGGGAAGGTGAGGGGAGCGGGATGCGATCCCCGGGCGGGCCGTGGATCGCATCCCGGAGACAGAGCAGCGCCTGCGGTCAGGGGAGCTGACCGAGGCGCTGCAGGGCAGAGGACGCCGTGAGCGCTCCGGGATGGATGGGGCACCCGGAGCGCTCGGCGTTACAGTACCCCCCCTTGGGTCTCCCCCTCTTCTTGGGCCTCCCCCTCCTCCTGGAACCCAAGAACCTGAGGATGAGATCCTTGTCAATGATGTTACCCTCAGGTTCCCAGGACCTCTCCTCAGGACCACAATTCTCCCAGTCAACAAGATAGAAGCGTTTACCTCGGACGGTTCTAGAAGCAAGGATCTGTTTAACGGAGAAGATGTCGGAGGAGCCGGTGACCGGAGCAGGAGCGGTGACCTTGGGGGAAAAGTGATTAAGAACAAAGGGTTTGAGGAGGGAAACATGGAAAGAGTTGGGGATCCGGAGGGAAGGAGGAAGATGCAGTTTATAGGACAAGGAATTGATCCGCGCCTTGATCTTGAATGGACCGAGATAGCGGGGACCCAACTTGTAACTGGGGATGCGGAACCTGATGTACCTGGAGGAGAGCCACACCCTATCACCAGGGGAGAATACAGGAGGAGGTCTTCTTTTACTGTCAGCATGTTTCTTCATGCGAGAAGAGGCCAGGGCCACCGACTTTTGGGTCTCTTTCCAGATGGATGACAGCTCTTGGGTGACTTCGTCTACAGCGGGGACTCCGGAAGAAGTGGGGATGGGTAGGGGGGAAGAGGATGACGGCCGTAAACCACAAAGAAGGGTGATTTAGAGGAGGACTCGGATTCTTTCAGGTTGTAAGAAAATTCGGCCCAGGGCAGGAGGTCAGCCCAGTCGTCTTGATGAGCCGAGACAAAGTGTCGCAGGTAGGCCCCAAGGGTTTGGTTGACTCTCTCCACTTGTCCATTGGACTGTGGATGGTAGGCAGAGGAGAAGTCCAGTTTGATTTTCAATTGACTGCAGAGAGCTCTCCAGAACTTAGACACAAACTGGACGCCTCTATCCGAGACGATGTGAGATGGAAGTCCATGAAGACGAAAAATCTGGAGGAAGAAATGTTTTGCAAGTATAGGTGCAGAAGGGAGACCTGGAAGCGGGACAAAATGTGCCATTTTGGAGAAACGATCCACGACCACCCATATGGTAGTGTGGCCGTGAGAAGGAGGAAGGTCCGTGATGAAGTCCATAGCTATGTGGACCCAAGGTCGTTCAGGCACGGGCAGAGGGTGAAGAAGACCAGCAAGCTTTTGGTGAGGGGTCTTGTCTCGAGCACATATAGTACAGGCCTGTACGAAGTCCGTCACATCCTTTTTTAAGGAGGGCCACCAGTAATACCTGGAAATCTGTTGGGAGGATTTCTTAACTCCAGGATGACCAGCCAGATGAGAGGAGTGACCCCATTTGAGGATCTGGAGACTAAGACGTGGAGGGACCAAGGTTTTCCCAGGAGAGACTTGCCACAAGGAGGCAGGAGCAGAAGAGATCAGACACTCAGGAGGTACAATGTGTTGTACAGGAGACTCGGACTCAGAAGTATCGGTGGAACGTGATAGGGCGTCAGCCCTGACATTCTTGTCCGCGGGACGGAAATGGATCTCGAAGTAGAAGCGGGCAAAAAACAACGACCACCTAGCTTGGCGTGTGTTTAATCGCTGGGCAGACTGGAGATAAGAGAGATTTTTGTGATCCGTGAAGATCGTGATGAGGTGAACAGATCCCTCAAGGAGATGTCTCCATTCCTCAAGTGCTAGCTTAATGGCCAGTAATTCACGGTCTCCGATGGAATAGTTCTTTTCAGGGGGAGAGAAAGTCTTAGAAAAGAAACCACAGGTGATGTTCTTGCCCTTGGAGTCTTTCTGGAGAAGCACGGCTCCAGCTCCCACAGAGGAGGCATCGACTTCCAGAAAAAATGGTTTGAGAGGGTCAGGCCTGGATAAAGCGGGTGCAGAGGCAAAGATGGACTTGAGGTGGTTAAATGCCTCATCAGCTTGAGGAGGCCAGGACCTCGGATTCGCATTTTTTTGGTTAGTGCCACAATAGGCGCGACAATGGTGGAGAAGTGAGGAATGAACTGGCGATAATAGTTGGCGAATCAGAGGAAATGCTGGATGCCCCGTAACCCGGTAGGACGTGGCCAGTTCAGGATGGCAGAAAGTTTCTCAGGGTCCATTTGGAGACCTTGTCCAGAGACTAAGTAACCCAGGAAGGGAAGACTGCAGCGTTCAAAGAGACATTTCTCTAGTTTGGCGTAAAGATGGTAATCACGGAGCCGTTGGAGCACTTGACGGACATGAAGACGGTGCTCCTCTAAGCTAGAGGAGAAAATCAGGATATCATCCAGATAGACAACAACACAGGAGTACAGCAAATCTCTGAAAATCTCATTCACAAAGTCTTGGAAGACCGCAGGAGCATTGCATAAACCAAAGGGCATGACAAGGTATTCAAAGTGTCCGTCACGGGTGTTAAAGGCGGTTTTCCATTCATCGCCTTTACGGATACGGATGAGATTATATGGGCCCCGGAGGTCCAGTTTGGTGAAAATGCTTGCTCCGTGCAAACGGTCAAAAAGTTCTGAGATAAGAGGCAGTGGGTAGCGATTCTTTACAGTGATCTTATTAAGACTACGATAGTCAATGCAGGGACGTAAGGACCCGTCCTTTTTGGCAACAAAGAAGAATCCTGCTCCAGCAGGGGAAGAAGACTTGCGGATGAAACCTCTCTTGAGGTTCTCCTGGATGTACTCTGTCATAGCTTGTGTCTCCGGGATGGAGAGAGGGTAGATCCTGCCACGGGACGGAGTGGTCCCAGGAAGAAGATCAATAGGGCAATCATAGGGTCTATGTGGCGGCAAGACCTCAGCTTTTTTTTTGCAAAATACATCAGCGAAGTCCTGGTAAGGCTTGAGGAGACTGGGCAGAGAGGTAGCGATGGAAACCCGTTTAGTGGGCACCGCTTTGAGGCAATGCTTGTGACAGGAAGGACCCCAACTTTTGATGTCCCCCGAGGCCCAGTGGAGGGTAGGAGAATGTAGCTGGAGCCAGGGTAGGCCCAAAAGGATCTCAGAGGTACAGTTGGGTAACACAAAAAAGTCAATCATCTCATGATGGAGAGCTCCAATTTTCATGAGGAGAAGTTCGGTGCGATAACGCACGATACAGTTCAAATTTTGACCATTTACAGAGGTGATGAAAAATGCCTTGACAAGACGGATGACTGGAATATAAAATTTGTTGATGAGTGAGGCTTCAATTAAATTTCCTGCAGAACCAGAATCCAGTAAGGCCACAGCGGAGAAAGAGGACTTCTTGGGTAAAGAAATCCTCACTGGAACAGTCAGACGTGGAGAGGAAAAATCCACACCTAGCAACGCCTCTCCCACGTTAGCTAGGTGCGAGCGTTTCCCTGCCGCTGAGGGCGGATAGAGCAATCCTTTAAGAAATGGTCAGGACTGGCGCAATACAGGCACAGATTATGGTCTCGGCGGCGAGTCCTCTCTTGTGTGGTCAGGCGTGACCGATCCACTTGCATAGCCTCCTCAGCGGGAGGTACAGGAACGGGTTGCAGAGGATTCTGGAAGAGAGGTGCCAGGCGAGGAAACCGCCTGACGCGAACAAAGTCCTTTTCTTGGCATAGCTTTAGGCGCCTTTCGGTATAACGCATGTCAATGAGGGTGGCCAGCTGGATGAGTTCAGACAGGGTAGCAGGAATCTCACGTGCGGCCAGCACATCTTTGACGTGACTGGATAGGCCTTTTTTGAAGGTTGCGCAGAGGGCCTCATTGTTCCAAGAGAGTTCAGATGCCAGGGTGCGGAACTGAATGGCGTAATCGCCCACTGAAGAATTCCCCTGGACAAGGTTCGGGAGAGCCGTCTCGGCAGAGGAGGCCCGGGCTGGCTCCTCGAAGACACTGCGAACTTCAGAAAAGAAGGCTGGAATTGAAGCTGTGGCAGGATCGCCACGGTCCCAAAGTGGTGTAGCCCAGGCTAGGGCCTTATCAGATAGTAGGCTAACCACGAACGCCACCTTTGACCGTTCTGTGGGGAACTGGTCCGACAACATCTCCAGATGGAGGGAACACTGGGATAGGAACCCTCGGCACAACTTGGGATCCCCATTGAATTTGTCAGGAAGGGACAGGCGGACTCTAGCAGCAGCAACTTGCGGTGGAGGAGATGCCGGAGCTGGCGGTGGAGATGGCAGAAGCTGCTGTAGCATAGCAGTCAACTGCGCCAATTGCTGTCCCTGTTGAGCGACCACCGTGGTCAGATCCGAGAGGCTTGGCAGCGGGACCTCAGCGGGATCCATGGCCGGATCTACTGTCACGTTCCGGGTATTGCGGGAAACAGGAGGTGGATCCCCTATGTCAATGAGGCGATAGCACTGGTTGTATTGGAGGACCGGTTCTAATGTTGCTACTGGTTTTCACCAGAGCCCGCCGCAAGGCGGGATGGACTTGCAGCGGCGGTAGCAACCAGGTCGTGTCTTCCAATAGCAACTCGACCCCACTGACAGCTGAGACAGGCGCGGTACACAAGGATTAAGCAGAGGCGAGGTCAAACGTAGCAAAAGGTCAAGGCAGGTGGCAATGGTTCGTAGTCAGGGGCAACAGCAGAGATCTGGATACACTAGTAGGAGCAAAACACAAAACGCTTTCACTGGGCACTAGGGAGCGGGATGCGATCCCCAGGCGGGCCGTGGATCGCATCCCGGAGACAGAGCAGCGCCTGCGGTCAGGGGAGCTGACCGAGGCTCTGCAGGGCAGAGGACGCCGTGAGCGCTCCGGGATGGATGGGGCACCCGGAGCGCTCGGCGTTACACAAAGTAAGAACAATAGAGTTTATATCTAAGAATTAGTTTTTCCCGTAAGGGAATGTAAGTGACATCAGCTTTTAATTCTAGGCTGATATTACTGATTAGGCTACACTATGTGATATTCAGGGTTGAGGTATATCCAATGAGACCATTTTTTTTTGTAAATGTGCATAGTGTTAAAGAGAGTATGGTGGATACGCTCTGAACGTTTTATTTGATCCATTCTATTCATTACTTGGGACCATGTTACTTTTTTTGAGTGCCAATAAAATGCTATCATCCAGTCGATTGAATTTAACAGTGTGTGAATTAACTACTTCAGCACCGGGTGATTTTACCCCCTTCCTTACCAGAACACTTTTTGCGATTCGGCACTGCGTTGCTTTAACTAACAATTGCGCGGCCGTGCGACGTTACACCCAAACAAAATTGACATCCTTTTTTTCCCACAAATAGAGCTTTCTTTTGGTGGTATTTGATCACGTCTGCGGTTTTTATTTTTTGCGCTATAAACAAAAGAAGAGCGACAATTTTGGAAAAAAAACACAATATTTTTAACTTTTTGCTATAATAAATATCCTCAGTTTAGGCCGATACGTATTCTTCTACATATTTTTGGTAAAAAAAATCACAATAAGCGTATATAGAACGGTTTGCGCAACAGTTATAGCATCTACAAAATAGGGGATAGATTTATTGAATATTTTTTATTTTTTTTTACTAGTAATGGCGGCGATCTGCGATTTTTTTTTCCGTGACTGCGACATTGCAGCGGACACCTCGGACACTTTTGACAAATTTTTGGGACCATTCACATTTACACAGCGATGGTTGCTATAAAATTGCAGTGATTACTGTGTAAATGTGACTGGCAGGGAAGGGTTTAACACTAGGGGGCGCTGCAGGGGTTAATGTGTTCCCTAAGGTAGTGATTCTAACTGTGGGGGGAGGGGACTCAAAAGGGGAGGAGACCGATCAGTGTTCCTCCGTACTGGGAACACATGATCGGTCTCCTCGCCACTGACAGGAGGTGGAGCTGTGTGTTTACACACAGCTCCACGGTCCCGCACGGTCCCGCACAGTCCAGCTGTTTTAACAGGCAATCGCGGGTGCCCGGTGGACATCGCGGCCGCCGGGCATGCGCACCGGGTTCTGAGCGACGCCGCAGGCACGCGCACGCCCACGCCCCCTAGGCGGCCGGTATTGTTAGGACGTCATATGACGCCCACCCAGGATGGGAGATCCACCTTGTGGGCGTCATATGACAGTGGGCGGTAGGGAAGTGGTTAATGTAATATGCTTATGGGTATATTTGGTATAGGTGCATACAGTAAACATATCTTAGGAGTGAGGGAATTTTTTTTTGCCTATGATATGTTCAATCCTAGCCGCTGCCTATCCCATATGGGATTCAAAATTTTACAATTCCAGAAAGTATGCAAGATGTTGCCTTGATCTGGGCATCCCCTGAAATAAGTGGGGGATACCGATAGATAAAATGAGTTTACTTTGGAGGGAGTTAGGTACCATCTGGTGTGTATTTTGATGGCTGTTTCTCTTGCCGAGATTAAGCGAGTATATTTCAGTAAGTTTTGGATCATAGTGCTCCATTCTGGTAGTGTAAAATATTGGTCCAAGTCAATTTCCCATTGTAGCATTGGTTTTGATTTTTCTAAAAGAGAGAATTAATTTAGACATCGGTAAATACGAGAAATCAGGCCCTTATCTCTTGGTAAGGAAATGCAGATTTGTTCAAATTGAGAGTAAGGGGTATGTAAAGTTAGAGAGAAGTATTTTTGGTAGAATGTTTCAATTTGAGTATAGTGGGGTAATTCTGAAAGTGGGGGATTATATAGTTCGCATAAATCTGAAAAAGGGCGAAATTAGTTATTTATGGATAGGGATTTCAGAGTAGTAAGGTTGCATATTTTCCATATCCTGAATTTATTACTATTTCTAAAGGCTGGAGGGAGGCGGGGGTCTCCTATAAAGGATGCTGGGGGGGGGGGGGGTGGGAGACATCAAATTTATCTTTGTAACAGTGCCATAACTGATATGAAAGAGCCACCACCTTATTTAAGGGTATTATCTCTTTAGGTTGAATCGACTTGGACCATAATATTCCTTGTAGATGGAATGGTAAAATTGATTGTTCTTCAAAATGTAACCATGTCACTAGATTTGAATAAGCAAACCATTGAGCCAACTGTGTAAATCGTGCTGCTAGGTAATAACACCATAAGTTAGGAAGGCTCAAACCACCCATGGATTTGGATCTGTGCATAAGAGAGTAACCAAACCTTGTTTTTTTGTTGAGCCATATAAATTTGTTAATTTCTCTTTGTAGGGAATCTAGACTATTTTTTGGGATCAGTATGGGTAAGCCTCTAAAGTGAAATAGTGAAATAGTATGTTTAACACATCTGCTGCTAAGTTCTACGCTAGCCATCCAGATCCATCATTGTTCCAGATACAGAACCACTGAACCTGTCTGGGATCCCAGATTGCCGAGTGCTGCCCCAACTTATAAGAAGATTTGGAGAAAATTACTGTGCCCTGTGTGCATACATCGCTCCCTGGATCCTCTGGCCTGTTTTTCTCCAGCTTTGCTTTTTATGCCTGCTTGCCGTATCACAGCTTGTCTGCATATCTGCCCTCTGCTTTGCTGTTTGTCTACTGGTCCGGTGAGTCCATTCCAAGGAGGAGCTCATATGTACTTTGGTCTTGGTTTTTTGGGTTAATTACTGGGCACATTCACATTTTATTTCTCATCACATATTTGTTTGTGGTCTATCACTAATTTGATACACATGGAATTAGTTTTATGGTCATTTTTTATTATGTCACTCATCTAATTATTTTGGTCACATATATAATAGTTTTATCATACACAATTTTTGATGCAAGTCAATTTTGTGGGAATTTTTTCATTATTTGATCACAATTCTGTTTGCCAGCGCTGTTTTATTGGTTTAAGCATATTTGAAAGTTTTAGCACTTTTTGTACCAGCAGCTGCACATCTTTTGTTTCTTTTTCACGTTCATATTGTACACGTTTTTCCCAGCGCCGTTTTTTTGTCTATATTTAATATTAATATTATTACGTATGGCACATGCGAGGGGTTCGATGGCCAGGGCAAAAAGGAATGGGGAAAGGGGGCATCCTTGCCTAGTTCCTCTGCCCAATGCAAAAAACTTGGAGTTTTCTCCAGGGAGTCTAATTCTAGTTTGAGGATTTTGATATAAGGCTCTGAAGCCATGCATGAATTCATTGCAAAGACCGTATTTGGGGAGTAATAGTTCCAGGTATGACCAACTGACACTATCAAAGGCCTTGTGAATATCGAGGCTAAGAATAACTACTGGGTTTGAATGTAAGTTAGCGTCCTGTACTATATTTGTGACCAACCTTAAATTGTCTGTAATCTCTCTGCCTGGAATAAAACCCGTTTGGTCAGGGTGAATTAATGAGGTGATAACCACAGCTATTCTGTCAGCCAACAAACGGCAGAGAATTTTGAGGTCATTATTTATAACTGATATTGGGCGGTAATTCTGTGGAGAGGTGTGATCTTTATGGGGCTTGGGTAGAAGACACATGTTGGCTAGAAGCATTTCCTCTGGGAACTTATTGCCTTGTAAAATGTAATTGAATAATTTCAATAAATGGCGGGCCAGAATATGGGAGAATTTTTTGTAATAAAGGGTAGAATATCCATCTGGACTGGGTGCTGTGGAAGTTTTTAGGGATTTAATAATCTCAGTTATTTCTATGGTGGTGCATGGAGTGTTCAGATTTTCAATTTGTTGGGCGGACAGAGTAAGTAGCAAAATATCTCCAAGCCATTCTTGAGAAGAATGTTTTGATGAAGAATGGGGAGCAGATAGCAAATTTTTATAGAAGTCCGAAAAGATCTCTATGACTTATTTAGGGTGAGAAACTAAATTCCCTTTGTAATTGCGTAATTTGTACACATGCGGGGGGTTTATAGCTTTCTAACAAACATTGTGGAGGCAGAGTTGCTATATAATAAGAATTTTGCTTTGGACCATCTCAAGGTCTTTTCTGTGTCAGCAGACAACAATGTGTCTAGGATACATCTTTTATGTTGGATTTGATTATATAAGTCAGAAGAAGGGGATTGGAAATATTTGTAATATAGGCGATAGAGGTAATAGAGGCGATATTAATTAGGTGGCCTCTCATAACTGCCTTGTGTGCTGTCCATAAAGTGTTATAAGAAATGTCAGGAGTTATATGAGTAAAGTAATCTTCCATTTTTGTTGAAAGTTGTTGGGTAATAGTAGGGTCTGTTAAAAGGGAGTCATTGATACGCCACTTACATGGGGTAGGGGCCAAGCCTATGTGAGAAGTAGTGAAAGAGACGATGTGAAGGTCAGACCACGGGCATGTATGGATGTCTGCATTAGATGAGTTAGCCAGAAGGATTGGGGTACCAAAAATATAGTCTAATCTGGCATAGCTTTCATGTGGATGAGAGTAAAAAGTATAAGCCCTTATACCAACATTATGAGCTATCCATGTATCTATTAGTTGAAGGTTATGTAGAGAGCGGGTAAGAGATTTAGGGAATGCCTTTGACGAAGGGACAACTCTACTTCTGTCGAGAACAGAATTCGCTGCCAAATTGAAGTCTCCTCCTACTACTAAGTGGGGGGAATGATATCTGTCCATAATATCAAAAAATATTTTTAAAAATGTAGATTGGGCTTCATTGGAGGCATAAATTGAGGCAATAGTGATTTGATGACCATTGAGAATGCCTTTCAGGATCAGGAATCTACTTTCTATTTTGTATATGTTTAGTATTTCCATGACTAGTGATCTCCTTATAAAAATGGCGGTACCACGAGTCTTGGAAATGTAGTCTGTACAGTAATGCTGGTTATACAACCTGTCAAAATATTGTGGGTGATTATTGGTGGCAAACTGGGTTTCCTGCAGTAAAATAATATCTGCTCTTAATCTTTTATAATTGCGGAATGCCTTTTTGTGTTTACTGGGCGAATTGAAACCTTGTAGATTATGCGATAATACTTTAAGTACCATTATAGTCATAGATATAGATTGGACTGATAATATAGTATGTGGTGTTTACACTGGATATATAATTTTGTTTTTTGTTGCCCCTATGGTAGTAATCTCCCATACTGTTCACAAATTCACCAAAAATGGTGAATATAGTATCTATCACGTAGAATCTTAGAAATGATAACCCTATAGAAAATATCCATGTTACATTGTTACCAATATTTTGTTAGACCTTTTCAAAACTGTATAAAAATAAAGTAATTTAGTAGAACTATGAGAGATATTATGTATAACTTGGGGGTCAGGGTGATTGGTGATTATTGATGTGGACAATAATTTCCAATACTCACAAAAGGAGTCCCATCCGTTGAAACAACACAGATAGCATGAAAAGTCGCATAAAAATTACTACGAGCTGAACCATGTTTTGGAAACCCTCTGTGAGTAGGGGGACAAACTAATTGAGGTGGAGCAGATCAGCCTCAGCGAGGATATTATATAACAAAAATGTAAATGCATGCTGTATATCATATATTGAAAACTGGAAAGAAGTAGAATGCATATGTTCGTATAAAAGGAGCTATGATATACCAACTAAAGTCATCTTAAAGTTGTAGATCAGCTGTTAACTTTGAGTTGTCAATTAAACTTGCAAACTTTCAAAACTATAACTTTTCTTTGAACTTGAAAGGAAAAGTGGAAGTCTTAAATCATTATTTTCATTTAATTCCTGTCTTTTCCATTTTGTTGTAATTTTAATAAAAGAAGACTATGTTAGCCCATGGACCTTGGCATCTTAATTTTCATGCATCCACATTTCTGAAGGATTGTCGCCATCTTCTTTGATCCCGTGTGGCTGGGGTAGCCTAGATAGGTGAAGTATGGGGAGTAGTAGGAGGTCTGCGACTGTGACCGGATCTAAAAGACCCAACTTCACCAGGAGATCCTTGCCTTCTGAAGACTGTGTAGATAGTGCCATTGTGTTCTACTGTTAATTTAAATGGAAATCCCCATCGGTATCTGATATGAGCAGATTGTAGTACAGAAGTTATTTTTTTCAATTTGCATCTCCTTTCCAGGGTAGCTTGGGAGATGAGGGGAAATATTTGAATTTTAGCGCCATCTAATTCGATGTTGTGCATATTTCTGGAAGATCTTAATATGCTTTCTTTTGTGATGAAATCTTTCATGCATAGAATGATGTCACGTGGAGGTTTATCTGGAGGTGGTTTAGGATGCAAGGCCCTATGTATTCTGTCACATGTAAATGAGGATGGGGGTTACTGATCACTGAGATTATGGAACCACGAATCCTTAGGTTGTTCCTGCGGTTTCAATTATCCAAATCTTCCACTTGAGATTGTAAATATGAGTAGTTTTCAGCTAGAAGCTCAAAGTCTTTTCTAAGATCATTATGTGCAAGTGATAGTTCATCATGTTTGGTTTCCAGAACATCTGTGCGTTCACCCCAGGGTTGCTATTTCTTGTGTGAGTGTGCTTGTTGTTTTTTGAAGCTCAAACTGTATTTTATCAGCAAGCTTTTCATAAATCTTGGTTAAGCTGGAATCCAAATCGGCTTTAGTGAGCTGAGAGGAGTACTCATTGTTTTGTGTGGCAGCAAATTCCTGCGGAGGGTCGCCAGCTGTTGTTGGAGACTGTACAGGCTGTGGGGAACCAGTGCCTTTTTGAGCCATTTTCTTCGGTTCTTTATTGTGCAGCAGATATGTTGTCAAAGATTGCTGTTGTGACTGGTGACGGTGCGCCTTCTTGCCCGACGGCATGCACTAGTGTGAGCTGCAGGGGCGATTATGGAGATTATCGCAATCTGTGATGATTTCTCCCTGTGTTGTATCCTCACTGATCCAATGGCGCTTCTATTTAGAGATGGCGATCCGCATCGCGCCTCGTATGCGCCCCCTTTTAGATTGGGATTGTGGCCTTAGTTCATCTCATCTCCAACATCCTAGTTTGAGGCAGTGATGAACTACAACCCTGTTGAGGGGTTACAAACCGCCTGATAAGGGAGCTGTGGAGCCCTGTTATGCCCTGTACACACAGGTCGGAAATTCAGACAGGAAAACTCAGATCGGATTATGTTGTCAGAAAATCCGATCGTGTGTGAGCTCTAGCAAACTTTTTCCGATGAAAAAAATTTGAGAGCAGGACCTTAAATTTTCCGACAACAAAATCCGATCAGACTTTTTCCGATCGTGTGTATAAAACTCTGACGCACAAAGTGCCACGCATGCTCAGAATAAATTTGGGGATGAAAGCTATTGGCTACTGGCCTCTACGTAGTCCCGTCGTTTTGTACGTCACCTCGTTCAGAACGATCAGATTTTCCAACAACTTTATCTGATCGTGTGTATGCAACACAAGTTTCAGACAAAATGACGGATTTTATGGTCGGAATGTCCGACCATGAGTACGGGGCATTAGAGTAAGGAAAGCAAAGATGTTTTGTTTTTTTTGGGTGTAGCAATGTGGCCGCTACTCCTATGTATGATGCTGAGAATTGTACTTGCCTGAGGTAGTGGGGGAAGAGGGGGTTCTTTGATGAGGGCTATATCTTGAACACAGATATGCTGGGCGTTTTTTTTCCACTTTCTATAGAGCTATCCAGGCTCAGGGGGTTAGAAAAGCCCCAGTAATCATGCCGTTGGGTGGAGCAAGATGGCTACTGCACGTGGGTATGGGGACTAGACCTCGGTCACCACCTGTGCTACCCACGCCAAGGGGATCCCTGTAATCCTCGACTGGATTCTTTCTCTGTACTGTCAGGATGTTCTGGTAAGCTGTGGGGTGTGTATCAGGCACAGGAGAGGTGTGGAGGATGCTAGTGTGTGTCTGGGAGTAGCAAGATGGCCGCTTCTCACCTTTCTCCCTTAGGGTACCTCCGGATGGCTCAGGAGCGGTGTCTCGGTGGCCGCCGGCCACGGGTATTAGGACGCACAGCCAAACTGCTTATAAGGAGGGAGCAGGAGAGTTAGTAGTGATGGCGGTGCTGCCGTCGGGTGGAGCAAGATGGCTGCCGCTCCACTAGGCCGGAGCCACGGGCTGTCCCTCCGAAAGCCGATACCGGATATGATCCAGCGGCCCCAGGAGGTTCCCCGACAGGCCAGGTGACACAGGAGTCTGTGCTGAGATCCAGGCAGGGCCGCTGGAAGCCGCAACACCACTGATTCACCCCCGGATTGCAGGAGCTCGTGTCCCACATGTCTGCTCAGTTCAGCATCCGGCCACACCCCTCCATTTGTACACATTTTAGGGGGTGTTTAGGGTAAGCACTACAATGGAGCTGACAAAATACATTATTAAGTGACAAGGCTAGGTGTGTATGGGCCCAGGATAGCATGCTGAGGATGTTAGTGAAGGCAAATATGCATGAAGGACAAAAAAGGAACTTTAAAAACTTCCAGCATGCATGAAGACAAACGGGACATTCACAGCATATTACAATCATAGTAATTATGATGAAATAAATACAATACATTAGCAAACATTAAATACATAGAATGTGATGTTAACCACTTTCAGACCGGACCATTTTGCTGGCTTAAGACCAGACCACTTTTTGCGATTCGGCACTGCTTTGCTTTAACTGACAATTGCGCGGTCGTGCAATGTGTCTCCCAAACAAAATTGATGTCCTTTTTTTCCACACAAATAGAGATTTCTTTTGGTGTTATTTGATCGCCCATGCGGTTTTTATTTTTTGCGCTATAAACAAAAAAAGAGCGACAATTTTGAAAAAAATCCTTTTTTTTTACTTTTTGCTATAATAAATATACCCCAAAAATATATAAAAGAACATTTTTTTCCTCAGTTTAGGCCGATACGTATTCTTCTACATATTTTTGGTAAAAAAAAATCGCAATAAGCGATTATTGATGGGTTTGCGCAAAAGTTATAGTGTTTACAAAATAGGGGTAGTTTTATAGCATTTTTATTAATAATTTTTTTTTACTAGTAATGGCGGCGATCTGCGATTATATTGTGACTGCGACATAATGGCGGACACATCGGACATTTTTGACAAATTTTTGGGACCATTGTCATTTATTCAGCAATCAGTGCTATTTAAATGAACTGATTCCTGTGTAAATGACACTGGCAGTGAAGGGGTTAATCAGGGGGTGGCAGTGTAGGAATTAGGTGCTCCTATGGGCGTGTTACTAACTGTGGGGGGCGTGGCTGTGTCCAATCACAGGGAGCAGAGATCAGTGTCACTTGTTGGTAGGCAGAACGGGGAGATGCTGTTTACTTCTGCATCTCCCCATTCAGCCTTCCCGTGAGACGATCGCGGGTATCAGCTGCCGGACTCACGGGGGTCCCGACCGGCGCACACGCGATGACACGGCAGCATTCTTAAAGGGACATACCTGTACGCCCTTATGCCTGTCCGTGCCATTCTGCCAACGTACATCGTTGTGCGCCGGTCGGGAACCGGTTAAAGGAGAAAACTTACCCTAATATAGTCCTTCTGCAGGAAGTGATGGCTTGCCGCATGCAGGTGTCCTGCTTCATAATATAAGGGGACTGCAAAGCCAACAAATGGTGAAAAACAGGGTTCGTCATCCGGAGATAATTCCTGAAATCATCAGGATTATTCTCACGGATCTCCCACAGCAAAGGCATGTGTGAGAATTGGTCAAGCTGGAGCAACCAATTCTTTGTCCATGAACTCCTCCTCGCCCTGTTCATGGACTGGGCTTGGGTCAAAGTAAAAACCCCAACACCAAGCCCCCACATAGCACGAACTGTATGATGAGTACGTACCCGCAACATGGCTTCAAAACGGTTGGCTGGTCAGAACGAGCTAAAAGAACGCACTGAAAATCAGAAAGGCCTGAGAAGAGCGTGCTGAAAATCAGAAACAAGCGGACAAGAACGCACTGAAAATCAGATACGTACTATAAAAATACGCACTGAAAACCGGATGCGAACTGACTACATGCACTGAAAACCAGATACGAACCCACAAGCACAAACTGAAGAGTAGTAATGATCTGAAAAGCACGGAGCTGAAGAGCGCGAATCGTCTCTCACCAAACTCCTACTAACATGAAATTAGCAGAAGGAGCCCAAAGGGTGGCGCACTGGCTATTGAACTTCCTCTTTATAGTGCCGTCGTAGTGTTGTACGTCAGTGTGTTCTTGACAATCGGAATCTCCAACAACATTTGTGCAACCGTGTGTATGCAAGACAAGTTTCAGCCAACATCCGTCGGAAATAAATCCAGGATTTCCTTGTCGGAATGTCTGATCATGTGTACACGGCATAATAGTCTTGGAGCGCAGCCCTCATCCTGGGAAAATTTGCTCTTAAAGTTGTGTTTTTTCATCTTTTTCGTATGTGTTTGCTGCTTACAACTAACATTAAATGAAATCATATTATGGTCACTGCTACCCAGATACATTTTTATATGAACATTAGTAAAAAGCTCTGTATGATTTAAGATTACCGGGTCCAACAGAGCATCATTCCTAGTCGGGGCCTCTATGAACTGTATCATATAATTGTCTTGTAATACGTTTATAATTTTTTACCCTTTAACTGTTCCAGCAGTGTTATTACTCCAGTCAATATCAGGGTAGTTAATATCCCCCATTATTATCACTCTCCCAGCTCTTGCAGCCCTTTCTATCTGTGCAAGGAGCTGAATGTCCACCTCCTCATTAACCCAAACAAGTCCATGTAGCACAACCAATAGAACAAAACAAACCAATACACAATCATATACCCATTTCCTTTTTATACATAGAGTTGAAGAAGGTATTTAATATATTTGCATTCTCTTGTTTTTTCTTTATTTTTATAGCGTTTAAACTTTAGACAAGAGCCACATAGGTATTATTTTTAGCCTTTTTTATTTTTAGCCTGTTTCCCATGAGAATACATTTTGCAGCATGTTTCACTGCCAGAGGGGTGACACCGTCAAGTAGGAAGTGTTATCCCACCATGATGGTGTCTCCCCCATCCATGACAGTGCACAGATGGGTGCGCTGGCACCAACCGCATCATTTACAGGAGCTGGTTTGGGGTGTGCACTATGACCGTGCGCTAGGGGGGAGACATGAACACTTTAAATAATTACTAGCCTGTTCAGAGCCCTTCATCTCTTCTCCATCTTCACTGCAGGGCTATGTGGTAGGCTAGATAGTAGACCCGGCTGAGGAGGAGCCTGGAGGGAGGAGGAAGAAACAATATCTGGACTACGCATAGTGCGTAGTATATGCAATGTGCTTAGCCAGAATTTGCCTCCCTGCTCCTGTTGTCCCGCTGTGGTCCTGTTGTCCTTCAAACTCTTTATTGCCCTTCGGGGGAACAGTAAGTGCACATTAAGTGCACCTGAACGACCACAAGTAATACTGACATAAAATCACACATAAAAGTTGGACTTGATGGACTTGTGTCTTTTTTCAACCTCGCCTACTATGTAACAAGTGAAACTTATAAAGAACTATTTGCATTCTATAATGGGACAGTGAAGGCTTTTTGATCTTGTGATATTATCAGTTGAAACTGAGTTAGCAAAATGCATTGATTTCAATTATGTTATTCACAATTATGCAGCTGTAAAGGCCAGGAAACCAAAGTTCTGAATTAGTCAAGATGTTAATTAAATGCTTGTGTATGTGTTCCTGTTTATTTTTGTGTAATTTAATTATTTATTATTTTAGTAAAGTTTTAACGTAAAATAAACATAGTTCTTTAAAAGTTTAAACTTTGAATTTTATTATTTTTATTTTCATATGATATTATTATTCTAATTTGCTTGTTGCTTGATAGTTGTTAATGACACTGCTATTGCCATTACATGCAATGTTATATGGGAAAAAAATTACTGGGGAGGGTGACACCATGTTTTACCGCAGTAGGTGACGCCAACCCTATTGATGCCACTGATGTGGCCACTGTTACTGCATGTTCTTGATGTTATAAACATTAGCATATTGCGCTGCATATTGAGTATTCCTTGTCAAGCAGAGCATTATTTCTAGTTGGGGCTTCTATAAAATGTACAATAAAGGTATTTTTTAATAGGTTCAAAAATATCTGCATTTTTTACTGTTCCAGCAGTGTCATTACTCCAGTCAATGTCAGGGTAGTACAAATCCTTCATTATTACCACTGTCCCAGCCCTTGTAGCTCTTTCTATCTATGCAAACAAGAAAAATGCTGACATGTACCTTGGAGGTGAGCCTGACATGCAGAGGGAGACTTCTCGTACAGCCCTGGCTCTGGAGTCACTGGAGCTGGGACAGTTACCCTAGGAGCACAGAGCCTGCAGAGTTCTCTTGGCTGGAGGTGATGGCAGCTGGCAGAGACGGGAACCGCCTTGGGTGCTGTGGATTCAGGTGCGCAGATAATGCAGATCAGCGGATGCATGTGCGCTGAGGGGCAGCGGATGCAGATGCATACAGATGCAAGACAGCAGGCAGGAGCAAGATCAGACTAGCCAGGTAATACACAGAGGATCAGTCAAGCATAAACGGCAATCAAGGAATGGTCAGATTTCAGGCTGTGTTAGTAACGGAGGATCAGGCAGACAGGTAAAGTTAGCAAGATCAAGGAAGCCAAGGGTCAGGACTGGAGATGGCAACGAGGTCAGGAAGCCGGGTCAGTATTGGATCAGATGCAGGTTCGGGATAAGGTCACAGGGTAAAGCTGCAGATCAAATGGCAAAATACTAATGTAGCTGGAGCCCTTTTGAAGGCCACTGGGCACCAAGGCAACATCACTGTGCGTGCGTACGCGATCTGCGCATGAGCATTGACGCACGTCTCTTCACCGCTGGGTGCCTGTTAGCCAGACTGTGCCTCTGTGAACCTGTGTGCCTGAGACCTGTTGCAGAACTATGAGCAGTGCATCCATGACAAATGCAACAAGAAAAATTCATAGTTTTCATTTCCTTATATTTACTGTTTGTATATTTATTATCACTAGGAAAGTAGTTGGTAGCGTAGGATTTTTTTTAGTTTTGCACATTTAAAAAAGTGGTGCGCTTTGTGTACTGCATTAAGAGTGGGAATCATTTTGTTTGCATCAGGGGTGTAACTAGGATTGTAAAAGAGCTGGGGTGCCTTTGGGAGCCAAGGAGAGCAGTAATGCGGCATGCTTAGTATGCCATGGTGGACAGTGGGTGTGATCAAATTGTGTTAACAGTGGGAGGGGCTTAATGGGATATGGTTAAACAAAACAAAAGCCTTCCTGTGCCCTTAAAATATGCTTGGATTGCTGTGCCACAAGTTGGAGGCTCATAGACATAAATATATATACCCCAGCACAATTTTTATAAATTTTTTTAATTACCTTTTCTCTTACATATTATTTTATGCACACTGAAAATAGTCAGAGAGCTAAAATGTCTTCTGAGTCTACATTATAGAAGAACTTCATTTAAATAGTCAGGGACTGCTTAGCAGCCAGCAAGGACAATAAGAACTTTAGTTGGAAGTACTGCATGTAATGTAAAGTTGCTTTATACGTGTATATGTGAACTATATACTGTATATGCGTTATACCTTTATATCCAGCAGTTGGCACTGCAGTGTTATAGTGTGTGATTCTATGGTAATGTAATGTGAACACACTCACTCACTGTGTTCAATTACAACGGAAACATAGTAAACTGTATTATTATATGGGTGCAATGTGTCAGGAAAAATGGGCCCCACTTCCTTCTCACCTATGTATGATACACCACTGATTCAGTCATTGGTCCAAACATGGGCCAAGACAGCTGGGTCATGCCCAGACCCACCCAGTAGGCAATCCTGGCAACAAATTTTTCTATCAGTCCTTCTGTTTAAAGAATTCCCAGTTACCTCAAACTGTCCAGGCCAGAGACGTAGCTTGAAGCTTGTGGGCCCCGATGCAAAAATTGACCTGGGCCCCCCTACCTCTTCCAACGTGCGTGCAGATTCATCCACCGCACGCCAAGATACTCAAAGTGGCTTAAGAGTTTTGAGTTCACAGAGTTCCTCTTTACATCAGATGACAGGGGTTACCGCTGGAGAAGCAGAGGACAGGGGTTACCGCTGGAGAAGCAGACGACAGGGTTTACCGCTGGAGAAGCAGAGGATAGGGACAGGTCATTTGGCAGAGCTCCTTTCCCATCCCAGCACTGTATACAGCCCCCCCCCTCACACTACACAGGGCTGAAATCACATTCCTTTACACACAATCTGTCAGTCTTCACAGGGTTTATCTGGCTTTTATGTTGCCCTTCTGACCCGTTAAAAATCCTCTGGTCGGAATGGCAGTGGATTTGCAATAGGCAGATACACCCTGTGCATATCATGGTTAACTGGCTGTGTTGTAAAGGAATGTGATTTCAGCCCTGCGGAAGAGGGACCATATAGAGTGCTGTAATGGGAAAGGAGCTCAGCAGCCAGGCATAGCATGCAGGGTGGAGGGGGTGGTCAGGGGGATTTGGGGGGGGAGGCAACTTAGATCTGGGAGGGCAGAGCCATGTGACACAAAATCTGGAGCCCCCCCCCCAGGAGGTGTTAAGAGATTTGTTTTAGCAATTTCTGAAGGTTTCTCTGTCAGTGTTGGCAGATGTTGGGGGAAGGTCACCTCCCGGAGGTGTGTGTCTTTTCCCCAGTTGTCAGGAAAGTAGGGTAAGTAGACTAGGAGACACTGAGCAGTGTCATACCTCACCAGTGACATTGGTACCATCGTGGCTACAGGATGGCACTCTACTCCTCTTGCCTCTCTGAGCTTGGTTACCATCCCATATTGCCAGCACACAGCACAGACACTTCCCCATTCTGGGATGTTCTCACCTCATGCTCCTCTCCATTCAGGAAATGGCTCACAGCTTCTCCCCAGTCAATGGGAACAGAGGGGTGTGGACTGTGGAAGGCAAAGTAGACAGCCAGTACTGGAGCATGAAAATATTATAAAGGAAGATGCAGCGCTAAATGATACTAAACTAAAATTAAGCATAGAACATGAAAACGGAAAATTGTATCAAATACTTACTGTAATTTTCCTTTCCTGATGCCAAACCATGGCAGCATACTAGTGATAGAGCCCCGCTTCTTGACCACTCCCTTAGGACCAGTGAATAGCATAAATATAAGGCCTAGTTGGGCCCCACCCCATTCTCTGTAATTAGCTACATACCGAAACGTATAAGGGTGGGACCATGTGCTGCCATGGTTTGGCGTCAGGAAAGGAAAATTATTTGATACAAATTTCCGTTTTCCTGACGCCAACATGGCAGCATACTAGTGATAAATAACTATCTGACAGGGTGGGATCTACTTGTCAAACCAATCTTCTAATTAGGATGAGACAGAGGACTGAATAGTCCTTCCTACAAAGTCTCCTGATGACAAGGCCCCCAGGTCTATTTCATCAAGTTTGAGTAGGAATGTTGGAGTGACCCTGTACAGATGGGCACCATAGATTCTCTGGAATGTGTTGCCTATGAGGCTTTAACCGCTCTGGTAGAGTGCTCTGCCGCCGCTGATGGAGGCTCGCGACCTCTATCCTATACACAACCAAGCCCGCTAGGATCCAGGCAGTAACCTCTTTCCCTTGATGATTCCCAACTGGAATGACAAAAGGTTTATTTAGATGACCTGAAAGGGACAATTGTGGAGAGATACTCCTTTAAAGTTCTGAAAATGAACAGTACGTGTGACTTTCCTGTGTGATATTATGGAAAATTAGGCAATGTCCAACTATCTGTTAAATAGCAGCCTGTTACTACGTTTGATGCAGAATGATCTACAAGATCCAACTCTACTCTTTCTGGAAAGAAAGGTATATATTATATATAATTTTTTCTTTATTTATTTATTTTTTACTTTGAAGCTCCAAGAGCTTGAATCTCTGATAACCTTCTGCTTAAAGTTCTTGCGATTGATACTGCTTTGTAAGTGATGGCTAAATGGATAAACTGATACGAGATCCAGCAACTGCAATAGATCCTTTCTTCCTTGGTGACCGACTCCTCACAACTGCCCTCAAAAGTTGTGCAAACTGAAGGATTCTTGGTCCTTTCAAATGTGTTATTGCCAATATAGCCCACACTCGTGAGCTATGTGAGGATAGGCTAAGGCCTGGAGGAAGAATACAACAGCTGACACTGGAAGGGCAGTAGGATCAATGTCTCGCCCTACCAAGAAAAAAGCAGACTTGTTCCAGAATTAGACCTAGATGTTGTAAGTAGAATGTCTTCTCACACACAACAAAAGTAGAGATCACTCTGGTGTGAAACTGGAGCAACCGGAGTTTCCCATCCTCCCCATTTAGTGCCCCTGCTTGCAGCCCCAGTCTGCACGTGTTATCGAGGGGAAATGTCTTCTGTATCCTGAATTGAATGGCCAGGGAAAACCGAGGGCCTCCTGGCCAATATGGAGAACTGGCTATGACAACTATGTTCTCCCTTGACAGACAAGGGAAATCTCATTTACGGGAAATGTTGGGGAAAATATATAGTTAAGATTGCAGACCCAGGGAGAGACCAGAGCATCTGCCCCTTGTGCCTTGGAGGAGGCCTGAGGAGGTCTGTCTGTGGTAGGCCCCACCTGTGGGCCAGCTGAGAGAAGACCTTGGATGTAGACCCAGGGGTGGTGCAAGGGTTTTTGACACCCTAGGCAAAACCTAATTTTTTCACCACCATTGGCCCCACCCCCTTTACACTGTCCATGTGACAGAAGGCGGCGCTATAGTGAAAGCATCGGCACTGCTTCCTCTTGGGCTGGCTCCAGTGCTGCGCCTCTAATTACACTAATGGTCAGACTTAGTTAGTTGCATTCTGCAGCCTGCAGAGCATGCAGATGCGGAGGGAAACCAGTGGCCGAGCGCCCCTAGGCAGCAGTGCGCCCTAGGCGGCTGCCTAGTTTGCCTAGTGGTAGCACCGGCCCTGTGTAGACCCACTCGTGCTCTGGGAAGCTTGTATTCGTTCAAAAGAAAAATATGCTGGGAGGTAAACTGCTTCCTGAAATTTTGCTGGTGATCTTCTGCCCCAGGTGTTATGGGTTTCACCTCGCCCAATAGCATATTGCTGCGAGTTTCATACTGGAGCTGAATATAGGCGACTGCTGCCCTGTTGCTAAACTGATGGGAGATTGGTCCTCCTTGACTCTGTGTAGTGAGGCCAAAGTGCTTAAAAGGGCTGTTTGAACCCCCAGCTCATTCAAGATTATCCTCCTTGGCTGGGAAGCTCTGTTTGCCTTGACCGAAAGTACCTCGCAATGCATCTTCCCGGCTGTCTTGCAGACATGATTTGTAGCAATTCTCCAGTCTAAAAGGTCCTAATGGACGAGACATCCTCAAGGTCTTTCCATCACCGCTGAGCGCTATTCATACTGAGTAACACTTATTAACTGTGTTCTATCCTGTTTCCTCCCTTGCACTAAGAATTCTAGGTGAAATTTGCGCAGGTGCCCATGCACCCCAGGAATCATCGATATGCATGATGACATTGCACCCAGATGACTGAGGCACTGAGAAGCCATCAAACAAGCGGAAGTATTCATCCTAAGAAATCTATTCCTGACTATCACCACTTCCTCTGATTGAAATAAAACAGAGGAACTAGCAGAGCACCCCCGGGTACACCAACCATTGGGATGGAGAAAGTTGGCTTTGCTTTCCCTCTAAGGTGTGAGGATAGGATAGGCATCCTGATGATCCAGCAAGAGCCTCCAGCCATGTGGTTATACTGTTTAATGGACTCCGTTTTAAAGAACTCAAAGAGGGCCCCACAGGGTTCAACCTCTTCCGATCTGCAACTGGACACTAACCAACATCTCCTGCGAACTCCAAACAGGATTGGGTAGAAAACGTGCAAACCCTCTTGAGTCTGAGGTGTCTGTAAGCAATGTAGCAGTCCACCCGCTGTTGTGGTGGACTTGGCAGCTTTGTGGAAGAGAGGAGCAGTGAGGAATCTCCCCAAGTGACCATGAGTGTCTGATACCTTCATCCAACATGCCGTCCAGAAACCAGTGAAGCGTGCCTTCTAGGTCTTACCTTAAGAGTCTGGGCATGCACCTGTGTGATTGGCTCACTTATCCCCCCCGAAGTCTGCACCAAGACACAAGCCAGACCCTCGGCATCCACTGTCACAAAAATCTAATTTTTGGCAAGACACTTCCAGTAGGAAAACATATCTAAAGGGATGCAGACCCTGACACTCTCCTCAGAGTCCTGCAGGTGCAGCAGCTGGTTGATAATTATTAAACCATTCCCATTAGACTCACCCAGCACATGGGCTGGTTATTGCTGATCTGCCGGCATCTGTAGATGCTACAGTATGTAGGAGCAGGTTGACCATTAGCTTGTTCAGAGTATACAGTTTCGACATCCTGTTTATACGGGCATTTTTCTCAAACCCCCCTTTCTTCCCCACTTTTGTTTCCAGGAAGCAATCCGCAGCCCAAGGTCTCAACCATATGGCCTCCCTAGCCGCCAAAGTGCCAGGGTGCTCTTTCAGTGGCTATACAAGCAACTAGGATGGACTTCCTGGTCAGCCTCCATATTTTGAATAGCAGACTGCTGCATCTGTAATAAATGTCACAATGACCCAGGCCCCCTTCAGTCCAATGAGAACCTCCAGAGCCATGAGTTGTCAACATCCCTCCACATAGAGTGGTTTGTAAGGCATAGTAGGTGCAGAGCATGTATTTGGATTTTGTTGAGAAACCCATACAGGGAGAAGATATAAACTTCAAAACAAGTATTAGCATGTTGGGGAATTAAACCAGCAACCCCAGTGTTACTAGACAGAATTGTCACCCACTTAGCCAGCAGGCAGCCTCTGCAAATTCGATTCATGGGCACCAGACACCTGTGCCATCTGTCCAGGATTCATCCGGACAGTTCGGATTTTGAATCATGCGTCAGGGTTTCAGTCCACCTGAGACCCGGACATATTACCCAAACCTGGCTGTGGCTCCGCAAGTAACCAAGATAGTCATATACAAAACTGTTGCTGTTGTAGGTGGCTGTTTGGCCTCACTGAAAGGTGATGATGTCAGCAAGGGCAATTTGACCACACCCACTAGAGCGCTCTGTGCATTACATTACTACTCTCCTTGGGGCACCCAAATGTGTCTGTGCAACGCCAACCCGGCAGACTCCCAGACTTCTACAGGACAGCCACCCAGGGAAAAGCATCCAGCAAGATGCCACATCTGCACGTGAACAAGTGCGCTGTCTCATATGGCAACAGTCTCCAACCGTTTCCAATACAAGTGTAACAGTTGCTCCGGGTATTTTTAAATGATGAGCTGAGTTGCTGAAGCCAAAGTATAGCGCCTAATCCCTTAAGTAAAGTCAAAATTTTGTTGGATAAACCAAATATTGGGACTTTTAGGGCGCAATAAACAAAGGATTAAATATAAAATAATTTATTGAAAAAATATCATAATATAACATAATATAACATTTTTGACATCATATGTCTGTGACAACATTTACAAGCAATACATCACTGAATAGAGATGAGGATTGGCAAAGTTTTGTGTTTCTCAACATGTTTCACCCAAATTTGGGCTTCCTCAGGAGACCTGAATAATGTCATACAATATTCACTGAAAAAGAAGAAATAGAATCAAATACTATACACACATAGTTAACACAAACTAATAAACTAATATGAAATGGACATCATGTAAAGAATGAGTGGGTGGAGCTAGTAAGCTTGTAGGCTAACCTGTGTGTTCAGGCAGAACATCCCGCAGTCCACATAAATGCTAAATACATGAGGTTCATTGAGTGCGTCATAGAGAGGGAAATAGCAACCAAGACTAAGTCAGTCTCGGAATCCATCTATTGGGTATATTAATAAAGTTGCTTGAATTACTTTGATTTATAACAAAAAAGATAAGAATAGATAAAAAATACCATGGACTCACCTAAAAAATCCTTTATTTGAAAGTTTGTATTAATATTATTGAGGGCATTCAGGAAATGCTCATGACTACCAAAAGGAGGAAGCCCATATTTAAATCTAGGAAGATATATATAAAAAGAAGGAGTTTTTAGTTTATCAGAGAAATGCCAGACAGATGTAACTACCATCAAATGCTGAGAGCGATCACTATAAGCCCCAAACATGTATTTACCTATGTAGAAGGTTTTGATCCACTCATATGCCAGCCAGGATAAAATCTATCCAAGTGTAAGGAGGTCAGAGTGAGGTGCATGAACCCCTTAAAACTGAAATAAATGAGGCAAGTTAGTGATCAATTCTCAGGATAAGAAATGGTAAATTATCTCTGTAAGTCTTTCTTACCTTATCAAAGCGTTATTTCAGGAGAAAACCTCCGCTGAGCTGCACATCTAAACAGCCCAAACAAATCCCCTTATATAACCCTCTCCACCGCTGTTTTGGCGCCAAATTTTGGCACCAAACAGTCAGGTGAGGACAAATAGTGTCACAGCAGGTGCGCCAGCGCACAGGAAATGACAGCGGCGGAACCAGTTATTATTACAACAGGAAGCCAGATACTGACCTCTATGCTGAAGACACTCAGGACAGCCCAAGATGTAAAGCCAAAACTGGAAAACTGTCAGCAAGGGGGGAAATCAAAAGGAAATGCACTGACAAAGAGATGTCAATTCAATAAAGTTTAAGGGAAAAGATAAACCCTAAAACTGAATTAGGACGATGTTTAGGTTTATTAAAGGTCACAAGGCATACCTTTTTCACCACCCTATTTCCAAGGACATATATATAAATATATGTAACAAAGAACGGCTGTAGTTTTTGGCGAGGCGTTTAACCCTGAAGTGACTAAACGGCGCCCCCGAGAATCAAAAAAGACTCAAAGAGTCTGAAGACTCTCAAGGACGCCTTGGGTGTCCATATGAGGCACTCAACCCCATTTCAAAACATTTAAAACTTCAAAAATATGTGTATAAAGCAGCAAATATTGCTCTTTAAAAGACAATCGCCTAAATTTGGCCACTGGGAAGGAAATATAGTTGACATATTAAAGTTGTGGATATAGCAGAACAAATTCGACCTGAACACATCAGTGGTCAGCGAACACAGCACTGACTCGATACATGATGAACATTAAAGAAAAACAATAATAATAACCAAAAAATATAAACAAAATAAACACAATAATAATTACATTAATTTAAATGAAAGAAAAAATCTCATAAATTTGACAATGGCGACCTAACCCTATAAAAAGGGTTTGAAGCTCAGAGATTCGTTCAAACCTGGATGGACAGTGGCCCTAAGGTTATGAATCCATTTTGATTCTCTCTGTAATAGAGTTTTATCAATGTCGCCTCCACGATCAAAATCTGGTACAAATTCTAACGCAAAAAACTTCATTTGTGATATATCGAATGAATGATTGAGTCCCATATGTCGACTGATGGGGGTCTCCATCTTTTTCTTTTTAATATGGGAGACATGGTCTCTGATTCTGTGAAAAAAGGGTCTTTTAGTTTTACCGACATAAAAAGCCTGACAAGTACATGTCATGAGGTAAACAACCCCAATAGTCTTACATGTTGCATAAAAATTTGGCTTAAAGATTTGACCAGTGGGCAAAATAATTTCAGTAGAATTTGTTAGCAACTCACAGAATTCACATTTTCCACAGGGAGAGGTACCTTTTCGATATGTCTTGGTTCTTGATGTTAAATGACTGTGAACTAGTCTGTCTTTTAATGAAGTAGATTTACGATAGGTTATCTGTGGATAAGCACCAACATATTTTGAGAGTACATCATCTGTCGAAAGAAGATGCCAATATTTCTCAAAAATATGACGCACTTTTTTATGTTCACCAACAAAGGTGGTGATGAGGCGAACTTTAGATTCAAATTTTCGTGGTTTCACTTGGTGGATTAATTGATGTCTATCCTTTTGCTTTGCTCTATTATACAAACTTTTAAGGCAATTTCTACTATAACCTCGTTCCAATAGTCGGATCTGCAGTGCTTTGGCCTCAGATTCAAAATCAGCCTTCTTCCTGCAATTCCTTTTTAATCTTAGATACTGGCTATATGGAATACTCTGGACAAGGGACTCGGGATGGGAACTATCTGCATGAAGCATTGTATTGCCTGCAGAAGGCTTCCTATATAAGGAGGAACCAATAGTCTTGTCCTCATTAATATAAATCTTAATGTCAAGGAAATTCACAGAGACCTGATCACAAGTCATCGTAAATTTTAGATTATAGGAATTAACCTCTAGACATAATAGAAATGCGATAGTTCATCTCGAGTCCCGGTCCAGACAATAAAAATATCGTCAATGAATCTTTTCCAGATCAAAATGTTTTGAAAGAAACCACTGAATTCAGTGGCCGAAAATATCTCCCGCTCCCACCCCCCCAGATACAGGTTGGCGTACGATGACGCACATTTGGTCCCCATCGCCACCCCCTGTACCTGGAGGTAGTGGGAGCGGTTGAATATAAAGATATTGTTGCTTAAAATGAAAAGCAACAATTCCAAGACAAAACTGTTATATGGCCTGGCTGATGGCCCCCGTTCAGAGAGGAAACCGTCCAAAACTCGAGCCCCCAACTTGTGGGGGATCGAGTTGTAAAGGGCCTCCACATCTATGGCCACCAACCAGGCTTGATTAGGTAAACATAACCCATCCAAGGATCTCAGCAGATCAGCTGTATCCTGGATGTATGAACTCAGTGACTTGACATGCGGTCTCAAGTAATCATCTACAAGTTTGCTGGCCGGCTCTGTTAAACACCCATTTCCAGATATAATTGGGCGCCCAGGGGGAAAGGAAGCATTTTTATGTATTTTGGGCAATGCATACATTGTTGGCAATCTGGGATTTTCAACAAGTAAAAATTCACATGTTTTCTTATCAATCAGGTCAGCAAGGAAGGCCTGAGTAATAAGACGTTTATATTTGGTTTGAATATAGGATATCTGGGATGCAGAAATAGGACGATACCATTGGCGATTGGATAGAAGATCCATAACCATAATTTTGTAGTTTTTAAGATCCATTAATACAATGTTGCCTCCCTTATCTGACGGCTTTATGATCAATTGATCATTCATTTGTAGTGAATTGATTGCTTTACGTTGATTCAAATTAATATTGGATCTGCTATTCCAAGGCCGCCATTTGGTATTTTGAATCTCTTTACAAACCTGTTGAGTAAATGCCCAGATATTTGGATTGCCCTGAAGTACAGGGAAACACCTATATTTTGGTTTATACATAGAGGGCAAAGGAAAAGAAGTCCCTAGGTCGGTATCTAGTGAGGGTAGAGGGCAAGCCGTGGAATCCTCAAGCGGAACATCCAAAGGGTTACTCTCCTCCCACAATTCCATTAATTCATTTATTGCTTTGATTTCATTTATTGTTTTATTTTTCCAATTCTCAGCCAAGAATTGATCTATCTCAGGGGTAGTTTGTTGTTTATAATAAATTGCCTTAAACATAAGTCTGCAAGCAAATAGATTGACATCTTTAATAATCTTAAAAGAATCCACCTCTTGATCTGGACAGAAGGTCAGACCTAGGCTCAAAACCTGGGTTTGCTCATCTGATAAGGGACAAGAGGATAGATTCATTATTTGGAAATAGTTTTGTTTGTTATCTTGGGATTTGTTCCCTGGATGCTTGATGGATTCTTTGAATCCATTGTCATTTGAGAGGTAAAAATTGGTGCATTTTTCAGTTCCCCTAGCACGGTAACCAATAAGTGGTCCCGCGATAGGGAATTAAGGCAAGTCCAAAACAGAATCTTGTGCCATTCTTATCAATAATAAAGACATTTGGCATTACCTGTTAGCTGCATACTTCTCCAGGCAGTGTCTACTCACCAGCCTTCCGGGCATAGATACTGAGGCACAGGCCCTGCAGGAATCTTGCTGGGGCGCTGACTCTGGGGAAGAGGAGCAAAGACGTCTTCCTTGGAGCTTTTCCCCTGAGTGGGAGCGCCATTCGGGCTATGTTCCTCTGAAGAACGTCCGCCTTGCCTTGGCCCGGCCATCTTGAGAGCGTGGGCGTGCGGGGCTGAAGCAAATCAAAGCCAATCCGCATGAGAGGGCACTATTTTTCCTGAAAACTTACCAATATGGTGGTCCCCACCCTAGTTGTTGAGGGTCTTTATATGAGCGGTAACTCTTTATCTGTGGAGAAATGGGACGGCCAGCTGAGGTGAGGATAGCTGAAAAGCGACAGAAGGATCAGGAGTAGATATAGGAGAAAGGATTCCACTTTCCTTTTTTTTTTTTATCTACATATACTTACATATGTACACATATACAAACATACCCACATGCATGCACACACACACACACATACCTAAACACATATACTGCAGAGGGTCAGTCTGGGGCGGGTTAGGAAAGGGTTAATCAAAGAGGGTAGGAACCTTCAGCCCTGCTTACTGTCAGCTGAGCTGAAGATGTCAGAGGAGTTGTGTTATAGAGAGAGAGAGACACACAGCAGCATTCAGTGTAAGGATTCATTTGCTGGGGTGAGTAAAACCATATAAAAAAACTGTATCTCAGACTAGAGCCATGTACTTTGTCTATATATCAGCCTGACTAAACCTTTCCTATCTCTGCACCTGTGTGACAAGACAAGCCTGTCTTTTTCTTCTGTTTGTTTTGCTGAATAAAGCAATTTTTATTTTACTGAACTGTCTGAACTGGCCTTTCACCCCTCTGATCCCCTACAATACATACATGTATTTACATACACCCCCACACATATGCATACCCACACATCCACATACAATTTTTTTTTTTAAACGTGTATATACATATGCACACACCCATATCACATATACACATATACCTATACACACACATGCAACACCTGCAGAGGACAGCAGGGAATGGTAAAGGTAATGAAGGACACGAGGGAGACACAAGGGGCTAAGAGAGAGATAAAGCATAGCTGGCCCCCCATATTCCACAAGTGCTGCAGTTATCAATTTTAAAAGCAGATTTCGTTCCTAAAGAGGAAACACTGCAGGGGCCCCAATAGGACCCACAGAAGGGGCTCCCAGACTATAGCGCATGTAAGCAGCCTGAGCACTGGTACTTCACACTGGGAGAGGCTTGAACCCAGCCGGATGCTGCACAGAGGCAGAGGGGGGGGACATAGTACTGCTTACTCTTCACTGGTGCGTTGAGGTATGAGGAAAAAAAGAGGAATGGGGTGGGGCCTAACTAGGCCTTACATTTATGCTATTCACTGGTCCAGAGGGAGTGGTCAAGAGGCGGAGCTCTATCACTAGTATGCTGCCATGTTGGCGTCAGGAAAAGTCCATATATTAAAAGTCCATATATTAGAAAACAATCCCAAGTGTCTTCAGTGATGAGCAAAATAATCACATGCAGGTGACTTTGTGAATAAATCACACCTCCACCACTGATATAGATGGCCGCTCACCTCATTATATGGACCCTTTCATTATAGAGGGTCTGAAACACCTTCCCTTGTCATGGAGTGTCAGATAATCATCCGCAATGTTTTGTCCAAGGAACCTCCTCACAAGTGGATAACATAAGCCTGCAAGCTCCCATCCAGTATCATATATGTCATGAAATTAAAAAGCAACACAACGTGCTCTCTGTATTTACATAACATTTATTAAATAAAAAAGTAAAAAACTCACAAATATGGCACTAATGACCGAGTGCCCAGCATGTCTGCTTATCAATCAAAGTAGCGCTGGCTGCGGGTAACTTCACCTCCGTTCCTCCGTATGATTACGTCCCCAAAATCAGGACTTCATAAGCGTGGAGCGTGGCTGTGGGGCCCTAGGGCAGATTGGAGCTGGATTTTATGGAGGATGTAATAATATGACAGGGAGGCTGCAGGGGCCCCCTGGAGCTAGGGGTGGGGTTGCGATTGTGACCCCTGCTACCCCTTATGCTACACCCATGGTCTAGGCCTTTCAAGGTTGCCTTTTCCATTCACTGTGGCACTTTGCTCCTCCAGCTCTGTATTGTGAGCTTCCAAAAGGGCAACTTGCTCACATCTGTCAACACTATGTTCTGCAATTGGCTTGGCCGTAGAGTGGCTGGATCAAAGCGCTGCATTGTGTCAGAAGTTTTATAGAGGCCGGAAACCATCAGAGGAAGAGAGGTGAGATTGTGTGTGTGCGGTGAAACTGGCACTAACAGCCTGAATTCAATGAACAGCTCACCTGCCCGGAGGAAGTCAAGTGAACAAATTAATGGGGTGGGCAACTACATGGCAAATGAGGTTTAAATGTAGAAAAATGTAAAATAATATATTTGGGTGGCAAAAATATGAATGCAATATAAACACTGGGGGGGGGGGAACCTCTGGGGGAATCTAGGTTGGAAGAGGACCTGGGGGCCCTAGTAGATGATAGACTCAGCAATGGCATGCAATGCCAAGCTGCTGCCAACAAAACAAACAGAATATTAGCATGCATTAAAAGGGATTAACTCCAGAGCTAAAATGATAATTCTCTCGCTCTACAAGACTCTGGTCCGGCCGCACCTGGAGTATGCTGTCCAGTTCTGGGCACCAGTCCTTAGGAGGGATGTACTGGAAATGGAGCGAATACAAAGAAGGGCAACAAAGCTAATAAAGGGTCTGGAGCATATTAGTTATGAGGAAAGGTTGTGAGCACTGAACTTATTCTCTCTGGAGAAGAGACGCTTGAGAGGGGATATGATTTCAATTTACAAATACCGTACTTGTCACCCCACAATAGGGATGAAACATTTTTGCGGAAGGGAGTTTAACCACTTACGGTAAGCCCCAGACCATTTGGCTGCCCAAAGACCAGAGCTATTCGGCACTGCTTCGGTTTAACTGATAATTCCGCAGTCATGCGACGTGGCTCCAAAACAAAATTGATGTCCTTTTTTCCATACAAATAGAGCTTTCTTTTGGTGGTATTTGATCACCCCTGCGTTTTTTATTTTTTGCGCTATAAACAAAAAAAGTGTAAATTTTGAAAAAAAAAAAACACATTATTTTTAACTTTTTGCTATAATAAATATCCCCAAAAAATATATATATTTTCCTCAGTTTAGGCTGATACGTATTCTTCTACATAATTTTGGTAAAAAAAAAAATCGCAATGAGCGTTTATTGATTGGTTTGCGCAAAAGTTATAGCGTCTACAAAATAGGGGATAGTTTCATGGCATTTTTATTAATATTTTTTTTTTTACTAGTGATGGCGACGATCAGCAATTTTTATCATGACTGCGACATTATGGCGGACAGATCGGACACTTTTGGCGCGATTTGGGACCATTCACATTTATACAGCGATCAGTGCAATTAAGAATGCATTGATTTCTGTGTAAATGTGACTGGCAGTGAAGGGGTTAACCACTAGGTGGCGCTGTAGGGGTTAAGTGTGTCCTATGGAGTGATTCTAACTGTGGGGGGAGGGGCTATGTGTGACACGACACTGATCACCGCTCCCGATTACAGGGAGCTGTGATCAGTGTCACTAGGCAGAACGGGGAAATGCGTGTTTACATTAGCATTTCCCCGTTCTTCCTCTCCGTGAGACGATCGCGGGTATCCCTGCGATCACACTCACGGATGTGCGGCGGGGCGCGCGCGTGCTCACAAACCGCTTCTTAAAGGGCAACATACAGGTACATTAATCTGCCTGTACGTGCCCTTCTGCCGACGTATATCGGCGTGAGACGGTCGGCAAGCAATTAACAAAACATGTACGTGTGTGTATATATATATATATATATATATATATATATATACATATTATATACATGTGTGTTCTATTTTGTTGTACTTATTCTTTGACTGTTTTGTTTAAAGGAGGGAGGATTGTATTGGGAGCTGCAGCGGCGCTTTGCGGGGGATTTTAACCCTTTTTTGGCCGCTAGCAGGGGTTAAAACCACCCCGCTAGCGGCCGCATACCGCGGCTAAAACGATGGTAAAGCAGCGCTATATATAGCGCTGCTTTACTGTCGCCGCCCGCACCGCCTCAGTGTGAAGCTGGCCTTACTGACCTTTTTGGGTCAGTGTATAAGGTGAGCGAGCATTGCAACTAAAGGGGATTGGTGGCTAAAGCACATCCGGGTATTCACTATTATTTGGTTTGACGTGTTGACTTTTTTGAGCACTTTACTAATAAACACTTGCTATAATTTAGACACAGTTTTTATTTATGACTGATTGAGGCTGGCAGCAGTTGTTCACATCTATTATCATGTTTATGTTGTTATGTTTAACACAGATCTATTACCATGTTTAGCTATATGTCACTTATGATTAGGCCCCTTTTCACACTGCAGCGTTTTTCAGGCGCTACATCGCTAAAAATAGCGCCTGTACAGCACCTGAAAAAATCTGGCCCCATTCACTCCAGTGTGAAAGCTGAACTATAATAAATATCCCAAAATAAAAAAGTTTAGCCTGATATGTATTTTTCTACATATTTCTGATAAAAACGAAAAAAATCGCAATCAGCGTATATATTGATTGGTTTGCGCAAACGTTATTGTGTCTACAAGAGAGGGGATAGATTTATGGCTTTTTTTTTTTCTTTACTAGTAATGGTGATGATCTGCAATTGTTATCAGGACTGCGACATTGCGGCGGACTGATTTATATTTATACAGCGATCAGAGCTAAAAATATCCACTGATTACTGTATAAATGTCGAAGGGGTTAACACTAGGGGGCGATCAAGGGGTTAAATGTGTTCCCCGTTCTGGCTTTGTCAGGAATGATCAAACAAATTATTTTTAATAAAATATAGAGACAGGAGAAAATATCATTAGGAAACAAAGAGGATTATATGAGACCGGAGCAGACAGGCAGAGAGGGAGGGGGTGAGGAGGACAGAGGAGATCTGCGGATGACGGAAACACGCAAACTGACCACAATGTCAGGGCTCAGCAGCCATGATTTACCGTGGTCAGTTTACAGCGGAAGGTCACAACCAGGTAGGATCAGCCAGATATTTCAGGTGATAAGGGGGCCAAATGACAAGGCACAAGCACTGTGCTGTATAACATGCTTTAAAGGAGCTTTTTAAGCTTTAAGGATCTTTTTTTTTTTAGAGTAACAATCACTTTAACCACTTCAGCCCCGGAAGATTTGGCTGCTGAATGACCGGGCCATTTGAGATTCAGCACTGCGTTGCTTTAACTGACAATTGCCCGGTCATGCGACACGTGTTCGTCACTGATCACATGACTTCAACAACCCTGATGAAGTCACGTGATTGGTGACAAACATGCGTCGGGACCCCAGCCTAGCACAACGACCGGAAGTGACGCTATCGAGCTCGCCGCTCGTTTGTACTATGAATTTTGCTTGTATCTAAATGTGAGTACCCCTTTCACTCATTACGATTGTTTTTATGTGCTTGGAATAAATTATTGGTTATAAATTTACTACACTATGAGGCTCCTTCCCTTCCTTTACATACACTGATGTGAGCCCCCCCCCCCCCCCATAACTGGATACACTGCTAAAGCACCAATAGGACCCGGGACATCCACCTGACATCCAAAGGAGGAAGGTTACCAAGAACCACAAAGACCCACATTTTTCATGCTGTAACCTTACAGCTGTAAGGTAAGGGGCCATCCACATTACCCCCACTAGAATCGCATGGAATCGCTAGAAATTACACAAGTAACCCACAGCTAAATAATCGCACAGTCCAAATTACATCAACGGAACCACTTGCACTGCACTTATGGAATGAACTTTACCTCACCCTTCTTTTTTATGGACATTTATTGAATACATTTATTGCGATTTTACCCTGTGCTCTATTATATATTTATGCGATTCACTCTAGTCACTGGATAGATGCGTAATTATCACTTATTATTGTCTCTCCACTGCGACTTTTATTGCGACTTTCCTTGTGCAATTATTTAAGCGCATCCACAATATATTTATCTCATTTGACTGGATTCACCCAGTTTTATTTTTTCTCTTTTTATGTGAAATTTTCATCACAGTCACTATTTCACCTTTTATGTCACATTGATTTTTAAACAATGTTTTGATGTTTTTTGTATATTTGTGATTTACCTTTTATAATCACTGGCACACCACTTCTATGCCAAATAGCTTACTTTTATTATTCACTTTGCACTTTATCTAAGCAAATCCGTGATTTGCTTATTGATCTTATCTGGATTTATCTCCCTGATCTTTTATCTGCTTTTAGTCTAGTTTAACTGTTTGCGTGCCACTACCTTTCTATTTTTTTTTTTTTTTTTAACTCATGCCAATTGTTTTGTAGATAAGTGCAATAGCAACGAATATATTGTTCTAGACAGCGGTTTACCCTTTCGGTTTGCCCATTAGTTTGAGGGTGGTAGGCCGATGATAATCGATGGTCAATTTGGAGTTTTAGGCAGAGGGCCTTCCAGAATCTGAAGATGAATTGTGATCCTCTTTCGGACACAATTCTGGATGGGATTCCATGCAGTTTGAAAAGATACTGTGTCAAAATATCTGCCGTCTCTTTAGAGTTTGGTAGTTTTGAGAGGGGCATGAAATGAGCCATTTTGGTGAGGTAATCAACTGCAACTAGAGCGAGGTTATTCAACAATGAAGTCAAGTGAAATGGCCTGCCATGGTTTTTCAGGAATAGGGAGACTTGTGAGGAGACCAAAAGGGGGTCGAGAATCGCTTTTACATTGGGCAAAAGTCTCACAGGAGGATACGTACTGCCTTACTGTCTCCATTTTCAGCCACCAGAAGTGACGGCGAAGGAGATTGAGGGTGCTAGTGATACCCAGCTAGTGGAACGTCGTGGGTAAGTTGAAGAACACGCTGGTGTAGAGTCGACGGGATGTACAACCGGTTATCTTTGTAGAGGAACCCTTCTACATCTCACTCTAACTGCAGTGGGGGTCTTTCTGAGTGTAAGGCCTGTTGCAACTCCTCTTTGAGGGACAAGATGGTGCATAAGATTTTTTGCTGTGGGATGAGAAAGGGAATCCGCTTTTCCGTTTTTGGATTCGGGTCGGTAGGTGATGATGAAGTGGAATCTATCAAAGAAGAGGGCCCAGCGTATCTGCCTGGAGGAGAGTGTCTTGTTACGCTGAATGTATTGGAGGTTTTGATGGTCTGAGTACACTATAAAGGGTAAAGAGGTACCCTCGAGTAGGTGTCTCCAAGTCTCCAAGACGTCTTTCATGACTAGCAACTCCTTTTCACCTATGGAGTAATTGATCTCAGCAGGAGTGAGGGATCGGGAATGGTAGGCGACAGGGTGAAGAGGTCCATCAATGGATGATCTTTGGGATAGGATCCCCCTAGGGCCAAGTGGGAGGCATCTACCTCTAAGATGTATTGTAGTTTAGGGTCTGGTAAACGTAGGATGGGTGCAGTAGTGAATCGACATTTCAGGGTATCAAAGGCCTCCTGGGCTTGTGTGTTCTACGTATAGTTGGCGTGGATACTGGTTAGTTGAGTTAAAGGTTTTGCAACTAAGGAGACATTTTTTATGAATTTGCAATAAAAATTTGCGAATCCTAGGAATCTTTGCAGTGCCTTCCTATTCAGGGGTCTGGGCCATTTTTGGATACAATTAACCTTACCAGGGTCCATCTGAATGCCTTTCTCAGAGATGATGTAACCCAAAAAGGTGACAGTGTTGGATTCAAAAATGCACTTTTCTAATTTAACATATAAATTATGAGTGCGCAATCTGGAGAGAACCCATCGAACATGTTTGTGATGGTCTGTGATGTTGTCAGAGTATATAAGTATGTCATCAAGATATACTACTAAACAAACATCTAGGAGGTCCCTGAAGATGTCGTTCACAAAGAACTGAAAAGTGGCAGGTGCATTGCACAAGCCAAAAGGCATGACTAGGTACTCAAACAGGCCGTAATGGGTCTTGAAGGCAGTCTTCCAATTATCGCCGTGCCGGATTCTGACCAGATTATACCCCCTCTTCAAATCCAATTTGGTGAATAATTTTGCCGTTTGTAAATGTTCCAATAGTTCAGGGATGAGACGAAGAGGGTATCTGTATTTTACGGTGATTTTGTTTAATTCTCTATAGTCGATGATGGAGCGTAGACTTTGATCCTTGTTCCGGACAAAAAACATGCCAGCAGCTGCAGGTGAGGTGGATGGTCTTATGAAACCTTTCTTCAAATTTTGTTCTATATATTCTTTTAGGTGGACCAATTCGAGCTGTGGTAAAGAATATATATGTCCGAAAGGGACTTTGCTGCCTGGTAGTAACTTAATTGGGCAGTCATATGATCTATGAGGGGGTAGAAGCTCTGTGTTCTTTTTGTTGAAGACATCAGCGAAATCTTGGTAAGGCTTGGGAACCAGGCTGACTACGCCTAGGGACAGTGACTGCGCCTGTGATAAAGATATCTCTTTATAACAGGTCCTCTGGCAATATTGTGAGTCAAGGAGCACTGTGCTGTCTTCCCAACGTAAGGTGGGTTTGTGAGCATGCAGCCAGGGAAGACCTAAGATTAGAGGAAAATGGGGAGAAGGTATAACATCTAGACTGATATATTCTATGTGTGTTGCTTCTGTTACCATAAGTAGAGGTTGCGTTTGTGAAGTAATAGGACCCGACGTTAAAGTAGTACCATCAATAAGTCTAAGGGAGACAGGGTTGCATTTAGTGGTAGACATGTGCAATTCGTTTAGTTGTTTTTCGTTTTTTGTTTTTTTTCGTTTTTTTTTGTTCGTTCGTTTTCGTACGAATGAACAAATCGTTCGAATCAAACGAATCCGAATAATAAATCGTTCGAATCGTACGAATCTGATTAAAGAATCGTTCAAATCGAACGAATCCGAAAAACAAGGAAAATCCGAAAAAAACAAATTAGAAACAATGAATGTACGAATGAAGAAAATCCGAAAAACGAAAAAAGGAACAACGAAAATGAACGAAAAAATTCGTACATTTGTAACTTTTTTTTTTTGTTGAATTGGTAATTTTCCGTGTCCCTTACAATGGTGCTGCTTAACGTGCTTCGAATAGATTGAACGAAAAAAAATTTTTTTTCGATTCGTAAATTATTAAAATGTAATAATAGTATACACATTACATAAAATTATGAATTATGCTCCGATTACGAATCTACGAATGTTACGAATGTACGAATAAATACGAATGCGTCCGAATTTCGAATAAACGAATAAACGAAAATTAAACTAACGAAAAAACGAATCAACGAAAAATAACTCTTACGAATGTACGAATCGTTACGAATATGATCACCGACGACTTACGAATGTACGAATCGATACTAATACGAACACCGACGACTTACGAATGTACGAATCGTTACGAATCAACGGAAACGGAAAAAACGAAACGAAAATAAACAAATTTTTTTTCGGAAACGAAAAAAAAGAAACGATAATAAACAAATTTTTTTGTTGTGCACATGTCTATTTAGTGGATACAGGAATTTTATTGGTTATAACTATATGAGAGTCTATGAAATTCCCACACGCTCCGGTGTCAATCATAGCCTCAAGAGTAGAGTTGAGCGGACACCTGGATGTTCGGGTTGGGCGGGTTCGGCCGAACTTCGGAAAAAAGTCCGGGTTCGGGACCGAACTTGACCCGAACTTGACCCTGAACTCCGAACCCCATTGAAGTCAATGGGACCCGGACTTTTGAACACTAAAATGGCTGTAAAAAGGTCATGGAAAGGACTAGAGGGCTGCAAATGGCAACAAAATGTTGTTAAGAGCATGGCAAGTGATCTGCAAACAAATGTGGATAGGGAAATAACTTAAAATAACATAAAAAAATAAAAAATAAAAATAAAATGCTGGAGGCCCCCTTCTCAGCAGAAGAAGTACAGGAAGTCATTAAGAACCTCAGAAACTCAACGGCACGATGCCGCACATATGGTGGGAATACCCCAGAATACGCACTTTCTGGAAAAAATTATTTAATGGATAAGATAGTGGGAAAATAAAATACTTGGAAATTAAAAAAAATGAAAAAATTATAATCTTGACCTAGGAGGACGAAATTCAAATGGAGTAGGAGGTTGAAGTGGCGGTGGATGTGGCGGTGTAGGTGGAAGCGGCGGTGGAGGAGGACGAGGTAGCCAACACTGGTTCAAAAATACAACAATGGCTGGGTAAGGCTAGTGGTGAATGATGTGTCGAATTCTGTCCCCCGTCGCAAAGTGTCCGCCCTGTACTGCGCTTGCTCAGTACATAGGACAAGGGGATTTCGAAACTCTCCGAAGATGATGCGCGGTGACTCCAGGTTCAAGCCACATCATCCGAGGTTGAAGCCTAGCCAAGCGAGCCCGTGAGGGGCCCTGTTACTATGTGCTACCGTATGTCCACTTGGATGGTCGGGCTTGAACCTGCACTCACTGCGCAGGTGACTTTCATCTTTGGAGATTTTGTGAATCTCCTTGTCCTCCGTACTGCGCAAGCACTGCACCTGCACAGTAAGTGGCCGCACACTATACGATAGCAAGACAGTTTTCGTCAGAACACCGGTATATGTGTCTATTCTGCACAAGGTACGGCCAAGTCCTGTGGGATCCATGCCTGGTTCATTTTAATGAAGGTGAGCTTGTCCACATTGGCTCTGGACAGGCGGCTGCGCTTGTCTGTGATAACGCCCCCTGACGTGCTAAATACACGTTCAGATAATACACTGGCGGCAGGGCAGGCTTGCACCTCCAAGGCGTAAAGGGCAAGCTCAGGCCATGTGCCCAATTTGGAGACACAGAAGTTGAAGGGGGCAGACCCGTCATGCAGTATGTGTAGGCGTGTGCACACATACTGCTCCACCATGTTGGTGAAATGCTGCCTCCTGCTAAGACGTTCCATCTCAGCTGGTGGTGCTGGTTGTTGCGGCGTGCTGACAAAGCTTTTCCACCTTTCGGCCATGCTAACCCTGCCTTGCGAGGTGCTGGCGGTGCCCCGGCTGCGTTGGCAACCTCTTCCTCCTCCTCTGCCTTCGCCTTGTGCTTCCACCGTACCCCCGCTGCCAAGTGGGAATGCCACCAGCAGCATGTCTACCAGCATGCGCTTGTACTCGCGCATCTTACGATCACGCTCCAGTGAGGTAATTAAGGACGGCACGTTGTCCTTGTAACGCGGATCCAGCAGGGTGGCCACCCAATAATCAGCACCAGTTAAAATGTGGGCAACTCAGCGGTCGTTGCGGAGACACTGCAGCATGTAATCGCTCATGTGTGCCAGGCTGCCCAGAGGCAAGGAAAAGCTGTCCTCTGTGGGAGGTGTATCGTCTGTGTCCTCTGTATCCCCCCAGCCACGCACCAGTGATGGACATGAGCTGGTCTGGGTGCCACCCTGCTGTGAACATGGTTCCTCCTCCTCCATCTCCTCCTCATCCTCCACCTCGTCATCCTCCAGAACTGTGCCCTTGCTGACAGACAATTGTGTACCTGGCGCTTGTTGGTGCAGGAACCCACCCTCGTAGCCACTTGTAAATGACTGCCCTGAAAGCCTTGGAAATGAACCCTCTTCCTCCTCCTCCTCCTCCTCCTCATCCTGTGCCACATCCTCCTTCATCATCGCCTGAAGAGTTTTTTCAAGGAGGCATAGAACTGGGATAGTAACGCTGAGAACGGCATAATCGGCACTGGCCATGTTGGTGGAGTACTCAAAACAGCGCAACAAGGCACACAGGTCTCGCATGGAGGCCCAGTTATTGGCGGTGAAGTGGTGCTGTTCCGCAGAGCGACTCACGCGTGCGTGCTGCAGCTGAAACTCCACTATCGCCTGCTGCTGCTTGCACAGTCTGGCAAGCATGTGCAAGGTGGAGTTCCACCTTGTGGGCACGTCACATATGAGACGGTGAGCGGGAAGGCCGAAGTTACGCTGCAGCGCTGACAGGCGAGCAGCAGCAGGGTGAGAACGCCGAAAGTGCGCACAGACGGCCCGCACTTTCTGCAGCAGCTCTGGCATATCGGGGTAATTCTTAAGGAACCTCTGGACCACCAAGTTCAGCACATGCGCCAGGCAAGGGATGTGCGTCAAACCGCCTAAACCCAGAGCTGCTACGAGATTTCGCCCATTATCGCACACCACCAGGCCGGGCTTGAGGCTCACTGCCAACAACCACTCATCGGTCTGTTGTTCCATGTCCCTCCACAACTCCTGCGCGGTGTGGGGTTTTTCCCCCAAACAGGAAAGTTTTAAAACTGCCTGCTTTCGTTTAGCCCTGGCTGTGCTGAAGTTGGTGGTGAAGGTGTTACGCTGACCGGATGAGGAGGCGGTAGAGGATAAGGAGGCGGAGTAGGAGGAGTTAGCAACAGGAGGCAAACTGAAGTGCCCTGCAATCCTCGGGGGTGGAAGGACATGTGCCAAAGTGCTATCCGCCTCAGGCCCAGCCGCCACTACATTTACCCAGTGTGCTGTTAGGGAGATATAACGTCCCTGACCGTGCTTACTGGTCCACGCATCCGTAGTTAGGTGGACCTTGCCACAGATGGCGTTGCGCAGTGCACACCTGATTTTGTCCCCCACTTGGTTGTGCAGGGAAGCGATAGCTCGTCTGGAAAAGTAGTGGCGGCTGGGCACGACGTACTGTGGGACAGCCAATGACATCAGCCTTTTAAAACTCTGCGTCTCCACCAGACGGAATGACAGCATTTCAAAGGCGAGGAATTTTGAAATGCTGGCATTCAGGGCCAGGGATCGCGGGTGGCTAGGGGGGTACTTCCTCTTCCGCTCCAGTGTTTGGGAAATAGAGAGCTGAACGCTTCCATGGGACATTGTGGAGATGGTTGGTGACCAAGGTGGTAGTGTTGCTGGCAGATCCTCTGTTTGCGGGTTGGCAGGTGTCACTGTCACTACAGAGGTGGATGAAGAGGCCGAGACTGCAGCAGAAGAGGAAGCAGGAGGAGCCAGAGACCTTTCTTGGTTTTTGAGGTGTCTACTCCACTGCATCTCGTGCTTTGCACTTAGATGCCTGGTCATGCAGGTTGTGCTCAGGTTGAGAACGTTTATGCCTCGCTTCAGGCTCTGATTGCACAGCGTGCAAAACACTCGTGTCTTGTCATCAGCACATTGTCTGAAGAACTGCCACGCTAGGGAACTCCTTGGACCTGGCTTTGGTGTGCTCTGTCCCTTGCTGCGTTGGGCAGTAGCAGACGTACTGTCTAGGGGACCCTGCTCCCTCTTCTGCTGTGCTGGTGGCTCTGTGCGACCACCGCCTCTTCCTCCGAACAACACTGGTCACCTGCATGACGTTGATTCCATGTGGGGTCAAGGACCTCATCGTCCTCCACATCATCTTCCACCCAGTCTTCACCCATGCCCTCCTTGTCGGTCTGCACAATGGCGAAAGCAGCAGCAGTTGGCACCTGTGTTTCGTCATCATCCGAGACGTGCTGCGATGGTCCTCCCATGTACTCATCATGAAACATAAGTGGTTGGGCATCGGTACACACAATCTCTTCCACTTCTGGGGCAGGGCTAGGTGGATGGCCCTGGGAAACCCTGCTAACAGAGTCATCAAAAAGCAGAAGAGACTGCTGCATGATTTGGGGCTCAGACTGATTGGCTGATTTGCAAGGGGGTGAGGTGAATGACTGATGGACATCGGCTGCAGGTGCCAACTCTGAACTTTAATCAGGAGACTGGGTGGGAGACAATGTGAAGGAACCGGAGGTACTGTCAGCAGCAACCCAATCTACTATCGCCTGTACTTGTCCTGGCCTCAACATTCGTACAGCCTCATTAGGCGCGCCAAAATACCGCTGCAGGCTCTGTCGCCTACTCGCACCTGAGGAAGGTGTTTCACTAGTGCGTGTAGCTGGCACAGATCGACCACGTCCTCTCCCTGCCACAGGAGCGCCACCAGCAGCACCACGACTCGGGCCACGCCCCCTTTTTGATGATCTCCTCATATTTTCCAAATTTATGATCTCGCCCTAAATGGGTGTTTTTGTCTATAGCAGAATACACGTACAGTGTCTAAAGCGTTTATGAACACCAGAAAATGCTATTGGGAAGAAAAAAAACACTGCAAAATGTAATTTTTTTGCAATGTTTTTCCAATATCAGAATAAACGGATAGTGTCTAAAGCGTTTATGGAAACGCAGAAAATGCTATTAGGAAGAAAAAAAACAATGCAAAATTGAATTTTTTTGCAATGTTTTTCCAATATCAGAATACACAGACAGTATCTAAAGCGTTTATGAAAATGCAGAAAATGCTATTGGGGAAAAAAAACACAGCAAAATTAAATTTTTTTGCAATGTTTTTCCAATATCAGAATACACGGATAGTGTCTACAGCGTTTATGAAAACGCAGAAAATGCTATTGGGAAGAAAAAAAACACTGCAAAATTGAATTTTTTTGCAATGTTTTTCCAATATCAGAATAAAATGATAGTGTCTAAAGCGTTTATGAAAACGCAGAAAATGCTATTGGGAAGAAAAAAAACACAGCAAAATTAATTTTTTTTGCAATGTTTTTCCAATATCAGAATACACGGACAGTATCTAAAGCGTTTATGAAAATGCAGAAAATGCTATTGGGGAAAAAAAACACTGCAAAATTTAATTTTTTTGCAATGTTTTTCCAATATCAGAATATACGGATAGTGTCTACAGCGTTTATGAAAACGCAGAAAATGCTATTGGGAAGAAAAAAAACACTGCAAAATTTATTTTTTTTGCAATGTTTTTCCAATATCAGAATAAAAGGATAGTGTTTAAAGCGTTTATGAAAACGCAGAAAATGCCATTGGGAAGAAAAAAAACACAGCAAAATTACATTTTTTTGCAATGTTTTTCCAATATCAGAATACACGGATAGTGTCTACAGCGTGTATGTATGAACACGCAGAAGATGCTATTGGGGAAAAAAAAAAAAAAAAAAACACAGCTAAATTAATTTTTTTTGCAATGTTTTTCCAATAGCAGAATACACACACTCCTAAAAATCCTCTCTCTCAGCAGCACAGGAACCTGTCTATAGCAGAATGATGCTGTGTGTCTGGACCATATATAGAGGCTGGGTCACATGCTGCACTGGCCAATCACAGCCATGCCATTAGTAGGCATGGCTGTGATGGATTCTAAGGGCACACTAGTGAAACTAGCGTCAATTGGCTGCCCTGCAGCTGTTAAAAAGGCGCCAATACATCGCCGAACACTGGACCCGAACCCGAACTTACAGCCAATAGTTCGGGTTCGGGTCTGGGTCCCGAACACCCAAAAGTCCGGTCCGATACTCAAGAGTAATTCGGGTTTGGTCCCACTGTAGGGAAACAAGAATTTTGAAATAATTAGTGTCTGGTAAGAAGGGGTTTATTAGCTTGCATAAGTAAGCTGACTTACCCAGTCTTTTTTGAGTATGGGACAGTCTTCTGCGATGTGATGTGGCGCGCCACAATACATACAAAGCTGAAGGGACCTACGACTCGTTCTCTCAGCTGGGGGAAGTGGACTCCTAATTTCTCTGATATCCATGGGAACAACTGAGTCCGAAGTATGGCCTGAGGGAACTAGATATGAGGCCGTTGAGAGTCTCTCTGCTTTACGTTCTCTCATTCTTCTATCAATGAATATACTGAGTAGGATGAGAGCATCCAAGGTGGAGGGCATTGTAGTACGGGCTAACTCATCCTTCAAGGACTCTGATAATCCCAGCCTAAATTGATTTTTTAGGGAGACTTGGTTCTACTCAGACTGCGTGGCCCAATGTTTGAATTGGGCAATGTAATCTTCAACAGGGTGTTTACCCTGTCGCAGGGCACGTAAGGCAGACTCTGCAGAGATCTGTTTGCTGGGGTCATCATATAGTAGGTCCATGGCGGCACTGAAGTCACTAAATGAGTTAAGAATTTGATCATCTTTCTCAATGAACGTGTTAGCCCAGGCTCGGGGTTCACTTCTAAGGTAGGAAATAGCAGTGCAGACTTTGGTTCTGTCGGAGGCATAAGTACGTGGCTTCATGTCAAACAAAAGTGTCACCTGTTTGCTGGGTTAAAGCCAACTGCTTCAATTTGTTTTTTTCTGGTAAGCGCATTATTCAAACGGTGGAGGGGTCTTTCCTTGGATCACGCTCTAGTTTTTTGTTTGATCGCACAGGGTGTTTTTTCATATTTTTTTCATTTTTTATTTTTATTTTTTATATATTTTTTATTTTTTATTCCTGACAATATTACGCTATGTTTGTCCCTCTTTTTCTTTTTTCTTTTTAATATATATACACGCTGGGTCATACGTTTTTTCTGAGCATTCAAAGTTCCTGGATCTTGACTCATCAAAAGGCCCAGGCTGGGTTTAAGCCAATTGCACAACTTTTGCTTATTTCTGGTAAGCACAATACTCGGAAGGTTGAGGTGTCCATCTTTTAGAGTTATTTTTTACCACTTCAGGATTCCCCGGGAAGGATTGGGGTTTCTGCACATATATATATATATTGTCTTTATGTGCTCAATTTGTGGACTATCAATAGCAAATCTTTAAAGTGGGACTTTATTTCACCAATTAGAAAATTTTGAATTATTATATTCACTGTATTTTTATATACTTTCTCTTTGTATGAAATTTTGTGCACCTTTTTATAATTGTTTTTATTAGAGTGTGAAACCATAGGGCAATATCACCTACCAACCACTAGCGCAACTTCTCTTTTCTACTGTCTATTTTGTGTATATCCCACAATAAGTTGCAGCTTCTTCTTTCTTAAATTTCCATATGGTTGTCTATTGAGAATCCATATACCCTCCCCGTTCCGAGCGCAGTTTTTTCCCTTTTACTAAAAGTTTGCATGCGTTAATGTATTCTCTGTAGTTTTCGCTATTGCCCGAAAAAATGTCTGGGGGCTAATTTTTGGTTCTGGGGAGTCAGATTGTATAACCCGGTTGGGGAAGTTGTCAGAAACAAAAGTCTTGAGATTCTGGTTTTCAGTAGCGAGGTCTGAGACCATCTGTGAAAGAGCGTCAAGTCTCTAATTGAATGCCGCCATGTGTGTAACAACATCCGATGGATCCATTTTTCTACTTTTGGTAGGAGGTTCGTGATATCTGTAATGTCTCAGGCAGTGAGCTAGTAGTGTTTTTGTAGAGGATCACAGCTTCGGACTTATATACATACTATGTAGTTAAGTGGTTACACCTTTTGGCAATTTACAGATAAAGGAACGAAGGTATGTTGAAGGATTAGTTGGGGTTTATTTCGAGAGTTTATATACAGCCATAACTTAGGTATCAGGGGGGTCAGCAAGGCATTAGCAGTTCAGAAGTACAAAGTTTATGCAGTTCAGGTATACTTGCAGTGAGTTGCGTTATGCTGATGGGGATACTCCGTAGGTCTGGAGAGATGGTGGTGAAGCGTTCATTGGCCCAAAACGAAGAGTAGTAAGTGGGGGCTCTGTCTGGCCCAAACAAAGAAGATGAAGTGGGGCTCTGTCCGGCCCAAACAAAGAGGATAAAGTGGGGCTCTGTCCGGCCCAAACTTGGAGAAGTAATCAGCAACGTGCGGCTAGTGCACTAGGCCTGGTAACAGGTTCCTAGCACGAATGATGAGTCATTGGCGGCAGCTGTTTAAATAGGAACAAGAGGAGGTATCAGGTAATGTGGCTGAGACCTCATCAATGTGCTGAGCGGATAGTGGAGATGACTGAGCCCCCAGTGGATGAATCAGACATTACAGTTTAGGCCGATATGTATTCTTCTACATATTTTTGGTAAAAAAAAGAAAAAATCACAATAAGCGTATATGGATTGGTTTGCACAAAAGTTTTAGCGTCTACAAAATAGGGGATAGATTTATAGCATTTTTAGTATTTTTTTTTTTATTTACTAGTAATGGCGGCGATCTGCAATTTATATCTGGACTGCAACATTATGGCAGACACATCGGACACTTTTGACACATTTTTTGGGACCATTGGCATTTATACAGCGATCAGTGCTATAAAAATGCACTAGGGGGCAATCAAGGGGTTAACTGTGTTCCCTGTGTGTGTTTATAACTGTAGGGGGAGGGGACTGCCCTAGAGGAAATGACAGATCATGGTTCCTAGCAAATAGAAACTCATGATCTGTCACTCCTCACAGAACAGGGATTTGTGTGTTTACACACACACGTCCCCTCTTCTGCCTCTCGTGCCCGTGATCGCTTGTGGCCTGCGGTCATCGGGATCGTCAGCCACAAAGTGGTTAAGCCACAGTGCTTAAAGCAGAACATCACCCAAAAGGGAAGTTCTGTTTTTCTGCCTCCTAAGTTTTGACAGGTACCCACTCCCACTTCAGCTCGGAATGCCTAGGCCGGCACAGGTGACCCAAATACTGGTGAAGAGCCAGCCTAGGTGAGGACGCCGCTGGATCCCTGGATGTGTAAGTGTTATTTAATTAAGTGCTATTTAATTAAAAGTTTGTAGCTGCTGACTTTTAATTTGTATTTTCAGACTGAACAACCACTTTAAATAATGTCAAAGCCTTATTTCAGAGCTCTGTTGTATTCTTTTTTACCTGGACATCTCTGTTTCTCCCTGGTGGTATGATTATGTCTGATTTTTGATGCTGAAAGGGGTAAGTTGTTTTGCATGGAAATGTGGCGTTTTATATTGTAGGCCTGTAATTCTTAGGAATAACTCACTTAAATCTGTCCAAACAAGAGTCTAGTAGACATCCCGGGTATGATAAAGTTTGAAACACAAAATCATAAATAATAATATAATAAATAAATATAAATATAAATATAAATATAACAAATAATATAATAATAATAATAATATTTATTCAATAATTTAATTAAATAAAAAACACTGAAATTTGCTCAGTTGCAGAATTGTCGCTGTCGTTACTTTCAGTGTTTGATGGATTTCCCCACGGATCACTATCGCTCAATTCTGCAAGTATTCTACTTTACTATCGTTGTTTTCTAGCTGGTCTAAAACCGCTTTAGACATAGAGGGACACTGTTTGGTTGCCATGGACATTCTCAAGTTTCCAGGCAGAAAGAACAGTATATACAGTGGTGTGAAAAAGTGTTTGCCCCCTTCCTCATTTCCTGTTCCTTTGCATGTTTGTCACACTTAAGTGTTTCGGAACATCAAACCAATTTAAACAATAGTCAAGGACAACACAAGTAAACACAAAATGCAATTTGTAAATGAAGGTGTTTATTATTAAAGGTGAAAAAAAATCCAAACCATCATGGCCCTGTGTGAAAAAGTGATTGCCCCCTAAACCTAATAACTGGTTGGGCCACCCTTAGCAGCAACAACTGCAACCAAGCGTTTGCGATAACGTGCAATGAGGCTTTTACAGCGTCCTGGAGGAATTTTGGCCCACTCATCTTTGCAGAATTGTCCTAATTCAGTTACATTAGAGGGTTTTCGAGCATGAACGGCCTTTTTAAGGTCATACCACAACATCTCAATAGGATTCAGGTCAGGACTTTGGCTAGGCCACTCCAAAGTCTTCATTTTGTTTTTCTTCAGCCATTCGGTGGTGGACTTGCTGGTGTGTTTAGGATCATTGTCCTGCTGCAGAACCCAAGTTCGTTTCAGCTTGAGTACACGAACAGATGGTCGGACATTCTCCTTCAGGATCTCTTGGTAGACAGCAGAATTCATAGTTCCTTTTATCACGGCAAGTCTTCCAGGTCCTGAAGCAGCAAAACAGCCCCAGACCATCACACTACCACCACCATATTTTACTGTTGGTATAATGTTCTTTTTCTGAAATGCAGTGTTCCTTCTACGCCAGATATACTTGGACACACACCTTCCAAAGAGTTCCACTTTTGTCTCATCGGTCCACAGAATGTTGTCCCAAATGTCTTGGGGATCATCAAGATGTGTTGTGGAGAAATTGAGACGAGCTTTGATGTTCTTTTTGCTCAGCAGTGGTTTTCTCCTTGGAACTCTGCCATGCAGGCCATTTTTGCCCAGTCTTTTCCTGATGGTGGAGGCATGAACGCTGACCTTAACTGAGGCAAGTGAGGCCTGCAGTTCCTTGGATGTTGTTGTGGGGTCTTTTGTGACCTCTTGGATGAGTCGTCGCTGCGCTCTTGGGGTAATTTTGGGCGGCCGGCCACTCCTGGGAAGGTTCACCACTGTTCCATGTCTTCGCCATTTGTGGATAATGGCTCTCACTGTGGTTCGCTGGATCCCCAAAGCTTTGGAAATGGCTTTATAACCCTTTCCAGACTGATAGATCTCAATTACTTTCTTTCTCAATTGTTCCTGAATTTCTTTGGGTCTCGGCATGATGTGTAGCTTTTAAGGATCTTCTGGTGGACCTTACTGTGTCAAGCAGCTCCTATTTAAGTGATGCCTTGATTGTGAACAGGTGTGGCAATAATCAGGCCTGGGTGTGGCTAGAGAAATTGAACTCAGGTGTGGACAACCACAGTTATAGTATGTTTTAACAAGGGGGGCAATCACTTTTTCACACATGGCCATGATGGTTTGGATTTTTTTCACCTTTAATAATAAACACCTTCATTTACAAATTGCATTTTGTGTTTACTTGTGTTGTCCTTGACTATTGTTTAAATTAGTTTGATGTTCGGAAACACTTAAGTGTGACAAACATGCAAAGGAACAGGAAATGAGGAAGGGGGCAAACACTTTTTCACACCACTGTATAATATAAAACTGCATGCAGGGCACTGGACAAACATTAGGGACAAAAGGGAGGTGAAATGATTTGATACAGTAATGTAATCTGTAAGATTACAGTGTACTGTATGTATTATGCTTTTTGCACTTTTTGAATTTGGCACCGGGCTCCGTCCCCGTGTGTTGTAACGCTCGCAGGGAACTGAACCCGGCACAGTGATAGATTGGGCAGAGGACACAGACCCCACACATAGCGGGGAGACATCGCAGGATCCTGGGGACAAGGTAAGTAACTTTGCCTGGATCCTGTGACGCAATCCCGAGTGTGGCTCAGGGTTACTGCTTTTGGTAATTAAAATTCACCCAGAGCCACACTTGGGATTACCGCCAGGGAAGTTAAGCAATTTGATATACTGCTGTTTTGGAAGTTATTAGGCTGTAGATCAGCATGAAATTGTACATTACTTTATAGCCACACCTACTTATCATTTTATTTATACCCACAAACAGTTATTTGTATGTTAGGGGCATACTGTATGTATATATTCCTTTTTTTGACTACACAGTGTGTTGATCTATCATGGACCCTGCATATGGTCATAACACATAAAATGTCTCTCAAAAATCTAATTGCCCTCCAAAATCTTAAGACTTTTATTGGCAATACCACAGTATCACCTCTATATTGCTAGCTGCACTTTTCTAAATTAATGTTTAAAGGTTTAAAAGTGAGAAGGTACAGGGTTTACAATTCCCTAAAACCATGTACATCCCTACAACAGATAATGTTGCTGAGATTTTATTATTTTGAATAGAGTGGGGAAGGGTTAGAACCTTTGTCAAGGATTTCTGAGGAAAGTAGAAAAATGGCACTGGACCTCTAAAGTTATCTCACTGGTGTTGCTATCTTAAAATATTGATATTGACGTAAACGATCTTGTTCCTGAGCTTCTACGCCCCAAGGAATCCCCACAGTCTCCTTAAAATTGAAGTTGAAATCCTCACTGATATAACTATATTTCAATAAAAGTCAAGGAACCAAAAAGTGGCCAGTGTGTATCAAGGATCCAAGAACACTTTATCTGAGCTTGATTGACAACAATGTGAATTGACAACTAGAAGTGGGAACAGAGGGGCGCCAGACTTAGTGCAGTATAAATCATATATTTAATAAAAGCAAGTAGTAACTCACAGGTTAAATTAGATGAGTTCAGTATGTGGTGAAAAATCGCCAGTCCTGGAGTCTCATAGATGTCTTCCCATTGCAGCCTGGGGCACTGGGGTGATCTTACAGAGATCCAGAGAATGAGGTTAAATTAGATGAGTTCAGTATGTGGTGAAAAATGGTTGGTGGGAATGGTTCCCAGCATCTCTGGATCTCTGTAAGATCACCCCAGTGCCCCAGGCTGCAAAGGGAAGACATCTATGAGACTCCAGGACTGGCGATTTTTCACCACATACTGAACTCATCTAATTTAACCTCATTATCTGGATCTCTGTAAGATCACCCCAGTGCCCCAGGCTGCAAAGGGAAGACATCTATGAGACTCCAGGACTGGCGATTTTTCACCACATACTGAACTCATCTAATTTAACCTGTGAGTTACTACTTGCTTTTATTAAATATATGATTTATACTGCACTAAGTCTGGCGCCCTTCTGTTCCCATTTCTACACAGAGCCCATCGCTTCACTCTAAAGCCCCATACACACGGTCGGACTTTTTCATGGATTCTGTCCGATCGGACAATGTTGTCGAAAAATCAGACCGTGTGTATGCACCATCGGACAGTGTTCGTCGGTTTTTCCGACGGACAAAGTCTTATCTCCTGCTGGAAAGATTTGCCGTCAACACGGTCCGATCACACCAAGTCCGATCGTGTGTATCGAATTCCTGACGGACAAAGTGCCACGCATGCTCAGATCACATTACAAGACCAAAGCTATTGGCTACTAGCCTCTACGTAGTCCCGTCGTAGGCAACAAACATCACCACGTTCAGAATGATCGGATTTTTCGACAACTTTGTCCGACCGTGTGTACGCAACACCAACATCGGACAAAGTACGACGGACATGATCCGACGGACCTGGTCCTCGGATTGTCCGACCGTGTGTATGGGGCTTAAGGGAGCTGCCTCCAGGTGCTAATCATACAAGATCTCGGATCATTTATGGACATTATATTTTAAACAAATGTTTTAATATTATGTGTGCTTATTCATACACACACACATTTTATGTATACCCATATTCCAGTTGCTATATAATTTTATGTTATCACCATATCTAGCGCCGCTGTTCACCCCTGTTGTGACAACTAGAAGTGAACTGGACCCTTAATGTTACTGCCAAAACTAGCTGCTGTCAAGCACTGCACTTGCAATCACAAGCACTGGTTAAATGCCCAGTTCACTTCTAATCTATTCACACTGTTGTCAATCATGTCCTGGTGAATGGGATGTTTTTGGACCCCTGAAATGCATTGGCCACTTTTTAGTTTGCCTCCTGTCTTGTATTGGAATAAAGTTGTATCTGGACCTCCTAGAAATGATGTTAAGTTTGTATTGCTGTCTATTTCCTAAACATCTCTGTTTGTCCTTGTGACCACTGTCATAGAGACAGTGATTGAGGAGAAGTCCTAATTTTTCTGAATTATTAACTGAACAGAAGAGGTATAACTCTTCCAGTAGGGGCACTTATTCGAGTGAGGGACACATGCAGAAAAAATAAACTGCCACGCTTTTAACCCTTTCCTACTCTATTCAAAACTAAAACAACAAAAATTGTTGGGTTCACAATGTAATGGGCATTAATGGCATTATCATGGGGTAGGTGGACAGGATTAAATAGGGGCAAAGTTCTAAAGTGACAGCAACATTTTTGATCCCCCATTACTTTCTTTACTACAGCCAATGGTCACCAGGACAAATAGATTGAATACATCTACACAGCAGGAACACAGACACAAACCCTGAGCAGTATTTAACACTTTCATACTCTATCCATAACTAAAGCAACAAATAACCTAAAGTTATTCAAAGTAAATTATATCGGAGGGCGTGGCCTAGGCATGGCAGCGTGAAGACGCACTTTTACAGGGCTCCCGGCCGGCGTCTCTCCTACAGCCTAAACCGGACAGTATACAGCGCATTATCCGCACTCACCGGCCTCCTCAGACACTGGGGGAACCCGATCACCAGTCACCCGCTCCTTAGACCGGCATGGATCGCTTTTTAAAGCCACTCCAGCCGGCGGCCTCCACTCCAGAAACTGCCAAGATGGCGCCGGCCCGCCACACACAGTGCTGAGGTCTCCAGCGCGCCTTACCCTCCTCCACAGGCAACGGAGGACCACACAATGCCGCCCTTCTCACCCCCCAGTGACCTCTCTCCTTGTCTCCCCAGATCGCTGGCAGCCTCCCCAGACATGGAAGACGCTTTGCTCAGCCCAGGGCTCTCAGCATCTCCTTCAGATCCCATCCCATCCAGCGCTCTATGTTTCAGCCTGACAGAAATGGAGGGACAGAGGATGACATCTCCCCATCAGACCACAGTGAGTACACTCTGTAACCCACTACAAACACAGGGACTCCCTCTCAGTGCCTCCTCTGAACAAAGGCTGTGGACTTTTTTGCAGCAGTTACCCACAAGGTCTGACATGGAATCCCTTGTTCAGAGAATGGAAACCATCATGAAAAGTGAGATACACACTATTAGGCAGGAAGTGTCAGTGCTGGACTCCCAGATTACTGTAATAGCACAGGAACAGAGCATAGTGTCCCAATCTGTGCAAACCCTGCAATCTTCCCACTCTGAACTCACTGATCAAATTATACAGCTGCACCTACTTCAGGACGACTTGGAGAATCGCAGCCGCAGGCAGAACATTCGTTTGAGAGGAATGCCCGAAACTGTCCCACAATCAGAATTACGCCAAACAGTGGTTAACGTCTTTAACCGTTACCTAGACCGCCTGCCAGACTCCGAGATCATCATTGACAGGGTCCATAGAACCCTGGGCCCACGATCAAACCCATCTGACAGGCCCAGAGACGTCCTCTGCTGTCTACACTCATTCACCCTTAAGGAGGATATTTTACAGCGCGCCTGGCAGGTGGGAGTACTGGAATTTGATGGCGCAGCTATCCACCTCCTACCGGATGTTTCCAGGAAGACCCTCCTAATGCGACGATCACTCAAACCTCTCCTAGACGGCCTGGGAGAGAAAGGGCTCACATATAAGTGGGGTCACCCATTTCACCTCATTGTTCGCAAAGGCCCAGACACCTTCCCTTTGCGCCACCCTTCGGAGCTTCCAGACCTGTTCGCCTTTGCCGACATGGATCCAATCCCAGTACCTAACTGGCTGATGACTGTTGTCGCCAAGGACCCGCAACGTCAAGCCCCTCTGGGTAGACCATAGAGGGCTTGCTATAGCAACCGCGGTCGCGAGAATTACTCACGAGCGAGGCGAGCGGGCAACCCCCGTCCACAACCACCTAATGAAGAAGTGGCTGGCTGATCCTTCACATGCAGACTGCTAACACACCCAGCTCAGCGGTTCTATTTTATTTTATTTTATTTTTCCTCATGTTGATCTTAGAGTCAAACCTTGAATGCTATCTACGGGTGGTACGCACCGAGGAACGAAGTCCTCCCTTATGCTGCGAATGTACCACACAAGTGTTGGTTTGTGTCCTGGGTTTTTTATTTTTTTTTTTCTCTCCCCTTTGACAAGACTCAGTGTTATGCCTGCCATCCTCATTTCTAGACGGACACCTCCACGTTGGCATGCTCCGAACGCCCCGTGGGAGCAACTGCTACCAGATTATGCCTAAGAGCAGTGGCCATTTCTGGGGTTGAGTTCAGCTACCGTGCAACCCCACATCCATGGCATTTTGTTGACGTTCTCCCCCCGGGCTCGGGGTATTGTACCTGCAAGGGAGTAGCAGTGGTTGGCTCATTCAACCACGACCTACCAGTAGACTATCGGCCTCAAACACCTAAAGTTACTATAGTGTTTATAATGTTCCTACGACTGTGTATGTTGGGGGGCATGTGTCTGTATGTATATGTATGTGCACGCATGCATGTATGTATGTGTACATGTGTGTATGGGTACATGCATGTTCATGTATACGATCTCTTAACCATTGCCTTTCCTTAGAGTTAACACTGGTAGATGCTATGTGATGTTTAGTTTTTCCAGGTGCCACCTGGATGCAGTGGTGCCGCCCCGGGGGTCTGGTGACCCGTGGCATTTTAATTTGGGTGCCATGCCGCCTCGGGACTGGTGAGCTGAGCCAGTGTTGATCCCAATCATACCCAAGGGAGACCCCAGTTTATTGCTGTTGCAACCACTTTGTGATCTCGGCTTGTTGGTCCGTTTTCACCACTTCGAGAGGGGGGGAGGGATGAGGGAGGGAAGGGTGTGTGTATGTGTATGTATGTGTGTATATGTGTATGTGTATGTGTGTGGGTACGTGTGTATGTGTATATATATATAGATATATATATATGTGTGGGTGTGTATGTGTGTGTGTATGGATATGTATGTGTATGCGTATGTGTATGTATGTATGTGTGTGTGTGTGTGTGTGTGTATATATATATATATATATATATATATGTGTGGGTATATAGGCATGTAATTTTTGTTTTCCTCCCGTCCCGGGTAACTTTAGCGCCTTTTAAACACATGATTACGATGGCTGCGGGGGGCCCAGAACTTAGCTGTGCCTTACCACTCCCCGCACTAGGAACACTCTGCCCTGGTGGCAGTAGTCTCTCTCTGCTTAGCCTACATCCTTGATTAGATCTCTTCTTGCCTTTTTTACCTTCGCTCTCTCTTACTTTTCTTTTTCTTCCCCTTTTTTTTTTTTTTCTCCTTTTCCCTTCTTCTCTCTCCTCTCCATCTCCCCCCTCCCCCTCACATCCCGGGAGTCGTAGTGAGTTGACATAAAGTTTGACAGCATGACTGTCAAGATCCTCTCTTGGAACATTAAAGGGTTGAACTCCCCGGAGAAGCGCACCAGTTGTCTTGCTGAGTTATGGAGACAGAGGGCGCACATTGCATTCCTTTAAGAGACTCACTTTAGGGCAGACAATATCCCCAGACTAACGAACAAACACTTTCCGACGGTCTATCACAGTCCGTCCTCATCCTCTAAGTCTAAAGGGACAAGCATACTCATCTCCAAGTCCCTCCACTGGCAATTTCTTGATGAGTACCGCGACCAAGAGGGCAGATTCCTGATCCAAAGGGGAAAATTTATTCTCAGACCTTCACTCTAGCGAACATATACCTCCCGAATTCCAACCCCCTGCCCACCCTCGAGGCTTTTTTGGCCACCCTCGACTCCTTCCTTGAGGGAACCCTTGTCATAGGAGGGGACTTTAACTTGACTTTGGACCCTCACAGAGACTCCTCTTCAAACTTGTCTCCCCTTACACGGAGAACCAGACTTCTCCTCAAAGATCTTTTGCAATCCCACCAACTAGTTGACATCTGGAGAATAGTCCATCCACAAGAGCGGGACTACACCTTTTACTCCGCCATCCATGGGTCTTACTCCAGAATCAATCTTTTTTTCCTAAAACACTCGGCAATTTCCCTGGTCACCAAGACAGATATAGGCCACATTGCACTCTCCGACCATGCCCCAATCTTGCTGGAATTGGCAATCTCGCAAGCGTCCCCCAGGACCTCTACGTGGCAACTTAACGAGGCGCTTCTAAAAGACCCCGAGATTGCCGCAGACATCCTTAAAGAACTTAAGTCCTACCTCTCTATCAACGTTGACTCTGTGAACAATCCAGCCTCAGTGTGGTCAGCGCACAAGTGTTTTTTTCAGAGGCATTCTAATCAAACACGGTCACGCGTCCAAACAACGTCATGTAAAAACCCTGTCCGACCTCTTGGCACAACTTCACACTTTAGAACGTAAACACAAGACTCAACCAGATAGTGCCACTGAAACGGAATTGGTCCGTCTTCGGGAGGCTATCCAAGGTCATTCCATGTACGAAGCGAAACACGTACTATTGAAAGCCCGTCGTTCATTCTACGAATACGGTGACAAATGTGGCCGGCTATTGGCTAACGCTTTACGCGTTACACATTCTCCGACATACGTTCCCACTCTTCTCTCGTCATCGGGCACCAAAGTCCATTCATCCCCAGAACTTGCGGAGAATTTCCGCGCCTTCTACTCCAACCTATACAACTTGGATCCGCTGTCCACCTCCCGGTCAATGCCCCAAAAAGCCCTAGATGTCCGCAATTACCTTCAGGAAACCAACCTTCCTACGCTGACGGTGGAAGAGCGAGAAGAACTGTCTAAGCCCATTACTACAGAGGAATTCACAACGGCCATAGCAGACACCCAGTCCGGTAAAGCTCCCAGACCTGACGGATTCACCCTCCCATATTACAAAATGTATCAGGACTCTCTGGCACCTTCCTTCCTTGAGGCCTTCAATGCTGTGATCAAAGGACACAGCCTTCTTACGGACATGCTGCGTGCCTCTATATCTGTGATCCCTAAACCGGGCAAGGACCCACTACTATGTGCCAGTTACAGGCCCATTTCACTTCTGAATTGTGATGTGAAGCTATTCACTAAAATCCTTGCCTCTAGGATAAATGCCTTACTACCATGCCTAATTGTAACCGATCAAGTCGGTTTTATCCAGACTAGAGAGGCAAGAGACAACACCATTCGGACACTAAACATTATAGAAAAAGCAAAACAATCCCGTGTGCCTATGCTGCTCCTATCCACGGATGCCGAGAAGGCCTTCGACAGGGTGGACTGGTCTTTTCTCCAGGAGACACTTAAATTCGTAGGAATGCCAGACCCCATCCTGTCATGGATATCGGCCATCTATGATAATCCCACAGCAACAGTACGGGTAAATGGCTATGACTCCAGCCCTTTTCCCATCTCGAATGGCACCAGACAGGGCTGCCCCCTGTCCCCAATACTATTCGTCCTTTCCTTGGAACCTTTTTTACACCATATCAGAGGCAATCAGTCCATTAGAGGCATTCAATCAGGGAAATCCCAACACAAAGTTGCATCCTACGCGGATGACCTTCTATTCTACATTACCGAGCCCCTTACCTCCTTACCCTCCCTGTTACAGGAGCTGAAGCGCTACGGCACCCTGTCTAACTTTAAGGTCAATCTACAAAAATCAGAGGCCCTGAATATTTCTTTATCAGAATCTCTAACCTACGCCCCTTCTTCCCGTTCAAATGGGCTACCCGCTCAATTCAATACCTGGGAACAAAAATTCCCGCAAACCTGCACAACATTTTTAGCCTCAATTACCAGCCCCTCTTATCTACGCTCTCTGCTGATCCTAAAAGGTGGGACTCGCTGGCCCTCTCCTGGTTCGGCCGCTGTAATGTACTGAAAATGAATACAATGCCCAGACTACTGTACTTACTGCAGGCTTTGCCTATAAAGATACCTCAGACGTTCTTTCACGCTGTACGCTCAATATTTATTAGATTCATCTGGCGTGGTAAACACCCGCATCTCGGCAGAGCATTACTTCTACGACCAAAGATCAGGGGCGGCCTCGGGTTTCCAGATCCTGCTCTATACTACACTGCAGCACATATGACCAGGGTGGTGGACTGGTGTCGGCACAGCGACTTGAAACTCTGGGTATCGTTGGAACAGGAGGCTGCCCGGGCCCCACTTGCGGGTCTACCCTGGGCAGGGAAAACTTCTGCCACCCACTTGAATACCCACCCACTGATTGGACCAAATCTTACAGAGCTGAAAAGGTTCTTCCGTTTATCCTCACTAAGAAACTTCCCATCCCCAATGACGCCACTTGTTTGTCACCCGGATTTTACACCTGGCCTTACAGACCCATTCTTTCTCTCGCAAGCTCCATGGGGACTCATGAGAGCCTCTTCGTTATTATGTTCTTCCGGTTGGCTTTCTACGGAGAACTTGCTCGGTGGTCGGGCCCCTCTCTCACTAGATCGCTGGAGGATTAATCAACTATCTCACTTCCTCGGCTCATTGCCCAAACCAACCCATTTTATCAGAAAGCTCCACTCTTTTGAGGAACTATGCTCAGGTGAAGGACCGATCCGAAGGTCCTTGTCAACCTCCTACAAATTCTTGCTAGACCTTCACGCCACTGAAGACCCCCCATTTTTGGCAAAATGGGAGAGGGACTTGCAAGTCACCTTCACAGAACCCCAAAAGGACCGTATACTTTTTTTCGCACAGAAATCTTCTCTATGTAGCAAATACCAAGAGACCACGTATAAAATAGTAGAACCCAAAATTCCGGCCTGGTCTAGAGACCGGGGTGTTTAGGAGACTGAGGGAGAAGGGAATATACCAAGCCTCTCACTTCCTGAAGACAGGGGGATGGTTAACGATAGAAGATTTAACAAAAGAAGGAGGACTGACAGAAATCCCCTGGTGGCAAGCAAGACAACTGAGACACTTCTTAGAAACTTTAGGGCCAGTAGGAGAATTTGAGAGACCTCGAACAAAGTTTGAGATATTCTGCGAGGAGAAAGAGCCCCTGACCCACACTATCTCCAAGATGTATGCGCTTCTGATAGCCCCACCAGAGGGATATAGATTGGGGAGTCTAGATAAATGGGGGAGAGACCTAGAAAAAGAATTCACTCCAGAACAGGAACAGAAAATAATACACCTGACAATGAGATCGTCAAGGTGTATAAAAATGCAGGAATTAAATTTCAAAATATTAACAAGATGGTATCTAACCCCATCGAGGATGAATAAAATATTCCCAGAGGTTACAGAGAGCTGCTGGAGGGGATGTCAGAGTAGAGGAACGATACTACATATATTTTGGACATGCCCAGTAATCAAACAATTTTGGCAAGGAGTACATAGAATTACCCAACGATTAACAGAGCACCACGTCCCATTAGAACCGGCGTTCTTCTTACTACATCTGGCACAGATCCCAACTAAGGAATATAAAAATTCAATTGTTTGTCATCTAGTAAATGCAGCGAAGAGCTGCATCCCCAGATGCTGGAAAGAACCACAGGCCCCTAGCATTCCTATGTGGCTTAATACAGTACGAAGAATAGAGATAATGGAAAGTTTAATACCAAGGTCCATAGAGGGAAGGGAACGAGTTAAACAAATATGGGCCCCATGGGAGGAATACCTACAAACAGAAGAAGGTAAGAAATTAATGGACGAGGATACGGGGGAATGGGAATAGAAGTAGACGGGGGGCGGGTGCCCTCCACCGGCGGACGGGGGGGGGAGGCGGGGGAGAGAAAAACTTTTTTTTTTTTTTTTTTTTATTTATTTATAAAATTTTTTTTTTTTTTTTTTTTTTTTTTACTTTAGGTCACGGGGGTAACAGGGTTCATTCTCCTCGCAGGGAGAGGAGGGGATAGACCTCTAGAGTACCCTAGGGATTAGGGACCAGAAGACAAGAAGAGGCATATGGAACCGAGCTAGTTAGGAATTGGAAATAAAATAGAAAGAAAAAGGAAAGAAAGGGACAGTAAGAATATTTAAGCAACCTAAAGAAGATGGAAATATAATTTGTCAAAAATGGAAGGATAAGAATGCTGAATATCTGTAAAAGCATAAATTGTATTGATTTTGTTAGTGCTGTACCCCTTCAATGAAATAAATAAAGAATTTAAAAAAAAAAAAAAAATAGTAACGCGCTGGTACAGAACCCCCTCCGTGCTGGCTAAGATATTCCCTCAGCAAACTGACCGCTGCTGGCACTGCGACCTACACTCTGGCACCCTTTTACATATTTTCTGGGAATGCCCTGTGCTCCAAACTTTTTGGCAGCCGGTGCTCAAGCTTATAAAGAAATTCACAGACATTTCCCTACATGATAACCCAGCGGCGGTCCTCCTCAACCTTACCCCCCTATCAAGGAAACGCTATCACAAATCTCTTCTCAAACATCTCCTTAATGCTGCACGGGCCAGCATCCCACCCCTTTGGAAGCAACAGTCTGCACCAACGGTGGCCCAATGGTTCGCGAGAGTGAAGGACATTGAGCAAATGGAAGATCTGACCTCTGCCTTGCGAGATAAGTCAGAGGAACATAAGTCCAGATGGTTCTATTGGGATCTCTTTCGCTTCTTCTGACGAGTTCCACCAATACACACTAGGATCCACCGTTTAGGATCCCCACCGCCTGTTCCGCACTATCGATCACGACTCCCGGGGGGTCCCCCGCCCCCGTTTGCCCCCCCTTTTTTTTTCCCTTCTTGCTCTCTCTCTCTCCCTCACTCATCTCCTCTTTATTTTCTTTCTCTCTCATCTCCATCTCTCCTCTTCAATTAAAAAACAAAAAGTGATGGGCACAGAAGCTTATACTTTCCCTGTATTAAACTTCAATTAGTAGAACGGGCCAGATTGGATGGCTCCCTTCACTTACAAGCATTTATTTTGTTTAGTTGATGTGCTTGTCGCGCTTACCACAGTCTATGTGCAATGTTTATATGTAATGTGAAGTTATCTTATGGTTTATATCTGTGTCACATCTTTAAATAAAGAATTAAAAAAAAAAAAAAGTAAATTATATCAGTATTTCTTCAAGTACATCATAAATTTCTTCTTCAAAATTGCCATTAGAAAAATTAAAACTACCATTGTAGAATCATGAGTTTAAATGTGAGGATGTAACATATAGCCAAGATTTTTAAAGGGATGGCTCCAAAAGTTCTTTTATATCAGATGCTGTATTAATTTTGTGTTGTTTATACAGAACTGATTCATTTTGCTCCACTGTGTTTTGTTCCTTTAGGCACTACAGCTGTTGGCCTTATCTCGAGATAAAGGATCAATTGTAGCTGTCAAAATCACCCAGTTTATTAACAATCATACTTCTTACGGTGCCAGCTAAACATTTCAAAATGCAAAGTGTTGCTGGCATTTAACAAACATGATCTGTTTTCCGATTTCATAGCTTCTCAGTTGGGAAGAGTAATCTACTCATAAAACTAAAATCTGACTAAAAGGTAACTTCAAAGTGATGTAATGCTTTTGGATGCCACATTCTTCATTTTCAGGTTAAAGTGTATCTAAACCTAAAAAACTAAAATGTAACCAATTGCAGCTTAACAACTTTTGGATGTGGTGTCTGCATTTACTTTTTTAGTTTTTTTTTTTTTTGCCTTTATATTTACCTGTTGATCTTGCCATTATTACACGTTCTGTCCTACAGTGACACTGCTAACTCATTGTACTTTGTATATGAAGAAGCAGCTTTGTCACATCAGGACCAAAAAAATTCTCTCCAATTGCAGGAGACCCCTACACAGTCAGAGCTGAAAGCAAGAAAGGAAAACAGATGGCGTGTAGGCCTAGTGCATTATCCTCGGTACATGTTTTATTGAATAAAACAAAGGTGAATATACACACAAACCAGTACTTGTGTCAAAGCCTTAAAGGGGTTGTAAAGTTTCCTGATTTTTCACCTTAATGAATCCTATGCATTAAGGTGAAAAAACACCTGGCAATGACGGCCCCCCAGCCCCCCCGTTTACTTACCTGAGCCCGTTCACCTGCCGTGTGCGTCCCCCAGCATCCTCTTCCTTACAGAGTCTGGCCGTTGATTGGAGAGATTGGTAGTAGCGCAGCCATTGGCTTGTGCTGCTGTCAATCACATCCAATGACGCGGCCAGTGGGGGGCAGGACAAAGTCATACACGCTGTGTCTATGTTTCCCGTGTTTAGAACAGTCTGACAGCAAAATTACATTTCTAAAGGAAAAAAACAAATTTAAATGTAAAACTTTATGTAAACGGGTGACCCCGCCCCCCCTGACAACACGGGGAAAGCCATAGGAAAGTCCCCGTGCGTAGGGAAGTCCCCACCGGGTGGCCCCTTCCTCTGTTATTTAAGAAATGTCAGAAGAATCAAAGTGTCACACGGCTGAAGACTCCCACTGAGGCGGATCGTGCGGGCGGATCAGAGAAGAAGCCGGAGCAAGATGCGAGACGAGAAGAGCGGAGGAGGAAGAAGAAGATGAAGAAGGTGGAGAAGAAGTTGGAGGAACAAGTAGAACACCGAAGGAATACCAGAAGAAAGAAGATGGAAGAAGAAGAAATTAATAAAGGACTTGTCAAAAACTGACTTGTGTTTTTTAACCTTTATGTCACTTTTTTTGTGAAATGGTAGGGGTACATTTGTACCCCATTACCAATTCACACGGGGGGGCCGGGATCTGGGGTTCCCCTTGTTAAAGGGGGCTTCCAGATTCCGATATTTGGTCTTCCCCATCGCAGTCCACACATTTCTGGTCGCACTGGTTCACGACATAATACCAAGGCCATCCCTAACCAGAAGTGGCTGCACAGGGGAGCCATCTTGGTTCTGTTTTTTTGCTAAAATGCATTCGGAAGTAGTTGTCTATCTTTCTTCACTGGTGATGGAGGTCAATAATTATTGCCGTCAGATATTGAAACAGATCAACTTTAAGGACCCTTTCACACTGGGGCGGGATCGGCGTCGGCGGTAAAGCGGCGCTATTTTTATCGCTGCTTTACCGTTGTTTTAGCGGCGGTATTTGGCCGCTAACGGTGCGGTTTTAACCCCCGCTAGCGTCCGAAAAAGGGTTAAAACCGCCCGCAAAGTGGCGCTTTGCCGGTAGTATAGCCGCACTGCCCCATTGATTTCAATGGGTAGGAGCTCCTTCACCGCTCCAAAGATGCTGCTAGCAGGACTTTTTTGACCGCCCTCACTGCTGCCACTGTTCCAGTGCCTGCTGTTCAGCATGTCGCTCCAGTGCCTGCTGCCTGGCATGATGTTCCAGTGCCTGTTGTCCAGTCTGATGATCCAAAGCCCAATATCCAGCTTGATGTTCCAGTGCCTGTTGTCCAGCCTGATGTTCCAGTGTCTGCTGTCCAGTCTGATGACCCAATGCCTGATGTCCAGCTCGATGATCCAGTTTCTGATGCCCGGCCTGATGCTCCAGTGCCTATAGGCCTATTCGCTCTCAGTCCCGGAATTTACCTCATCCTCCTGGTTGTCGGCTTGCGGCTTGCGTTCCACTCGCAGGAAGTGTCAGCACACTTCGTATCCAGCCTGCTACACATCCAGTGCATGGAACTCATCGATCTCACGGACACCTGGCATCATATGCCTACATGCTGATCATGCTTGTACCCTTGTGAGTACCACATTTTTAGCCTGCTATTGAAATATTCAGATTTACTGTACTTAGAGTGGCACTTTTGTTTTACCCACACTGCTGCTGCTGCCCAGCCTGTTGTTCCAGTGCCCGCTGTTCAGCCTGTCACTCCTGTGCCTGCTGCCCAGCCTGATGCTCCAGTGCCTGTTGTCCAGTCTGATGATCCAAAGCCCAATATCCAGCTTGATGATCCAGTTCCTGATGCCCGTCTTGATGTTCCAGTGCCCTCTGTCCGGTCTGATGTTCCAGTGCCCGTTATCTGGCCTGATGTCCCAGTGTCCGCTGTCCAGTCTGATGACTTGCTGTCTGGCCTGATGTCCCAGTGCCCGCTGTCCGGCCTGATGTCCCAGTGCCCGCTGTCCAGCCTGATGTCCCAGTGCCCGCTGTCAGGTCTGATGCTCCAGTGCCCGCTTTCCAGCCTGATGCTCCAGTGCCCGTTGTCCAGCCTTATGCTCCAGTGCCCACTGCCCAGCCTGATGTTCCACTGCCTGCTGTACAGTCTGATGATCCGATGCTTGATGATCAAATTCCTGATGCCTGGCTTGATGTTCCAGTGCCGCTGTCCAGCCTGATGTTCCAGTGTCTGCTCTCCAGTCTGATTCGATGTCCAGCTTGATGTTCCAGTGGCCGATGTTTGCCCCTTCACAGCTCAGCGCTCCAATGAGTGTGGAGGAGCAGAGCAGGAGAGCTGCTGAGTGTCAGCAGCACTCAGCTCATGGAGGGGAGAGAAGCAAGCCATTGACAATGTTTGATCACTCAGTTCTGTGTGAAGAAGCGGCAGTGGACAGAAGTAGAATCGCTCCGATGCCGAATCCACCTAGGTAAGTATTTAAAAAAAAAAAAACATATCGTGGAATAAACATTAAAAAAATTAACACACAAACATACCACAAATTTAGAAAACTAAAAAAAAATGTTTATATTTATAAAACAGTATTTTTAAAAACAGTATTTTTTTAAGTAGCAGCATAACAGTAGCAACATAAATTTTGTAATTTTTTTATCATCAAAACAGAGACGTAAATAATTTTTTAAAAATTATAATTGCTGGTAGGTTGGATAGTAACTAGCTGGGTTGGTGGAAGGCCTTTGGGAAGGTGTGGGTGGAATATCAACCGTTGCTTCAAGAGTAGATGTTATAGGGGACGGTAATGGATAGGGGATGGGGGCATTGCCATAATCGTCGGTGTATGGCCTGAAGCGAGGGGGATAGTAGGGGTGGGTTCTGGGTGGCGGAGGGTTAGGGAAATCATAGAAGGGTCCTGATGGGGTGGTGGTCCAAACATTGGTGAGGGGGCAGTGGCTGGCTGATTCACCATATTCGCCTCCAGGAGGTCAATGGCTGCTTTTTTTACGTAGCCTGCAGAACTTTCTTTAGCATTCCTGCCACCATGATGCCAAATCCACTTTCTTCACTCTCCAGGGATTCAAGTTTCTGATGCATTTTCTCCATTAGGGAGGCAAACCTATCCATGTTTTGTGAATGTCTGCCCCCTATGGGTCTGCTCAATCTCGCTCTTTGTTGAGGGATAGGCCTAGCTGGCTGCTCAACCTGTTGCTGCTCGACCTCTGGCAGATTGACCTCTGGAAGCTCAACCTATGAAGACATTTGGTTTCCTGAGTGTCTTGCATTTCATTAGGTGAATCAGCCAAAGACCGACAATGCGCCCCTCCTTCTACAGCACATGCTGCCTCTCCACCTGCCTGCTGTGCTTGATGACGGTCCTCTCAACTTGATTGTGTTCTGCATTAAACATAGAATACAATTATTACAACCTTCTAGAACTGTATAGTATCACTTTACAAATATGAAAGATGTTACTCTCTAAGTTCCATGAATGGCCTCACGAACTCCATCTCATCCGCATGTACATGGGGTACAAGCCTTTTGGAACCAGATCCACTTCTGGACTCTTGTAGTTTTCTTAAGTACCACTTATAACAGTCCCTTAAACCCTTCCAGCGAGTTTGTAAAGTTATCACTGCAAAACATAAACGGGAACATAATCAATTATGTATTTTGTCTTTCAGATACCTGGCAACCGGTCATTCTTTAATAAGCCTACATTATGAGTTCATATCGGGCAGGTCGACTATCAGCTACATCATCTGAGAAACCTGCCAAATTTTATAGGATGTGCTTAACACCATAGTGATAAAGAGGCCTACACCAGAGAATTGGCGTGATATTGCAAATCTATTTTTGAGTCAGTGCAATTTCCCCAATTGCATTGGAGCTATCGATGGGAAGCATGTGCATGTCATTAAGCCTGTTGATAGCGTAAGTATGTACTTCAATTAAAAAAAATATTGCTCCTTTGTACTGCTTGCCGTTGCTGTTTCCAACTACTGTTTCACCTATATAGATATAGGATCCTATGGAAGTACCTGCGATGCTCGGATTTTTGCTAATTAATCCTTTGGTCAAAGGCTACAGGAAAATCAACGCAATCTTCCGGAAAAGTGTCCTCTTCCTGGCACAACTGAACCCCTGCTACCCTATGTGTTTGTAGCGGATGAGGACTTTGCGTTGGGTGAACACATGATGAGGCATTACTCTAGAAGGAAAAAAAGGAAGTTGTTGGGCAGGATTTGGTAGAGTATTGGTGGTCTATCGCATCCCAATGTGATAAATAGAACAAAATTTTGTGGGCTTTGTGTGCATCAACACAGCCCAATACCCCTAGGGGATGCTTAGGGTAAAGATAGACACTGATGAGGTATATGCAATTCAAAAAAGTGTGGGTTTATTAACAGAGACGCATATCAATGCATATAATATACAATACAAAATGTTCAAATTGTCACAGCATACAGAATAGCATATATAGTTTTTTTAACATGTCACAGCATGAACATAAAAAATGTTGAGACAGGGAAAACTTGCTTTATGCGTATATATTGAGGAAAACGCCAACATGTTTCGGACTGGGATGCGATAGACCACCAATACTCTACCAAATCCTGCCCAACAACTTCCTTTTTTTTGTTAAAACCTATGGTTACCCCATACAAATCCCCTATCTGGGCGGTTTTTGGCTAGTCTGTACCCTACTCCTTTATACTCAATTTTTACAATCCTCCTTGCTAGGCATTATATCCCTTGGACTATACCTGTCTCAAACTTTTTAAACAATCTTTGCTATTAAAGTACAGTTTGTCACATTGCCATTATAGACCGGAACCTTCTACTCACCATGGCATTATACTTAGGAGATGAATGGGACACTCGCATGACAAACACTATGCACAATTTTGAGTCAAACGAGTATATCCAATCACAACTCAAATATACCTTTTTGAACCTTACACATACTGTCCAAAAAAAAGCCTCACTCTTTTGGCATATTAAATCGTTCAAAGAATACATTGCCCATTAACCCCTTTGGTCTGAGGGTACAAATTTTTCCCACTTTTCAGGACATCTGCCCAGACTTCAAACAATCCTGGGAGAATGTCCTGAAACAATGCTCGATAGAGCTAATGAAGCTACTCATCCAGGTATATGAGTCACAGATGACCCTTTTAGACACAAAACTTGAACTGATCAATACACAACTTGCCCAATTTATTGATCACCCCTTGTACATTTCACTAGATGAACAATTAAAAACTCGCTTTGACAAATTTAATCACGATATTTTGTCACAGAAGGACAAAAAATTCTTCCGTGACAAGAAAGCGCTCCATGAAGAACGCGCCTACAAATGGAACGAAGTGAACCGTGTGGCTCGCCCTCCGGCCCCCACGCGGCTCACTTCCAAATTGCCTCCCTCTCGCCCCACCACTGACAGGACCCACACTTCTTCCCAGTCTTCTCACAAACCCAATTATCCTTTGGGTTCTCGTAAACCCAAAAGAGGTCGCACACCTAATTTTTCCAGTGACGATGTGTCCGACATGGAGAGAACTCCCGGCGCCTCCCCTGACAGGGGGAACACCGATTTTTTAGACAAAATGCGTGCATCACAAAAGATTCAACGGCAAAACACGCTACACAACCCAAAACTCAAGAAAACAACATGCAACATTATTAACCTATCTTCGTACACACTCACCCACCACAAAACCTCTGTCCTTGAAAAAGGACTCACTTTCTGTCCAGTATCACAGCTTGATAAATTTACTGCTATTAAAGATATACATTTGTTTATTCGCAAATTGCTGTTACACAGTATATACACTCCTAACCCATTTTCTGACACAGCCATACACACTGCCACAGAAACCACTGCCCTCCAGCAACTCACCGAGCTCCTGGAGGAAAATGATCCCACAGATCTGATTGACACCATTGATCTAGACAACATCTTAGCTAATATAGAAGATGATGGTTCCAGCCACCCTCTTCACACTCATCACAAAATCAGTTTAAAGAAAAAATCTAGTTTTTTTCCACCACCTAGCACTAACCCTCGTGCAGCACTTTTTTTACAATCAGTGACCCGCGAAATTCGCAATTTGAAAATTTCCCCTATTCGCCCCAAAATTAGAAACCTTTCCTACAACCAACACCTTGCTCTACAAAATCTCAAAACAAACCCCTCAATCATAATCAAACCAGCGGACAAAGGTGGAAATATAGTCATTCTAGATAGAACAGACTATGTTGACATGTGCCAGGATATACTACGCAACAGGGAGTGGTATATGATAATTCCAAGTTCCCAAATCAAATCTTTTCAACAAGAGCTATATACACTTATAGATGGCGCCTCTAGACAAGGCACCATCGATAAGTCTACTACTGAATACATTAGGACGAAATTCCCTAGAGAGGCTACTTTTTATGCACTACCGAAAGTGCATAAGAATTTGCCCAGACCACCAGGCAGACCGATCGTCTCCGGACGCGGCTGCCTCACGGACAATCTCAGTTGCTATGTCGACAAACTACTTCAACCCTTGGTACTTGCTTTACCATCATATATACGTGATACCACACACCTACTTCAAGGTCTGTCGGACCTCCATGTCGATGCCCACACTATTTTGGTCGCCATCGACGTGGAGGCCCTATACAGTTCCATACCTCATTCCTTGGGATTACTGGCCATTCAACACATACTATCCACCACTGGGACCTACCCCCCTGACTTATCTATATTAATCCTTAGAGCTCTCAAATTCATACTCACTCACAACTTTTTTTCATTCAACGGATCCCACTACCTCCAAGTACAGGGCGTCGCCATGGGCACATGTTGTGCGCCGGCGTACGCGAACCTGTACTTGGGGGAGTGGGAACGAAAACTTTTTTTGGATGATGCTGCTAGCATATACACCAAATATATAGCGACTTTTCGGCGCTATATTGACGATATTCTGATCCTGTGGCAAGGCCCGACTGAAATCCTACATCAATTCCTACTATTTTTAAATACTTCCAACTCCCTAAATTTGAAATTTACCATGACATATAGTAATACCTCAATTTCTTTCCTTGACCTTACACTTACTAAGGATCAAGATGGGCATCTCCAGAGCCACCTGTTCCGAAAACCAACAGCTGGCAATACAATCCTGGCCGCCTCCAGTTTTCACCCACAGCCATTACTAAACTCGATCCCATTTGCTCAATACCTCCCGCCCGGCGAAACTGCTTGACGGATACCTCCTTTGAACACGAGGCCTCCGTCTTACGCACAAGACTACGAGCACGGGGCTACAAAAACAGCGTCCTTAAAGATGCATATAAGAAAGCCAAATCCAAACCACGCTCCACATTACTTTGTACCAAAACTTCTACACAAGCCAATACTCCCTTGAGAATTATAACGAATTATTGCCAACAATACAACCAAATTACCCAAATACTTTCTAAACATTGGCATATCATTGCCACTGACAAATCTCTTTCACCCTTTGTCCCGACACACCCCTTGGTTACATATAGACGCTCCCCATCCCTTCGAGATAAACTCATTAACAGTGAATATATATCCACTAATAGGCCCCACAAACAACTAAAGGGTACCTTTCCATGTGGGAATTGTGGTTACTGCAAATACCTTTGTAAATCTAATATGCACAATGCGTTGCCAAATGGTCAACAATTCTTCCCCCAACACTACGTGAATTGTCGATCCATTGGCATAGTGTACCTACTTGAATGTGAATGCGGATGTTTCTATGTGGGAAAGACCAAACTACCTTTTTGGAAACGTATATATGGTCATATCTGCAGTGTCAACCAGAGAGACCCTGATTTGCCCCTGGGATGACACTGTATGATTGTCCATCACGACTCTACTCCAAAAATTCTGTTCAAAGCTTTGGATCACATCCCACCACCCACTCGAGGAGGTGACTACAATAAAGCTTTATTACAAAGCGAATTGAGATGGATTTTCCATTTAAATGCGACCCTACCTCCTGGCCTCAACGAGGCCTTCAACTTTAAACCTTACCTAGAAGGATTCCAATCTGGAGTCTGCGAACTTGATCTTTGACCTCTTTCCCACATGCAAACATCCGACATACCCATGTACCTGTATTTTTACTTATAAATACCATCATATGCCTAATGATGTATTATCCATTGCCAAGTTCACGGTTCATGTTCCATGTATGTGCCTTAACACAAATAGGTTTTAAAACCTCAGCATTACATTGTTGTCCTAGTACAAAGTGTTTCAACAGTGTCTATGTACCATGTGCAGTTTTTGTTTGGCTTACACCATATATGTACCAGATAACCAACTCTCCATAGACTATATCTCTCTTTAAAACATAAATGACACTGGCTGCGATCACTCAGGTATGCTGCCCGGCGCGGGTAAGACAGTGCGCATGCGCCAAGTCTACAGTGCGCATGCGCCGCCTTCCATCCAGGCTAGGCATCCTCCATCCTTATGCCTTCCTGTTTGCGCTCCAGCTTGGAGCGCAGACGGACCGGCGGAACCCGTTACCCGCGTCGGTGACGTCACGACGCTGTACGCGACTCCTCCCTCCATGGGCGTGCTCGCGCCCAGCGCCGCCTCGCCAGAGGTCCTATGGGGAATACTTACAGCGCTATTGCCGCTCCCCCCTTACCCATAGCCAATCCACAATCAGCTATTCTTACGCAATACAAGCGTTTACACACAGCTGATTGTAATTACCTCCCAGCATTTAAACCGCCCGCCATGGAGGGCTTACACATGCTGTCTACTCTCTGGCATCCACTGACAACTTCCCTTAGACACCTTGAGACTCAGGTAACCAACTTTTATGCCATTTCTTCCATCTTTTTGGCCGCTCTTGCCATGCTACCGGTTACTTATGACTCTCATATCTTTTACTCTATTATAGCTTTATATACTGCCTGGCTATACGTCTACAAGACACGGGCCTACAGCCTTTCTCTTGTTTAGGACCTTGCAACTGCCTGAACCCATTGCAGCCTGGTGTCCTGCCATATGGCAATATCTACTTTGCTTTTATCTTGCACAGAGACTATCCCAGTGCATATCCTTGCCACACAAGCCAATACCTTGGCCCGTCACCTCCTCTGGCATCTCTCCAAACAAAAATTGCATGCGAGTACTACACCCACAACATCACCACATCATACCGCTCTATATGGTAAAAAAACAAACAGTATTCTTTGTTGTAAACCCTATGTACTAACCTTTGATCTATTCACACATTTTAGATGTGAAACAAAAGGATATTAAACTACCTTGAAAAAGGACTAAAGTCTGAAACATGTTGGCGTTTTCCTCAATATATACGCATAAAGCAAGTTTTCCCTGTCTCAACATTTTTTATGTTCATGCTGTGACATGTTAAAAAAACTATATATGCTATTCTGTATGCTGTGACAATTTAAACATTTTGTATTGTTTATTATATGCATTGATATGCGTCTCTGTTAATAAACCCACACTTTTTTGAATTGCATATACCTCATCAGTGTCTATCTTTACCCTAAGCATCCCCTAGGGGTATTGGGCTGTGTTGATGCACACAAAGCCCACAAAATTTAGTTCTATTACTCTAGAAGGAAACTGACCACTCTGAAAAAGGTTTTCAACTACCGCTTAACAAGGGCAAGAAGGGTGGTTGAGTGCAGTTTTCGAAATTCTAGCCAATAAATGGCGTTTCCTACATACAGTAATAGGCTTAAATATCGAAAATGCTATTACTGCAGTGAAAGCAGCATGCGTGCTGCACAATTTTGTCAGGGTACAGGACGGATACTGTTTTGAGGATTCTCTCATGCACGAAATGGAAAGTGCACACCTCAGTGCTACGAGGGGATCCAGTGACGGTGCCACTGTGCGCGATCAATTTAACTCTTATTTTATTTCACCAGGCTGGTGAAATACAGTGGCAAATGGTCGCCATTTCATAATTTCCTTCATAAATATTTTTTTGAAACTGTTTGGATTTCCTATCCAATATCTTTTGTTCGATTTTTGAGTTGCTGATGTGAACATGTGATATGGTGCAATTGTTATGCCTTTTCAAATGCCACTGTAATGTGAGTGTTATTGTGTCTACAAAATAAAAAATTATTTACTATAAAAAAAAAAAATATTTTGATTGTTGTTTTTTCTGTAAAGTAGCCTGCTATGTTATTTTACACTTTAGTTATTGTGTTCAATAAATTTTGGATGTTAAAATTTTGTTTAAAAATGTATTTTATCTGTGGTTATATTGTTCAATCATTATCTAAATAAAATTACAATAGAGCTACACATCAGTGACAGACTTCGCCAGGTTTCTCCATACTCCTGTCCTCAAGTTATTATTATTTTTTTTTAAATCAAAAAGGTTTTTATTGAACAAAAAGTAAACATACAACTCAAATTACAGCTCTCAACTCAGACACGAACACATTTGCAAATTAAAGGGGTACATACATTCCTGCAGGAAGGGCCAACAACATTTCAACAATTTCCCAAACTGTTCTTTCATCCTCCTGTATTGCAGAGACAAGGCTCTGTTTAATCTAGGCCTGTCATAGCGTATGTATGCTGAATTATCCATGATTTATATCCTAAAACAGATATCCAGCCAGCATACACCCTCTCCCCCTGGTTTCCATTCTTATTACAGCAATCTGTCTATGATCAAGTCCACCGGCGCGAGGCCCGGTGTATCCAGCCAAGGAGCCCATAGTCTATCGTACTTTTCTGGTCGTCCCCTGTGTTGAAAGACATCTTTTTCCATCCTAATAGTATCCCCCATTTATGTTATCCATTCCCCTAGCGCTGGAGGCTCTGCTGCCTTCCAATGCCGGAGAATCATTTTGCGTGCCTGGAACAAGGCCCTGGCCACCGCCTGCTTAACTATGTCTGTCATAGGGACGTCGTCAAGGATCCCAAGTATACATGGCTTCGGGTCAGTTGGTATAGTAAGTTGATATGCTCTGTTAACTGTGGCTACCACCCCCATCCAGAATAAGTGGAGTTTGGGACACCTCCACATCAGGTGGATTAAGTCTCCATGGTCTCTCGCGCATCTAGGGCATCTAGCGTCCTGACGTACCCCCATTTTGAAAAGTCTGTCAGGAGTGTAGTGTACTCTGAGCACAATATATAGCTGGGATAGTCATTGAGCGACATTGACTGAACACAATTGTACTGCCTGAAGTGCTTCCTCCCATTGCTCGCTCTCAAATGTCCCCACATCCCTCTCCCATTTATTAAAAGCCGTCTGTGAGAATCCCTGTATGAAGAACCGTGGAATATATTCTGGAAATGAATCCCTAAAATTGCGATACATCCTCCATTAATCTGAAAATTGGGATCGGTGAAAGAGTCCACGGGGGCTCCCCCAGCTTGTGCCCTCACTAGATGCTGCAGTTGTAAATAGTAAAAGAGCATAGTCTGCGGGAGTTGAAATCTCTCCCCCAAGTCAGCGAAGGGAGTCAGGTTACCCACGGTGAAAATGTGCTTCACGTGGGTTATGCCGTGTCTCTTCCACCGTGCCCCGCAGTCCAGAGATAGTAATTCCTCAAAATACTTGTTATCCCATATTGGGCTGTATTCAGTAAAACCCTTGACTCCCTGTATTTGTCTAAGCTTGTTCCATACTTTCTGCATAAGCGCATAAGTGGGATACCGTTTGTTTGATTTTGCGTACGCTAGGGCCTCCATACCTGTAAGTACATCTCCATGACCAGTAGACAAACACATCAGAGCCCTGATGGGTTCGGATTGAATGGGCGTCTCCTCCCCCTCTTCCGTTGTTGGCATAGCTCTGGCAATATGTTGCGCCTGGGCTGCCAGGTAGTAAGCCCAATGATTAGGGAGGGCAAGGCCTCCAGCCTCCTTAGGATTTTGAAGTTGTTCCAGTTTTATCCGTGGGGGTTTATCCAGCCATATAAAACCTCAAGATCGAATGAATAATTCTGAACATTTTTAGGGGGATTACCATAGGTGTGTTATGCAAAATATACAGGAGTTGGGGCATGAAAATCATCTTTATTAAGTTAATCCTGCCCACCAGGGACATTTTCAGTCATGCCCAGATTTTGGTCTTATCTCGAATCCTATTTAACAGTGTGGTCAAATTAAGTAAGATATAGTCAAGTGGTTGTATGCCCAAATACTTCATACCAGGGGATACCGGTATATTGTGTAGTGCCTGACCAACCCTGTCCGAGGTTTTATCCAGCAGTAGTAATGACGATTTCGACCAGTTAATGGTCAGACCCGAGTAAATTCCAAAATTTCGGATTATGTCCATGGCACCTCTAAGGGAGTCAGAAGTGTCTCCCAGGAAGAGCATGGTGTCGTCCGCGTAAAGCATGACTTTTTCCTGAAGGCCTCCATACTGAAAACCATGTACCTCCTGACTTGCTCTAATCAGGGCTGCCATGGGTTCGATGGCGATGGCGAAGAGGAGGGGCGACAGCGGGCAACCTTGACGGGTGCCTCTGTGCAGGGTGAATGGGTCAGATAAGTGTCCCCCCTCTTATAGTTGCCCGTGGTGAGCAATACAGCAGCTTCACCCAGGCCAAAAATCCTTCGCCAAAGCCAAACTTGCCCATGACAGCCCATAAATACTCCCATTCCACGCTGTCAAACGCCTTGTGGGCGTCCAAGGAAAGCAAGGCTCTGTCCCCCATATTATCAGATTGTGTTTGGATGTTCAGAAATAACCTACGGAGGTTAATGGCCGTAGATTTTTGGGGCATAAAGCCTGCCTGGTCTGAGTGGATAATGTTGGATATGGCCCCATTGAGTCTAATGGCCAACACCTTGGCCAGTATTTTGATATCACTCTGCAAGAGTGATATCGGTCTATATGACCCTGGATCCAATGGGTCCTTACCTGGCTTTAAAATGAGGACTATACTGGCTCTGGTCATGGAGTCGGGCAGTCGCTGGGATTCTTTCACGTAGTTAAGTACTTTCAAGAGGCGAGGTAAAATTACCTCTTCATATTGTTTGAAAATTTCCATCGGGAGACCATCGTCTCCCAGTGCTTTAGAATTAGGGGAGAGCGCCCTGTAGTTCTTTGAGACTTATTGGGGAGTCAAGGAGTGCACGTTGAGAGTCAAATAGTTCAGGCAGTCCAATGTTCCCTAGGTAGTCTCCCAGGTCAGTAGTCGAGTAAGTCACTCTGGAACGGTATAAGTCGGAGTAGAATTTTACTAGTTCCGCCATGACCTGAGTCTGGCCGTTTACCAGTTTCCCACCCTCTGTGCGTAATGCTCCAATAGATGGAGATGTCTGTGATGCCTGTACAATCTTGGCTAGAAGACGGCCCGTTTGTTCTCCCTCCTCGTAAAAGGCCTGCTTATTAAAGAATCTTTTCCTATCCGCTGTTTCCCCTGAGATGCGGGTAACCGCTTCTTGAGCAGCCACCCACGCGGCTCTAGCCGCTTCCGAAGGGTCAGCAATGTACTCTGCCTCTAGCCGGCTTACCAGGCATTCTGCCTGTTCCTTAATAGCATCTCAAGTTATTATTGAAACACTGCTTTTTTGAAGCAGGAACGTGGGGCAATACAGTTCAGGCACCATTAGTACTGAGTGTATGGGGTGGTCTACTGTTGCTGTCAGTGGATCTACTGTTGATGTCAGTGGATCTACTGTTGCTGTCAGTGGATCTACTGTTGCTGTCAGTTGCCACGTGACCTGTCACATGACCTGCCAAGTGACCTGCCACGTGACCTGCCACAAGTGCCACGCGACCTGCCACAAGTGCCACGTGACCTGCCACGCGACTTGCCACCTGACCTGCCACAAGTGCCATGTCACTTGCCACATGACCTGCCATGTGACCTGCCTCAAGTTGGTATTGAAACACTGCTTTTTTGCAGCATGAATGTGGGGGAATACAGTTCAGGCACCATTAGTACTGATAGTATGGGTTGGTCTACTGTTGCTGTCAGTGTATCTACTGTTGCTGTCAGTGGATCTACTGTTGATGCCAGTGGATCTATTGTTGCTGGGGTGTTATATTGTTGCTGTCTGCAGGGGATATATTATACTGCTTTTCTTGTTAAAAAGTTCTATACAAAACTGTTAGTAACAAAAATCTCAAGAAGGGGTGGTCTTGGGAGGTGGGTTGGGGGTGGAACCAAGGAATTGTGCGAAAGGGGGAGTTTATGCACCTATTCTCTGTGAAAAAGAAGACCTGTATGGAACTACAACAATCATGCCTAGTCAAGGACAACAGACATATAATAAAGGTTAAACTTACATTTGTCAGTTCTGTAACATTTGCTGTCTTTGCACATCTGTTTAGAACATTTCACCTCACTTTCCGTCCCAATGACAAATGTTTTTGGAAAAGTGGGGTTTTAATTGAAACAAGGATTGGTGATAAAGCATCAGTAGAGAGGAGATACCTTTTTCCCAAATTAAATCTAACAGGATCGAATTTCCCTTCCTAGGGGTAGATTTCCTCTCACTTCCTGTTTTCTCTTTCCGTTTGCAAGTAGGAGTCGTTTGTAAGTTGGATGTTTGAAAGTAGGGGCCTGCCGTATATACTCTGCAGAAATTTGCCCCATTAGATGTTGGTGTAGCCACAAGACTGTAAGCCCTCACAGTTACTCTTGGTGGGCACAGGAATGGGCCCTGCTGTGAGTTATTAGATCAAGATTTGTAATTGCATGCACCTGTTGAACAGGGCAGAAAAATTGGGCCTTTGGTGGTGGTGGTGGACGGTGTTGCACCAAGACTGTAAGCCCTCACAGTTACTCTTGGTGGGCGCAGGAATGGGCCCTGCTGTGAGTTATTAGATCAAGATTTGTAATTGCATGCACCTGTTGAACAGGGCAGAAAAATTGGGCCTTTGGTGGTGGTGGTGGTGGACGGTGTTGCCACAAGACTGTAAGCCCTCACAGTTACTCTTGGTGGGCGCAGGAATGGGCCCTGCTGTGAGTTATTAGATCAAGATTTGTAATTGCATGCACCTGTTGAACAGGGCAGAAAAATTGGGCCTTTGGTGGTGGTGGTGGTGGTGGACGGTGTTGCCACAAGACTGTAAGCCCTCACAGTTACTCTTGGTGGGCGCAGGAATGGGCCCTGCTGTGAGTTATTAGATCAAGATTTGTAATTGCATGCACCTGTTGAACAGGGCAGAAAAATTGGGCCTTTGGTGGGGGTGGACGGTGTTGCCACAAGACTGTAAGCCCTCAAAGTTACTCTTGGTGGGCGCAGGAATGGGCCCTGCTGTGAGTTATTAGATCAAGATTTGTAATTGCATGCACCTGTTGAACAGGGCAGAAAAATTGGGCCTTTGGTGGGGGTGGACGGTGTTGCCACAAGACTGTAAGCCCTCACAGTTACTCTTGGTGGGCGCAGGAATGGGCCCTGCTGTGAGTTATTAGATCAAGATTTGTAATTGCAGGCACCTGTTGAACAGGGCAGAAAAATTGGGCCTTTGGTGGTGGTGGTGGTGGTGGACGGTGTTGCCACAAGACTGTAAGCCCTCACAGTTACTCTTGGTGGGCGCAGGAATGGGCCCTGCCGTGAGTTATTAGATCAAGATTTGTAATTGCATGCACCTGTTGAACAAGGCAGAAAAATTGGGCCTTTGGTGGTGGTGGTGGACGGTGTTGCACCAAGACTGTAAGCCCTCACAGTTACTCTTGGTGGGCGCAGGAATGGGCCCTGCTGTGAGTTATTAGATCAAGATTTGTAATTGCATGCACCTGTTGAACAGGGCAGAAAAATTGGGCCTTTGGTAGTGGTGGTGGTGGACGGTGTTGCCACAAGACTGTAAGCCCTCACAGTTACTCTTGGTGGGCGCAGGAATGGGCCCTGCTGTGAGTTATTAGATCAAGATTTGTAATTGCATGCACCTGTTGAACAGGGCAGAAAAATTGGGCCTTTGGTGGTGGTGGTGGTGGTGGACGGTGTTGCCACAAGACTGTAAGCCCTCACAGTTACTCTTGGTGGGCGCAGGAATGGGCCCTGCTGTGAGTTATTAGATCAAGATTTGTAATTGCATGCACCTGTTGAACAGGGCAGAAAAATTGGGCCTTTGGTGGGGGTGGACAGTGTTGCCACAAGACTGTAAGCCCTCAAAGTTACTCTTGGTGGGCGCAGGAATGGGCCCTGCTGTGAGTTATTAGATCAAGATTTGTAATTGCAGGCACCTGTTGAACAGGGCAGAAAAATTGGGCCTTTGGTGGTGGTGGTGGTGGTGGACGGTGTTGCCACAAGACTGTAAGCCCTCACAGTTACTCTTGGTGGGCGCAGGAATGGGCCCTGCTGTGAGTTATTAGATCAAGATTTGTAATTGCATGCACCTGTTGAACAGGGCAGAAAAATTGGGCCTCAGGCACTGGTGCTGGTGCCACAACACTGCAACCCCTCACAGATACTGTAGTTGGAGCACAGCAGTCAGACGTGTTGCGAAGCATTACTTAAAAAATTGTAATTACACGCCCCTGTTAAACAGGGGCTGAAAAATTGTGCCTTAGGCATTGGTGCTGGTGCCACAACACTGCAACCCCTCACAGATACTGTACTTGGAGCACAGCAATGAGACCTGTTGCAAAGCATTGCCTAAAAATTGTAATTACACGCCCCAACAGGGGCTGAAAAATTGTGCCTTAGGCACTGGTGCTGGTGCCACAACACTGCAACCCCTCACAGATACTGTACTTGGAGCACAGCAATGAGACCTGTTGCAAAGCATTGCCTAAAAATTGTAATTACACGCCCCAACAGGGGCTGAAAAATTGTGCCTTAGGGGTGCTGGTGCCACAACACTGCAACCCCTCACAGATACTGTACTTGGAGCACAGCAGTCAGACATGTTGCGAAGCATTGCTTAAAAAATTGTAATTACACGCCTCTGTTAAACAGGGGCTGAAAAATTGTGCCTTAGGCAACGGTGCTGGTGCCACAACACTGCAACCCCTCACAGATACTGTACTTGGAGCACAGCAATGAGACCTGTTGCAAAGCATTGCCTAAAAATTGTAATTACACGCCCCAACAGGGGCTGAAAAATTGTGCCTTAGGCATTGGTGCTGGTGCCACAACACTGCAACCCCTCACAGATACTGTATTTGGAGCACAGCAATGAGACCTGTTGCAAAGCATTGCCTAAAAATTGTAATTACACGCCCCAACAGGGGCTGAAAAATTGTGCCTTAGGGGTGCTGGTGCCACAACACTGCAACCCCTCACAGATACTGTACTTGGAGCACAGCAGTCAGACATGTTGCGAAGCATTGCTTAAAAAATTGTAATTACACGCCCCTGTTAAACAGGGGCTGAAAAATTGTGCCTTAGGCAACGGTGCTGGTGCCACAACACTGCAACCCCTCACAGATACTGTACTTGGAGCACAGCAGTCACACCTGTTGCGAAGCATTTTAAAAAAAAATTGTAATTACACGCCCCTGTTATACAGGGGCTGAAAAATTGTGCCTTAGGCACTGGTGTGGTGGCACCCAGAAACAAAAATGTTCTTGCAAGCTATCAAGGAATGGATAATTGAGGAGGAGGAAGAGGATAGTCAGTGAACATAACAGGACAGTCACTCAGCATCAGCATAGGCAGTCTTGAAGGGATGTGATATTATAAATTATTCAGTTATATCCGCTTCAGGTGCCTGGTAGCTGGTGGTGATCCAAGACTGATTAATTTTTATGAAGGTCAGTCGATCAACCGAGTCGGTGGACAGGCGCACCCTGTGATCGGTGACAAATCCTCCAGCAGCACTGAATGTGCGTTCGGAAAGAACGCTGGATGCAGGACAGGCCAGTAGCTCAATTGCATACTGTGCAAGCTCTGGCCAGTGATCCATCCTCAAGACCCAGTAAGCCAGAGGATTTTCGGTGGGAAAGGTGTCCAAGTCTGACTTTGCCCCAAGGTATTCCTGCACCATGTATATCAGACGCTGGCGATGGTTGCTGGAACCGATCATACCTTGGGGCTGCGGACTAAAAAATTGTCTGAACGCATCGGTCAGACGTCCACCTTCCCCACTGCTCCTTCTGCTACTGATTGAAGCCTCAGCAACTCGTCGTCCAGGACCAGGAGTTTGTAACCTCCCAGTTTCTGGGAACGCGTTGCACAGACCTTTCTGCAAGGCCTCCCTGAGATGTCTCATCCTCTGCTCCCTCTGCGACGGCAAGATAAGGTCCGCAACCTTACCCTTGTACCGTGGATCAAGGAGAGTGGCCAGCCAGTAATGGTCCCTCTCCTTGATCCGAAGAATACGAGGATCCTTCCGCAGGCTTTGCAGGATCAGGGAGGCCATGCAACGTAGGTTAGCTGAGGCATTCGGTCCGGAGTCTTCTGGGTCACTGAGGACAACATGATCGCCAGCCACCTCCTCCCAGCCACGTACAAGTCCACTGGTTTGTTGGGACTGTACATCATCCCTAAAAGACTGCTGCTGCTGATGCTGAGTGCCAGGCTCCACCTCCATGCTCACACAATCCTCCTCCTCTTCCTGTGTAATGGGTGGGACAGAAGGAACACTGTCTCGATAAAGGGGGCCTTGAGAGGCAAGGAAGTCCTCCTCTTCCTGCCTCTGTTCTGCCTCAAGTGCCCTGTCCATTATCCCACGCAGCGTATGCTCCAACAGGTGGACAAGAGGTACAGTGTCACTGATGCATGCACTGTCACTGCTCACCATCCTCGTGGCCTCCTCAAATGGTGAGAGGACAGTGCATGCATCCCTGATCATGCTCCACTGGCGTGGGGAAAAAAAGCCAAGCTCCCCTGACCCTTTCCTGGTGCCGTAGTCGCAAAGGTACTCATTGATGGCCCTCTGCTGCGTGTGCAGTCACTGCAGCATGGCCAACGTTGAGTTCCACCTGGTGGGCATGTCACATATTAGGCGGTTCTTGGGCAGGTTCAGCTCCTTTTGCAGCTCAGCCAGCCGAGCACTGGCATTATACGATCGGCGGAAATGCACACAGACTTTCCTGGCCTGCCTCAGGACATCCTGTAAGCCTTGGTACCTGCCCAAGAACCGCTGCACCACCAGATTGAGGACTTGAGCCATACAGGGCACATGGGTGAGCTGCCCCTGTCGCAGGGCGGAGAGGAGGTTGGTGCCATTGTCAGAAACCACCATTCCTGGCTTAAGCTGGCGTGGCGTCAACCACCTCTCGGCCTACCCCTGCAGAGCTGCCAGAACCTCTGCCCCAGTGTGGCTCCTGTCCCCCAAACACACCAGCGCAAGCACGGCATGGCATCTTTTTGCCTGCGTACTCGCGTAGCCCCTTGTACGCCTACGGAGCACCGCTGGTTCCGAGGATAGAGCACTCGAAGAGGCCATGGAGGAAGAAGAAGAGGAGGGGGTGGAGGAGAGAGGTGTGTCACAACCAATAGTAGCATTTTGGAGGCGTGGTGGCGGAACAACCTCCAACACTACTGCACCTTGTCCTGCATCCCTCCCAGCTGCCAATAGAGTGACCCAATGGGCCGTGAAAGACAGATAATGTCCCTGTCCATGCCTGCTGGACCATGAGTCAGCGGTAATATGCACCTTACCGCTGACCGCCCTGTCCAGCGAGGCATGGACATTGCCTTCCACATGCCGGTAGAGAGACGGAATCGCCTTCCATGAGAAAAAGTGGCGTTTGGGAACCTGCCACTGAGGAACCGCACATTGAACAAACTCACGGAAGGGGGCCGAGTCTACCAACTGAAAAGGCAGCAGTTGAAGTGCTAGCAGTTTAGCCAAGCTAGCATTCAACCGCTGGGCATGTGGATGGCTGGGAGTATACTTCTTTCGACGGTCCAGCAGCTGGGGAAGGGAAATTTGCCTGCTACAATCGGACGTCGGTGTACTGCAAGTACTTGGTTGTGACACACCTAATTCTACACCTTCAGTCCTCTCAGAGCAGCTTTCAGAGAGGACTAAAGATATAGTGGGGGTGGAGATCACAGCTGATGAGGAGCAAGGAGAGGTCCGCTTTGTTCTTTGGTGTGGGTCTTTAATGTGCGATTGCCAACGAGCTGCATGGCAGGTCGACATATGTCTGGTCATGCTTGTGGTGCCCAAGCGGCTGATGTTTTAGCCACGTGAGATACGCTTGAGACAAATATTGCAAATAGCAGTGGTGCGATCTGATGCACTCATCTCAAAAAAGGCCCACACCAAAGAACTTTTGTGATAACGTGCAGAGGCAGCGCCCTGCACAGGCGGAGCTCTGCGGTGTGATTCAGTTGGTGTGCTGGCCTCTAGCTGGCCTCCAGGGGGCATCCTGCCTTGTTGGACATGTGCCGCCGCATCCTCCTCCTCCTCCTCCTCCTCTCTCCCTTCAGGCACCCACGTGGAGTCAGTGACCTCATCATCCCCTCCCTATTCACCACTAGAGCAAACCTGGCAGTAAGCTGCAGCTGGTGGAACATTACTGCCAGATTGCTGTCCTTCAGCATCCCCTCTCTCTGCGCGCACACTACTGCCTTCCTCAAGCTGGGTATCATCATCCGAGCCTTCAAATTGTTGGGCATCCTCCTGGAGCATGTACCCAACACTGTGCTCAAACAGTTCGGGGAACTCCTCAGGAGGACATGGTGGGTCTAGGGAAGGGGTGGCTGATGATGCCATTGACTACGCGTTGGCAGCTGCTCTGCCAGTACCCTGAGCCTGGGTGAGAGAGGATGAGGAGGATGAGGAGGGCTTGGTCATCCATTCTACCAAGCCTTCGGCATGATGCAGCTCAACATGTCCAGCTGCCGAAAACAAAGACAAGCGTATCCCATGGCCACGTGCTGATGACGATGCACGACCACGTCCACGACCAGCACTGTTGTCTCTAGAAACAGAGCCTGCTTGCCCTGTGTTCTTGCCTCGGGACGGTCTGCCTCTCCTTGGCGGTCTTCCAGCCATTGTAGTGGGTAGTGTATATTGTATAAAAAATAGAGCTCCTATGTGTGCTCACAACACACTGTAGGTCCTATGGGTGCTGACACAAACACACTAGAGGTACTATGTGTGCTGATGAAGAAATAGAGCTCCTATGTGTGCTCACAACACACTATAGGTCCTATGGGTGCTGACACAAACACACTATAGGTACTATGTGTGCTGACAAAAAAATATAGGTCCTATGTGTGCTCACAACACACTATAGGTCCTATGGGTGCTGACACAAACACACTATAGGTACTATGTGTGCTGACAAGAAAATATAGGTCCTATGTGTGCTCACAACACGCTATAAGTCCTATGGTTCCTGACACAAACACACTATAGGTACTATGTGTGCTGACAAGAAAATATAGGTCCTATGTGTGCTCACAAAGGAAACACTAGCGTGTGCTGACACAAACACAATATGGCTCCTATAAATCCCTGCCTGGGATGGGACAGAAGGTTGGGACAGAAGTTGGGTGCAATGCTGTTCTAACAGCACTGCGATTGGTGCTACTGCAATGCTGTACTAACAGCACGCACACACCAGACTAATCCCCAGCAGCAGATAATATCACACTCTGTGCAATCAGCAGCAATGATCAGTAATGATTTGAATGACTCAGGTCACGAGTTAGCAATGGTTTAGCAAAGAAGAAAATCAATCAGCAGACTGCTCTCCTAAAAGCCGGAACACATGTGCCCTGGGCCGACGGCGTGGCGGCCTTTTATAGAGTGGGCGTGTACTAAAGCCCCTGAGCTTTAATTGGCTACAGGCGTCCTGCCTGTAGCCAATTATTGCTCTCCTAGTTTCCGGCGCTGTGATTGGCCAAGCATGCGGGGTCACAGTGCATGCTTGGCCAATCATCAGCCAGCAATGCACTGTGCCGGCCGCAATGCATTGCGGGCCGCTCGCATCACACGAATGTGATGCGAACGGCCCAAATAGTTCTGGGCTCGCCGAGCGGGCGAACGACTGGTGCTCGATTCGAACATGGGTTCGAGCACCGGGCCCATCCCTAGTAGACAGCCTCTCTTCTATTCACTACCCTGGCTCTGCTAGACATTGTTGATCCTTGTATACAGGTAGAAGAATACAGAGACAATGTACAAAATGAAAGTAATCTCTGTGTTTGGGAAGGAGGGGCTGCCTGCAGCGGGGAGTACCTGGGTAAAATCCTTGCTGCTTATCTGGGTAAATTCCTTTCTACTTCCTGTAAAGTTGCCTTCAATATGTACAGGGATCCAACTTGGAGGCGACTTCCATTGAAATCAATGGGTACAAGTCGCCTGGAAGTTGTTTTGAAGTAGTACAGGAACCTTTTTTGAAGTCGGAGCGACTGCTGTAGTGTACATTAAGACAGCTCCATTAACTAACATTGATTTTCTCAACAGCGCGACTTGGGGCGACCTGAAATCAGATTCAGAGTTGCCCCTGTGTGAACCAGCCCCCCCCCCCTGTATTGCTTTGCGTCTATCTATTAAGTTCTTGTGGTAAAACCAAGGAAGCTTAGACTTCTGAAGTGTATCAAAGCTTTACTAAACAAGGAAAAATCTGCACATACAAACTGTAGGATGAACAATACAACACAACTTATAGCTTACAAAATATGCCTACACATATAAGCATGTATAATATGTGCACATTAAGCAAACTAAACAATTACTCAACTTAGGGGTCAAGATGTCCTCCATGGTCCTTTGCTCAGTCCACCTCCTGGAAACCATGTGTTTCCTCTTTGTTCTCCAAACACCACTGTCCCTCTGTCCCAAAACACATCTTTCTTTCAAACCCTCTTTATGACCCTCCCACCCACTTCCTGCAAAAAAACAACTTCCTTAGCTCATCTTCAAAACCTGGCTATCTGGTTTATTTACATATCAATGGAGGGGGAAGAGGCCTTTGTAGACATATGCTGTTACTAAATCTAAACTCTATATTATTGCAATAAAGTCACTATACAAATCCCCATAGCAACACATACCACCTCTTGACTTTATAGGATAATAGGAAACTTCCTAAAGCCTTTTGTCCAGGAAAGGGCAAAATAAACCCCCCGTATAAATGGGAGGAACAAATTCTCTTTCGACCTCCATTTTGTGGGCGGTCAGACGATTGGTTTGTCCCTGGAAGGCTGCAACATTACTTTTGAGCAGGGTTAACAATGTTTTTTGGCAGTTTGTAAAGAAAGTCCCAGATGAAAAGTCTCTTTTCTTCTTGGTCATAAGGAAAATGCTCAGATAAAAAGTCCACTCCAATTCAGCCACCTTTCCTCAGGCTCTCTTCTGGTCTGTCTCCTCCCATCCAGTATGGTCATCTGCTCTGCCTGCTCCACCTCTCGATGCTCAATACCTGAAAAGAGTAAGAGACAAAGCAGATTATATGTTCCTTCCAACTGTGCCAAAAAACATAGCTCACTGCTCACATTTCTCTATCTGCCCATTTCTAACTGCAAAACTATTGTAGGGTGCCCACTGTTGCCTTGAAACACTTTCACGCAAAGGCATTGACTTCCAACGTAACGAATAAATTTGCATGTCTCTCCGTGCTGTCCTGGGAAGCACACAGGCCTGCTGTTGTTCAGTCTTCACAGCATGGCACATTTTTGCAAAATGCCCCATTTTATGGCAACAGAAACACTTAATGTGACTGAATCTACCATTCCCAACCATTTGCTTCCACTTCTTAAACAATGCTGGTGTAGGAATCCCATCTATTTCCTCTCTAGGGACCCCCACCTTAAGTAAATCAATCCACACATGTCTCCTGGAGATCATAGGCCTTGCCTTTCTTGTATCTGACTCAACTCGGTCATTTGAGCTGATCAAATCCTCTGCTTCCCGGTTATGAGAAGTAACAGTGGCACATGTCCTACTTCTGCTTACAGGCTTTGGGCCTTTGTCCTTTGTTAGAGGGTCATTAGACTTGGTCTTGAGGGCTGCACACCACTCACTCAAATCTTCAGCTCGGCCTACAGGGGTTTGAACACACTTCAAAGCCACTGCAGGTTTAACTTTGATTACCCTCCTTTCTAAATCTTTTGCCTTGCTTGCAGTTTCTTCCAAACACTTGGATGCCACTGCAAGCAGCTCCTTCAGTAAATCTCTTTCTAATTCCGCCTTTTCCCTCTTTTCAGATTCAATATGTAGAGCATGCAGGAAGGGTAAACCAAACACAGCAACTGCCCGCATCTCTCCCTTACCGAACCCAAAACGTTTGAGACTAAAATCTGAGGAAAGATCACAGACTCCATCCCCCCAAGCTCTGTTCAAAGGTGAAGCATATCTAGCCAGCTCCTTTGCAACAGGCATCCACTGACTATTTCTGGCCCAGATAGGAAGGGTGCACGCCTTCAAGTCCTCCTGGACACCAGAAATCTTTGCAGCCTTACTCCTCCTAAACAGTGTACGCAGCATTTTCCCCCAGCACAAGCAACAAAACACACCATATAAAACAGGTCTGCTTCAGTTGAAATTTTAGCACAAATCACGGCCGAGCCCCCAATTGTATTGTTTTGCGTCTATCTATTAAGTCTTGTGGTAAAACCAAGGAAGCTTAGACTTCTGAAGTGTTTTAATGCTTTACTAAACAAGGAAAAATCTGCACATACAAACTGTAGGATGAACAATACAACACAACTTATAGCTTACAAAATATGCCTACACATATAAGCATGTATAATATGTGCACATTAAGCAAACTAAACAATTACTCAACTTAGGGGTCAAGATGTCCTCCATGGTCCTTATCTCAGTCCACCTCCTGGAAACCATGTGTTTCCTCTTTGTCCTCCAAACACCACTGTCCCTCTGTCCCAAAACACATCTTTCTTTCAAACCCCCTCTATGCCCCTCCCACCCACTTCCTGCAAAAAAACTACTTTCTTAGCTCATCTTCAAAACCTGGCTATCTGGTTTATTTACATATCAATGGAGGGGGAAGAGGCCTTTGTAGACATATGCTGTTACTAAATCTAAACTCTATATTATTGCAATAAAGTCACTATACAAATGCCCATAGCAACACACCCTAAGAGCCGGTTCACACCAGGGCGACTCAGGATCTGACTTCAGGTCGCCCCGAGACGCCCCAAGTCGTCCCAAGTCGCGCTGTAATGTTAATCTATGGAGCCGTCTCAATGCACACTACTGAAGTCGCTCCGACTTCAAAAAAGGTTCCTGTACTACTTCAATCCGACTTCTAGGCGACTTGTACCCATTGATTTCAATGGAAGTCGCCTCCAAGTCGGATCTCCATCTATTTTGAAGCGACTCTACAGGAAAAGAAATTTGTTTACTCAGGCAAACCCCACCCTCCCAGAGAGCTGATCATTCTGTGATTGGCCACAGCCAAAGTCGCCTGGCATGGGGGCGACTTGAAGTTGTGTTGTAAATAACTCAAAGTCACGTTGAAGTTGCTTCCAAGTTGCTTCCAAGTCACGTTGAAGTTGCTTCCAAGTTGCCTTGCTAAGTCGCGCTGTAAGTCGTGTTGCCCCAGTGTGAACCGGCACTTAGAGTCCATTCACACAGGGGCAACACGACTTCCAGCATGACTTTGGGAGGCAACTTGGACACGACTTAAGTATGAATCACAGCACAACTTGAGGCAACTTACAAGGCAACTTGAAGTTGCCTCCAGGACAGGGGACTTTGCCAGTGGCCAATCACATAATAATCAGCTTTGTGGGAGGGAGGGGTTTACCTAGAAAACTATTTTTACTTCCTGGAAAGTTGCTTCAGTTAAGACAGGAGATCCGACTTGGAGGCAACTTCCATTGAAATCAATGGGTACAAGTTGCCTAGAAGTCGGATTGAAGTAATACAGGAATCTTTTCTGAAGTCGGAGTGACTTCAGTAGTGTGCATTAAGACGGCTCTCATTCACTTACATTGATTTTATCATGTCGCGCGACTTGAGGCAACTTGGGGCGACTTCAAGTCGGATCCAAAATTGCCCCTGTGTGAATGGACTCTTAAAGTCACGTCACAATCTTTGGAGAAGTGACATTACAATTATTGTTCGAAAATTACCTTTACCACAGACTATAAAGTAAAGGAGAGTAAAATATATTGCATATTGGTGCATACAATTTAATCAATTAACCCAAATCAAGATTGACGGCCCATTGACTGTTTGGGTACAGACAGTAATCTGCAAAGATTTCTATTTTTCCAGCATAATGATATGATTTTCAGGGAAACGTGCAAAGTTCTAAATGTTTCCCTATCCTCTTGAGTGCTTGCTGTTTGCAGCAGCCAACCAGGATATACATAGACACAACCCACATATAAAATGCATTGCAGAGCCCAACAGATCCCATTACAATGTGCTCTAAAGAGAATCTGGTGCTTGTTCATGCAAACACAACAATGTAAACTTAATCTGGCCTCCAGCCCTCCACCACTCTCATTCCAAGTATATGTTTTACAACCAGGAAACAATATATTCCCCCGTTTGTCTTTTGACAATCTTTAGGTCAGCAGATGGCATGGTTTACTGAACATTGTACTAAGGTATATTTTTGTTTGTTTCTTCAAATTTTTAAATTAGTTGTATTCTATATATATTTTGGATGGATCATAATTAGGGATGAGCCGAACACCTCCCGGTTCGGTTCGCAGCAGAACATGCTAACAGGCAAAAAATTAGTTTGGACACCGTCACAAGTCTATGGTACACGAACATGAATAATCAAAAGTGCTAATTTTAAAGGCTTATATGCAAGTTATTGTCATAAAAAGTGTTTGGGGACCTGGGTCCTGCCCCAGGGGACATTTATCAATGCAAAAAGTTTTAAAAACAGAAGTTTTTTCGGGACCAGTGATTATAATAATGCTTAAAGTGAAACAATAAAAGTGAAATATTCTTTTAAATTTCATACCTGAGTGGTGTCTATAGTATGCCTGTAAAGTGGCGCATGTTTCCCGTGTTTACAGCAATCCCTGCACAAAATTACATTTCTAAAGGAAAAAAGTAATTTAAAACTACTCGCGGCTATAATGAATTGTCAGCCTCGGCAATACACATAAAAGTCATTGAAAAAAACGGCAAGGGATTCCCCCAGTCCATTACCAGGCCCTTTGTGTCTGGTATAAATATTAAAAATCCATACCAGACCCTTATCCGAGCACGCAACCTGGCAGGCTGCAGGAAAAGAGGGGGACGAGAGAGCGTCCCCCTCCTGAACCATACCAGGCCACATGCCCTCAACATGAGGAGGGTGCTTTGGGATAGGGGCCCCCCCAAAGCACCATGTCCCCATGTTGATGAGGACAAGGGCCTCATCCCCACAAGCCTATGCAAAAACAACTATATTGGATGTTATTGAGTCATTGAGTCCTGAGGGAAAGTAGCACGAAGCTTGTGGATCCACCTGGCCTATACTTGTAATATGTGTTGGTCAAAGCCACCTCCACATATGTGGGGATGTATCCTAGCCAAAACCAAAAAAATGTGGCGAGTCCTGACTATTTGCATGTTTCTCTGCAAAATGCATCCCAATCGGGCTCTCTAAGTTAGCACCTTTAATGTCTGCCATGGAAATATATATATTGGGCAAGGTAGGTAGAGATACGTTGGAGTCTATCGCATCCCAAATTTGAATAAATAAGAATAACAGTAGGCTATAGTGTGCATAAACACTGGCCAATATCCCTGAGGGATGCTTGGAGTGGAGATAGACGCTGGAGAGGTGTATGCTCTTAATAAAGTGAAATAGTTTATTAAAGAAAAATTGTACAGATATATAAATGCTGAATAGGGTTCAGTATGTTTGCATACATAATAAAGTAGGCTTGTACAGTTTTAACACATCAACAGCATGAACATACAAACACGTTGTGACAATTAAGAACTTGCTTGATACATGAGAAATAAGGATGATGCCAACATGTTTCGGACTTTGGTCCTTTATCAAGGCAGCTAGATATCCTTTAGATTCACATCTAGATGTGTGTAAGAATCATAAGGTTAGTACATATAGATTGGAGCAAAATAATACAGTCATATTAGACCATTGCTATATACAACCAGTATACTGCATAAAAGTTTGTATGGAAGTGTAGAGGTACTCACATGAGATGCCAATATTCATATTTGCCACAAAGGGGAACCCACTAGTCGTGGTGTAGAGGGGTGCAAACACATTAAGTGTTATAAAAACATGAGAAAGGTGGTCACTGATGGTGGGAAGCTTGCTAGGAAAACCTCCATAGGTTACAAGGTCCAATACAGGGCCCGAGCTGGAAAGCCCAAGCGTTGTAACAGGCAAATACCGAAGCCAAGCAAAAGGTAGCTGAAAAATAGGGTATAGATATGAGAATAGTGAAGTAATAATAATGGAGGTACATAGGCAGCCCTATGTGGTAAAACACTGTTGTTACCTGAATAAAGATCGTTTAGGGTGAGGGATCAGCCAGCTCTGGGTCATCAGCAGCATGTACTGAGGCCATCTAGTATGTGAGTATATATCTACTAGTATAATGACAATCAGCTGGATGGGGGTGTGGGGTATTGAGCTGAAGGATCTACTGATTGGCTGGTTTGACCTGTGAGGAGAAGGCGCATAGAGCGCCATGGGTGTATCTCCAATGAGGACCTCTGACGGGGCGGCGCCGGGCGTGAGCGCGTCATTGCGGCGGGGTCACGTCCGGCGTCGTGACGTCACCGACGCGGGAAAGGCCGCTGACGGCCTGATGCGCTCCAGGTTGGAGTGCAAACAGGAAATGGACCGGCGGAATGGTCCATGATGTAGCGGAGAGTTGGCGCATGCGCAAAGGGGAAGCTGCGCATGCTTGCCAAGTCTTACCCGCGCCGGGTAACCTAATAGGGGGGAAGCAAGCTGTTGTAACTAAGTATAAGCAAAAATCTAGAGTAAAGATCTTTGAAGTTGGCATTGAATATTTTGGAAAGTCATGTGTTATACCCAGAAATGAATTCTAGTATATGGCATACACCATTGGAAAAAGTAGGTACATCAATATACGGCATACACGATTGGATATAGTGGGTACATCAAGAGTTACAGCAAATATTGCAGAAAGGATATATTACATGAATTAAGGTTTATGTGGGTGCCAGGATGTGGGATGTAAACTCAGAGGTCTAGTTCACAGACTCCGGTTTCAAAACCTTCAAGATAGGGCTTAAAGTTAAAAGCCTCGTTGAGGCCAGGAGGTGAGGTAGCGTTAAGATGGAAAATCCATCGGAGTTCACTTTGTAGTAGCGCTTTATTATAGTCACCACCTCGGGCAGGGGGTGGGATATAATCTAGGGCTTTAAATGAGATTTTGGGGATAGCGTCTCTATGGACAAAATTGCAGTGTCGCCCCAGAGGCAAGTCTGGATCTCTCTGGTTAGCACTGCTAACATGGCCATAGATTCGCTTCCAAAAAGGTAATTTGGTCTTGCCCACATAGAAGCACCCACATTCACATTCAAGTAGATATACAATACCGACTGAGCGGCAATTGACATAGTGTTTGGGAAAAAAACGTTGACCATTGGGTAACACATTATGTATATTGGGTTTGGATAGATATTTACAGTAATTGCAGTTGCCGCATGGAAATGTACCCTTTAGTTGCCTCTGGGATTTATTACTACTTTTGTATTCACTGGTGATAAGTTTATCTTTAAGGGAGGGAGCACGTCGATAGGTAATTAAAGGTTTGGGTGGGACAAAGGGGGAAAGGGTCCTATCTGTGGCAATGATATGCCAATGTTTCAAAAGTATTTGAGAAATCTCGTTATGTTGTTGACAGTAATTTGTAATAATTCGTAATGGAGGTTGAGTAGACGGCCCAGTGGGTTTGGGGGTAAGTAGAAGAGAGCGTGATTTAGATTTGGCTTTCTTGTATGCGTTTTTGAGGACGCTGTTTGTATAGCCCCGTGCCCGTAACCTATTACGTAGCACGGAAGCCTCGTGTTCAAAGGAGGTATCCGTCGAGCAATTGCGTCGAGCACGTAAATATTGGGCAAAAGGGATAGATTTCAGTAAAGGTTGTGGATGAAAGCTAGAAGCAGCTAGGATAGTGTTACCGGCAGTAGGTTTCCGATACAGTTGACTTTGTAGTTGTCCATGTCTATCCTTGCTAAGCGTTAAGTCAAGGAAAGAGATAGAACTATAACTGTAAGTCATTGTGAATTTGAGGTTAAGAGAATTGGACGTATTGAGATATTGAAGGAATTGTTGTAAAGTATCAGTGGGGCCTTGCCATAGAATTAGAATGTCATCAATATAGCGTCGAAAGGAGGCTATATGTTTAGTATAGATGCTGGCTGCATCGTCTATAAATAGACCACGTTCCCACTCCCCCAGGTACAGATTGGCGTACGCCGGGGCGCAACACGTGCCCATGGCGACGCCCTGTACCTGGAGGTAGTGGGAGCCATTGAAAGAGAAGAAATTATGAGTTAAAATGAATTTGAGTGCTCTAACAATGAATAGAGACAACTCACGAGAGTATATATTAGCATTGAACAACACATGTTGGATGGCTGCAAGCCCTAAAGTATGGGGTATAGAACTGTAGAGGGCCTCCACGTCGATGGCGACCAGGACAGTGTCGGCATCGACATGGAGGTCCGAAAGGCCTTGGAGTAAGTGTGTGGTATCACGTATGTATGAAGGTAACGCCTGTACTAAAGGCTGAAGTAGTTTGTCTATGTAGCGACTAAGGTTATCAGTAAGGCAGCCGCGTCCGGAGACAATGGGTCTGCCTGGTGGTCTGGGAAGGTTTTTATGCACCTTAGGTAGGGCATAGAAGGTTGCTTCTCTGGGGAATTTGGTCCTAATGTATTCAGTAGTAGACTTGTCGATGATGCATTGTCTAAAGGCATCATTGACAAGAGTGTACAGTTCATGTTGGAATGATTTAATTGATGTATTGGATACTATGGCATACCACTCACGATTACGTAGTATGTTGAGACACATCTCAAGGTAATCTTTTTTGTCTAGGACAACAATATTCCCACCCTTGTCCGCCGGTTTAATCACTATAGATGAGTTAGTTTTTAGGTTTTGTAGGGCCAAATGTTGATTATATGTGAAATTCTTTGTTTTTGAGGGAATAGGAAAGGTTTTCAAGTGACGTATTTCGTTAGTCACTGACTGTAAAAATAGTGCAGCACGTGGGTTAGTGCTGGGTGATGGGAAGAAACTCGATTTTTTCTTTAAAGAAATGTGATGTGGAGGGTGTTGGGGATAGTTAGGTATATCATCCTCAAAGTTTTTTAGGAGATTTTCAAGATCAATAGTGTCAATGAAATCAGGTGGATTATTTTCCTCAAGAAGCTCAATGAGCTGCTGAAGGGCGGTGGTTTCTGTAGCAGTATGTAAAGCAGAGTCAGAGAAAGGGTTAGGGGTGTACATACTATGTAGTAGTAGTTTCCGAATAAATAAATGTATATCTTTAATGGCAGTGAATTTATCAAGTTGTGATACTGGACAAAAAGTGAGTCCTTTTTCTAGGACAGAAATTTCATGGCAAGTGAGTATGTGGGACGATAAGTTGATGATATTAGCTGAAGGAAGTGTTAGCGTGTTGTTCGTTTGGGTTTGGGGTGCTGAGACAGTTGTTGTTGGCAAGTGTGAAGTGAAGTTCGCATTTTGTCTAAAAAAATCTGCATTCTGAGATGCAGAGGGTAGGGAGTGCGATCTAGCTGTCTTGGCAAAGGAGGGGGCTGCCGGCGAGTCCCCAAGAGGGGAGGCGCCGGGAGTACCCTCCATGTCAGACACATCGTCACTCGAAAAATTTGGTGTGCGTCCACGTTTGGGTTTGCGAAGACCCAAGGGGAGGTTAGGTTTGTGGGGGGGGTGGGATGAGGTGTGGGTCTTGTCAGTGGTAGAACGAGAAATAGGTGCCCTGGGACCAGGTCGTGTAGGTATCGCAGAGCGGGTCATGCGATTTGTGTCATTCCATTTATATGCACGTTCTTCATGAAAGGCTTTCTTGTCACGGAAGAATTTTTTGTCCTTCTGTGCGAGAATATCATGATTGAATTTGTCAAAACGGGTCTTTAATTGTTCATCTAGTGAAATATAGAGGGGGTGTGTCTGAAATTGCGCGAGCTGGGTGTTAATCAGCTCGAGCTTGGTATCTAAGAGGGTCATTTGTGACTCATATTCAGTAATAAGTAGTTTCATAAGCTTGTTTGAGCATTGTTTCAGGGCATTCTCCCAGGAAACCTTGAAGTCTGGGCGAATGTCCTGAAAAGTAGGAAAAATTTGTACCCGAAGGCCGAAGGGATTAATTCCATGGGCAATGTATTCTTTAAAAGATTTGATATGCCAAAATAAAGATGCTTTCTTTTGGACTGTGTGCGTAAGATTAAGGAAAGTATATTTGAGTTGTGACTGAACGTATTCATTAGACTCAAAGTTATGCATGGTGTCTGTCATGCGTGTATCCCACTCATCTCCAAGATATAATGCCATATTGACCTAGTATAACAAACAGTATATGTAATGGAGGAATAACAATGGCAATAGGCTGTATAAGATAGTATAAAGGACCAAACACAAAGTGTTTGATATAGATGTAGACAATTTGTATAGAAAAAGAAGCCTCGGAGGGCAATTTGTGAAAGAATAACCACAGTATGGGTATAGTGCTGTATAACCTAGGCTTGCCCGTTAGGGGATTTTAATGGGGTAACCATTGGGGAATGAAAGAAATATATATATTGGGCAAGGTAGGTAGAGATACGTTGGAGTCTATCGCATCCCAAATTTGAATAAATAAGAATAACAGTAGGCTATAGTGTGCATAAACACTGGCCAATACCCCTGAGGGATGCTTGGAGTGGAGATAGACGCTGGAGAGGTGTATGCTCTTAATAAAGTGAAATAGTTTATTAAAGAAAAATTGTACAGATATATAAATGCTGAATAGGGTTCAGTATGTTTGCATACATAATAAAGTAGGCTTGTACAGTTTTAACACATCAACAGCATGAACATACAAACACGTTGTGACAATTAAGAACTTGCTTGATACATGAGAAATAAGGATGATGCCAACATGTTTCGGACTTTGGTCCTTTATCAAGGCAGCTAGATATCCTTTAGATTCACATCTAGATGTGTGTAAGAATCATAAGGTTAGTACATATAGATTGGAGCAAAATAATACAGTCATATTAGACCATTGCTATATACAACCAGTATACTGCATAAAAGTTTGTATGGAAGTGTAGAGGTACTCACATGAGATGCCAATATTCATATTTGCCACAAAGGGGAACCCACTAGTCGTGGTGTAGAGGGGTGCAAACACATTAAGTGTTATAAAAACATGAGAAAGGTGGTCACTGATGGTGGGAAGCTTGCTAGGAAAACCTCCATAGGTTACAAGGTCCAATACAGGGCCCGAGCTGGAAAGCCCAAGCGTTGTAACAGGCAAATACCGAAGCCAAGCAAAAGGTAGCTGAAAAATAGGGTATAGATATGAGAATAGTGAAGTAATAATAATGGAGGTACATAGGCAGCCCTATGTGGTAAAACACTGTTGTTACCTGAATAAAGATCGTTTAGGGTGAGGGATCAGCCAGCTCTGGGTCATCAGCAGCATGTACTGAGGCCATCTAGTATGTGAGTATATATCTACTAGTATAATGACAATCAGCTGGATGGGGGTGTGGGGTATTGAGCTGAAGGATCTACTGATTGGCTGACTCGCCGGCAGCCCCCTCCTTTGCCAAGACAGCTAGATCGCACTCCCTACCCTCTGCATCTCAGAATGCAGATTTTTTAGACAAAATGCGAACTTCACTTCACACTTGCCAACAACAACTGTCTCAGCACCCCAAACCCAAACGAACAACACGCTAACACTTCCTTCAGCTAATATCATCAACTTATCGTCCCACATACTCACTTGCCATGAAATTTCTGTCCTAGAAAAAGGACTCACTTTTTGTCCAGTATCACAACTTGATAAATTCACTGCCATTAAAGATATACATTTATTTATTCGGAAACTACTACTACATAGTATGTACACCCCTAACCCTTTCTCTGACTCTGCTTTACATACTGCTACAGAAACCACCGCCCTTCAGCAGCTCATTGAGCTTCTTGAGGAAAATAATCCACCTGATTTCATTGACACTATTGATCTTGAAAATCTCCTAAAAAACTTTGAGGATGATATACCTAACTATCCCCAACACCCTCCACATCACATTTCTTTAAAGAAAAAAATCGAATTTCTTCCCATCACCCAGCACTAACCCACGTGCTGCACTATTTTTACAGTCAGTGACTAACGAAATACGTCACTTGAAAACCTTTCCTATTCCCTCAAAAACAAAGAATTTCACATATAATCAACATTTGGCCCTACAAAACCTAAAAACTAACTCATCTATAGTGATTAAACCGGCGGACAAGGGTGGGAATATTGTTGTCCTAGACAAAAAATATTACCTTGAGATGTGTCTCAACATACTACGTAATCGTGAGTGGTATGCCATAGTATCCAATACATCAATTAAATCATTCCAACATGAACTGTACACTCTTGTCGATGATGCCTTTAGACAATGCATCATCGACAAGTCTACTACTGAATACATTAGGACCAAATTCCCCAGAGAAGCAACCTTCTATGCCCTACCTAAGGTGCATAAAAACCTTCCCAGACCACCAGGCAGACCCATTGTCTCCGGACGCGGCTGCCTTACTGATAACCTTAGTCGCTACATAGACAAACTACTTCAGCCTTTAGTACAGGCGTTACCTTCATACATACGTGATACCACACACTTACTCCAAGGCCTTTCGGACCTCCATGTCGATGCCGACACTGTCCTGGTCGCCATCGACGTGGAGGCCCTCTACAGTTCTATACCCCATACTTTAGGGCTTGCAGCCATCCAACATGTGTTGTTCAATGCTAATATATACTCTCGTGAGTTGTCTCTATTCATTGTTAGAGCACTCAAATTCATTTTAACTCATAATTTCTTCTCTTTCAATGGCTCCCACTACCTCCAGGTACAGGGCGTCGCCATGGGCACGTGTTGCGCCCCGGCGTACGCCAATCTGTACCTGGGGGAGTGGGAACGTGGTCTATTTATAGACGATGCAGCCAGCATCTATACTAAACATATAGCCTCCTTTCGACGCTATATTGATGACATTCTAATTCTATGGCAAGGCCCCACTGATACTTTACAACAATTCCTTCAATATCTCAATACGTCCAATTCTCTTAACCTCAAATTCACAATGACTTACAGTTATAGTTCTATCTCTTTCCTTGACTTAACGCTTAGCAAGGATAGACATGGACAACTACAAAGTCAACTGTATCGGAAACCTACTGCCGGTAACACTATCCTAGCTGCTTCTAGCTTTCATCCACAACCTTTACTGAAATCTATCCCTTTTGCCCAATATTTACGTGCTCGACGCAATTGCTCGACGGATACCTCCTTTGAACACGAGGCTTCCGTGCTACGTAATAGGTTACGGGCACGGGGCTATACAAACAGCGTCCTCAAAAACGCATACAAGAAAGCCAAATCTAAATCACGCTCTCTTCTACTTACCCCCAAACCCACTGGGCCGTCTACTCAACCTCCATTACGAATTATTACAAATTACTGTCAACAACATAACGAGATTTCTCAAATACTTTTGAAACATTGGCATATCATTGCCACAGATAGGACCCTTTCCCCCTTTGTCCCACCCAAACCTTTAATTACCTATCGACGTGCTCCCTCCCTTAAAGATAAACTTATCACCAGTGAATACAAAAGTAGTAATAAATCCCAGAGGCAACTAAAGGGTACATTTCCATGCGGCAACTGCAATTACTGTAAATATCTATCCAAACCCAATATACATAATGTGTTACCCAATGGTCAACGTTTTTTTCCCAAACACTATGTCAATTGCCGCTCAGTCGGTATTGTATATCTACTTGAATGTGAATGTGGGTGCTTCTATGTGGGCAAGACCAAATTACCTTTTTGGAAGCGAATCTATGGCCATGTTAGCAGTGCTAACCAGAGAGATCCAGACTTGCCTCTGGGGCGACACTGCAATTTTGTCCATAGAGACGCTATCCCCAAAATCTCATTTAAAGCCCTAGATTATATCCCACCCCCTGCCCGAGGTGGTGACTATAATAAAGCGCTACTACAAAGTGAACTCCGATGGATTTTCCATCTTAACGCTACCTCACCTCCTGGCCTCAACGAGGCTTTTAACTTTAAGCCCTATCTTGAAGGTTTTGAAACCGGAGTCTGTGAACTAGACCTCTGAGTTTACATCCCACATCCTGGCACCCACATAAACCTTAATTCATGTAATATATCCTTTCTGCAATATTTGCTGTAACTCTTGATGTACCCACTATATCCAATCGTGTATGCCGTATATTGATGTACCTACTTTTTCCAATGGTGTATGCCATATACTAGAATTCATTTCTGGGTATAACACATGACTTTCCAAAATATTCAATGCCAACTTCAAAGATCTTTACTCTAGATTTTTGCTTATACTTAGTTACAACAGCTTGCTTCCCCCCTATTAGGTTACCCGGCGCGGGTAAGACTTGGCAAGCATGCGCAGCTTCCCCTTTGCGCATGCGCCAACTCTCCGCTACATCATGGACCATTCCGCCGGTCCATTTCCTGTTTGCACTCCAACCTGGAGCGCATCAGGCCGTCAGCGGCCTTTCCCGCGTCGGTGACGTCACGACGCCGGACGTGACCCCGCCGCAATGACGCGCTCACGCCCGGCGCCGCCCCGTCAGAGGTCCTCATTGGAGATACACCCATGGCGCTCTATGCGCCTTCTCCTCACAGGTCAAACCAGCCAATCAGTAGATCCTTCAGCTCAATACCCCACACCCCCATCCAGCTGATTGTCATTATACTAGTAGATATATACTCACATACTAGATGGCCTCAGTACATGCTGCTGATGACCCAGAGCTGGCTGATCCCTCACCCTAAACGATCTTTATTCAGGTAACAACAGTGTTTTACCACATAGGGCTGCCTATGTACCTCCATTATTATTACTTCACTATTCTCATATCTATACCCTATTTTTCAGCTACCTTTTGCTTGGCTTCGGTATTTGCCTGTTACAACGCTTGGGCTTTCCAGCTCGGGCCCTGTATTGGACCTTGTAACCTATGGAGGTTTTCCTAGCAAGCTTCCCACCATCAGTGACCACCTTTCTCATGTTTTTATAACACTTAATGTGTTTGCACCCCTCTACACCACGACTAGTGGGTTCCCCTTTGTGGCAAATATGAATATTGGCATCTCATGTGAGTACCTCTACACTTCCATACAAACTTTTATGCAGTATACTGGTTGTATATAGCAATGGTCTAATATGACTGTATTATTTTGCTCCAATCTATATGTACTAACCTTATGATTCTTACACACATCTAGATGTGAATCTAAAGGATATCTAGCTGCCTTGATAAAGGACCAAAGTCCGAAACATGTTGGCATCATCCTTATTTCTCATGTATCAAGCAAGTTCTTAATTGTCACAACGTGTTTGTATGTTCATGCTGTTGATGTGTTAAAACTGTACAAGCCTACTTTATTATGTATGCAAACATACTGAACCCTATTCAGCATTTATATATCTGTACAATTTTTCTTTAATAAACTATTTCACTTTATTAAGAGCATACACCTCTCCAGCGTCTATCTCCACTCCAAGCATCCCTCAGGGGTATTGGCCAGTGTTTATGCACACTATAGCCTACTGTTATTCTTATTAATGTCTGCCATGTGGTCTTTGACTTGTAGCCAAAATATTCTGTGTGTTTTGCCCACGTAAAAAGCATCACAGCTACATGTAAGCAAATACAAAACATCTACAGTGTCACAATATACAAAGTGTTTTTATTGATCTTAGTGTCTAGGGATGAGCCGAACACCCCGGGTTCGGTTCGCACCAGAACCTTCGAACCGACCGAAAGTTCGCGCAAATTTTCGAACCCTATACGTTATAATGGACGCGAACGTTCGAAATCAAAAGTGCTAATTACAACGGCCAATATGCATGTTAATGTCATAAAACAGGTTTGGGGACCCGGGTCCTGCCCCAGGGGACATATATCAATGCAAAAAGAACTTTTAAAAACTAACGTTTTTTCGGGAGCAGTCATTTTAATGATGCATAAAGTGAAAAAAAAAAGTGAAATTTTCCTTTAAATATGGTACCTGGGGGGTGTCTAAAGTATGCCTGTGAAGTGGCATGTGTTTCCCGTGTTTAGAACTGTCCTTGCACAAAATGACATTTGTAAAGGAAAAAAAGAAGCCATTTAAAACCACTTGCGGCTTTAGGTTTGTTCTTAAGTAGAATCTGAACAGGTACATTATGAAGTGTAGCTCCATCCCAAAAAAATCTATTTTTAAGCTTTTTGGAGAACATAGGGAGGGGTTATCACCCCTGTAACATTTGCTGTCTTTGCACATCTGTTCAGAACATGTCACCTCACTTTCCGTCCCAATGACAAATGTTTTTGGAAAAAGTGGGGTTTTAATTGAAACAAGGATTGGTGATAAAGTATCAGTAGAGAGGAGATACCTTTTTCCCAAATTAAATCTAACAGGATAGAATTTCCCTTCCTAGGGGTAGATTTCCTCTCACTTCCTGTTTTCTCTTTCCATTTGCAAGTAGGAGTCGTTTGTAAGTTGGATGTTTGAAAGTAGGGGCCTGGCGTATATACTCTGCAGAAATTTGCCCTATTAGATGTTGGTGTAGCCACAAGACTGGTGGGCACAGGAATGGGCCCTGCTGTGAGTTAATAGATCAAGATTTGTAATTGCATGCACCTGTTGAACAGGGCAGAAAAATTGGGGGTGGTGGTGGTGGTGGTGGACGGTTTTTGCCACAAGACTGTAAGCTCTCACAGTTACTCTTGGTGGGCGCAGGAATGGGCCCTGCTGTGAGTTATTAGATCAAGATTTGTAATTGCAAGCACCTGATGAACAGGGCAGAAAAATTGGGCCTTTGGTGGTGGTGGTGGACGGTGTTGCCACAAGACTGTAGGCTCTCACAGTTACTCTTGGTGGGCGCAGGAATGGGCCCTGCTGTGAGTTATTAGATCAAGATTTGTAATTGCAAGCACCTGATGAACAGGGCAGAAAAATTGGGCCTTTGGCGGTGGTGGTGGACGGTGTTGCCACAAGACTGTAGGCCCTCATAGTTACTCTTGGTGGGCGCAGGAATGGGCCCTGCTGTGAACTATTAGATCAAGATTTGTAATTACCCGCCCTGTTAAACAGGGGCTGAAAAATTGTGCCTTAGGCACTGGTGCTGGTGCCACAACACTGCAACCCCTCACAGAGACTGTACTTGGAGCACAGCAGTCACACGTGTTGCAAAGCATTTTTTAAAAAAATTGTAAGTACACGCCCCTGTTAAACAGGGGCTGAAAAATTGTGCCTTAGGCACTGGTGCTGGTGCCACAACACTGCAACCCGGCCCTCACAGATACTGTACTTGGAGCACAGCAGTCACACGTGTTGCGAAGCATTTTTTTTAAAAATTGTAAGTACACGCCCCTGTTAAACAGGGGCTGAAAAATTGTGCCTTAGGCACTGGTGCTGGTGCCACAACACTGCAACCCGGCCCTCACAGATACTGTACTTGGAGCACAGCAGTCACACGTGTTGCGAAGCATTTTTTTAAAAAATTGTAAGTACCCGCCCCTGTTAAACAGGGGCTGAAAAATTGTGCCTTAGGCACTGGTGCTGGTGCCACAACACTGCAACCCCTCACAGATACTGTACTTGGAGCACAGCAGTCACACGTGTTGCGAAGCATTTTTTTAAAAAATTGTAAGTACACGCCCCTGTTAAACAGGGGCTGAAAAATTGTGCCTTAGGCACTGGTGCTGGTGCCACAACACTGCAACCCCTCACAGATACTGTACTTGGAGCACAGCAGTCACATGTGTTGCGAAGCATTTTTTTAAAAAATTGTAAGTACCCGCCCCTGTTAAACAGGGGCTGAAAAATTGTGCCTTAGGCACTGGTGTGGTGGCATGGATCATTGAGGAGGAGGAAGAGGATAGTCAGTGAACATAAGAGGACAGTCACTCAGCATCAGCATAGGCAGTCTTGAAGGGATGTGACATTAAAAATTATTCGGTTATATCCGCCTCAGGTGCCTGGTAGCTGGTGGTGATCCAAGACTGATTCATTTTGATGAAGGTCAGTCGATCAACCGAGGCGGTGGACAGGCGCACCCTATGATCAGTCACAAATCCTCCAGCAGCACTGAATGTGCGTTCGGAAAGAACGCTGGAGGCAGGACAGGCCAGTAGCTCAATTGCATACTGTGCAAGCTCTGGCCAGTGATCCATCCTCAGGACCCAGTAAGCCAGAGGATTTTCGGTGGGAAAGGTGTCCAAGTCTGACCTTGCCCCAAGGTATTCCTGCACCATGTATATCAGACGCTGGCGATGGTTGCTGGAACCGATCATACCTTGGGGCTGCGGACTAAAAAATTGTCTGAACGCATCGGTCAGACGTCCACCTTCCCCACCGCTCCTTCTGCCACTGACCGAAGCCTCAGCAACTCGTCGCCCAGGACCAGGAGTTTGTAGCCTCCCAGTTTCTGGGAACGCGTTGCACAGACCTTTCTGCAAGGCCTCCCTGAGATGTCTCATCCTCTGCTCCCTCTGCGACGGCAAGATAAGGTCCGCAACCTTACCCTTGTACCGCGGATCAAGGAGAGTGGCCAGCCAGTAATGGTCCCTCTCCTTGATCCGAAGAACACGAGGATCCTTCCGCAGGCTTTGCAGGATCAGGGAGGCCATGCAGCGTAGGTTAGCTGAGGCATTCGGTCCGGAGTCTTCTGGGTCACTGAGGATGACATGATCGCCAGCCACCTCCTCCCAGCCACGTACAAGTCCACTGGTTTGTTGGGACTGTACATCATCCCTAAAAGACTGCTGCTGCTGATGCTGAGTGCCAGGCTCCACCTCCATGCTCACACAATCCTCCTCCTCCTCCTCCTCCTCCTCCTCATCCTCTTCCTGTGTGATGGGTGGGACAGAAGGAACACTGTCCGGATAAAGGGGGCCTTGAGAGGCAAGGAAGTCCTCCTCTTCCTGCCTCTGTTCTGCCTCAAGTGCCCTGTCCATTATCCCACGCAGCGTATGCTCCAACAGGTGGACAAGAGGGACAGTGTCACTGATGCATGCACTGTCACTGCTCACCATCCTCGTGGCCTCCTCAAATGGTGAGAGGACAGTGCATGCATCCCTGATCATGCTCCACTGACGTGGGGAAAAAAAACCAAGCTCCCCTGACCCTGTCCTGGTGCCGTAGTCGCAAAGGTACTCATTGATGGCCCTCTGCTGCGTGTGCAGTCGCTGCAGCATGGCCAACGTTGAGTTCCACCTGGTGGGCATGTCACATATTAGGCGGTTCTTGGGCAGGTTCAGCTCCTTTTGCAGCTCAGTCAGCCGAGCACTGGCATTATAAGATCGGCGGAAATGCACACAGACTTTCCTGGCCTGCCTCAGGACATCCTGTAAGCCTGGGAACCTGCCCAAGAACCGCTGCACCACCAGGTTGAGGACGTGAGCCATGCAGGGCACATGGGTGAGCTGCCCCTGTCGCAGGGCGGAGAGGAGGTTGGTGCCATTGTCAGAAACGACCATTCCTGGCTTAAGCTGACGTGGCGTCAACCACCTCTCGGCCTGCCCCTGCAGAGCTGCCAGAACCTCTGGCCCAGTGTGGCTCCTGTCCCCCAAACACACCAGCGCAAGCACGGCATGGCATCTTTTTGCCTGCGTACTTGCGTAGCCCCTTGTACGCCTACGGAGCACCGCTGGTTCCAAGGACAGAGCACTGGAGGAAGAAGAAGAGGTGGGGGTGGAGGAGAGAGGTGTGTCACAACCAGTAGCAGTAGTAGCGTTTTGGAGGCGTGGTGGCGGAACAACCTCCAACACTACTGCACCTTGTCCTGCATCCCTCCCAGCTGCCAATAGAGTGACCCAATGGGCCGTGAAAGAAAGGTACCGTCCCTGTCCATGCCTGCTGGAACATGAGTCAGCGGTAATATGCACCTTACCGCTGACCGCCCTGTCCAGCGAGGCATGGACATTGCCCTCCACATGCCGGTAGAGAGACGGAATCGCCTTCCGTGAGAAAAAGTGGCGTTTGGGAACCTGCCACTGAGGAACCGCACATTGAACAAACTCACGGAAGGGGGCCGAGTCTACCAACTGAAAAGGCAGCAGTTGAAGTGCTAGCAATTTAGCCAGGCTAGCATTCAACCGCTGGGCATGTGGATGGCTGGGAGTGTACTTCTTTCTACGGTCCAGCAGCTGGGGCAGGGAAATTTGCCTGCTGCAATCGGACGTCGGTGTACTGCAAGTACTTGGTTGTGACACACCTAATTCTACACCTACAGTCCTCTCAGAGCAGCTTTCAGAGAGGACTGAAGGTGTAGTGGGGATGGAGATCCCAGCTGAGGAGGAGCAAGGAGAGGTCCGCTTAGTTCTTTGGTGTGGGTCTTTTATGTGTGCCTGCCAACGAGCTGCATGGCAGGTCGCCATATGTCTGGTCATGCTTGTGGTTCCCAAGCGGCTGATGTTTTGGCCACGCGAGATACGCTTGAGACAAATATTGCAAATAGCAGTGGTGCGATCTGCTGCACTCGTCTCAAAAAAGGCCCACACCAAAGAACTTTTCTGATAACGTGCAGAGGCAGCGCCCTGCACAGGCGGAGCTCTGCGGTGTTGTACAGTTGCTGTGCTGGCCTCTACCTGGCCTCCAGGGGGCATCCTGCCTCGTTGGACATGTGACGCCGCATCCTCCTCCTCCTCGTCCTCCTCCTCATCCTCTCTCCCTTCAGGCACCCACGTGGAGTCAGTGACCTCATCATCCCCTCCCTCTTCACCACTAGAGCAAACCTGGCAGTAAGCTGCAGCTGGTGGAACAGTACTGCCAGATTCCTCAAGCTGGGTATCATCATCCGAGCCTTCGAATCGTTGGGCATCCTCCTGGAGCATGTACCCAACACTGTGCTCAAAGAGTTCGGGGGACTCCTCAGGAGGACATGGTGGGTCTAGGGAAGGGGTGGCTGATGATGCTCTGTCAGTACCCTGAGCCTGGGTGAGAGAGGATGAGGAGGATGAGGAGGGCTTGGTCATCCATTCTACCAAGCCTTCAGCATGATGCGGCTCCACATGTCCAGCTGCCGAAAACAAAGACGTGCGTGTCCCATGGCCACGTGCTGATGACGATGCACGACCACGTCCACGGCCACGTCCACTAGAAACAGAGCCTGCCTGCCCTGTGTTCTTGGCTCTGCACGCTCTGCCTCCCCTTGGCGGTCTTCCAGCCATTGTAGTCGGTAGTCCTGTGGGTGCTGCTGAGAAGAATATATAGGAGCTCTGTGTGATGCCACTAACACACTAGAAGTCCTGTGGGTGCTTCTGCAAAGAAAATAGAGGAGCTCTGTGTGATGCCACTAACACACTAGAAGTCCTGTGGGTGCTTCTGCAAAGAAAATAGAGGAGCTCTGTGTGATGCCACTAACACACTAGAAGTCCTGTGGGTGCTTCTGCAAAGAAAATAGAGGAGCTCTGTGTGATGCCACTAACACACTAGAAGTCCTGTGGGTGCTGCTGAGAAGAAAATATAGGAGCTCTGTGTGATGCCACTAACACACTAGAAGTCCTATGGGTGCTTCTGCAAAGAAAATAGAGGAGTTCTGTGTGATGCCACTAACACACTAGAAGTCCTGTGGGTGCTTCTGCAAAGAAAATAGAGGAGCTCTGTGTGATGCCACTAACACACTAGAAGTCCTGTGGGTGCTTCTGCAAAGAAAATAGAGGAGCTCTGTGTGATGCCACTAACCCACTAGAAGTCCTGTGGGTGCTGCTGAGAAGAAATATAGGAGCTCTGTGTGATGCCACTAACACACTAGAAGTCCTATGGGTGCTTCTGCAAAGAAAATAGAGGAGCTCTGTGTGATGCCACTAACACACTAGAAGTCCTGTGGGTGCTTCTGCAAAGAAAATAGAGGAGCTCTGTGTGATGCCACTAACACACTAGAAGTCCTGTGGGTGCTTCTGCAAAGAAAATAGAGGAGCTCTGTGTGATGCCACTAACACACTAGAAGTCCTGTGGGTGCTGCTGAGAAGAAAATATAGGAGCTCTGTGTGATGCCACTAACACACTAGAAGTCCTGTGGGTGCTTCTGCAAAGAAAATAGAGGAGCTCTGTGTGATGCCACTAACACACTAGAAGTCCTGTGGGTGCTGCTGAGAAGAAAATATAGGAGCTCTGTGTGATGCCACTAACACACTAGAAGTCCTATGGGTGCTTCTGCAAAGAAAATAGAGGAGCTCTGTGTGATGCCACTAACACACTAGAAGTCCTGTGGGTGCTTCTGCAAAGAAAATAGAGGAGCTCTGTGTGATGGGACTAACACACTTCAAGTCCTATGGGTGCTTCTGGGAAGAAAATAGAGGAGCTCTGTGTGATGCCACTAACACACTAGAAGTCCTGTGGGTGCTTCTGCAAAGAAAATAGAGGAGCTCTGTGTGATGCCACTAACACACTATAAGTCCTGTGGGTGCTTCTGCAAAGAAAATAGAGGAGCTCTGTGTGATGGGACTAACACACTTCAAGTCCTATGGGTGCTTCTGGGAAGAAAATAGAGGAGCTCTGTGTGATGCCACTAACACACTAGAAGTCCTGTGGGTGCTTCTGCAAAGAAAATAGAGGAGCTCTGTGTGATGCCACTAACACACTAGAAGTCCTGGGGTGCTTCTGCAAAGAAAATAGAGGAGCTCTGTGTGATGGGACTAACACACTTCAAGTCCTATGGGTGCTTCTGGGAAGAAAATAGAGGAGCTCTGTGTGATGCCACTAACACACTAGAAGTCCTGTGGGTGCTTCTGCAAAGAAAATAGAGGAGCTCTGTGTGATGCCACTAACACACTAGAAGTCCTGTGGGTGCTTCTGCAAAGAAAATAGAGGAGCTCTGTGTGATGGGACTAACACACTTCAAGTCCTATGGGTGCTTCTGGGAAGAAAATATAGGTCTGTGTGATGGGACTAACACACTTCAAGTCCTATAGGTGCCTCTGGGAACAAAATATATGATCTCTGTGTGATGGGACTAACACACTTCAAGTCCTATAGGTGCTTCTGGGAAGAAAATATAGGTCTGTGTGATGGGACTAACACACTTCAAGTCCTATGGGTGCTTCTGGGAAGAAAATGTAGGTCTGTGTGATGGGACTAACACACTTCAAGTCTTTTGGGTGCTTCTGGGAAGAAAAATATAGGTCTGTGTGATGGGACTAACACACTTCAAGTCCTATAGGTGCTTCTGGGAACAAAATATAGGATCTCTGTGTGATGGGACTAACACACTTCAAGTCCTATGGGTGCTTCTGGGAAGAAAATGTAGGTCTGTGTGATGGGACTAACACACTTCAAGTCCTATAGGTGCTTCTGGGAACAAAATATATGATCCCTGTGTGATGGGACTAACACACTTCAAGTCCTATAGGTGCTTCTGGGAACAAAATATATGATCTCTGTGTGATGGGACTAACACACTTCAAGTCCTATAGGTGCTTCTGGGAAGGAAATATAGGACTGTGTGATGGGACTAACACACTTCAAGTCCTATAGGTGCTTCTGGGAACAAAATATATGATCTCTGTGTGATGGGACTAACACACTACAAGTCCTATAGGTGCTTCTGGGAACAAAATATATGATCTCTGTGTGATGGGACTAACACACTTCAAGTCCTATAGGTGCTTCTGGGAAGAAAATATAGGTCTGTGTGATGGGACTAACACACTTCAAGTCCTATAGGTGCTTCTGGGAACAAAATATATGATCTCTGTGTGATGGGACTAACACACTTCAAGTCTTTTGGGTGCTTCTGGGAAGAAAATATAGGTCTGTGTGATGGGACTAACACACTTCAAGTCCTATAGGTGCTTCTGGGAACAAAATATATGATCTCTGTGTGATGGGACTAACACACTTCAAGTCCTATAGGTGCTTCTGGGAACAAAATATATGATCTCTGTGTGATGGGACTAACACACTTCAAGTCCTATAGGTGCTTCTGGGAACAAAATATATGATCTCTGTGTGATGGGACTAACACACTTCAAGTCCTATAGGTGCTTCTGGGAACAAAATATATGATCTCTGTGTGATGGGACTAACACACTTCAAGTCCTATAGGTGCTTCTGGGAACAAAATATATGATCTCTGTGTGATGGGACTAACACACTTCAAGTCCTATAGGTGCTTCTGGGAAGGAAATAAAGGTCTGTGTGATGGAACTAACACACTTCAAGTCCTATAGGTGCTTCTGGGAACAAAATATATGATCTCTGTGTGATGGGACTAACACACTTCAAGTCCTATAGGTGCTTCTGGGAACAAAATATATGATCTCTGTGTGATGGGACTAACACACTTCAAGTCCTATAGGTGCTTCTGGGAAGAAAATGTAGGTCTGTGTGTGATGGGACTAACACACTTCAAGTCCTATAGGTGCTTCTGGGAAGGAAATATAGGTCTGTGTGATGGGACTAACACACTTCAAGTCCTATAGGTGCTTCTGGGAACAAAATATATGATCTCTGTGTGATGGGACTAACACACTTCAAGTCCTATAGGTGCTTCTGGGAACAAAATATATGATCTCTGTGTGATGGGACTAACACACTTCAAGTCCTATAGGTGCTTCTGGGAAGAAAATGTAGGTCTTTGTGATGGGACTAACACACTTCAAGTCCTATAGGTGCTTCTGGGAAGGAAATATAGGTCTGTGTGATGGGACTAACACACTTCAAGTCCTATAGGTGCTTCTGGGAACAAAATATATGATCTCTGTGTGATGGGACTAACACACTTCAAGTCCTATAGGTGCTTCTGGGAACAAAATATATGATCTCTGTGTGATGGGACTAACACACTTCAAGTCCTATAGGTGCTTCTGGGAAGAAAATGTAGGTCTGTGTGATGGGACTAACACACTTCAAGTCCTATAGGTGCTTCTGGGAACAAAATATATGATCTCTGTGTGATGGGACTAACACACTTCAAGTCCTATAGGTGCTTCTGGGAAGGAAATATAGGTCTGTGTGATGGGGGACTAACACACTTCAAGTCCTATAGGTGCTTCTGGGAACAAAATATATGATCTCTGTGTGATGGGACTAACACACTACAAGTCCTATAGGTGCTTCTGGGAACAAAATATATGATCTCTGTGTGATGGGACTAACACACTTCAAGTCCTATAGGTGCTTCTGGGAAGAAAATATAGGTCTGTGTGATGGGACTAACACACTTCAAGTCCTATAGGTGCTTCTGGGAACAAAATATATGATCTCTGTGTGATGGGACTAACACACTTCAAGTCTTTTGGGTGCTTCTGGGAAGAAAATATAGGTCTGTGTGATGGGACTAACACACTTCAAGTCCTATAGGTGCTTCTGGGAACAAAATATATGATCTCTGTGTGATGGGACTAACACACTTCAAGTCCTATAGGTGCTTCTGGGAACAAAATATATGATCTCTGTGTGATGGGACTAACACACTTCAAGTCCTATAGGTGCTTCTGGGAACAAAATATATGATCTCTGTGTGATGGGACTAACACACTTCAAGTCCTATAGGTGCTTCTGGGAAGGAAATAAAGGTCTGTGTGATGGGACTAACACACTTCAAGTCCTATAGGTGCTTCTGGGAACAAAATATATGATCTCTGTGTGATGGGACTAACACACTTCAAGTCCTATAGGTGCTTCTGGGAACAAAATATATGATCTCTGTGTGATGGGACTAACACACTTCAAGTCCTATAGGTGCTTCTGGGAAGAAAATGTAGGTCTGTGTGATGGGACTAACACACTTCAAGTCCTATAGGTGCTTCTGGGAAGGAAATATAGGTCTGTGTGATGGGACTAACACACTTCAAGTCCTATAGGTGCTTCTGGGAACAAAATATATGATCTCTGTGTGATGGGACTAACACACTTCAAGTCTTTTGGGTGCTTCTGGGAAGAAAATATAGGTCTGTGTGATGGGACTAACACACTTCAAGTCCTATAGGTGCTTCTGGGAACAAAATATAGGATCTCTGTGTGATGGGACTAACACACTTCAAGTCCTATGGGTGCTTCTGGGAAGAAAATGTAGGTCTGTGTGATGGGACTAACACACTTCAAGTCCTATAGGTGCTTCTGGGAACAAAATATATGATCCCTGTGTGATGGGACTAACACACTTCAAGTCCTATAGGTGCTTCTGGGAACATAATATATGATCTCTGTGTGATGGGACTAACACACTTCAAGTCCTATAGGTGCTTCTGGGAAGGAAATATAGGTCTGTGTGATGGGACTAACACACTTCAAGTCCTATAGGTGCTTCTGGGAACAAAATATATGATCTCTGTGTGATGGGACTAACACACTACAAGTCCTATAGGTGCTTCTGGGAACAAAATATATGATCTCTGTGTGATGGGACTAACACACTTCAAGTCCTATAGGTGCTTCTGGGAAGAAAATATAGGTCTGTGTGATGGGACTAACACACTTCAAGTCCTATAGGTGCTTCTGGGAACAAAATATATGATCTCTGTGTGATGGGACTAACACACTTCAAGTCTTTTGGGTGCTTCTGGGAAGAAAATATAGGTCTGTGTGATGGGACTAACACACTTCAAGTCCTATAGGTGCTTCTGGGAACAAAATATATGATCTCTGTGTGATGGGACTAACACACTTCAAGTCCTATAGGTGCTTCTGGGAACAAAATATATGATCTCTGTGTGATGGGACTAACACACTTCAAGTCCTATAGGTGCTTCTGGGAACAAAATATATGATCTCTGTGTGATGGGACTAACACACTTCAAGTCCTATAGGTGCTTCTGGGAAGGAAATAAAGGTCTGTGTGATGGAACTAACACACTTCAAGTCCTATAGGTGCTTCTGGGAACAAAATATATGATCTCTGTGTGATGGGACTAACACACTTCAAGTCCTATAGGTGCTTCTGGGAACAAAATATATGATCTCTGTGTGATGGGACTAACACACTTCAAGTCCTATAGGTGCTTCTGGGAAGAAAATGTAGGTCTGTGTGATGGGACTAACACACTTCAAGTCCTATAGGTGCTTCTGGGAAGGAAATATAGGTCTGTGTGATGGGACTAACACACTTCAAGTCCTATAGGTGCTTCTGGGAACAAAATATATGATCTCTGTGTGATGGGACTAACACACTTCAAGTCCTATAGGTGCTTCTGGGAACAAAATATATGATCTCTGTGTGATGGGACTAACACACTTCAAGTCCTATAGGTGCTTCTGGGAAGAAAATGTAGGTCTGTGTGATGGGACTAACACACTTCAAGTCCTATAGGTGCTTCTGGGAAGGAAATATAGGTCTGTGTGATGGGACTAACACACTTCAAGTCCTATAGGTGCTTCTGGGAACAAAATATATGATCTCTGTGTGATGGGACTAACACACTTCAAGTCCTATAGGTGCTTCTGGGAACAAAATATATGATCTCTGTGTGATGGGACTAACACACTTCAAGTCCTATAGGTGCTTCTGGGAAGAAAATGTAGGTCTGTGTGATGGGACTAACACACTTCAAGTCCTATAGGTGCTTCTGGGAACAAAATATATGATCTCTGTGTGATGGGACTAACACACTTCAAGTCCTATAGGTGCTTCTGGGAAGGAAATATAGGTCTGTGTGATGGGACTAACACACTTCAAGTCCTATAGGTGCTTCTGGGAACAAAATATATGATCTCTGTGTGATGGGACTAACACACTACAAGTCCTATAGGTGCTTCTGGGAACAAAATATATGATCTCTGTGTGATGGGACTAACACACTTCAAGTCCTATAGGTGCTTCTGGGAAGAAAATATAGGTCTGTGTGATGGGACTAACACACTTCAAGTCCTATTCCAATTACACCCCAAAATACATTCTGCTACTCCTCCTGAGTATGGAAATACCGCGTGTGTGAGACTTTTTCACAGCCTGGCCACATAGAGAGGCCCAACATGAAGATAGCACCATCAGGCATTCTAGGACCATTAATTGCACATCAAATTTCATTCCCACCTATAACAATTTTGAAGGTCCTAGAGCTCCAGGGCTGTGGAATTACCCACAAAATTATGGGATTTGGAAAGAAAACACCTCAACGTTTACTCTATGAGGCATGGGCTGCATATAATTACTTGGGTACTCTGATGGGCTGCAGATAGGTACTCAGTCTAATGGGCTATAAATACTTGGGTACTCTGATGTGCTGCAGGAGGGAGGGGGTGTTCCTGCTGGTTTCATTTTACAATGTTACCGGTAGGGAAGTGGTCAAAATCCATACCAGACCCAAAGGGTCCCCCATGCCCTTTTGTCTCCAATTTTTTTTTTTTTGATTTACATAATTTTTTAGGACCGAGTACAAGTACCGATACTTTTTTCAAGTACTTGCCAATACCTATTACGATACTTTTTTTTTACATCATGTGACAGTAGCACTCATAGGTGGCACTGATGAGGCATGGACTGTGTCAGTAGTTTTTTTTTTTTTACAATTTACCCCTGACATCTACCCTTTGAGACAGGGAAGGAGACTGTGGACACACATTCCCCAGTTCCTTTCTCTGCCGGCTCAGCTGAAGATGAATGGAGAGGAGACAGAGGCTCCTCTCCATTCGCAAACTGAGACACAGTTATGAGTTGCTCAGTTATAATTGGACAGTCAGTGATCGGCTCCTTCCTTCACTCTTCATCTTGACAGATCTGGGGCAGGGGGGACCAGAAAAACTTTCCGTCCCAATGACAAATGTTTTTGGAAAAAGTGGGGTTTTAATTGAAACAAGGATTGGTGATAAAGTATCAGTAGAGAGGAGATACCTTTTTCCCAAATTAAATCTAACAGGATAGAATTTCCCTTCCTAGGGGTAGATTTCCTCTCACTTCCTGTTTTCTCTTTCCATTTGCAAGTAGGAGTCGTTTGTAAGTTGGATGTTTGAAAGTAGGGGCCTGGCGTATATACTCTGCAGAAATTTGCCCTATTAGATGTTGGTGTAGCCACAAGACTGGTGGGCACAGGAATGGGCCCTGCTGTGAGTTAATAGATCAAGATTTGTAATTGCATGCACCTGTTGAACAGGGCAGAAAAATTGGGGGTGGTGGTGGTGGTGGTGGACGGTTTTGCCACAAGACTGTAAGCTCTCACAGTTACTCTTGGTGGGCGCAGGAATGGGCCCTGCTGTGAGTTATTAGATCAAGATTTGTAATTGCAAGCACCTGATGAACAGGGCAGAAAAATTGGGCCTTTGGTGGTGGTGGTGGACGGTGTTGCCACAAGACTGTAGGCTCTCACAGTTACTCTTGGTGGGCGCAGGAATGGGCCCTGCTGTGAGTTATTAGATCAAGATTTGTAATTGCAAGCACCTGATGAACAGGGCAGAAAAATTGGGCCTTTGGCGGTGGTGGTGGACGGTGTTGCCACAAGACTGTAGGCCCTCATAGTTACTCTTGGTGGGCGCAGGAATGGGCCCTGCTGTGAACTATTAGATCAAGATTTGTAATTACCCGCCCCTGTTAAACAGGGGCTGAAAAATTGTGCCTTAGGCACTGGTGCTGGTGCCACAACACTGCAACCCCTCACAGAGACTGTACTTGGAGCACAGCAGTCACACGTGTTGCAAAGCATTTTTTAAAAAAATTGTAAGTACACGCCCCCTGTTAAACAGGGGCTGAAAAATTGTGCCTTAGGCACTGGTGCTGGTGCCACAACACTGCAACCCGGCCCTCACAGATACTGTACTTGGAGCACAGCAGTCACACGTGTTGCGAAGCATTTTTTTTAAAAATTGTAAGTACACGCCCCTGTTAAACAGGGGCTGAAAAATTGTGCCTTAGGCACTGGTGCTGGTGCCACAACACTGCAACCCGGCCCTCACAGATACTGTACTTGGAGCACAGCAGTCACACGTGTTGCGAAGCATTTTTTTAAAAAATTGTAAGTACCCGCCCCTGTTAAACAGGGGCTGAAAAATTGTGCCTTAGGCACTGGTGCTGGTGCCACAACACTGCAACCCCTCACAGATACTGTACTTGGAGCACAGCAGTCACACGTGTTGCGAAGCATTTTTTTAAAAAATTGTAAGTACACGCCCCCTGTTAAACAGGGGCTGAAAAATTGTGCCTTAGGCACTGGTGCTGGTGCCACAACACTGCAACCCCTCACAGATACTGTACTTGGAGCACAGCAGTCACATGTGTTGCGAAGCATTTTTTTAAAAATTGTAAGTACCCGCCCCTGTTAAACAGGGGCTGAAAAATTGTGCCTTAGGCACTGGTGTGGTGGCATGGATCATTGAGGAGGAGGAAGAGGATAGTCAGTGAACATAAGAGGACAGTCACTCAGCATCAGCATAGGCAGTCTTGAAGGGATGTGACATTAAAAATTATTCGGTTATATCCGCCTCAGGTGCCTGGTAGCTGGTGGTGATCCAAGACTGATTCATTTTGATGAAGGTCAGTCGATCAACCGAGGCGGTGGACAGGCGCACCCTATGATCAGTCACAAATCCTCCAGCAGCACTGAATGTGCGTTCGGAAAGAACGCTGGAGGCAGGACAGGCCAGTAGCTCAATTGCATACTGTGCAAGCTCTGGCCAGTGATCCATCCTCAGGACCCAGTAAGCCAGAGGATTTTCGGTGGGAAAGGTGTCCAAGTCTGACCTTGCCCCAAGGTATTCCTGCACCATGTATATCAGACGCTGGCGATGGTTGCTGGAACCGATCATACCTTGGGGCTGCGGACTAAAAAATTGTCTGAACGCATCGGTCAGACGTCCACCTTCCCCACCGCTCCTTCTGCCACTGACCGAAGCCTCAGCAACTCGTCGCCCAGGACCAGGAGTTTGTAGCCTCCCAGTTTCTGGGAACGCGTTGCACAGACCTTTCTGCAAGGCCTCCCTGAGATGTCTCATCCTCTGCTCCCTCTGCGACGGCAAGATAAGGTCCGCAACCTTACCCTTGTACCGCGGATCAAGGAGAGTGGCCAGCCAGTAATGGTCCCTCTCCTTGATCCGAAGAACACGAGGATCCTTCCGCAGGCTTTGCAGGATCAGGGAGGCCATGCAGCGTAGGTTAGCTGAGGCATTCGGTCCGGAGTCTTCTGGGTCACTGAGGATGACATGATCGCCAGCCACCTCCTCCCAGCCACGTACAAGTCCACTGGTTTGTTGGGACTGTACATCATCCCTAAAAGACTGCTGCTGCTGATGCTGAGTGCCAGGCTCCACCTCCATGCTCACACAATCCTCCTCCTCCTCCTCCTCCTCCTCCTCATCCTCTTCCTGTGTGATGGGTGGGACAGAAGGAACACTGTCCGGATAAAGGGGGCCTTGAGAGGCAAGGAAGTCCTCCTCTTCCTGCCTCTGTTCTGCCTCAAGTGCCCTGTCCATTATCCCACGCAGCGTATGCTCCAACAGGTGGACAAGAGGGACAGTGTCACTGATGCATGCACTGTCACTGCTCACCATCCTCGTGGCCTCCTCAAATGGTGAGAGGACAGTGCATGCATCCCTGATCATGCTCCACTGACGTGGGGAAAAAAAACCAAGCTCCCCTGACCCTGTCCTGGTGCCGTAGTCGCAAAGGTACTCATTGATGGCCCTCTGCTGCGTGTGCAGTCGCTGCAGCATGGCCAACGTTGAGTTCCACCTGGTGGGCATGTCACATATTAGGCGGTTCTTGGGCAGGTTCAGCTCCTTTTGCAGCTCAGTCAGCCGAGCACTGGCATTATAAGATCGGCGGAAATGCACACAGACTTTCCTGGCCTGCCTCAGGACATCCTGTAAGCCTGGGAACCTGCCCAAGAACCGCTGCACCACCAGGTTGAGGACGTGAGCCATGCAGGGCACATGGGTGAGCTGCCCCTGTCGCAGGGCGGAGAGGAGGTTGGTGCCATTGTCAGAAACGACCATTCCTGGCTTAAGCTGACGTGGCGTCAACCACCTCTCGGCCTGCCCCTGCAGAGCTGCCAGAACCTCTGGCCCAGTGTGGCTCCTGTCCCCCAAACACACCAGCGCAAGCACGGCATGGCATCTTTTTGCCTGCGTACTTGCGTAGCCCCTTGTACGCCTACGGAGCACCGCTGGTTCCAAGGACAGAGCACTGGAGGAAGAAGAAGAGGTGGGGGTGGAGGAGAGAGGTGTGTCACAACCAGTAGCAGTAGTAGCGTTTTGGAGGCGTGGTGGCGGAACAACCTCCAACACTACTGCACCTTGTCCTGCATCCCTCCCAGCTGCCAATAGAGTGACCCAATGGGCCGTGAAAGAAAGGTACCGTCCCTGTCCATGCCTGCTGGAACATGAGTCAGCGGTAATATGCACCTTACCGCTGACCGCCCTGTCCAGCGAGGCATGGACATTGCCCTCCACATGCCGGTAGAGAGACGGAATCGCCTTCCGTGAGAAAAAGTGGCGTTTGGGAACCTGCCACTGAGGAACCGCACATTGAACAAACTCACGGAAGGGGGCCGAGTCTACCAACTGAAAAGGCAGCAGTTGAAGTGCTAGCAATTTAGCCAGGCTAGCATTCAACCGCTGGGCATGTGGATGGCTGGGAGTGTACTTCTTTCTACGGTCCAGCAGCTGGGGCAGGGAAATTTGCCTGCTGCAATCGGACGTCGGTGTACTGCAAGTACTTGGTTGTGACACACCTAATTCTACACCTACAGTCCTCTCAGAGCAGCTTTCAGAGAGGACTGAAGGTGTAGTGGGGATGGAGATCCCAGCTGAGGAGGAGCAAGGAGAGGTCCGCTTAGTTCTTTGGTGTGGGTCTTTTATGTGTGCCTGCCAACGAGCTGCATGGCAGGTCGCCATATGTCTGGTCATGCTTGTGGTTCCCAAGCGGCTGATGTTTTGGCCACGCGAGATACGCTTGAGACAAATATTGCAAATAGCAGTGGTGCGATCTGCTGCACTCGTCTCAAAAAAGGCCCACACCAAAGAACTTTTCTGATAACGTGCAGAGGCAGCGCCCTGCACAGGCGGAGCTCTGCGGTGTTGTACAGTTGCTGTGCTGGCCTCTACCTGGCCTCCAGGGGGCATCCTGCCTCGTTGGACATGTGACGCCGCATCCTCCTCCTCCTCGTCCTCCTCCTCATCCTCTCTCCCTTCAGGCACCCACGTGGAGTCAGTGACCTCATCATCCCCTCCCTCTTCACCACTAGAGCAAACCTGGCAGTAAGCTGCAGCTGGTGGAACAGTACTGCCAGATTCCTCAAGCTGGGTATCATCATCCGAGCCTTCGAATCGTTGGGCATCCTCCTGGAGCATGTACCCAACACTGTGCTCAAAGAGTTCGGGGGACTCCTCAGGAGGACATGGTGGGTCTAGGGAAGGGGTGGCTGATGATGCTCTGTCAGTACCCTGAGCCTGGGTGAGAGAGGATGAGGAGGATGAGGAGGGCTTGGTCATCCATTCTACCAAGCCTTCAGCATGATGCGGCTCCACATGTCCAGCTGCCGAAAACAAAGACGTGCGTGTCCCATGGCCACGTGCTGATGACGATGCACGACCACGTCCACGGCCACGTCCACTAGAAACAGAGCCTGCCTGCCCTGTGTTCTTGGCTCTGCACGCTCTGCCTCCCCTTGGCGGTCTTCCAGCCATTGTAGTCGGTAGTCCTGTGGGTGCTGCTGAGAAGAATATATAGGAGCTCTGTGTGATGCCACTAACACACTAGAAGTCCTGTGGGTGCTTCTGCAAAGAAAATAGAGGAGCTCTGTGTGATGCCACTAACACACTAGAAGTCCTGTGGGTGCTTCTGCAAAGAAAATAGAGGAGCTCTGTGTGATGCCACTAACACACTAGAAGTCCTGTGGGTGCTTCTGCAAAGAAAATAGAGGAGCTCTGTGTGATGCCACTAACACACTAGAAGTCCTGTGGGTGCTGCTGAGAAGAAAATATAGGAGCTCTGTGTGATGCCACTAACACACTAGAAGTCCTATGGGTGCTTCTGCAAAGAAAATAGAGGAGTTCTGTGTGATGCCACTAACACACTAGAAGTCCTGTGGGTGCTTCTGCAAAGAAAATAGAGGAGCTCTGTGTGATGCCACTAACACACTAGAAGTCCTGTGGGTGCTTCTGCAAAGAAAATAGAGGAGCTCTGTGTGATGCCACTAACCCACTAGAAGTCCTGTGGGTGCTGCTGAGAAGAAAATATAGGAGCTCTGTGTGATGCCACTAACACACTAGAAGTCCTATGGGTGCTTCTGCAAAGAAAATAGAGGAGCTCTGTGTGATGCCACTAACACACTAGAAGTCCTGTGGGTGCTTCTGCAAAGAAAATAGAGGAGCTCTGTGTGATGCCACTAACACACTAGAAGTCCTGTGGGTGCTTCTGCAAAGAAAATAGAGGAGCTCTGTGTGATGCCACTAACACACTAGAAGTCCTGTGGGTGCTGCTGAGAAGAAAATATAGGAGCTCTGTGTGATGCCACTAACACACTAGAAGTCCTGTGGGTGCTTCTGCAAAGAAAATAGAGGAGCTCTGTGTGATGCCACTAACACACTAGAAGTCCTGTGGGTGCTGCTGAGAAGAAAATATAGGAGCTCTGTGTGATGCCACTAACACACTAGAAGTCCTATGGGTGCTTCTGCAAAGAAAATAGAGGAGCTCTGTGTGATGCCACTAACACACTAGAAGTCCTGTGGGTGCTTCTGCAAAGAAAATAGAGGAGCTCTGTGTGATGGGACTAACACACTTCAAGTCCTATGGGTGCTTCTGGGAAGAAAATAGAGGAGCTCTGTGTGATGCCACTAACACACTAGAAGTCCTGTGGGTGCTTCTGCAAAGAAAATAGAGGAGCTCTGTGTGATGCCACTAACACACTATAAGTCCTGTGGGTGCTTCTGCAAAGAAAATAGAGGAGCTCTGTGTGATGGGACTAACACACTTCAAGTCCTAACACACTTCAAGTCCTATAGGTGCTTCTGGGAAGAAAATATAGGGAGCTCTGTGTGATGGCACTAACACACTTCAAGTCCTATGGGTGCTTCTGGGAAGAAAATAGAGGTCTGTGTGATGGGACTAACACACTTCAAGTCATATAGGTGCTTCTGGGAACAAAATAGATGAGCTCTGTGTGATGGGACTAACACACTTCAAGTCCTTTAGGTGCTTCTGGGAACAAAATATATAGGATCTCTGTGTGATGGGACTAACACACTTCAAAGTCCTATAGGTGCTTCTGGGAAAAAAATATAGGATCTCTGTGTGATGGGACTAACACACTTCAAGTCCTATAGGTGCTTCTGGGAACAAAATATATGAGCTCTGTGTGATGGGACTAACACACTTCAAGTCCTATGGGTGCTTCTGGGAAGAAAATAAGGTCTGTGTGATGGGACTAACACACTTCAAGTCCTATAGGTGCTTCTGGGAAGGAAATAAATCTCTGTGTGATGGGACTAACACACTTCAAGTCCTATAGGTGCTTCTGGGAACAAAATATATGATCTCTGTGTGATGGGACTAACACACTTCAAGTCCTATAGGTGCTTCTGGGAAGAAAATGTAGGTCTGTGTGATGGGACTAACACACTTCAAGTCCTATAGGTGCTTCTGGGAAGAAAATATAGGTCTGTGTGATGGGACTAACACACTTCAAGTCCTATAGGTGCTTCTGGGAACAAAATATATGATCTCTGTGTGATGGGACTAACACACTTCAAGTCCTATGGGTGCTTCTGGGAAGAAAATATAGGTCTGTGTGATGGGACTAACACACTTCAAGTCCTATAGGTGCTTCTGGGAACAAAATATATGGATCTCTGTGTGATGGGACTAACACACTTCAAGTCCTATAGTGTGCTTCTGGGAAGAAAAAATATATGATCTCTGTGTGATGGGACTAACACACTTCAAGTCCTATAGGTGCTTCTGGGAAGAAAATGTAGGTGGTCTGTGTGATGGGACTAACACACTTCAAGTCCTATAGGTGCTTCTGGGAACAAAATATATGATCTCTGTGTGATGGGACTAACACACTTCAAGTCCTATAGGTGCTTCTGGGAACAAAATATATGATCTCTGTGTGATGGGACTAACACACTTCAAGTCCTATAGGTGCTTCTGGGAAGGAAATATATGGTCTCTGTGTGATGGGACTAACACACTTCAAGTCCTATAGGTGCTTCTGGGAACAAAATATATATGATCTCTGTGTGATGGGACTAACACACTTCAAGTCCTATAGGTGCTTCTGGGAACAAAATATATGATCTCTGTGTGATGGGACTAACACACTTCAAGTCCTATAGGTGCTTCTGGGAAGAAAAATATAGGTCTGTGTGATGGGACTAACACACTTCAAGTCCTATAGGTGCTTCTGGGAACAAAATATATGATCTCTGTGTGATGGGACTAACACACTTCAAGTCTTTTGGGTGCTTCTGGGAAGAAAATATAGGTCTGTGTGATGGGACTAACAACTTCAAGTCCTATAGGTGCTTCTGGGAACAAAATATATGATCTCTGTGTGATGGGACTAACACACTTCAAGTCCTATAGGTGCTTCTGGGAACAAAATATATGATCTCTGTGTGATGGGACTAACACACTTCAAGTCCTATAGGTGCTTCTGGGAACAAAATATATGATCTCTGTGTGATGGGACTAACACACTTCAAGTCCTATAGGTGCTTCTGGGAAGGAAATAAAGGTCTGTGTGATGGAACTAACACACTTCAAGTCCTATAGGTGCTTCTGGGAACAAAATATATGATCTCTGTGTGATGGGACTAACACACTTCAAGTCCTATAGGTGCTTCTGGGAACAAAATATATGATCTCTGTGTGATGGGACTAACACACTTCAAGTCCTATAGGTGCTTCTGGGAAGAAAATGTAGGTCTGTGTGATGGGACTAACACACTTCAAGTCCTATAGGTGCTTCTGGGAAGGAAATATAGGTCTGTGTGATGGGACTAACACACTTCAAGTCCTATAGGTGCTTCTGGGAACAAAATATATGATCTCTGTGTGATGGGACTAACACACTTCAAGTCCTATAGGTGCTTCTGGGAACAAAATATATGATCTCTGTGTGATGGGACTAACACACTTCAAGTCCTATAGGTGCTTCTGGGAAGAAAATGTAGGTCTGTGTGATGGGACTAACACACTTCAAGTCCTATAGGTGCTTCTGGGAAGGAAATATAGGTCTGTGTGATGGGACTAACACACTTCAAGTCCTATAGGTGCTTCTGGGAACAAAATATATGATCTCTGTGTGATGGGACTAACACACTTCAAGTCCTATAGGTGCTTCTGGGAACAAAATATATGATCTCTGTGTGATGGGACTAACACACTTCAAGTCCTATAGGTGCTTCTGGGAAGAAAATGTAGGTCTGTGTGATGGGACTAACACACTTCAAGTCCTATAGGTGCTTCTGGGAACAAAATATATGATCTCTGTGTGATGGGACTAACACACTTCAAGTCCTATAGGTGCTTCTGGGAAGGAAATATAGGTCTGTGTGATGGGACTAACACACTTCAAGTCCTATAGGTGCTTCTGGGAACAAAATATATGATCTCTGTGTGATGGGACTAACACACTACAAGTCCTATAGGTGCTTCTGGGAACAAAATATATGATCTCTGTGTGATGGGACTAACACACTTCAAGTCCTATAGGTGCTTCTGGGAAGAAAATATAGGTCTGTGTGATGGGACTAACACACTTCAAGTCCTATAGGTGCTTCTGGGAACAAAATATATGATCTCTGTGTGATGGGACTAACACACTTCAAGTCTTTTGGGTGCTTCTGGGAAGAAAATATAGGTCTGTGTGATGGGACTAACACACTTCAAGTCCTATAGGTGCTTCTGGGAACAAAATATATGATCTCTGTGTGATGGGACTAACACACTTCAAGTCCTATAGGTGCTTCTGGGAACAAAATATATGATCTCTGTGTGATGGGACTAACACACTTCAAGTCCTATAGGTGCTTCTGGGAACAAAATATATGATCTCTGTGTGATGGGACTAACACACTTCAAGTCCTATAGGTGCTTCTGGGAAGGAAATAAAGGTCTGTGTGATGGGACTAACACACTTCCAAGTCCTATAGGTGCTTCTGGGAACAAAATATATGATCTCTGTGTGATGGGACTAACACACTTCAAGTCCTATAGGTGCTTCTGGGAACAAAATATATGATCTGTGTGATGGGACTAACACACTTCAAGTCCTATAGGTGCTTCTGGGAAGAAATGTAGGTCTGTGTGATGGGACTAACACACTTCAAGTCCTATAGGTGCTTCTGGGAAGGAAATATAGGTCTGTGTGATGGGACTAACACACTTCAAGTCCTATAGGTGCTTCTGGGAACAAAATATATGATCTCTGTGTGATGGGACTAACACACTTCAAGTCTTTTGGGTGCTTCTGGGAAGAAAATATAGGTCTGTGTGATGGGACTAACACACTTCAAGTCCTATAGGTGCTTCTGGGAACAAAATATAGGATCTCTGTGTGATGGGACTAACACACTTCAAGTCCTATGGGTGCTTCTGGGAAGAAAATGTAGGTCTGTGTGATGGGACTAACACACTTCAAGTCCTATAGGTGCTTCTGGGAACAAAATATATGATCCCTGTGTGATGGGACTAACACACTTCAAGTCCTATAGGTGCTTCTGGGAACAAAATATATGATCTCTGTGTGATGGGACTAACACACTTCAAGTCCTATAGGTGCTTCTGGGAAGGAAATATAGGTCTGTGTGATGGGACTAACACACTTCAAGTCCTATAGGTGCTTCTGGGAACAAAATATATGATCTCTGTGTGATGGGACTAACACACTACAAGTCCTATAGGTGCTTCTGGGAACAAAATATATGATCTCTGTGTGATGGGACTAACACACTTCAAGTCCTATAGGTGCTTCTGGGAAGAAAATATAGGTCTGTGTGATGGGACTAACACACTTCAAGTCCTATAGGTGCTTCTGGGAAGAAAATGTAGATCTGTGTGATGGGACTAACACACTTCAAGTCCTATAGGTGCTTCTGGGAACAAAATATAGGAGCTCTGCCTGCCTGCCACGAACACACTACAAGTCCTATAGGTGCTTCTGGGAACAAAATATAGGAGCTCTGCCTGCCTGCCACGAACACACTACAAGTCCTATAGGTGCTTCTGGGAACAAAATATAGGAGCTCTGCCTGCCTGCCACGAACACACTACAAGTCCTATAGGTGCTTCTGGGAACAAAATATAGGAGCTCTGCCTGCCTGCCACGAACACACTACAAGTCCTATAGGTGCTTCTGGGAACAAAATATAGGAGCTCTGCCTGCCTGCCACGAACACACTACAAGTCCTATAGGTGCTTCTGGGAACAAAATATAGGAGCTCTGCCTGCCTGCCACGAACACACTACAAGCCCCTCTTTCTAAATCAATCTAAATGAATGAATCTATCTAACTCAATCTCTCTAAGTAAATCTCTCTAACTAACTAAATCCAGCAGAGTGTCACAGAGCTAGCCTGCTCTATCTGCGCCGGAACAGCATGTGACCGGCGCAGACGGCGTGGCGGCCTTTTATAGGGGGGGGCGTGTACTACAGCCCCTGAGCTGTAATTGGCTACAGGCGTCCTGCCTGTAGCCAATTATGGCTCTTCGAGTTTCCGGGGCTGTGATTGGCCAAGCATGCAGGGTCACAGTGCATGCTTGGCCAATCATCAGCCAGCAATGCACTGCGCCGGCCGCGCCGGCCGCAATGCATTGCGGGGCCACTCGCATCACACGAACGTGATGCGAGCGGCCAAAATAGTTCTGGGCTCGCCGAGCGAGCGAACGCCCGGTGCTCGATGCGAACGTGGGTTCGCATCGAGCACCGGGCCCATCCCTATTAGTGTCACTGCGCCTCTTGCCACACATATGAATCTACAAAAGGAACAGTTACCACACCTGAAAATCCCTTTGAGGCGTGTCCCACATTGATCCGGTCCCTTTTTTCTATCAAAGTGACTTTGTCCACACCAGAGTATTCTTCAGTGATCGTCCACATCTGAAAGTCAGGTGCGGGCAATCATCCACACAATGTCTGATGATATTATCATCAGTAAGTAAATGCCAATGTTTCTGCATTATTGACCTGATCTCATTGCTTTGACTATTAAACTGTATAATGGATCTCACTTAAATTTTTTCTTGTTCCTGTTCACCTTTAAATAAAAGGAGCTTGCAGGGACTCAATTTAGCTTTTTGATGAGCTTGTTGCAAAGATTTTTTGGTATAGCCTCGTCTGAGGCTGGAGCAGTTTCTGTGAAGTTGCAGGTACAGTAAAAACTTGGATTGTGAGCATAATTAGTTCCTGCAAGCAGCTCCTTCAGTAAATCTCTTTCTAATTCCGCCTTTTCCCTCTTTTCAGATTCAATATGTAGAGCATGCAGGAAGTGCAAACCAAACACAGCAACTGCCCGCATCTCTCCCTTACCGAACCCAAAACGTTTGAGACTAAAATCTGAGGAAAGATCACAGACTCCATCCCCCCAAGCTCTGTTCAAAGGTGAAGCATATCTAGCCAGCTCCTTTGCAACAGGCATCCACTGACTATTTCTGGCCCAGATAGGAAGGGTGCACGCCTTCAAGTCCTCCTGGACACCAGAAATCTTTGCAGCCTTACTCCTCCTAAACAGTGTACGCAGCATTTTCCCCCAGCACAAGCAACAAAACACACCATATAAAACAGGTCTGCTTCAGTTGAAATTTTAGCACAAATCACGGCCGAGCCCCCAATTGTATTGTTTTGCGTCTATCTATTAAGTCTTGTGGTAAAACCAAGGAAGCTTAGACTTCTGAAGTGTTTTAATGCTTTACTAAACAAGGAAAAATCTGCACATACAAACTGTAGGATGAACAATACAACACAACTTATAGCTTACAAAATATGCCTACACATATAAGCATGTATAATATGTGCACATTAAGCAAACTAAACAATTACTCAACTTAGGGGTCAAGATGTCCTCCATGGTCCTTATCTCAGTCCACCTCCTGGAAACCATGTGTTTCCTCTTTGTCCTCCAAACACCACTGTCCCTCTGTCCCAAAACACATCTTTCTTTCAAACCCTCTCTATGCCCCTCCCACCCACTTCCTGCAAAAAAACAACTTTCTTAGCTCATCTTCAAAACCTGGCTATCTAGTTTATTTACATATCAATGGAGGGGGAAGAGGCCTTTGTAGACATATGCTGTTACTAAATCTAAACTCTATATTATTGCAATAAAGTCACTATACAAATGCCCATAGCAACACACCCTAAGAGCCGGTTCACACCAGGGCGACTCAGGATCTGACTTCAGGTCGCCCCGAGACGCCCCAAGTCGTCCCAAGTCGCGCTGTAATGTTAATCTATGGAGCCGTCTCAATGCACACTACTGAAGTCGCTCCGACTTCAAAAAAGGTTCCTGTACTACTTCAATCCGACTTCTAGGCGACTTGTACCCATTGATTTCAATGGAAGTCGCCTCCAAGTCGGATCTCCATCTATTTTGAAGCGACTCTACAGGAAAAGAAATTTGTTTACTCAGGCAAACCCCACCCTCCCAGAGAGCTGATCATTCTGTGATTGGCCACAGCCAAAGTCGCCTGGCATGGGGGCGACTTGAAGTTGTGTTGTAAATAACTCAAAGTCACGTTGAAGTTGCTTCCAAGTTGCTTCCAAGTCACGTTGAAGTTGCTTCCAAGTTGTCTTGCTAAGTCGCGCTGTAAGTCGTGTTGCCCCAGTGTGAACCGGCACTTAGAGTCCATTCACACAGGGGCAACACGACTTCCAGCATGACTTTGGGAGGCAACTTGGACACGACTTAAGTATGAATCACAGCACAACTTGAGGCAACTTACAAGGCAACTTGAAGTTGCCTCCAGGACAGGGGACTTTGCCAGTGGCCAATCACATAATAATCAGCTTTGTGGGAGGGAGGGGTTTACCTAGAAAACTATTTTTACTTCCTGGAAAGTTGCTTCAGTTAAGACAGGAGATCCGACTTGGAGGCAACTTCCATTGAAATCAATGGGTACAAGTTGCCTAGAAGTCGGATTGAAGTAATACAGGAATCTTTTCTGAAGTCGGAGTGACTTCAGTAGTGTGCATTAAGACGGCTCTCATTCACTTACATTGATTTTATCATGTCGCGCGACTTGAGGCAACTTGGGGCGACTTCAAGTCGGATCCAAAATTGCCCCTGTGTGAATGGACTCTTAAAGTCACGTCACAATCTTTGGAGAAGTGACATTACAATTATTGTTCGAAAATTACCTTTACCACAGACTATAAAGTAAAGGAGAGTAAAATATATTGCATATTGGTGCATACAATTTAATCAATTAACCCAAATCAAGATTGACGGCCCATTGACTGTTTGGGTACAGACAGTAATCTGCAAAGATTTCTATTTTTCCAGCATAATGATATGATTTTCAGGGAAACGTGCAAAGTTCTAAATGTTTCCCTATCCTCTTGAGTGCTTGCTGTTTGCAGCAGCCAACCAGGATATACATAGACACAACCCACATATAAAATGCATTGCAGAGCCCAACAGATCCCATTACAATGTGCTCTAAAGAGAATCTGGTGCTTGTTCATGCAAACACAACAATGTAAACTTAATCTGGCCTCCACCACTCTCATTCAAGTATATGTTTTACAACCAGGAAACAATATATTCCCCCGTTTGTCTTTTGACAATCTTTAGGTCAGCAGATGGCATGGTTTACTGAACATTGTACTAAGGTATATTTTTGTTTGTTTCTTCAAATTTTTAAATTAGTTGTATTCTATATATATTTTGGATGGATCATCATTAGGGATGAGCCGAACACCTCCCGGTTCGGTTCGCAGCAGAACATGCTAACAGGCAAAAAATTAGTTTGGACACCGTCACAAGTCTATGGTACACGAACATGAATAATCAAAAGTGCAAATTTTAAAGGCTTATATGCAAGTTATTGTCATAAAAAGTGTTTGGGGACCTGGGTCCTGCCCCAGGGGACATTTATCAATGCAAAAAGTTTTAAAAACAGAAGTTTTTTCGGGACCAGTGATTATAATAATGCTTAAAGTGAAACAATAAAAGTGAAATATTCTTTTAAATTTCATACCTGAGTGGTGTCTATAGTATGCCTGTAAAGTGGCGCATGTTTCCCGTGTTTACAACAATCCCTGCACAAAATTACATTTCTAAAGGAAAAAAGTAATTTAAAACTACTCGCGGCTATAATGAATTGTCAGCCTCGGCAATACACATAAAAGTCATTGAAAAAAACGGCAAGGGATTCCCCCAGTCCATTACCAGGCCCTTTGTGTCTGGTATAAATATTAAAAATCCATACCAGACCCTTATCCGAGCACGCAACCTGGCAGGCTGCAGGAAAAGAGGGGGACGAGAGAGCGTCCCCCTCCTGAACCATACCAGGCCACATGCCCTCAACATGAGGAGGGTGCTTTGGGATAGGGGCCCCCCCAAAGCACCATGTCCCCATGTTGATGAGGACAAGGGCCTCATCCCCACAAGCCTATGCAAAAACAACTATATTGGATGTTATTGAGTCATTGAGTCCTGAGGGAAAGTAGCACGAAGCTTGTGGATCCACCTGGCCTATACTTGTAATATGTGTTGGTCAAAGCCACCTCCACATATGTGGGGATGTATCCTAGCCAAAACCAAAAAAAATGTGGCGAGTCCTGACTATTTGCATGTTTCTCTGCAAAATGCATCCCAATCGGGCTCTCTAAGTTAGCACCTTTAATGTCTGCCATGTGGTCTTTGACTTGTAGCCAAAATATTCTGTGTGTTTTGCCCACGTAAAAAGCATCACAGCTACATGTAAGCAAATACAAAACATCTACAGTGTCACAATATACAAAGTGTTTTTATTGATCTTAGTGTCACTGCGCCTCTTGCCACACATATGAATCTACAAAAGGAACAGTTACCACACCATCCCTTTGAGGCGTGTCCCACATTGATCCGGTCCCTTTTTTCTATCAAAGTGACTTTGTCCACACCAGAGTATTCTTCAGTGATCGTCCACATCTGAAAGTCAGGTGCGGGCAATCATCCACACAATGTCTGATGATATTATCATCAGTAAGTAAATGCCAATGTTTCTGCATTATTGACCTGATCTCATTGCTTTGACTATTAAACTGTATAATGGATCTCACTTAAATTTTTTCTTGTTCCTGTTCACCTTTAAATAAAAGGAGCTTGCAGGGACTCAATTTAGCTTTTTGATGAGCTTGTTGCAAAGATTTTTTGTTATAGCCTCGTCTGAGGCTGGAGCAGTTTCTGTGAAGTTGCAGGTACAGTAAAAACTTGGATTGTGAGCATAATTAGTTCCAGAAACATGCCTGTTATCCAAAGCACTTGTATATCAAAGCAAATGTTCCCATAAGAAATAATTATATATGAATAATAATTTAATGAAGGTACCACATTTAGCAACTCACATGGTTGATGATGAAAACAGGCACATCTAAGTATGCAGGCATCTGGGGTAAACCTGTCCACATAGACCATCTTCCACAACGCCTGCTCTTACCGCTGTCATTCTGCAATCAGGAACGGAAAGACTACCCTGCAGTAGAGGCATTTGAAAGTGAGGCTTGAAACACTCATTGAGCGCAGTGTGGATGGGATGGAGGACGGTCTATGTGGACAGCTTTACCCCAGATATAGTAATAAGTGAAAATACCACCAACCCGCGTAGATGGAAGAAAATTTGTTATAATTAAACGTGTATGTTGTAGGAGCAGCCTGTTGTATTAAAAGTAAGTATAAAAATAATTAATAAATTACATTTATTAGAACCACACTCTCTATAAAGTGCAAGTGCAAAATAGTGCTAATATTCCTTATATTACATACACACCACAATTTATGTGGAACCCCTTGGCACCAAATCTATTATATAGGCAAATAATTGTTAATATTAAATACAATCATATGTACTTCACAGTCCAAGTGCAGAATCAACCAACTTACATGGCCATGAAATATAATAAAAAACATTTAAAAATATTGAATACACTCAAACAATAAAAGAGAACACCAGCAGCTTGGGCACCATATGCTTGACAAGACACATGACGACCTGCCATGCAGTCCCTTGGCAACAGCACCTGAAAGACCCACATCATAAAGAAAATGCAAACTTCTCCTTGCTCCTCATCTGAGATTTCTACCCCTACTATACCTCAAGTCTTCTCAAAAAACATCACTGTGAGGAATGATGGTATAGCAATGGGTGCCACAGGTACTTGTACCCAATCTGCTAGCAGTACACCACCTGTTGATTTCACCAGGCAAATTTCGCTACCCCAGTTGCTGAACTGTAAACAAAAAAAAAGAAAAATACTGTACCAGCCATCTACATGCTTAGCGTCTATATGCTAGCTTGGCCAAATTGATAGCACTACAACTGCTGTCTTTTCATCTGGTAGACTCTGCCCCCTTTTGCGAATTTGTGGAATGTGCTGTACCACAGTGGCAAGTTCTAAAAACAAATTTATTTTCAGGTAAGGCCATTACAGGTCTGTACCATTATGTGGAAGGCAATGTTTTGGCCTCGTTGGACAGGGCATTCAGCAGCAGGGTTCATATTACTGCTGACTCATGGCCCAGCAGGCATGGTCAGGGACATTACATTTCCTTCACAGCACACTGGTAACTCTGCTGGCAGCTGGGAAGGATGCAAGACAGGGTTCAGTGCTGGAGCTTGTTCCACCACCACGCCTCCAAAAAGATTATGGTGATTCCGCCACATCTGTCTGCTCCACTCCCTCCTCTTATTCTACTATGGCCTCTTCTGCTGAATTGTCCTCTGAACCAGAAGTGCTCTCTAAGTGTTCAAGGGGCTACGCAAGCAGTCAGGCTAAAATATACCATGCAGTGCTTGTTGGTCTGTCTAGGGGACAGGAGCCACACTGGGGCAGAGATTTTGTCAGCTCTGCAGGGGCATGCTCAGAGGTGGTTGACACCATGGCAGCTTGAGCCAGCAATGGTTGTGACAATGGGCACCAACCTTCTCTCCGCCCTCCGACAGGGACACTTGATACATGTTCCATGCTTGGCATATGTTGTGAATTTGGTGGTGCAGCATTTCTTGAACAGGTATCCAGGCTTACAAGATCTTCTGAGGCAGGCCAGAAGAGTCTGTGGCTATTTCCAGTGGTCATACAATACCAGTACTTGGCTGGCTGACATTCAATGGGAATTCAAACTGCCCACTATCCGCCTCTTTTGTTACATGCCCACCAGGTGGAACTCAACATTGGCAATACTGCAGCGGCAATGAGTACCTGTGTGAGTATGGCACACGGACAGGCCCAGGGAAGCTTTGCTTCTTTTCACCACATCAGTGGCTACTGATAAAGGATGCATGCACTATCCTGTCACCATTTGAGGAGGCCACAAGGATGACAAGCTGTGACATAGCATACATCAGTGACACTGTCAAGAGGGACAGTGTCATTGATGAATGCATTGTCACTAGACAATGCGCTAAAGAGTCTTCCTGCTGGAGCATATGCTTTGTGGAATCATGGACAGGGCACTTGAGGCAGAACAGAGGGAGGAAGAGGAGGACTTTCTTTCCTCTCAAGGCCTCCCTTTATGCACATATCATTCCCGCTGGGCTGACAAACACACAGGAGGAGGATTGGATGTAGCATGGATGTAGAGAATAACATAAAGCAGTTTTTAAGGGATGGTTTTCAGTAGGGTTGCACCTATACCAGTATTAGTATTTACATGAGTACTTGTAAATGCTCAGATGCCTAATCCAATAACTGGGCAGTAAGCCTCTTCTCCTCCTCTCCTTCTCGTGGCTTTCAGCTGCTTTACTGAAACCTATACAGGGAGATCAGTGCTTGTAACTGCCCCACGCCCCACCGATGATCCCCTGACTGTCCTCTGTAGACAAATGCACTGCTGAAAAATGTTTTAGTTTTTGTTTCATTTGTTTTTTTTGGAAAGTCGTAAATTTGAAAATTTGTAAATCCTAAATTCGTAAATTTGAAAATCCGAAAATAAAAGGAAAATCCGAAAGAACGAAAATCACTAAATTTGAAATAGCTAATAATAACTAACTATTAAATTATGGGTATTGGAATTTCCTTTCAAATTTGTCTGTTAGTGAACGTTACTAATACAAATTTATCTGAAGTTACGAATGATCCGAAATAATGAATGTCGCATCTAAACAAATGGAACAAAATAATAATACATTTTTATTATTATTATTGTTTTTTATTATTAATTTGTTACATTCTATTTGTTTAGATACGGAATTCGTTATTACGGATAATTCGTAACTTCGGATAAATTTGTATTCATTACGTTCACGAACAGCCAAATTTGAAAGGAAGTTCCAATACCTATAATTTAATAGTTAGTAATAGTTAAAGCGGAGCTCCACCCGATTTACAATGACTATCTCTAGATGATTAGTTCTCTCTATTAGGTCGCAATATTACAATGACAAAACAGTACCTTTTTTTTTCCTGTGATATGCAGCATTTCCGGGTTCTGGGGATTGCGGGTATGGGCAGGGTTGTGGCGGCTATTATGCCACTTCCTTAGTGCCGCACTGTCTCCTGGGATCCTTTTCTCTTGTTCCCAGGAGACAGTGCGGCGGCCTGGCACGATTTCAAAGCCGCTGTGATGGCAACAGGAGCTGCTGGCGGCGCTCCTATGCTAATAGTACTGCGCATGCGCGAGATCTTAACTAGAACGGGCGTTTCATTATGGGAGATGCACGTCACTAGATCCCGTAAGAGGATGCCTGTGGGCTTCACATACCCACAGGCAAGATGAAACCGATTATTATCAACTTTATAAAGCGTTCTTTCATGAAAAAAAACAAATGGGACACCTTATAAAAACGGGACATGTGAGTAACAAATGTCCAAATGTATTTGTTTAGAACTGTACTTTAAAAAAAAAAAAAAAAACGTCAGAGGCAGTGGAGACCCGCTTTAAGTTATTATTAGTTATAATTTCAGATTTTCAAATTTTCGTTTTTTTGTTTTTTTTTTTTTCGGATTTTCATTCTTATTTTTGGATTTCCGAATATTCGTAAATTTGAAAATTCAGAAATTTGGATATTGCTGAATTAACAAATTCGTCTAAAATCGTTAAAAAAACGAATTCGGAACTAAACGAAGTGAACATGTCTAGTCCCCGTGTCCTCCACCGTGTGATTCTAAGGTCCCCTGCCATGTCCTCCACTCCCCCTCCATGTCCTCCTCCACTCCCCCTCCATGTCCTCCTCCACTCCCCCTCCATGTCCTCCTCAACGCCCCCTCCCTGTCCTCCTCTGCGCCCCCTCCCTGTCCTTCTCCACTCCCCCTCCCTGGCCTCCTCCGTTCCTTTTCTGGTCCCCCCTGCCCCAGATCTGTCAAGATGAAGAGTGAAGGAAGGAGCCGATCACTGACTGTCCAATTATAACTGAGCAACTCATAACTGTGTCTCAGTTTGCGAATGGAGAGGAGCCTCTGTCTCCTCTCCATTCATCTTCAGCTGAGCCGGCAGAGAAAGGAACTGGGGAATGTGTGTCCACAGTCTCCTTCCCTGTCTCAAAGGGTAGATGTCAGGGGTAAATTGTAAAAAAAAAAAAAACTACTGACACAGTCCATGCCTCATCAGTGCCACCTATGAGTGCTACTGTCACATGATGTAAAAAAAAAGTATCGTAATAGGTATTGGCAAGTACTTGAAAAAAGTATCGGTACTTGTACTCGGTCCTAAAAAATTATGTAAATCAAAAAAAAAAAAATTGGAGACAAAAGGGCATGGGGGACCCTTTGGGTCTGGTATGGATTTTGACCACTTCCCTACCGGTAACATTGTAAAATGAAACCAGCAGGAACACCCCCTCCCTCCTGCAGCACATCAGAGTACCCAAGTATTTATAGCCCATTAGACTGAGTACCTATCTGCAGCCCATCAGAGTACCCAAGTAATTATATGCAGCCCATGCCTCATAGAGTAAACGTTGAGGTGTTTTCTTTCCAAATCCCATAATTTTGTGGGTAATTCCACAGCCCTGGAGCTCTAGGACCTTCAAAATTGTTATAGGTGGGAATGAAATTTGATGTGCAATTAATGGTCCTAGAATGCCTGATGGTGCTATCTTCATGTTGGGCCTCTCTATGTGGCCAGGCTGTGAAAAAGTCTCACACACGCGGTATTTCCATACTCAGGAGGAGTAGCAGAATGTATTTTGGGGTGTAATTGGAAGTATGCATATGCTATGTGTGGGAAATAACTTTGTATTATGACATTTTAGTGTAAAAAATAATAACTTCTTAATTTTCCCAAGAATTGTGGGAAAAAAAATGACATCTTCAAAAAAACTCACCATGCCTCTTACTAAATGCCTTGGACTGTCTACTTTCCAAAAAAGGGGTCACTTAGGGGTATTTGTACTTTCATTACATTTTATGGCCTCAAGAAATGATGAGGCTGTCAGTACATCAGGTGTGATCAAATTGTTATGATTTGCACCATAGTTTGTAGACTCTATAACTTTCACACAGTATACATTTTTGGCCCAAATTTACGAACAAAAATTACTTATTTGCAAAATGTTATAATAGAAACTAAGCAAAATGTTTTATTTTTTTTTGCAATTTTTAATTATATTGCAAATAAATAAAATAAAAACAATAGTGATTAAATACCCCCAAAAGAAAGCTCTATTTGTGTTTTGCTAACTGAGCAATTGTCATTCAAATTGTGAGAGCACTGAAAGCTGAAAATTGGTCTGGGCCGAAAGGGTGTGAAAGTGCCCAATAATGAAGTGGTTAAGGGGAACCCTATGACAGAATTAAGAAAAAAGCTGCATGGGGTCCTCCCCAAAATCCATACCAGGCCCTTTGGGTCTGGTATAGATTTTAAGGGGAACTCCACGGCAAAAAAAAAGCTGTGGGCCAGGAAAGAGCGGGGGGGGGGGGGGGGGACAAGCGAGTCTCCTGAACCATACCAGGCCACTTTACCTCAACATGGGGAGGGTGCTTTGGGGAGCCCCCAAAGCACCATGTCCCCATGTTGATGGGGACAAGGGCCTCTTCGATAACCCTGGGCTGTGGTTCTCAGGGTCTGTGGGCAGGGGGCTTATCAGAATCCGGAAGCCCCCTTTAACAAGGGGGCCCCCAGATCCCAGACCCCCTATGTGAAGGGGTACAGGCTACATTCACCCCTACCCATTCACCAAAAAAGTGTCAAAAGTAAGAAACACAGTAAACAGTTTTTGACAAAAAAAACATGGGGACAAGGTGCTTTGGGGTGGCCGGCGAAAATCCCCCCTGTCCCCACTCCCAATGTTAAGAGCACGTGGCCTGGTATGGTTCAGGAGTAGGGGTGAGCCGAACACCCCCCCAGTTCGGTTCGCATCAGAACATGCAAACAGGCAATAAATCCAAACACTGTTAAAGTCTATGGGACTCGAACATGAAAAATCAAAAGTGCTAATTTTAAAGACTTATATGCAAGTTATTGTCATAAAAAGTGTTTGGGGACCCGGGTCCTGCCCCAGGGGACATGTATCAATACAAAAAAAAGCCCCCCGCCCACAGACCCCCACAACCACCGAGCAAGGGTTGTGGGGATGAGGCCCTTGTCCCCATCAACATGGGGACATGGTGCTTTGAGGGGTCACAGACCCCCAAAGCATCCTCCCCATGTTGAGAGCATGTGGCCTGGTACGGTTCAGGAGGGGGGGCTAGTCTCTTTTCCTTCGGCCTGCCAGGTTGCGTGCTCAGATAAAGGGTCTGGTATGGATTTTTGGGGGGGAACTCCACGCCATTTTTTTTTATTTGGTGTGGAGTTCCCCTTAAAATCCACACCAGACCTGAAGAGTTTGGTATGGATATTTGGGGGAACCCCATGTCATTTTTTTTTAATTTGACGCAGGGTTCCCCTTAATATCCATACCAGACCTGAAGGGCCTGGTAATTGAATTTGGGGGACCCCCACAAATTCTTTTTTTTTTTTACTCAATGACTTTTCTCTGTATTGCTGGGAGCCGGCAATTCATTATAGCCACGAGTGCTTTTAAATGACTTTTTTTCCTTCAGAAATTACACTTTGTGCAGGGACAGTTCTAAGCACGGGAAACAAATGCTACTTTACAGGCATACTATACACACCCTAGTGCTAGCTATGAGTAAGCACTAGGCATAGTGCGAAACGCGTCAGCTGTGTGCCCCCCATCCTGCTTTGTCGTGTTTTGGGTTGATGTGATTCCTGTTTTTTAAATAAATTTATCAAATTTTATCTTTTCCCGGTGTGCGGCTGTCCGGAGTTCTTCATGATTTTCAATATACTATACACACCCCATAGGTACGAAATGTAAAGGAATATTTCACTTTTATTGTTTCACTTTAAGCTTATTATTAATTATTAATTATTAAAATCACTGCGCCCGAAAAAACGTCAGTTTTTTAAAAATGTTTTTGCATTAATACATGTCCCCTGGGGCAGGACCCAGGTCCCCAAACACTTTTTATGACAATAACTTGCATATAAGCCTTTAAAAATAGCACTTTAGATCCCTCCCATAGACTTTTACAGGGTGTTCGGCGGCTTTTCGAATTTGCCACGAACACCCCAAATTGTTCGCTGTTTGGCGAACGGGCATTGTTCGAGTCAAACATGAGTTTGACTCGAACTCGAAGCTCATCCCTATTCAGGAGGGGAGAGGCTCGCTCGTCGTCGTCCCCTTTTCCTGACCTGTATGCTTGGATAAGGGTCTGGTATGGATTTTGACACTTTTTTTTAAAAAAATATTTACTTTTTAAATATTTACTTTTTATTGATTTTTCTGGTGAAAGCATTTACAGCAACAAACAACATTTGACATCAAATCTTAAAATAGTTTGGGGATAGCCATCACCCGGCTTTAGTAGCTTATACATTAAGAAAGTTCCAGTGCAGGTATGGTCCCCCTATTTTATCTAACACCCCCTTTTCTCCCACCCCCATCCTCCCCCCCGCCCCCCGTCAAGCCCCAGGCTATAATGTCACCTCGCCATACCACACAGAGCTGGAAAGGAGGGTAAGAAGAAAAAAAAAAAAAAAAGAAAGAAGAATAAGAGAAGAAACCGGAGAAAATACTGAGCTAAAAATATGCCCGCGCTAAGAGTAAATTCACTCTTCGTCTGTAGGTGCTGTTGTCCAGGGTCCCCATATCGTTTGGAACTTCCTGTGGTTGCCCTGCTTTGTGAAAAAAATTCTCTCATTGCCCATTACCGTATTGATATTTCTCTTCCACTCCTCTAGTGGCGGGGGTAGCTGTGCCTGCCAGTGCTGGGCAATCAGCTTCCTGGCTTGAAACAAGGCCCTTAAGATAGAGTCCGTGAGATTATGCGGAATCCTCTCTCTCTCCAGAAGGCCTAGTAGGCAGGCTTTGGCCGTTGCCTCTAGATTTAGCCTCAGAGTCGTATTAATTACTTCAATAATACTGGTCCAATATCTAAACAATTTTGGACATCTCCAAAACATATGAATGAAATCTCCGACTCGGCCGCATCTAGGGCATCGGTCATTGTCCCGCCAGCCCAATTTAAACATTTTACTTGGAGTGTAATATACTCTGTATAGAAAGTACAGTTGTGACATCTTGTGTGCTGGGGAAATTGAGACCCGATTCACTTGCCCAATCACACTATCCCATTCTTCTGCTGACAATGGGCCCATCTCAATCTCCCATGATACCCTGATCTTAGTTGGTCCGCTACACTCGCGCGTCTTATCCCCAAGTTTGACATACAGCCCAGAAATTGTCCCCTTGGTTGGTTCCGCGGACACAAGTTGCGCCAGGGTGGGTATCTGAGCCCAACACAGTACTTGCAGTCTAAATTGAGTCTGGGCTGCATGCCTCACCTGGAGATATTTATAAAAGGTGCTGTTAGGAAGGGCAAATTCCTGTTTCAAGGCAGCAAAGGTTTTCAATTTATCGCCAGAATATATTTGGCTTACTCGCGTAAGGCCCTGCTTTTCCCAGGCGCTAGACTTGGTAATCTTAGCTAGCTCTTCTAAGTTGTTGTTGTGCCACAAGGGAGCTAGCTCTGATATGCCCTGATATCCTAGCATAACTTTTGCTGTTTGCCAGAGCTTTGTTATTAAAATTACCGTTGGGCAGCGTATGGAAAGAGACCCAGCCTCAAGGGCTTCCATGAGTGTATTATGTGGGCTGCCTATCAACAGCAAGCTTTTACCGGAATCCCCGGCGCCCCCCCCCCCTGCTAGGTGCTGTAGCTGGGACGCCACAAAATACCGTCTGGGATGCGGGATCGCCAATCCTCCCTCCCCGAGCGGGAGCTGAAGCGTAGAAAGGGCAATTCTAGGTTGTCCTTTCTTCCAAATCAGGTCTCTAAAGAGAGAGTCCATCTTCCTGAACCACTTCTGCCCAATCCATAGGGGGGCATTGTGTAGAAGATATAGGATCTGGGGCAACCAAATCATTTTGATGAGGTTGCACCTCCCTGCCACCGAGAGGGGGAGGCGGGCCCACACCTCAGACTTGTGTTTAAATTTTAGTAATAACGGAGCTAGGTTGTATTTAATAAACGCATTTATATCCCTGGTTATCCATATCCCTAGGTACTTCAGTTTATTGAGTGGTTTAAAAGTAAAGTTCTCAATAATTATATCGCCTGGGATTGGGTCCATTGGCATGAGGGCCGTCTTATCCCAATTGATTGACAGGCCTGAAATCTTGCCAAAGTCCCCCATCATTTGTATGGCTGCTTTTAGTGAGGAGTAAACGTCTCCTAGATAAAACAGGATATCGTCGGCAAATAGCGCTATCTTCTCTTCCGCTAGGCCGCGCCTAAATCCACATATTTCCCCATTGGCTCTGACAGCAATGGCCAAAGGCTCTATTGCCAGGGCAAAGAGGAGAGGAGACAAGGGGCACCCCGTCTCGTTCCTCTCTCCAGGCTAAAAAAGTCTGAGTGTTCATTATTGATCTTTATTTTGGCTATTGGGTTTGTGTACAATAATCTTACCCAGTTTATAAAGTTAGATCCAAAGCCAAATTTGCCCAGTACCTTAAATAAATAGGCCCATTCAAGGCTATCAAATGCCTTAGCGGCATCCAAGGCCATGATGGCCCTTGGGCCCTTATTATCTGCTGGAAGTTGTATGTTCAAGTAGGTTCTGCGTATATTTGTACTGGTTGACCTCTTTGGGATAAACCCAGACTGGTCGGGATGTACTAAATTGTGAACACATGTGTTTAGTCGAGCAGCTAGGGCTTTGGCTAGGATTTTTACATCGGTGCATAACAGGGAGATCGGGCGATATGAGGAGGGGTCCATGGGGTCTTTTCCCTCCTTCGGGATAACGACAATAGTCGCCTCCGTCATCGAAGCTGGTAGAGACCCCATAGACTGCACCTGGCCCAGCAACTTAAGTAATTCTGGGAGTAAGATTTCACCATATCTTTTATAGATCTCCGTTGGTAATCCGTCCGGACCGGGTGACTTGGAATTTGGCATGCCGGCCACAGCGTCAGTTAACTCTTGTAGGGTGATTGGGGCCTCCATTAGTTGCCGTTCCACCTCCGACAGAGTTGGGAAGTTTATTTTGTCGAGAAAGGGAATATTTTCCCCACTATCGACATCTATCTGCGATTTATATAGGGAGGAGTAGTAATCTCTAAATGTTTTCGTTATAGTTGTCAAGTCCGTAGAAATAGCACCCTGTATGGTCCTCACGGCCGAGACCGTTGATGGAGACGTGTTTGCTTTTACCAGTAATGACAGCATGCGGCCCACCTTTTCGCCCTCGCCGTAGTTTAATTGCCTCTGGAGTATGCGTTTATCCTCACTAATCCTTTTAATGGCTATCTTGTAGTCTTGTTGCTTCTCTAGCCAATTCTTTTGAGTTTCCGAATTTGGGTTAAGGATGTATTTCTGTTCTGCTAGCATTGCAGCCTTTTTAGCTTCCCCCTCCCTCTCTCGCGTCTTACTTTTGATTCTGGCAACTTGCTGGATAAGGAGGCCTCTAAGATGTGCTTTCAAAGAATCCCAAACCACCCCAATTGGGGCCGTGTTGGTGTTTATGTTGATAAATTCTTTCAGAGCCATTTTTACTTCTTCAGGGCTTTCAATTAGCTCGAGCCAGACTGGGTCTATTTTCCACTCCCTATGGTAAAACTTATTTCCCGTCTTCAATGACAAGATCAGGGGCGAGTGGTCCGAAATCCCCCTTGGGCCATAATCTATTGCTGCTATGAGGGGTAGGGCCTCTGTGTTAACCAAAGCCATGTTGAGTCTGGACAGGGTCAAAAAAGAGGCTGAAAAGCAAGAGTATTGCTTCTCCTGTGGATGCCGTATTCTCCAGGCTTCGCTAAGCCCAGTTTCTTGTAGGAACCGTGCCAACCTACCCTCTTCCCTCGCCATCGCTTGATTCGGGATAGGAAACCTATCCATTAAGTTGTCCAGTACCTGGTTATAGTCCCCCACTGCTAACACCGGGATCCCAGCTTTATCTATAATAAATGTGATTAATTCGTATAGAATCTCCAGTTTAAATGGTGGAGGAACATAAATGTTTGCTAGAACGTACGGTTTATTTTCCCATGAGCAATGTAGAAAAACATAACGGCCTTTTGGGTCTATTTGTACCTTGTAACATGAAAATAATACTCCCCTACCAATCAGGATACTCACACCTCTTGAGTAGGAGGAGTATACCGAATGGTACTGGGCCTGCCACTTCCGACCGCGGAGCAAGGGCACTGTGTCATGCACGAGATGTGTCTCCTGGAGGCACAAAATACCCGGCCCCCTGCCCTCAAAGAGGGACAGGACCAGAGCTCTCTTGGCCGGGTCTCCCAGGCCCCGAACATTCCAAGAGATCAAATCAAGTTTCTTCGTCTGCATCTAGGCTTGACGAGTGTATGAGCCTTCTCGTGTGGGATAGCTATCAGAAGAAGTGTCAGAGCCACCGGACAATCCCAACCGAAAAGTAGGACTATATAAACATTTCCTAGACAGCACCGAAAGGAGAGAAGAAAAAAAGGGGCAATGAGAGAAGGAAAAAGAAGAAGAAAAGAAAGGAAGAAAAGAAAACCGAAAGGGGAGAAAAATAGCCCCGAAAAGGCTAGCAATCAGGTCCCTCTCCCCTCCGATTCTAGCCATATAATACATAAGTACCATTTCTATTTGGTTCGTACATTACAACATGAGTACATGGTGTTCCTATTGTCACAGAGTGCAAGTGCAATTTCGAAAAAATAAAAATAAAAAAACAATAATACACACAGACCCTTAATGCAGCAATCAATCTTAAATAAATCGTTTCCCCTAAATGTGTACATCCCCCGGATCCTTGGAATATTTATAACTTTCTCTCTCCCTCCCCCCCTCCCCCCTCTTTAGTGACACATATAAAGTGCAAATCTGGACCCTGTGCTTGACTTGTGCCCCCCCTTAATCCCTGGTTACCCTCCCCCCAACCCCCCCCCCCCCTGCCCCAGCCCCCCACCCATCTCTCCCCTTCCACCCCGGCCCGTCAGGGCGACCCCTTACAGGTGCGATCGTGACCCTACCAACTCCCTCTCTTCTTACCTCAAAAATGCTCTTCGTTACAGTGATTGGTGCCAGTTTGAAAAAAACAATAGGGCCAAAGTGCCCCCTCCCACACATACCTACATACATTTGTTCTTCCCCATTACCCACGGACTCTCTCCGTCCCCCCCCCTAGCATTAATATATCTCGTAGTTAAACCGTCATTTCATCTCACCCCCCGTTAACCCTTGTGCAACCATACCTCCCACCGTGTACTCCCTCCCCTCTCTCTCCCCAACCAACAACAATATGCTCATATCAATTTTTGGGTGCATGAAAGCAATGTCTGCCCCTCCCCCCCCCCCCTCCCGGAAAAAACGGGGGGGGGAGAGAACACAAAGTATAGAAAGTGAAAAGAAAAAAAAAAAAAAGAAAAAAAAACCTATAGAAAAAAACCCCCTCCTTAAAAGTCCCTCTTGTTCTCCTCGAGCCATTGCAGTGCTTCAGTAGGGGAATTGAAAAAGAGCGTCTTGCCGAGAGCCGTCACCCTCAGCTGGGCCGGATATAGTAGAGCATAGTCTATTTTGTAGTTGATCATGGTATGCTTAATCGGGATAAATTCCGCTCTACGTTTCTGCAGGTCGGGCGAGAAATCTGGGTAAAATGAGACTCTAGTGATCTGAAACCTAATGTCTCCCAGTTCTCTGGCCCTCCGCAGCAACGTGACCTTATCGTTATAATTCAAAATTTTGAGCAGTATGGGCCTAGGGCGATCTCCCCCATGCTGGTTTCTTGAAATGGTGCGATGAGCCCGTTCGATAACAAATAGGGGGCTAAAGGAGGACCCCCCAAAGATCTCCCCAAACCAGTCCTCCAGGAACTTTATTAGATTGGGGCCTTCACTCCGTTCTGGTGGACCTATAATTCTAACATTGTTTCTACGGTTCCGGTTTTCCATTTCATCCAATTTGGCAACCTGTGCATTCATAGTTTTTTTAAGCCATTGAATCTCTTGTTTTACTGGGGTCAGTTCATCTTCTATTGCGCTTACTCGCTCTTCCACTTCTACTATTCTTTGTGTTGTTTTATTTAACTCATGTTTTATGGAGGCTAATTCGTCCCTGATGATCTTTAATTGACTGTCAAAATTAGAAATTGCGTTTTTACAATCGTTTATTGCATTTAGTACCTCCCTTAATGTGGTTTCTCTCTCCCTAGCTTCCAGGGTAATATCAGAGGAGGTATTTGACGTGAGAGTTAGGGAGCAGCTGTCCTCTACATTTGAGTGGGTGGAAGACATTTTGGTCCCTCCTGGTCCCTTACTTGTCGATATTTTAGTGGCGGAGGGGGTGGATACATTAAGTGCTGTGCCTCCCTGGCTTTTTCTATCTGTCGCAGGGTTTTTATGGTCCTTGCCCTGCAGAGTAAGTTGATTAGTTGATTGCTGCAAATTCGGCTTATTAGGGGAGGCTGGGGCTGTTGCGGAATGTGCAAATTTTTCCAACTTTGTAGCCGCAGCAGCTGCGACCTGGTTGTTTCTGTCTTTTGCCGCTCGTGTATTTTGAGGTGCTGCTTCAGGCGGAAGCTCCTCTGGTGCTCTTTTTCTTGACATGGCGACCTTGCTAAGCAGGAAAGAATTAGCCCCCCCCCCTCTCTTTCCCCCGGTATATGGAATGTAACCGGTTAATAGACCCGGGGCAATTTGGGCTAGTGTTGTTGGTAGTGGCGCCCTTTTTAATGCCTAAAGTCCTCGCAGAAGCAGAAGTCCTCCTTGTAAATCCTCACAGGTGAAGGACTTGGCTCTAGATGGTTAAAATAAACAAAGAGAAAAAAAAAAAAAAAAACCCTTTTTCCCTTTCCCTTCCTTTCAAGGGGAAGAGACCAGAAAGAGGGGGGGAAAGCGGGGCTGTGCGCAAAATGAGCACAGGCCACTGACGGGTTAAGGGAAAAAATCGAGCCCGAGTACCAGCAGCTCAATAATGGTGTTAGAATTAGCCCACAAGGTCCCTGCAAGGTCCCAGCTCCAAGCAGCTGAGCTTTGCGATGCAACTCAGCACTCCCGGTAGAGGAAGAGTATTCTCTAGGGCAGCATAGAGGTGATTATACTGTGTTGCATAGTCTCCAGTGTTTTTTAATCCAGGCCTCTTGAGGGTACCCTGTGTCTGTATTATATCGGGAGTATCCCAACACGTCTCACAATAGCTTTTCTCTTTTTCTCCTCTTTCCCCCCTCCTCTTCTTCCAGAAGGGTATAAGCACTATTGCCACATAGCCTTGGGGTAGAATCCCAGAGAAAAAGGTTTGCTGCTGGAAAAAGCTGGGGATGAGGATAAACGGTCCCAGGTTGTATAAAGGCTTAATATAATATAGTCCTGGATAACCCACAGACCCAGAGACTTTTACTTTTTGCCCCAGCTACAGTCTGGTACAAGAGCAGGGACACCGTGCGATCTAATAGTCCAGTCCAGACACACAGCGTTAGTAAGGTAACCTGGGGCGCCTTTTAGAGCCGGCGTGTTGGGGGGATATTGCAGCGTAATTCATGGGGTTGGTGAGCAGCACACTCAATGATAAGTAAATAAATCGGGTAACTCACCACCCCCCTCCTATCTGCTCCACACGCTGGGGCTTGGCGATGCTGTAGCCTTCCTCCTCGGGCTCCGTGCTGGCGTGCTGGTGTGTTGGCCGGTCTCGGTACGGGTCTCCCGGAACTCGATGGTCTCGGTGCTCTTACTGCGTCCTGCGCGGTGGCGTCAGCTGGTCGGGCGCCGTGGAGGTTCCAATGGCTCGCGTCGATGGGACTGTAGGTCAGCAGAGCGTAGGATCCCAGGTCGTCGCCCCGTCCTCCTCTGTGGAGCTATTCCGGCTGGTGGTCTGCGGCTATCCGCCACCCTCCCGCATCGGACCAGGTAGTGGGAGATAGGAGCGCAGGACGGCACAGCATGGGATAAGAGGTATGGAGGGCAGTTGGGGTCAAATGATGTCCGGTTAAAGGGAAAATGCCAAACACAGCATTCCGACCCGCTTCGCCAGTGCTGAATCAGCAAGGGGCTCCAGGGTATCAAGCTTCAGAGGGGGAAGTTAGAGAGAGCCCAGGGCCATCCTCACACGTTCACCTCTCTCTCCATGCTGCCGAACCTCTCACTGACACTTTTTTTTTTTTAATCTGTATTGCCAGGAGCCAGCAATACAATACAGCCGCGAGTAAGTTTAAATGACATTTTTTCCTTATGCCCCATACACACGGTTGGATATTTGATATGTGGATGCATGCTCAGAAGAAATTTGGAGACGAAAGCTATTGGTTCTGCCCTGTACGTAGTCCCGTCATACGTTTTGTACGTCACCTCGTTCGGAATGATCGGATTTGTGCAACACCAGTTTCGGACAAAATCCGTTGGAAATTATCCAACGGATTTGGTGATCGGAATGTCCGACCGTGTGTACGGGGGCTTAGAAATATCATTATTGCTGCAGCCTGTTCTATACATCGCACAGATGCGCCACTTTACAGGCAGACTAAGGGGACCCCTCAGGCACAACATTTAAAGGAATATAACATTTTTATTGTTTCACTTTAAGCATCATTAAAATCACTACTCCTTTAACCACTTGCCGCCCGCCCTTTTGGCAAAAGACGTTCGCAAAGTGGTTTTAAAATCCTGACTGGACGTCATATAACGTCCTCAGGATTTTGAGCTGCTGCACGCCCCCAGGGGCGCGCATCGCGGCGATCGTTGTTGCGGGGTGTCAGTCTGACACCCCGCAACTATGATATTGGTAAAGAGTCTCCGACGGAGACTCTTTACCACATGATCAGCCGTGTCCAATCACGGCTGATCACAGTGTAAATAGGAAGAGCCGGTGATCGGCTTTTCCTCACTCGCGTCTGTCAGGCGCGAGTAGAGGAGAGCCGATCGGCTGCTCCTCTGACAGGGGGGGTCTGTGCTGATCGATTATCAGCGCAGCCCCCCCGAGTATGCCCACACTGGACTACCAGGGATGCCACCAGACCACCAGGGATGCCCAGCACCAGGAATGCCACCCTAGACCACCAGGGATGACACACAGTGCCCACAATGGATGCAAATCAGTGCCCACAATGGGCATCACTAATTGGCATGCATTATTGTTTGGCACTGATTGGCATCCAACAGTACAAAACAAAAATACAATGCCGCCTATCAGTGCCTATCCGTGCCACCTATCAGTGCCCATCTGTGCCACCTATCAGTGCCCATTCGTGCCGCCTATCAGTGCCCATCCATGCTCATCCATCCCGCCTATCCATGCCCATCTGTGCCGCCTATCCATGCCCATCCATGCCGCCTATCCATGCCAATCCGTGCCAGCTATCAGTGCCAATTTGTGCCACCTATCAGTGCCCATCCGTGTTGCCCATCAGTGCCACATATCAGTGCCCATCAATGCCACCTCATCAGTGCCACTTAATTGGTGCCACCTCATCTGTGCCCATCAGTGCTGCCTTATCAGTGTCCGTCAGTGCAGCCCCATCAGTGCCCATCAGTGAAGGCGAAAACTTACTTATTTACAAAGTTTTGAAACTGAAACAAAAAAATAGCAAATAAAAACACTGCAAATTTCACAAAATTCCTGATAAATATAAAAGCTTAATCTGTATTGAGTTAATAACAAATATTTGTAAATTTTAAATTGTGCCCTTTTGCGAAATGGTGAAAAACAAACATATGCACAAATGTAAATATCCCCAAAAATTTTAAACAAATCTGGAGGTTCTCCTCATTTTTCTCTCACAGCTTTCAGAATTTGTAAAAGATCCCCCAAACCATATATTTTCTGAAAGCACATGACCTATAGAATAAAAAGAAGGTGCTACTGATTAAGACCCCATGATATGGGGCGACGCCATGCCGACGTGAGACGCCGGCGTAGGGGGAGGAGCCTGGTGACGGCGGAGGAACAGGCCGCATGGATCTCCGGCGGGGAATACGATCCGGGACAGGCTGGGTGGTGGTGAGAGTCTGCCTAGCAGCTGCCTAAACCCGCCGGAGAAGACCCCTGGAGCGCTCTGGTGCAAACTCCCTCCCCACACAGATTACCGCGTTTGGAAGTCCGGCGGGAGAATGCGAACACCCGAACGACGCAGAGAAGGGGATAAGCTCCTCCCGAGAACCAGGAAGGCACACCCGGAGGCATACTAGTTGCTGCAGACCTCACGGCTATAGGTCCGGTGTACCTCCGAGAACGGGACCCCACATAAAGCACCCCTGGGTAACCTACAGGCTCAGAACACATGCCGCTCCAGCCTCTTAAGCTGCAACCTACCACGGGCACTCAGCACAGCGGAGACCCTCAGCGTAGTGGAGACCATCATTATCCCGCCCAGCTGACGGACGGCAACCCCTCAACTGAACATCAGGTGACTGGGGAAGGGATTTTTTAGACTGGCATCCCTCTAAGGTATGGAGTATTTTTTCTTTTTTATCTTCTGATATTTTGAAAGAAAGCTTTGAATATTTTCTGAAGAAAGGGAAGGAAAGGAAGGAGAAAGGGAAGAAAAAAGGAAAAAAAAAAGGGGAAAACTTCCTGAACTCTCTCACAGACCTATCATAAGCTTAGATGGACATTACATGTGGATATACATTTTGACTGTTTGATAAGGCCGGAACTGGCGGTATATTTCACTTAAAGGGCCATCCACTGCATGCTGGACGAACCAGCATTATAAATATTATTGACTACATGAGATATTTAAACTTTCTAGAGCTGGATGAGAGTGGCAGAGAAAATTGCACTATTTTGAGACCTGATAGGTCGGTACGGTATGGTTGGGACAGCAAGGACATATGTAATAAAGCCTGAGGGCCCTGCATAGTGGCAACTGCAAGGGGACATGCAATAAAGAGACATTGAATTATACCTGTGATGAACTCAAATTACAAAGACCAAGCCCAACTTTTTAAACAACACAGGTGCAACTTAAATTATCTGTACACTAACTAGATAGTGTCCCTGCGAAGAAATAAGATCTGGCAGCATTTTATACAAGTGTTCTTGAAAGGAAGTATTCTTTTTGATCTGGGTGCCATGATTAAATTCAAGAGCTTATTAAACATACAGGTTATACAGTAGGAGCGGATGTTCTTTTTTCTTTGTTGCGAGGTATTCTCTTTTTCCCTTTTTTTTCATATATTTTTGCCTCTACCGTGGGTCCATCCGGCCTTAGAGTATCCTACATAGACTTTGTGTATATGGAACATAGGTTCAGGCAAACAAACCAACCACTAGGCCAAAAAAGCGCACTACTTGAGGCATAGCCCCAATCCTTAAAAAAAGGAGATTTCCTTACGGACCTATTACTGAAACCAAACTAAAGGGTTTGGGTGCAATGGGGCCAATGCTGCAGGCGTCATAGCCTAAAAATGAAAGGGAGGTCACAAAGAGCAACAGAGCCTAAAACCCCCAAAGAGAGCTTAAACACCAGTACCATACAAAAATACCTTAAAGATATCAGTATAAAAAGCCCTGAGATGGAGAAGAAACAGGGGGCTAAGGAAAAAAAGAAAGAGCTAGAAAAACAAAGAGCAGAGCAAGCCGGAACAGCCAGGCTAGAAGGGGAGTCGGAGAGAGTTGGGGACGGCGGACCTAGCCCACCACAAAGTGATTTTACACAAATACCAACAAAAACCGAAATGGCAGAAATGTTTGCTAAATTAGAAAACTCTATTAAAATGGAAATTACAAATATCAGAATAGATATGGGCTTTCTATTGAAAAGAATGGAGAAAGTAGAGGAATTCTCAGCAGAACAGGCAAAAGAAAATTTGGAGATCAGGAAGCAGCTGGACAAAATGGAAATTGGCCAAAGGGACATGAAATACAAAATGTAAAGTATGGAAGACCAGAGTAGAAGACAAAACTTGAGGATAAGATCCCTCCCGGAACAGAGAGGGGAAGACCTTAGCTTAAAAATGAAAAGTATTTTCAAGCCTGTCTTAGATATGACTGAAGATAAGGATTTAAAAATTGATCGAGTGCACCGCATCAGGAAACCCTTAGGGGTTAGAGAGGAAGTACCCAGAGATGTCCTTATTAGGTTCCATTCATATGATGATAGAGCACGTATTTGGAGCAAACTCAGGGGTAGCCCCCCTTTAAAATTTGAAACAACGGAGCTACAGGTCTTTCCGGACCTTTCGGCAGGGACTCTTGCAAGGAGAAGACAGCTGCGGCCATTATTGGAGAGTTTACGTTTACTAAACATAAAATATAGTTGGGGATTTCCAACAGCCCTGATAGTCACAAGATCAGGGAGAACAGTCCGTATGAAATTCTTGGAAGACCTCTCAAATTTTTGCCAGGAATTGGAGATTCCGATCCCTAAAATTCCTGATATCCGGAACTAATAAAATACACCCCGGTGGGACTCCCCCTCCTTTTTTTTTTTGGAGGAGTATTCAGGGGGGAAGTGGTGGGAGAGGGGCGGGGTGCTGGAGGCGCCCGGGGGGTGCATCGGGTCTTGGCCCGCCCCCTGCTTTTGCGGGGGGGGGCGGACGGTGCCTCTGTCCGTCTGATTCGGAGCTCCACCCCAGAGGCGCTGTGGACAGGAGGTGTCTCTAAGAGATGCCTCGCTGTACACATAAAGTCGGTATCGACCAGGGGTTAGGGGAGAAGGGCGGGGGGAGGGGTCGGGGGGAGGGAGGCGTAAGGGAGGAGGGGAGGGGTGGTAAAAGGTCCCTACCTTGCAAGAACAATTGAATAAATATACGGTCCAGGTTCGGTCGCTCTACTTTCATCACCTTGAAGAAATATGGCAGATAGGGATTTGAAATTAATCACGTACAATGTGAAAGGGTTAAATTCGCAGAGAAAAAGATATAAGATAATGCAGGAATTGTATACCTATCAGTCTGAGATAGTTTTTTTACAGGAGACTCATTTATCTCTAGAGAGTAACACCAAGATCATGTCCTATGAGTACCCTATGTGGTTTTATGGAGACTCTCCAACAAGAGGTGCCAAGGGGGTGGCAATAGGGTTTGCGAAAGATATTAGGTTTGTTCTGTTGGAGAGGCTGGTTGATCCGGAAGGCAGGTTCCTATTTATAAAGGGTAGAATTGGGGACAACACAATTACATTAGCAAACATATATAGTCCAAATAAGAACCCGACTGGGTTCCTAATCCAGATTCTGAGTCGCCTGGCGAGTTTTCGGACTGGAGAATTAATAGTGGCCGGCGACTTGAATTTTGGTTGGGACCCCAATATGGATTCTACATCAAGATCCCGGACTCTGAGCACCAACCAGCTAAAAAAAATAAAAGAGAAACTGAGGCTAAGTCAGTTAGTAGACATCTGGAGGGCGCAACACCCAAATATTAAAGACTTCACTTTTTTTTCCCCAGTACACGGGACGTATTCCCGCTTAGATTATTTTTTTGTAGACCATAAATCTTTAGATAGAGTGGGTAAATCTCAGATTGAGATAATGTCCCTCTCTGACCACGCTCCTCTCTCGATGTCTTTTACCCTACCTGGAATTCAAAGGCGGACATGCTCATGGAGTCTTAACGACAACCTTTTAGCGGATCCGAGCAACGCAGAAAAAATTAGAAGGGAAATATTATTCTTCTTCGACACCAACGACACGGGTGAGACGTCTATAGCATCCCTCTGGGAAGCACACAAAGCGTACATTAGAGGGATTCTTATCTCAATCGGAGCTGGAAATAAGAGAGAGAAAAGGGAGCTTAGAAGACGGATGACAGAGGAAATTCATACACTTGAACAAGAGCATAGGGACGAGAAGACGCGTAAACAGGATACTTTCCATAGATTACTAAACAAAAGAGAGGAATTAAAAACAGTCATAGATCAAGAAGCGAGGAAATGGTTCCATAAACTCGAGAGAGATAGATTTCATAGGGGAAATAAAAGTGGGAAACATTTAGCAAGAATGCTAAAAAAAAAGAGGGAAAGGAACTTTATAGATAAAATTCAAAATAAAGAAGGGTCAATGGTAAATATAACTAGAGACATCGCGAGTGAGTTTAGAGCATATTATGAAACCCTTTATGACGTCAAATCAAAAAGACAACCCACACAAGAAGAAGCTCTAGAATCTTCGAATTTTGTAAAGAACAGCTTGGTCCCCACACTGTCACAGGAAGATAGTTCAATCATGGATAGACCCATAACAGAGGAGGAAATATATGAAGCCCTCAGGAGTTCCCCTGCTGGCAAAAGTCCGGGCCCGGACGGATTTTCCTTGACCTATTTTAAGAGATTCGGGGATATCCTGGTGCCCAGGTTATGCCAGTACTGGAACCAGCTGGGGAGAGAATGTGTAATGGGAAAAGAAGCATTGATGGCTTCAATAACATTGATATTGAAAGAGGACAAGGATAAAACTTTATGCTCGAGCTACCGCCCTATCGCCCTTCTAAATGTGGACACCAAGCTCTTCGCGAAAGTTCTAGCAAGTAGATTAAAGGAAAAGATGTCAGAATTGGTACACTCAGATCAGGCGGGTTTTGTGCAGGGAAGAGAAGGAAGAGACAATGGGGTTAGGGCCCTATTACTTTTACATGCAGGCAGGCTGAGTAGTGTCCCCAGTCAGAGGTATAGAAGTGGGAGGTGAGGTTCACAAACTAGCGGCCTTTGCCGACGATGTGCTTTTCTTTTTAACTAACCCCCGAACCACACTCCCTAATCTCCTTAAGGTATTGAGAATTTACAGTCATATATCAAACTTCAAAATTAACCTCACTAAATCAGAGATCTTAAACATTAACATAGACAAAGTAGAAGTATCCCGTGTGTCAAAAGAATTCCAATTCCCTTGGATGGAGAATATCAAGTATCTAGGGGTGAGACTGGCAGGCTCCCTGAGGAAGATTTATTTGATAAATTATATTCCCTTACTAGAAGAGATAAAAAATGAACTAAAAAAGTTCTCACTAAGACCTTTATCGTGGGTGGGGAGAATCAACGCGATAAAAATGATTATTGCCCCCAAAATAAATTATAAACTCCAAATGCTCCCCCTAGCAGTTCCTAAAGTTTTTTTTTAAATCCTGAAGAATATGATTTCTAAATTCATTTGGAACAATAAGAGGCCACGTATAGCAGCTGAAACCCTATCAAGAGAAAAAAAACAAGGGGGGCTCGCCCTCCCCGACTTCGAGAAATATTTTTGCGCAATTGCACTCTCACGCATCACTGAATGGACAAAAGAGGGGGAGAAAAAGAGATGGTGTAATTTGGAAAATACACTAAGCAATAGTAATTTAGGTCACGAAATATGGAATCCACCAAAATTTAGGTTACAAGGGGAGGACACACATGAAATCACACGGGTTGCGTTAGAAGGGTGGGATAGGTTACATAGGAAAAAAGGGTGGGTATATAATTCTCCGTTGATATACTTAAAAAATAACGTTTTTTTTGAACCCGGGAGGAGTAAACTATGGGGTAATTGGATAAAAAAAGGGGATGCACGATTAAGAGATATCACTAAATTAGGAAAAATATGCACGTATCACGAGTTAAAAAAAGAAGAAGATTTAATGTCAATAGACTCATGGAGGTACGCCCAGTTGAAGCACTTCGTAGAAACACTGCCGCAACCAATCCGATGTGGTAATGATTATACCACAATGGAAAAAATTTGTTTGCGACCTACAACTAAAAATAACATTTCACGAATATACAAAATGTTGATACAGGAGGACTTTGTGGGCGTACCTCCATGCGTCGAAAGATGGGGGGAGGAGCTAGGGGTCTCTTGCTCCATAAATAGAAGTAACAAGATTTTCAAGTTAATACATGGGGTAGAGTTTGATACCAAAACAACGGAAGTAAATTATAAATGCCTCTCAGGCTGGTACATAACAGTTAAAATGAGCAAAATTCAAAGGGACAAATCTCCAAAGTGTTGGAGAGGCTGTGGGACTATTGGCACAATGATACATATGTGGTGGGGTTGTCCCATCATTAAAAGATACTGGGAACAAATTTTGGACTTAGTAAAAATAGTTACAGGAAGAGAGGTCCCGAATGACCCATGGGCTGTGTTGTTCCATGGGACTGACATCCCTCTGAAACAGTATAGGGGTACATTGGTTCCTATTCTTCTGAACGAAGCTAAAAATTTAATTCCAAAAAATTGGATGGAAGCAGAGTGCCCGAAGATAGGGGAATGGATTGCCCGAATTAATATGAGACAAAACCTGGAAGGAGTAGATTGCAGGGAGACTGAAGGGGTAAATACAGAGGAAAGAGAGGGAAGATGGCAAAGCTGGGAGGAGTTCAAAAAAACATGGAGGTACTTTGAAGAGATAACTAGATAATGGGAGGAGACTAGATTTTAATACACATAAGGAGGGATAGCGGGCTGCGACCCACAATCTCAAGCTGACCGGAATTAACGAGATATTTGGAGAGAATGTAGGAACATCTTGCAAGGTTGGGACAAGAGGGAGGGGGGGGGGACAGGGTGTGGTAAAATGTAAATTGTTTTGAAGTAAAAGAATTTGTTATGGAAAAAATGTGAAATAAATAAAGATTTTTAAAAAAAAGACCCCATGATATTTGCGCAAATGTTTATAAAAACAATATTTTTCGCTGAAAAAAAAAAAAAAATTATTATTAGCAGATATAAACACAGCAAATTTACAAAATTGCTAAATTCTTACTAAATATTAAAGCTTAACCTGTGTTGAGTTAATAAATAACAAATACTTGTCAATTTTAAAATGTGCCCTTTTGAGAAATGTTAGAAACCAAACATACGCAAAAAATCTGGAGGTTTTTTATTTTTCACTTACAGCTTTCAGAGTTAAAAAAAGACCCCCCAAACCATATATTTTCTGAAAGCACAAGACCAGTAGCATAAAAATATCTGATTCTTAGGGCAAAGCAATATTTGCGAAAAAGTTTATAAAAAAAATGTTTTAAACTAAAAAAAAAAAAAAAAAAACACTAAAATCCCTATTTGCACTTATAAACACAGCATAACCTAAAAAATTGTTGCTAAATTCTTGCAAAGGCCTTATTCACATGGGGTATACTAAAGAGTATGCCTATGGGGGGCCATGTTTACCTGCATGGGAATGCACAGCTGTTCTGTGCATCTCTATGCAGGCAGTCCTATTCATGTAGGTTTGGACGCAGCAGCTGCAAGGAGAGATCTGACATCTGTGCAGGTGTAGGTGCATGGCCCCAAATGCAGACAGTGTGAGTTCAGTGACATGCACCCACATGGATGTCAAGTTAGGAACAGTGGCTCTTCCCGGTGATATAAGGCACGGTCATGACGTAACACACGTCATGGAGGGAGGGACCTGACAGAGCCGTGAGGTCTGCGTCCAAGCAGGGACCCGGGAAGAGCTTCCGCGTTATGAAGAGAGAGAGGCTCCATGACTGAGGTTGACAGCCCACAACTCATCCCCACTGTGCACGTGGAAGAGCTGCACTCGCGGTCAGATTGGAGTGGTGGACGACGTGAAGGGGAATAGCCTGCCCCCCCCGCCTCCCCGCCTCACACCCACAGCTATACGGCGGCCGCCCGTACACATCACGGAGGATCACCCTGCCTAGTGAGAGGAGGTAGGAGAGACCGCGGTGAATAGACAAGCCGGCGGGAGCCGGGAGAAATAAAGGTATGAGCGAGCCGACGATCAGCCAGCTGATGAGCAGAAGATAAGGTACTCTGGAATTAGTATGTCATTATGAGGAAAGCCACTAATAGGCTATGCAACTGGGGACAGGTATAACAGCTGCTTGTTGAACAGTGTTAAACAGCGGATATTACATAGAAATGAATGTGTAAGTGGATGTAAAAATGAAATGACATATTACTACTAAGAGAAAGGATGCTGGAACTTTTAAACGTAAGCTGATGCCTGGCTAGCTTTCATATGGAATCAGTATAACCTCTGAAGTACACCAGGCAGCCTACTGATTGGATACCATCACAGAGCGCAACTGCTCGAGATAGGGTCTGCGGTACGAGGCGGGGGGTTTGCTGTTACCAAATCTGATATTGGGAATTAGTGTGGGGTGTGTGGCTCCCCCCCCTCTTTTCGCCCCTGCCCCCCTTCATTTTTTTTTTTTTTTTTTTTTTTGTGCGTGACCTCCCCCTCCCCATTTGAATCTACCTACGCAAACTGTTAAGTGAAAATCAGATCCTGCGAGGGGAAGGTAGGAATGAGGGCTTAAAAAATCAAATCCCCCAAGCGAATACAACATATCGAATAACTTCGACAGTATCACAAACTATCTGAACCCCATTGTGACCCCGTACGTTAACTGCCAACACCCTAAGGGAATCATCCGAGGAAGGGGAAGCAGAACGACACCCTCTGATTGGTATTTAAAGGTGTAAACCTACACATAGGCTAGTGAAGGAGGGGTGAACTGTAAATAACTCTGAGAGGAGGCTTGGGCCAAGCAGCTAAGGAGGTTGTATGGTAGGAAGCGGATTGGAGCACTGGTCCTTCTTATCTGTTGAATATTTTATCTGCATAAGATCCACAGTGTGGAAATACCCCTCTCTAGTTAAAAATCTCTGCATGTTCTGTGCTTAGTCCTAGGGGTCTCCCCTCTTTTCCCTCCCTCGCTCCCTCTTCCCATTGTCAGGAACCCTTGAAGTAAACGAGTTGGAGAGATAAGTACGGGACCCAGTCCGGAACCTGGATTGAACCACTCTATGCGAGTAGAGTGGGGGTAGAAGAAGAGAGCCTTACCGACAGAGGGGAGCAGTGAGGGAGAGACAAACTGGGGAAACGAATAAGAAAGATAAAGGAGATCACGATGAGTAAAACCACAAACAAAACAACAAAGGGGAGCGCTCCAAAAACTCCAAAGGCAACAAGCAGCACGATAAAACAATGCATGAACCAAGGAGCAAGCCCACAAGTAACTGATCAACAGCAACGGATAGAAGCAACGGATCAACAGCAAACGGATAGAAGAAAAGGGAACGTCTCAAAACCCGGAGAAGGTCCGGATCAGTCCAGAGAGGATTTAACGATGGAAAGTGAGTCAGAGATAAGTAGGACAGAAGAGCAAAGAGCAGACTCTCAGATGCCAACGAAAGGAGAAATTACGGAGATGTTCCTAAAACTGGAGAATGCAATTAAAGCTGACATAAACGCATTAAGAGGAGATTTAGGACACCTTTTGACAAGTTGAGTTGAGGAGCTGGAGGAAAAAACAGATAAGCATATCCAGGAGCTAAACAAACTAAAGCAAGTAAAAATAACTAAACGTAACCAAAGAAAAATCCTCTATCGCCTAGAGGATCAAGAGAATAGAAATCGAAGACAGAATTTGAGAATTCGAGCGGTCCCAGAGAGTAGGGGCGAAGATCTGTTTAAAGTAATGGAAAAAATATTCAACCCCCTGCTAGAGAGAGCCCCAGAAGACTTCCCGCGGATAGAAAGGATCCATAGGGTAGGAAGAATAAAAAACTCAGCGGGGGAAAGACCACGAGACATTATAGCGAGATTTCGATTCTACGAAGATCGGGCGGAATTATGGACCAAGGCAAGACGGGCACCACCTCTAAAGTATGAAGGCGCGGAGATACAGCTGTATATGGACCTAGCCCCAGAAACCCTGGCAAGAAGAAGACTCTTGAAACCTTTATTGGAACAGATGCGGGCACAGAATGTGAGATATAACTGGGGTTTCCCAGCGTGCCTGATAGGTCAGAAAGAGGGGATATCAGCTAGACTAGTGTTTCCTGAAGAACTGGCAGAGTTTTGCAACAAGCTAGACCTCCAAGCTCCAGAATTGCCAGGGTGGGTGGAAGAGGAGGCAGAGTAAGAGGGGGGAGGGAGCGGTGAGGAGGGTAGGAGGGAGGGGGAAGGGAGAGGGATTCTGTCTTCGGCACGTGCTGGTCATATTTTTTTTTTTACCCTCTGCCTTTTTTCTTCTCGGTCTCCCTCTGTTTTTGTTGTTCGTTTTTTTCTTTTTTTTTTTTCCCCTTAAACTAGGGAGCGGGGGTGGGGGGGAGGAGGAGGGGAGGGTAAGACGATTGGAGTCTCTTGAATAGAATGTTCGGGCCTTAATGCTGGGGCGGGACCGGCATGCCCGTGCATACCATCCACTTTTTTCAATCTTTGTGGATGGGTGCATGGGCATGGACGGTAAACAGGGAAAACCACCTCAATAGGAAGAAAATCGCGGATGGCCATGGATTAGCTGGCCACCGGCGAATTAGAGGTCGGGAGAGGGCCACAGGGTAGGGGGAAGGGGTGGGTGACGGGAGTGGGGGAGGAGGGAGGGGGTATTGGAGGGAGGGGGGAGGGAGGGGGGGAAGGGGGGAGGATTGCGCCACTCACCTCGGTCATCAAAGTACCTAGAAGGTCTAGTACTAAACATACGCAGAAGGTTGAACCCCTTAAAAGGGATGAAAAATAAGAGATGACAGAAACTCATTTTTTGACTTATAATGTAAGGGGCTTAAACACACCAACCAAAAGAAATAAGATACTAAATGAGCTTAGAAACTACCGAGCTGAGGTAGTATTCCTACAAGAAACCCATATATCCCATGAGTCAAATATAAAATTATTTTCACCCAATTATCCGACATGGTATTACGGGGACACGATTAGTGCAAGAGCAAGAGGAGTAGCAATAGGAATCGCGAAAGGAACTAGGTTCCAGTTGGAAGATAGGTTGACCGACCCAGAGGGAAGGTATCTGTTTTTAAAGGGAAAACTAGGGGAAACGGAATACACTCTTGCAAACATATATGCCCCAAACACTAACCCAGCGAAATACCTAATTAAAGTACTTGGAAAACTGATGGATTTCAAGAGTGGGTACACGATTCTAATGGGAGACATGAATCTGTCCATGGAGTCGAGAATAGACAGTACGTCCTGTGTACAGGGGACGAGTAACATACAACTAAAAAAACTAAAACAAAAACTACAAAAATGTCAGCTCGTGGATGTTTGGAGGATTCAACACCCAAAAAAAAAAAGATTATACGTTCTTCTCCCCTGTACATGGGACGTACTCTAGGATAGACTATATCCTCATAGACCATAGATTGTTGGGGGAAGTTGTAGAAACAAAAATAGAAATAGCCTCACTATCGGATCATGCCCCCGTCTTAATGAGACTGAAAACCTCAGGAAATCAAAGATATCTCAGGACGTGGCGAATAAACGAAGAATTAATAAGAGATGAGGAAAGCGCGGAAAAGGTGAGAAAAGAAATAGAGCAGTACTTTTTACTAAATGACACAGAAGGAATTTCAGCATCAACTCTATGGGAAGCCCACAAGGCGTATGTGAGAGGAATACTAATAGCGGTAGGAGCAAAAAAAAAAAAAAAAGTGAGGATGGAGAAAAATAAGAAATTAAGAGAGGAACTAGCTATCGCAGAGCAACAACATAAAAATAGTGTTGGTCCACAGCCTATCTTATATCAAAAATTAATCACAAAGAGGGGTGAATTAAAAGAACTTTTAGACCAAGAGGAAAAAAGAACATACAATAGAATTGCTCATGAAAGGTATAAATGGGGTAATAAAGCCAGCAAACATTTAGCCAAAATACTTCAAAAGAAAAAATCGGTAAATTTTATAGACAAAATACAAACAGAATTGGGTGATATGGTACACGAAACAAAAGATATTGCAGAAACATTTAAAAATTACTATAAAAAGTTGTACTCGGTAAAGAACAAGGAGTTATCGTCAGAAGAAAAAATTAGGAAGACCAAATCTTTTTTAAAAAAGGCACAACTACCAACAATCACAGAAGAAGAGAGGGCTGTGTTAGAAAAACCTATTACGATCGAAGAAATTGAGAAAGCCTTGAAAGATTCAGCACCAGGGAAAAGCCCGGGCCCAGACGGGTTTACAATGCTATATTATAAGAAGTATAAGGAGATTTTAGTTCCAAGATTATGCCATTATTTTAATGGATTAGGGGTGGATTATGGACTGAGTAGGGAGGCGAAGACAGCTTTGATCACGGTAATTCCAAAAGAGGGGAAGGATGTATCATTGTGTTCTAGTTATAGGCCGATTTCGTTATTAAACACGGATATAAAACTATACGCCAAAGTATTGGCTGGACGAATTAAAGGGCTGATGAACACAATGGTACATCCCGACCAGGTGGGTTTCATTTCAGGGAGGGAGGGGAGGGATAATGGGGTGAGGACACTCCTTATACTCCAGAGGATAAAAGAAAGTGGGTCCCCAGGTCTATTCCTGTCGATCGACGCCGAAAAGGCTTTCGACAGGGTAGACTGGGGACTCATGATACAGACCCTGGAAGAGTTGGGTATGGGATCAAGAATGATCCAGTGGATTCAGATATTGTACCAACACCCCATAGCAACAATTAAAATAAATGGAACATCATCCCTCCCCTTCGAGATGAAGAATGGGACGAGACAGGGATGTCCCCTGTCTCCCCTGCTCTTTATACTGTCTTTAGAACCACTCCTGGCCACGATACGAAACAGTGACCAAGTAAGAGGAATTGTAGTGGGCAAAGAGGAGCACAAACTAGCAGCTTTTGCTGATGATGTACTATTTTACATTGGAAATCCAAAGACCACATTGCCAAACTTGGTAAAAATCCTAAAACAATATGGCGAACTATCAAATTTTAAAATAAACTTAGCTAAATCTGAGATCTTGAACATAAACCTGAGTAGAAGAGCAAAACAAGAGATTCAAGAAGAATTCCACTTTCCTTGGCGGAAAACATTAAAATACCTCGGCATAAGATTAGCCAACTCTCTTAAGAAAATATACAAAATGAATTATATATCCCTCTTAGATGAGGTTAAACAAGAATGTAAAAAATATCTGTGCAAGCCACTATCCCGGATGGGACGTATAAACACCATAAAGATGGTCATCCTCCCAAAAATAACCTACAAACTGCAAATGATACCAATAGCACTATCACAAATATATCTCAGAAAACTTAAAACATTAGTCATTAACTTCATTTGGAAAAACAAAAAACCCAGGGTGTCTTTCCTAATATTAAAACAGGAAAAAAACAGAGGAGGTCTAGCAATACCGGATATTCAAAATTATTATCATGCTGTGGTCCTGTCTAGAGTTGTGGATTGGGTAAAGGATAAAAACGAAAAAAGATGGGTAAATATTGAAAATACACTATGTAATGCACGTTTGAAAGATATAATATGGACCCCCCCAAAATATAGGACACTAGCTAGGGACACCCATGCACTGACACAAAACACTTTAAGAATATGGGATAAAATGTACAAACAACTAAATGGGGACTTTAACTCACCTTTAATAGCGTTAAAAGAAAACGAATATTTCGCACCGGGGAAAAAAGAATTGGGAGGAAATTGGATTAAAAAAGAGGGGGCACAACTAAAGGATATAATGGAAAAGAGAAAAATACTAACACTTTATGATTTGAAACACAAGAAAGAGTTATTGTTGATAGATGAATGGCGTTATCTACAGTTGGGTCGGTTTATAAAGAGTTTGCCTCAACCAGTCAGGACGGGGGACGACCTAACCCAGTTGGAGAGATTGTGTACATCGGAAAACACAAGAAATACAATATCTAGAATGTATAAATTACTCATGACGGTTGATAGGCTGGAGATACCGCCATTCATTGGTAAGTGGCAAAGAGAATTAGGATCACAGAAAAATCCAACTGTAATAGGAAAAATACTAAAACTGGTCCACAACTCAGCAGTTGACATTAGGACAGCGGAGATAAATTACAAATGCATATCAGGTTGGTATGCGACACCAGATAAAGTAAATAGATATCAACCCACAAAATCCCCTGAGTGCTGGAGAGGATGCAGGGAGGTTGGTACCATGGCCCATATTTGGTGGCAATGCCCCAAAGTTAAAAAATACTGGGTAAACATAATAGATCTAATCAGAGAAATCACCCAAAAGAAACTTAGGGAAGACCCATGGGTTATCTTGTTCCATGGGATAGACGAAGGGATAGGCCAATATAGAGAAACAATAATACCACATCTCTTAAATGCAGCAAAGCGACTTATACCTAAGAAATGGCAAGAATCAGAGAGCCCACAAATATGGGAATGGATAGACTCCGTAGAAGAAACCTATAAAATGGAAAGTCTGAGAAATGATGTAGAGGAAAAAAACACAGGGCTGAAAGGGAAATGGGAATGTTGGAAAACGTTTAAAAAATCATGGTGTTATGCGCAAGGACTGAGAGGTGAGAGGAGCTAAGTCATAGATGGAGTATTTAACTGGTTGCACTATAAAAGATAGGAAGGCGCGTAGATCTGGGAAATGATGACCGAGGTGAGGGGAAGCAGGGGGGGGAGGGGGGAGGGAACACACTAGGGAGAAACGGCAATGGGAAAGTCTTTTGTATCCTTATAATAATCAAAAAAAAAAAAAAAAATCTATTTTTTCTTGTACTAAATGAATCAAGCTACAATGATGTGAAAAGGAGAAGGGACAATGATGAACTTCTAAGTTGAATTAAGTCTCTCAAAAGATTTCGCTGAGCTGGCAAAAAAAAAAAAAAAAAGTTAGGAACAGTGGCTGTGTCCATGCAGCCACTGCATCCCAATTAATATGGATGGGACTGCCTGCACAGGATTGCACAGAACACCTGTGCATTCCCATACAGCCGCTGTGTCACAATTAACAATGGGACGGCCTGCATAGGAATGCACAGAACACCTAAGCATCCCTGTGCAGCTAAACACAGCCTCACTGTAGTATGACACGTGTGAATGAAGCTTTAGACCTTGTTTAAACTTGCAGTTGGGGGAAACCAAAAATGCGCGATTGAGCTGCATTTTGTTGCCCTCCAACCACCCCTCATAAGCTACAAAAGGCAGCGGAAGGGGGGGGGGGGTTTAAATGCTGCGGGCACGATGCTTTACTTTGCGCCTGTGGCACAGTTGACCTGACTTGTAGGGATGCTGCCATCTGAACGCTACACATTCAAGTCTGAAGAAACGCTGAAAAATGCACATTTGTCGGCAAAAATGGGGTTAAAACAGGTGGTGAGGAGGCATCGAATGGCTTCCTCACCTCCTGTCAATAGCCTCTGAAGCACGATCTGAACAATGATCAAGCTTTAAGGGCAATTTAGATGCACGTCTAAATCTACCCTTATTAGGTTTTTTATTTTTACAATTTTTTTTACATCTAAACTGACCCCTAATGTCTCTTTTTTGAGACAGAGAAAGGGACTGAAGTCAGTCCCTTTCTCTGCAACCTGGGCTACACTGTAATAAATGACATAGGAGACTGTATAGAGACTCCCATTCATTCACAAACTGACACATATTAACCACTTTCAGACCGGACCAATTTGCAGCCAAAGGACCAGGCCCGTTTTTGCGATTTGGCACTGCGTCACTTTAACTGACAATTGCGCGGTCATGCGACGTGGCTCCCAAACAAAATTGACGTCCTTTTTTTCCCACAAATAGAGCTTTCTTTTGGTGGTATTTGATCGCCCCTGCGGTTTTTATTTTTTGCGCTATAAACAAAAAAGAGCGACAATTTTGAAAAAAAACGCATTCTTTTTTATTTTTTGCTATAATAAATATCCCCCAAAAATAAATATAAAAAAATATTTTTTTCCCTCAGTTTAGGCCGATACGTATTCTTCTACATATTTTTGGTAAAAAAAATCGCAATAAGCGATTATTGATTGGTTTGCGCAGAAGTTATAGCGTTTACAAGATAGGGGATAGTTTTATAGCATTTTTATTAATAATTTTTTTTTTATTAGTAATGGCGGTGATCAGCGATTTTTATTGTGACTGCGACATTATGGAGGACACATCGGACATTTTTGACCAATTTTTGGGACCATTGTCATTTATACAGCAATCAATGCTATTTAAATGCATTGATTCCTGTATAAATGACACTGGCAATGAAGGGGTTAACCACAAGGGGGCAGTGTAGGGGTTAAGTATGCCTAGGGGTGTGTTTCTTACTGTGGGGGGGGGGGGGGGGGGTGGCTGTCAGCTAGTGAATGCTGATCTCTGCTCCAATTCCAGGGAGCAGAGATCGGCGTCACTAGTTGCTAGGCAGAACGGGGAGATGCTGTGTATTTCCGCATCTTACCGTTCAGCCTTCCCGTGAGACGATCGCGGGTGTCCCCACGGCGATCGAGTCCGCGGGACCCGCAACCGGCCTCACAGGGGTCCCGACCGGAGCGGGAGCGCGCTGCTCCCGGCGCGCTCCCGATGGCAGGGACAGCATTAAGGAGGGACTTATATATATGCCCTCCTGCCTGTCCGTGCCATTCTGCCGACGTATATCGTCGTGCGCCGGTCGGGAACCGGTTAAATATTGTTGTCAGGGATGAATGAACAGAGTGATTGGTATTGATCCTTTTGTTCATTCTGGAATGTTCTCTCTATCCTGGCACACTCCACTAACCGATCTCCCATGCAGCAGCTGCAGGGTACAGGAGGGGTTGGAGGGATTGTCAGTAAGCAGAGCTGCATGGAGGGGTCGTAGAGGATCAGTGATTCATTTTAGGTGAATAACTCTGATCAGCGGCTGGTGGCTGGCCAGCTGGATGCAGTGCTGTGGCTCCGTAAGCATGCACTCCTGTATAGTATTTGTGTTTAAGCTGTGTCTGTCTCTGTGATTGGGATTGCTCTGTAAAAGAAAAAAAACTACATTCTGAGTAGTATAAATTGGTGAATTCTATTTAGTTCAAGGGCATATATATGTAGCGCTGGTATTTTCAATACAGACGCTATAAATAAAAATGTAGTTTGTCTGAAGCTGTAGTTTAGCTCAGACTGCCATTATTGTAAATTCTGGTTCTGTTTCAGCTTGGCTGGTTGTGTGGTTTTCCCTTTGGCCTAGGGATGGCGCCCTATATTTCAGGCCAAGGTTGGAAATTGCAACAAGCTGGGTGTATTGAGTGCCTCTTTGCCCGGAAACAGTCAGTGGGTGTTGTCTGCCTGCTGTGAATTCTGGGAGGGGGGTACTTAAGGGACAGACCCCGTGACAGGGGAGTTCTGACCTGATGGCCCTCCTGGCCTAAGGTGTGTTGCTGCCGCTAAATTGTCTTGGGGCCGGATGGATTAAGGCGTCGTTACTGATCCAAAAGTCTTGGGGCCTACCGATCCAGGTATGGTCCTATGCTGTCTTGCTTGCGGGAAGAAGCCAATCGACTGGGGGATCCAGAGGAGGACTTTTCAGGAGAGGACAACGCAAAAAGGGCGGTGCCTCTAGTAGAGCCTGGAGACTCAGTTGGAGGATGTATCCTGGGTCACCTACCACACAGTACCGTAGGTTCGGAAGAAGGGAACTGGTACTATGTGATCAAGTCTTGACATTGCAAAAAGTCGCTAGTTACCCAATCCTGTGGCAGAGGATTGTGTAACGGTTATACCAAATCTTAATACAATCAAAAGGAAGTTTGGGACTTTAAATGAAACAGTTGAGAATGCGGGGGTAGGAGTAAGGTATTTTTAATTGATCACAAATATGTAGTTTAGTAGAAAAGTAAATTCATATATATACATGTAGTAGTTACAAGGTGTAGACATGATAATACAGGGGTATAGATAAATGAACACATGATTCAAGATGAATACATAGTAAAGAATGGAAATAAATAAGACAATGATGTGGTTCCCAAGTCCCACGGATGGCATGCCCGGTATCTCTATTCATAATCGTATTCATGATCACATTATAAGGTATAATCATATTGAATAAAAACTTGATAAAATCATCAGGACGTAATAAGTATCACTGTAGCATCGATTGTAGCTCGACGCGTTTCGTGGATGCATCTCCACTCATCAGGAGCTGATGCGACAGATTCCTGTGAAATGTATAGATATAGATATAATGAGCCACACTCTATAATGAGTGGTAAAAAATTATATAGGAAAAACTTGCCAAACGCACTTACCAAGCCTGGCGGTGAGTGCGGCACGCAGTGAACGGCACATGGTGGGTAGGGGGTATCGACTCCACCGCCGGAGCTGAGGCGGCGTAACCTACAGTAGCAGCATTGGGTGATGTTGGAAGGCACCTGGAGATGGGGGTGGTTTGCATGTGACAGCAGTGCTAGTGTCTGGGTACAAGAAACGGATATTCTGAAAATAAAGTATATATGTATATAGATAAATTTTTGGTAACCCATTAAGTATATATGTATTGGGAGTAATGGTAACTTATATATATATGTTTGAAATAATAATAACTTAAAGAGTATTGCATATATGTATATGTATATACACATACATATATATGTATATATGTATGTAGATAAGTTTGGGGTAACCCATTGAGTATACCAAATCTTAAAGTCTGTGGCAGAGACTATGACTGAGCATCGCATCGGCTGCTAGGTCAGTGAGAGAGGCCTATCCGGTGGTTGCTGATCCAGTTGTGGAGCTGTTGTCCTCTGGATCAAAGAAAGTATTCCTGATCTGCAATTTAAAGGTACCTGAATTCCCCTAAACCCTTCATCCCTCTATTGCATGTGTCTTTCTTAAATAAAGCATTGGAAAAAGAGACTATGTGTTGGAGTTAAAATCTGTGGAAAGGAATCTTTAATGGGACCCCTATGATGGATACAGTGGAACAGTAAAGGAACGGTAAGCCCAATCGAATACCAGCAGCTCCTTCGGGGGTTAGTGCTACATATATATGAAAAACAAATACATAAGCCCCTAAATGAGTTAATAAACATGATGCTTACAGGGAATATAGCCAGCTCGAAAATATATAAAGGACATTTAGACCCTGTATATTAAAGAAGAAAATACAGGATAAGTTTGAAATTAATAAGCTCAGCATAGTAAATTGTATAAACTAAATCCCTGTATATATTCAGCAGTCAACAAAGATGTATTCAACTGATATTTAATATTAATAAAGATAGCCAGGACAGAAACAAGTCAGGTGCTCTTTAAGAGAGTATAGGTTAAATATAGGTTACCTTAGATTAATGATACAGGTATGTGGCGGCCAAAACTTAACTTAACTTAACGAGATTAACACTCGGTAGTGTTCTTGGACAATATCCCATAGAGAATCCAAGTAATCCTGCTTGCCTCCTAGCATCAGTTGTGCTTCCTACCTCCCAGCCGTGAAGAGAGTCACAAAGACTAGGTGGTTGTTGCCGAACGTTTTAAGCATAGTTCCACCCGGAAGCAAAACAAGTGCAGGTCGCTTGCTGGCATTGCTTCCGATGCAGAGGTCCCCCGGATTGCGCAGAGCACCGGAGCCCAGAAACACTGCATAGTGCTGTCAGCGCCATCCAGCTGCCTAAAGGTAAAAGGAAGCCAGCAAGTGAGGAGATCAAAATAGATCTCCTCCTTACCAGGGGACATCTGAACATCTCACGAAAAAACCTAAACAGGAATGTACCATCGTCCCAGCCAATGCAAACATTTTCAGATGACAGTGCTTCGATGTACCTCTGCCACATTCTTCTCTGGCGGAGGTACATCGATGATGTACTGGTCGTCTGGACTGGGACCACTACTGAACTCTCTGATTTTATGATTTTCCTATCTAGGAATCAATATAACCTCAGCGTTGGCTGTTTAGTATACCCTAGCATGAATCTAATGATTTTAACATAAGTATTAATTTTGGTCATTCATTTAATGACAAATGTGCAGCGCTCAAAAAATGATGAATAAATACCTAAACCTGTGATGGTGAATGTATAAGTGACAAACTAAATAGTGTGTTAAACCCAATTCGCCAAACATTAATGTGTTCCGTGACCTGGTAATCAAAGACCTTAATGATCTTAAACTGAAGCCAGTATTACCCCCAAGGGATTTTAAAATTGGTCTGGATCTCCTCTGTAAAAGACGTGACATAGTAGTCCGGCCCGCGGACAAAGGGGGGGGCATTGTTGTTCTGGACAAGGAGATGTATTCCTGTGAAATGACAAGGATTCTGTCCGATCCAGATACATACTCCCCATTACTAATGGACCCCACCACACGGTTCAAAACTGAACTGAAAGAGCTTATTACAAAAGGCTACGATATGGGTATCTTGAACAAGAAGGAGAGTGAATTTCTGGTCCCCTTGGCGCCTCGGTTGCCAGTGATTTACTCTCTACCCAAGATACACAAATCTATGGTGAATCCCCCTGGCCGGCCCATCATCAGTGGCATTGATTCTGTAACATCTCGTGTTGGAAAATACATTGATCGTTATCTGCAGCCACTGGTGGTGGGCACTCCTTCATTTTTGAGGGATACTAAGCATGTCATTAATGTTTTGGAATCTCTTGAATGGAAATCTACATATTTATTGGTAACCGCTGACGTTGCCTCCCTCTATACAGCCATATCGCACCAACTGGGTCTTGAGGCAGTCCAACACTTCCTCTCCCAGGACAAAACCATTTCAATCACCCAACGGAATTTCTTATTGGAATTGTTGGAGATCTCCATGACACATAACCATTTCTGGCACGATGGTTCTCATTTTCTGCAGATAAAGGGGGTGGCCATGGGGGCCAAGTTTGCCCGCAGTATGGCCAACCTCTTTATGGCAAAATGGGAGGAAGACATTGTCATGCTCAATAGACCATTGCAGTTGATAACCTGGAAAAGGTTTATTGATGATATCCTGTTCATATGGGACGGGGATGTTCCATCGGCTCAACTGTTTCTCTCCCATCTGAACAGCAATGACCGGGGTATAGCTCTCAGTTATGAACTAAGCCCCACAGATATTCATTTCCTTGATCTGAAAATATCTATTGTTGAGAATGCTTTGGTAACTACTACATTCTTCAAACAGACAGATCGGAATGGGTACATTCCCCTGGATTCGTGCCATCATGACTCTTGGTTGGCTGCCGTGCCCAAGGGGCAATTTTTGCGGTTAAAACGCAACTGTTCCAATTCAGCTGATTATACCACTGAGGCCATGATCCTAAAAAAGAGGTTTCTAGCTAAAGGTTATGATGAGCTCACTCTCGATTCCATCATATCAGAGGTTGGTGGCAGAGATCGTCACCAGCTTCTGGCTGACAAACCTCCGGCAGTGGAAAATACTAACTATGGACTGGCTTTCATTACGACCTTTTCTAGCCAACACTGGGCCATTAAGCGTATCGTAAAGAAGCACTGGCCAATAATTAGAAATGATAAAGTACTGGGACCCCTCCTAACAGAGAGGCCTAGTGTTATTTTTAGGGTTGCGACTAGTCTTATAAACATGATAGCCCCCAATGTCCCTGATCCACCCAAGAAGGTGTCCTTTTTTGGAGACCTAAAGGGCTTCTACCCATGTGGCAAGTGCAGGGCGTGTAGAGTGAACTCCCAGCGAGGTAGGAGGTTTGTTGATTTCACATCGAGTGGAACTGGTTTAACATACCCTATCCGCACATTTATCACTTGCTCTACTAAGTGTGTAGTTTACCTCCTTAGGTGTCCATGTGGTTTGGAGTATGTGGGGCGCACTATCCGCATGTTACACATCCGTCTGGGAGAACACCTCACCAACATCCGTAAGGGTTATGATAAGCACAATGTCAGTAGACATTATGACTTGGTACATAAACGTGACCCCACTGGTACCACTTTTTTGGCCATTGAAAGTTATGTCCCCCATTGGAGGGGCAGCAATGGCAAGCGTTCCATCTCTCGTGCCGAAACCAACTGGATATACAAATTGGGTTCCCATGTTCCTGGGGGCCTCAATGTGGAATGGGACATCAACTGCTTTATCAATAACAGTTGATGTCCCCTTCCTAGTTCCTAGTTGTTGGGCCATGGTGTTTGCGCTCTGGTATCTATAGAATTATATAATTTTTATGTTTTATTCTTTTTAACTACAGATTTTTTTTGATCATCATGTATGGTTTTTTTGATTTAAATATAAAAACCCGTACTGTATGGTCTTTCTTGATGTAAATGTATAAACCCGTACTGTATCTTACATGCAATTTGCTTGAATTTCATATTTTGTATGTTGATCTATCAAATGACATTCCTTGTAGGTCATACTAACTTTGAACTGTATGTTGATTGGTTATACAGCAAATACATGCGACTTATATGTTAAATATCGGTCGGAGGAGATGCAGACGGGTGGCATAGGTGCTGACTGTACTTTAATTTCCATCCATATTATGCAATGCATTCTCATTATAATTAACATTGAGTGTATTAATTAACATATCCACTAGATGGTGCTATATGGGTTTTTAAAATATGCTTCCATTATGGTTTTAATTCAATTGTAGCCGAATTGTTAGCAATTGTTTCCAGGGTCTGAATATATTGTTTGGTGGGGCTTGAGTGAAAGCTTGCCCGCTTAAGTACTCCCCTGGATTTAATATCTTTGTCTAGGGCATATCTATGATATGGCCTTGTTACGTCCTATGGTGCTTTGGATTGGCTGCTGTCTTAATCCTTGCCGTTTTTTGCCACTTTGGATTGGCTGCTGTCCTAACCTATGGTGCAGAGGTGTGGGCGTACCCCTGATGACATCACGTTGTGACGAAACGATCGTCGGGTAACCACGCCCACACGCTCTGCGCATGTGCGATCGCCTTTCATACTCCTAGGCCAGGAGATTTTATTTCTCTTTGCTACTACGTAGCGAGTTCCTTTTACTGCTATTTACCCATGCTGTGTATCGAACCTTTTGCCTAATTGAGCCACAATAAAGGAGCCACTTGCTTTATCGTACTACACGATTTGGAGTTTTTTTATATTTTCTTGGTATCCCTTTGGGACCTTGGTCGGATCGCTGAGAGGGGAAATACCGGCATCTGGTGGACTCTGACATACGCTCCAACAGGCAAGGAATCCTTTAGCTGTACCGCTGTGAGGGGAGACACCTGTACTGGGAGGACCCCGTTTGATGGGATACGTGCATTAAAGACCAGGCATCTGGTAAGCCTCCTTTTCTCACTTTAAGTTTTCTCGATGGGAACTGCGTGGTCAATCTTTTACACCATTTAGGATAACTTTATCACGTTCAGAAGTTGATTTTGTAGGAGATCATCTAATGTCATTTGCTGCTATGGACTTTGTTTGATTTTTATGCATAAATTTTTCATGCATTTTTATGGTTTTCACTGTATGCAATTTTATATGCATCATCACATGCACGTGTATTAACTCATTGATTTGGGCTTAACACATAATTCAGTTTGTCACCTTATGCATTCAACATTTGTTGATATGGACTTTGTTTGATTTTTATGCTTTAATTAATTTTTTATGGTTTTCACTGCATGCAATTTCATATGCATTTGTATCATCACATGCACATGAATTCACTCATCTATATCTGACTGATTTGGGTTTAACACACTATTTAGTTTGTCACTTATACATTCACCATCACAGGTTTAGGCATTTTTTGAGCGCTGCACTTTTTTTCACATATTTTTGTTTGGTTCGGTATCTAGGGCTATAGTGTTTAGCTGCTCTGGTCACATAATTTTTTCCGAGCGCAGATTTCTTCACATTTTTATTTAATGACAAATGTTGTTCTTAAACTTATGCAATCTTATTGTAATAAAATGTTTTTTTTTCAAATTAACTAGTGTTGATATGCTTACCTCATAACATATTCACGCATCTTTCAAAGTCCCAATCACTCCCTAGGGACAGGTCTTGGCCTGGTTTCCCTTGTTGTTTTTTTCTTTAGAAAAATGACTAGTCCAAAACATAGAAGGAGGTATACCAATGCAATTAAACACCCCTCATACCCACAAAGTTGTTTGCCACCTACAGAAAGAACAACATTAATAGTTATAAATAATGTGGGGCTGACAAAGAAGCAGCGGGGGGGGGGGGTTGGGGGTGGAGATTAGTTAGTAGCTAAACCAGCTCTATACCAGGAGGTCAAAACCCAAGAAGACAAAGCAACAAAAGGAATACGAAAAAGGGTGTTCTGCACATCAAAACAGATATATCAAATTTTATTATAAAGGTTAAAAACAGAAGTACATAAAGTTAATTGTTTTATACAAGTTGAGTGCTACCCCCGGAGGAGCCGTTTAAATGTATATTTGGTTCTGTACTCTGCATCTCAACCCCAAGAACAGTCCCAGCCCTCTAGCACACCTACTCGGCAATATTAGTGCAAAACACAGCAGTAGAGAGGAAACACAACTGTGATAAATCAGAAGGTATGTTTACTGAGACAAAAGTGACACAAAGAGATATATATTGTCGGCATAAAACATGTACGTCAGATGAAATTCTTAGTTTAAGTGACAGATTACCATTAATGATTCAGGGAAACACAGTGCAGTTAAACGCAACAGAACCTAAGCTCACACTATTGATACCTATGTAAACAGGTAGAGAGGCAGAGGACTGACCCTTTTAAGCTGTGTCAAACCTCTCTTCCTTGTACCTCAACCCACAGGCCCACAACAAGGCAAATAAACATTTAGTAAGACCAATTATAACCGTGGCTTGATTGGCTCCTTCCAGTACCCGAATTATCACCTTTATTGGGCAACAATAGTCTGTTGTGAAAGGATAGGGTAGAGCAAAAGGGGGTTAACCATAACTCCGCAGTAAAGATGAATCTTGTGGTCTTCAGCTAGCACTTTCAGAAACTGTTCTACTGAATGGTAGAACAAAGCAGTTGAGCTGATATGAAGAGAATGCTGGCTCTTTCTGTGTAAGCTAAACACAAGGTGACGCTGTGACTGCTTGCTGGAAAGGTATTGTATCCAGAGGAACTGTAAATACCAGCAGTATGGAATACAGATGTCTGTATACAGTATAAATGAGGTTAAGTGAATCTGTATCATGTGGCACTATTGATACTAGCAAAGCAACAAGAACAGAGATGTCTGTATACAGCATTTGTTATAGTATAAGAACTGACTTCCAGTGGCACTAGAAGTACCACTAAGCTAAACTGAATGACCGATGTATGACCGATGTCTGAAAGCAGTGTCTTAATGCAATTAGATGGGCTATGCCCACTCACCACTCTGGACCCGTACTTAGAACTGTCCCTGCACAAAGTGTAATTTGCACCCATAACTGCAGTCTTAAAACTTCCAATCTCCAATCTCAACAGTTGGTCATTACCTCCCCCATAGATGGCCTCAAACAACTGCAAAATACCCAAACCCCCCAACTGAGGGCAGGAGACAACCGTACTCAAAGTGGCGCTAAACACTCCCGATCATAGGTGTTCGGTAACTATATACTGCTGTAATTAATAATTTTCTTTTCTTCTTCCATGTTTTTTTGGCAGCAGGCCCTATAGGTGCCTAAGCAACCTGTTACATATCACCCACGAGGTGCAGTTATTATGTTGTATTACCACGCATTTGTACTTGTTCACACGTACCCTAATACGTTGTGTGCTAAGCACACCTTACTCTCTTTTACATATATTTTATTCTATTTCTCTTCCCTCAACTAGTTTGTTTCAAGTATTTCTATACTGAAACTTAAACTAAGGCTGTACAATTGATTTGTTAGATTATACTTAAACTCATTTGATCCGCACCTTCTGGCCTTTGGGGCCATACCTTTTCTTTTTATCACAATGGCGCTTCGTATAACCTCCATTAATGCAAAGGGGCTTAATAGCCCATTTAAGAGATCAAGCCTATGGAAGGAAGCCCTGTCGTTGAAAGTAGATCTTTTATGTGTGCAGGAGACGCATTTTGCACAAGGGAAAGCCCCCTCCTGTACCCATTGCACATTTCCCCAAAATTCTTTGCTAATAATACTAAGAAAACGAGAGGGGTTATGATTGCTGTATGGGGATCCATATCCTTTCAGCTCCAGCACACAGAATGTGACCCTATGGGCCGATATCTCATTCTATCCACCCTCTTTGACGTGCACTATATGATAGTTAATTTATACGCTCCTAACACACATCAGAAACGGTTTTACCGTATGATCCAAAGCAAACTATCTCACTACCCCAAAGATAGAATAGTGCTTTGTGGTGACTTCAATTATATAGTAGACCCGACCCTAGACTCCTCCTCCACCAGCAGAAGGACACCAACAGCTCTTCACTTCCATGCTTCTAGAATCATTTTATGATCCGTGGGGGTGCTTGCACGGCACGGAAAGAGATTACTTCTTTTTTTTCTGCTGCCCAGGGGTCCTATTCCTGAATTGATCTGTTTCTGTTGCATAAATCCACTCTCCAGACAGTGGATCTCAAGCCAATATAGGACTAATCACCTGGTCAGATCATGCGCCAGTATCCTTAACAATTTTTACTAACCCAACAACTCAGAGAGGCACAACCTGGTGTATGAACAGCTCTCTACTCTCACACCCATTGTATCAGAAACAGATCAAGTCAGAACGGGAGTATTTCTTTTGCCTGAACAACGGATCTGTGACCAATGCCCCGGTACTATGGAATGCCCACAAGGTGATTGTTAGGGGGATTTTCATAAAGCTGTGTGCCCATGAGAAGAAAAAACAAGCAGAGAGGTTTACTTCCCTTACCGATCAAATTTGCAAGGCTGAACAGAGTAATAAAGCCCAACCTAATACAACTGATGCAGCCCTTCTCCGCACCCTTAGAGAAGACCTATGTAACTACATGCACTCATCTTTTGATTACCACATTAGGAAATTTACGACTAAACTGGTATGCTTATGGCAACAAACCTGGAGCCCTACTGGCCAAACAGGTTAAAAAGAAGGCAGCCCTTTCTAAAATTCCCTGCCGGCACACCCCACAGGGACAAAGAATCAGCAATTCCAAAGATATTGCGGACTGTTTTAGCGACTTCTATTCTAAATTATACAATCTGCACACATCTAGCTCAGAGCCCACACCAGAACCAGCCCAAATAGACACATTTTTTAAATCTTTACAACTTCCTGCTCTTACTCCAGACCAACTACAAACAATCAACCAATCTCTGACACTGAAATTTTAAAAGCCATTTGATCACATCCACTACATAAAGCACCTGGACCCAATGGGTTCTGCAGTGAATACTTTATAACTTATGCTTCCATCCTGACCCCATACCTGTGTCAAACTTTGGACCAATTTATTGTATCTGGAGAAATACCTGAAGAATCCCTGGAAGTGCTGATTGTCACTATCCCTAAATCAGACAAGCCATCAGATAACCCGGCAAATTACAGACCTATTTTGTTACTAAACACAGACATTAAACTATATGCCAAAATCCTAGCTACCCACATATCTCCCTATATCCCCACATAAATACACCCGGACCAAGTCGGATTCGTCCCGCACAGACAAGCATCTGAGGGAACCAGAAGGTTCATTGATATTATTCAGTGGGCCGAACATCATCACACTCCTTCTCTTCTCCTCTCTTTGGATGCAGAGAAGGCATTTGATAGGGTGCACTGAACCTAAAAGCAGTTTTGCAAAAATTTGGTCTTATGCCCCGTACACACGTTCGGAAATTCCGACCACAAAATCCGTCAGATTTTGTCAGACGGATTTTGTCCAACACTGGTGTTGCATACACACGGTCGGACAAAGTTGTCGGAAAATCTGATCATTCTGATCGTGGTGACGTTCGTTGCGTACGACGGGACTACGTAGAGGCTAGTAGCCAATAGCTTTGGTCTTGTAATGTGATCGGAGCATGCGTGGCACTTTGTCTGTCGGAATTCGCTACACACGATCGGAAAAAGTCCGATAGGACTTTGTTGTCGGAAAATTTGAGAGCAGGATCTCAAACTTTTTCCGTTGGAGATTCAGACGTAAAAAGTCTGATGGAGCCCACACACGGTAGGAATTTCTGACAACATGGTCCGATAGGACATTTTCTGTCGGAAAATCCGACCGTGTGTACAGGGCATTACAGGTCACGTATCCACAGCTAATCTAGCCCTATACTCCTCTCCGTCCTGACCTCCGGTATAGTCTCTAAATCCTTTTGCATTTCAAACGGTACAAGACATGGCTGCCCTTTATCACCTCTTATATTTTCTCTAATAATGGAACCATTGGCCGAAGCAATCAGAAGCAACCCACAGATTACAGGCCTACAGATAGGGGCTTTATGCAGACGACGTAATAGTGATCATGACTAATCCAGAAAAATCCCTATCCTTCACGACCTACTTCTTCTATTTGGACAACTATCACTATATAAAATTAACTGTACCAAATCTACTATGCTTGGTGTAGGCTTTAATAGCTCTCTCAAACAATCCCTGTCATGCTCGTCCCCCTTCACATGGGCCCCAGACGCAATTATTACTTACTTAGGTGTTACATTAACAGTTCCATCCACAGGTACACTACGCCTTAATTTTGAGTGTTTACTTTGGAAATTAAACAACCTGTGCTCTGAGCTATGCAAGCTGAGATCGTCCTGGGCTGGTAAGATCACCCTTAGCAAGATGTTTCTGATGCCACACATATTATATCTTTTCCGGACAATCGCCTTCCTCTCATCGCAACTTACCTCAATACAACCTATTCTCAACAACTTCATCTGGAGCAATAAGCACCCAAGAGTACGATCCTCCACTCTCTGTACAGCTAAAATGAAGGCGGGACTAGGAGAACCAGATGTCCACAGAGGTCTACAGGCTTGGAAATATTGGTTTGTAAATGGATAGAAAACTGGCTAAAAAGATTCTTACTCTGAATGGTCTAAGGTTATCAGTGGTGTACCCCAAGGTTCAGTGCTGGGACCCTTACTTTTTAATATCTTTATAAATGATATTGGGTCTGGGATCAAAAGTAAAATTTCTGTCTTTGCAGATGACACCAAGCTATGCAGTGGAATAACGTCCTTACAGGAGGTCTCCAATTTACAAACCAACATCAATGCTCTGTCTAATTGGACGACTATGTGGCAGATGAGGTTTAATGTTGATAAATGCAAAGTTATGCACTTGGGGGCTAAGAATATGCATGCATCATACATGCTAGGGGGAGTACAACTGGGGGAATCCATAGTGGAGAAGGATCTGGGGGTTTTGGTAGATCATAAGCTCAATAATAGCATGCAATGTCAAGCTGTGGTTTCCAAAGCGAGCAAAGTCCTTTCTTGTATTAAGAGAGGTATGGACTCCAGAGATAGAGATATAATTTTGCCCCTGTTCAAATCATTAGTAAGACCTCATCTGGAATATGCAGTTCAGTTTTGGGCACCAGTTTTCAAAAAGGATATCGGGGAACTGGAGAAAGTGCAGATAAGGGCAACCAAACTGATAAAAGGCATGGAGGAGCTCAGCTATGAGGAAAGATTAGAGGAACTGAATTTATTCACTCAAGAAGAGGAGAATAAGGGGGGATATGATCAACATGTACAAATATATAAGGGGTCCATATAGTGAACTTGGTGTTGAGTTATTCACTTTACGGTCAACACAGAGGACAAGGGGGCACTCTTTACGTCTAGAGGAAAAGAGATTTCATCTCCAAATACAGAAAGGTTTCTTCACAGTAAGAGCTGTGAAAATGTGGAATAAACTCCCTCCAGAGGTGGTTCTGGCTAACTCAGTAGATTGCTTTAAGAAAGGCCTGGATACTTTCCTAAATGTACATAATATAACTGGGTACTAACATTTATAGGTAAAGTTGATTCAGGGAAAATCCGATTGCCTCTAGGGGGATCAGGAAGTGATTTTTTCCCCCTGCTGTAGCAGATTGGAGCATGCGGGTATAGAATGGGGTATATTGGATTGTACGATATTTTTTATTTTTATTTATTATTTCTTTTTTTTATGGTTGAACTGGATGGACTTGTGTCTTTTTTTGGCCTAGCTAACTATGTAACTACTATGTAACTATGTCCAAACTTACTATAAAGCTATACTCCTCAACCAAGCAAAACAATGGTGGACATCCTTGTCTACAACATCATGGGTGCAAATTGAAGACACAGCCCTTCAGGCTAAAGGATCACAACTTCTTGCTGCATTCCTATTGCATCACAGACCACAACGCTTTTTCCTCACCACAGTCAATGCAACTATTAAAGTATGGGAATCCACGATCCAACAAACCAAGGGTCTGTCTTATGAAGCTTTAAGCCACATCCCAATCTCAGCCCTTGAGTTCGTCTGCCCAAATCTTACACTCTCAACCTGGCTCTCAGCAGTAATATGCAAAATAGGAGACCTTTATAAAGAGAAAACTCTGCAATCCTTTCAAGAACTACAAACTAAATACTCTATCCGACTGCAGGACTTTTACAAATGCTTACAAACACGCCACACACTTCAAGAGGTACGGTGGTCGGAATCCAATCAGATTGTAGGGATTCTACAATTCTATGAACAACCTAGTCCCTCTCAAAAGGGGATCTCACATCTCTATAGACTCCTAAACTCCCCTCCGACTATGCAAAAACTCCCAGGGATGTATAAATGGGAAAGAGCTTTCAATTTCTCAGCTCCTTTTAACGTAAGGCTGCTGCGCTACCCTATGATTTTCCAAATGCCTTTCCCATTGGGAAACAACTCTGAAGTTGCTACATTTCTGGTACTAAACTCCAGAAAAATTATGCAAAATTTTCCCATCTTCCCCCTCCACCTGCTGGAGGGCTTGTGGAAACCCAGGATCTTCTGAGCACATATGGTGGACTTGTCCTGCAATCTCAGGATTCTGGAAGGATGTACAAACTTTGCTTGGATCAATCACCGGAGTAACTTGTAGGTTCACTCCACAAATGGCCCTGTTGGGAGTAGGACTCAAGGACTGGCCACATCAACTCCACTCAATTGTCACTCACATTTTTATTGCGGCCAGGCTTTCCATTGCCCAAAAGTGGAAATCTGCCATCCCTCCAACCACAACCCAGCTGATCACAAAACTAAACCAGCACTTTCACCTGGAATAGGCACATCTCACCATGACCAAGTTCCTCCATCAATGGGCGACCTGGATAGCTGATACAAGAAGCACCCCACTCACTTAATGAAAAGTTATATCCCCGCGACTGACATAAACACTTAAAGTACTACATGATGCTCCCCCAAACCCCAGCACTGACAAATCCGAGAGCATTACTAGACAGCCTACCTATTATTTGTTACTTGTTCCTTGTTCTAAATAGCCTATCGTCATTTAGCTACGACCACCTGTTGCACAAATCTTGCATATTTTCTGCATTTACTGACTCTAACACAATATTTTTACATCTTGATTACAATGCTTGTAACCTTTCTGTTAACACTGTGTACTTCTGAAACTGATGTTTCTATACTTATAAACTGTAATATGTTACAGTTTTTCTCCATTGTTTTGGCTCATTTCCTGAAACAGAAATGACATTCTCAAAACTCTAAGATCATTTGGCAAAACAGTCTTACAGTTCAGCACAACACTATAACTCACGTGCAAAAGCTCATATCTCTCACAAAACTGTTCACTCATGCTTCAAAACAATATTCCTTTCCCATATAAAGAGTTAGTGCCCCCAAAATGGCAAAGATTCTTCTCAATTGCTTTGGCTCATTCCTTGAAACAGACCAGAGGTTCTCACCTCTCTTGGTGCTTTTGCCAAAATAACCTGGATGGTTCGGCACAACACCATGGTTCACCTTCAAAAGCTCATATCTTTCCCAAAACAGTTCACTCATGTTGCAATCTCGGAAGACCCAAGAGGATAGTATGTGACCGGTCAAAATATATTAATACATTAAAGTGTTTGTTCACCAATGCCAGAAGTCTGACAAACAAAATAGGTTAGTTGGAAGCTCTGGTGCATCAGGAGAGCTATGATGTAATCGGTATTGCTAAACTTGGCTTCATTCCTCACATGACTGGGCTATTAATATTCCTGGCTATGCACTCTTTCGAAAAGACAGGGTAAAAAGGAAAGGTGGAGGGGTCTGTCTGTATGTGAGAAGTGATCTCAAAGCGAGTGTGAAAGAGGACCTGGTGGATGGAGAGTGTGATGAGACTGAAGCATTATGGGTGGAACTGCATACAGATGTGCGTAGTTCAAAGTTAATCATTAGAGTTTGTTATAGACCACCCAGTGTTAATGAGAAGGTGGAGAATCAGCTTCTTTCACAGATGGAAAGGGCTGCAAGGGCTGGGACAGTGATAATAATGGGGGATTTTAACTACCCAGAAATTGACTGGAGTAATGGCACTGCTGGGACAGTTAAAGGGCAAAAATGTATAAGCCTATTACAGGACAATTTTATGGTCCAGTTTATTGAGGCCCCAACTAGGAATGATGCTCTGTTGGACCTGGTAATCTCAAACCATGCAGAGTGTATTACTAATGTTCAGATAAAGGAACACCTGGGTAGCAGTGACCATAACAGGATTTCCTTTGATGTTAGCCGTAAGCAAAAATCACATACGGGAAAGATAAAAACACTTAATTTCAAGAGAGCAAATTTTCCAAGAATGAGGGCTGCTCTCCAGGACTTAGACGTACACACGGTCGGAAATTCCGAACACAAAAACCTACGGAATTTTTCCGACGGATTTTGTCCGACACTGGTGTTGCATACACACGGTCGGACAAAGTTGTCGGAAAATCCGATCATTCTGAACGTGGTGACGTTCGTTGCGTACAACGGAACTACGTAGAGGCTATTAGCCAATAGGTTTGGTCTCCTAATGTGATCTGAGCATGCGTGGCACTTTGTCCTTCAGAATTCTCTACACACGATCGGAAAAAGTCCGATCCAATTTTGTTGTCGGAAAATTTGAGAGCAGGATCTCAAATTTTTTCAGTCAGAAATTCCGACGGAAAAAGTCCGATGGAGCCCACACACGGTCGGATTTTCCGACAACATGGTCCGATAGGACATTTTCCGTCTGAATTTCCGACCGTGTGTACGGGGCATTAGAGAGAATATTAGCATCAATGGGCACAGAACAGAAATGGGAATTCTTCAAAAAGACTGTTTGTGAACTCACTACAAAGTATATTCCCAGGGGCAATAAGTTTAAAAGGCTAAAAATAAAACCTATGTGGCTCACGGACAAAGTTAAAAAAGCTATAAACTATAAGAAAAGAGCTTTTTAAAAATATAAAAATGAAGGAACACTAGTGTCATTTAATTGTTACAAAGAACATAACAGAATATGTAAAAAGGAAATCAAGGATGCAAAAATTCAAAACGAAAGACAGATTGCAAAAGATAGTAGGACAAACCCCCAAAAATTCTTCAAATATATTAATAGTAAAAAGGTCAAGTCTGCGCATGTAAGCCCTTTACAAAATAATCTAGAGTGGGTGACTGTGGACAAAGAGAAGGCTAATTCATTAAATACTTTCTTCAGCTCTGTGTATACAAAGGAGCATGGGGGAGCGCATGTCCATAATATGGGTGGTAGTGACACAGCCCCAAATCCACAACTGCTCAAAAGTGATATGGTCCAGAAATATTTAGACAGAATAAAGGTGTATAAAGCACCTGGACCTGATGGGATCCACCCATGGATCCTAAAAGAATTGAGCTCTGTAATTTCAAAGCCATTGCATCTAATTTTTAGGGACTCATTAATGACAGGAATAGTACCACTGGATTGGCGCAGGGCCAATGTGGTGCCTATATTTAAAAAGGAACAAAGTCTTTACCAAGTAACTATAGACCTGTTAGTTTAACTTCTATAGTTTGGAAGATACTGGAGAGATTCATAAAAGACCACATAGACGAGTTCTTGCAGCAAAAAAATATTTTAAGCAACAGACAGCATGGATTCATGAAAGACAGAAGTTGTCAGACAAACTTGATTTCTTTTTATGAGGAGGTAAGTAAAACCTTGGACAGAGGGGTGGCGGTGGACGTGGTATACTTGGATTTTGCAAAAGCGTTCAATACAGTTCCACACACACGGCTCATGTGTAAGGTAAAGTCTACAGGTTTGAATTCAGAGAGTGGTGGTTAATGATTCTTACTCTGAATGGTCTAAGGTTATCAGTGGTGTACCCCAAGGTTCAGTGCTGGGAACCTTACTTTTTAATATCTTTATAAATGATATTGGGTCGGGGATCAAAAGTAACATTTCCATCTTTGCAGATGACACCAAGCTATGCAGTGGAATAACATCCTTACAGGATGTCTCTAATTTACAAGTCAACCTCAATGCTCTGTCTAATTGGGCGACTATGTGGCAGATGAGGTTTAATGTTGATAAATGTAAAGTTATGCACTTGGGGGCTAAGAATATGCATGCATCATACATACTAGGGGGAGTACAACTGGGGGGATCCATAGTGGAGAAGGATCTGGGGTTTTTGGTAGATCATAAGCTCAATAATAGCATGCAATGCCAAGCTGCGGTTTCCAAAGCGAGCAAAGTCTGTTCTTGTATTAAAGTGGAAGTAAACCCCCCTATCGTTTTCAGCCAAGGAAGCTGCCATCTTTGCCTCTGTTTAATCTTCAACTGCCACAGTGCTGCACATGTGATCCGTTATGACACCAGCCATTGGATGGTTTGACTGTTTGGTTGAGAGCACAGCCAATGTGCAGTTAGCATTCACGGCATGCCTTTTTTTTTAGACTGTTAAATCGATGGGTTTACTTCCGCTTTAAGAGAGGTATGGACTCCAGAGAGAGAGATATAATTTTGCCCCTGTTTAAATCAATAGCAAGACCTCATCTGGAATATGCAGTTCAGTTTTGGGCACCAGTTCTCAAAAAGGATATTGGGGAACTATAGAAAGTGCAGCAAAGGGCAACCAAACTGATAAGAGGCATGGAGGAGCTCAGCTATAAGGAAAGATTAGAGGAACTGAATTTATTCACTCTTGATAAGAGGAGATTAAGGAGGGATATGATCAACATGTACAAATATATAAGGGGTCCATATAGTGAACTTGGTGTTGAGTTATTCACTTTACAGTCAACAAAGAGGACAAGGGGGCACTCTTTACGTCTAGAGGAAAATATATTTCATCTCCAAATACGGAAAGGTTTCTTCACAGTAAGAGCTGTGAAAATGTGGAATAGACTCAGTAGATTGCTTTAAGAAAGGCCTGGATTATTTCCTAAATGTACATAATATAACTGGGTACTAACATTTATAGGTTGATCCAGGGAAAATCCGATTGCCTCTTGGGGGATCAGGAAGGAATTTTTTTCCCTGCTTTAGCAAATTGGATCATGCTTTGCTGGGGTTTTTCACCTTCCTCTGGATCAACTATGGGTATAGAATTGGGTATATGGGATTGTATGATATTGTTTTTTTTTTGTTTTTTTTGCGGTTGAACTGGATGGACTTGTGTCTTTTTTCAACCTGACTAACTATGTAACTATGTGTCAAAAATAAATTTCTTTCTCATTCAAATAGTCAGTGCCCCCAAAATGCTTTGTCCCTTTGGCATTGTGTAAGCACTGCAAGTCAAAATGTTTAGATGTTTTGTCCCTATGGCAGAGGGCCATTGAAATATCCCTCATGCCCATATAATTGTGTATAAAACTGAAAAAAAAATAAAAGATTTTAGGGTAAGAGTAGCCTCCAAGGTTTGACATCACACACTGCACTCATACTGCCAAGGAAACATTACTTTACAGTTTTGTAACCATTATCATTCACACACAAAGTAACTTCCATACATCAGAGTAAAAAGAAAATGTATACAGCATAATATATGGAAATATAAACACATACAAACAGAAAACAAGGAAAATTACATTTAGCCTACAATGCTGTAGTTTCACAACTACTGTAACATCTCTTCACTGGCCACTGTCCTCACCCTCCTGCCCACCCACACACTGCTGTCTGTCTGGCCACAGATTCTCGTCAACATCACAGCATATATCCTCTCTTGCGATGCATTGAGGGAAGAAACAGTGTGCATTTCGCAACCATCCCCTACACTGATCGCCTGTAATATCCTCACAGGAATTGCATGGAGCAGGGACCTCTGATCTTGAGCCCAATGCTCATACACTCTACCTCCAAGCGGAGAAAAACTCCTCAATAGGATTGAGGAAAGGAGAGTAAGGTGGTAGGAACACCATATCCATCCTTGGATGAGCAGTGAACCAGGCCTTGATAAGCGTGCCACAGTGGAAATTCACATTGTTCCATACAATTATATATTGTGTTAGGTGAGGCCCTATGAGACCTCTCTTATTTTCAGGGATCAAATCCAAATGAAGGCGGTCCAAGCAGATGATGAGCTTCTGTGTATTGTATGGGCCAAGACTGGGGATGTGAGTGGCCACACCATTCTCAGAAATGGCAGCACATATAGTTATATTGCCCCCTCGCTGGCCTGGGACATCCAACGTGGGCCAGTGGCCAATAAAATACAGCCACGTCTTCGGCCCTTGGCCAGGTTGAAGCCAGCCTCATCCACATACACGAGTATGTGAGAGGTCTCATTTCCTTCCAATGCCATTATTCTCTACAATAGAGTAAAAAAAAAAAAAAAACATCAAATCAGTCATACAGAAGAGTCATACACTACAGTTACATAGGAATATTCTATGTTCTACACAAGTTCAATATACTACTGGCCAGTATTCCATTGGTTCCTGGGGCACATGTACCCTATGCAGAGGTACTACAGGGGGTATTTGACAGAAAGTGGAGGGGAAAATTATCAACGAGTAGACTTACTGAAATGTTACAGTAAAACCCACAGTATTAGATAGATTTACATGGGAGGCACTACTGTAATTGCAGCTCTTTGACCCTTTTTCTTACTGTATTGTATGTTATATTCTTCAAAATAAGGATTATAATCATAATTGCATCATACAGTAAGCTGCAGTTTTTAGGCAAAATTTTATAAATCAGATACGTAAATCAAATACTTTCATACCTGGATTACCTGGATTCCGAAAATTCAGAAATCAGGTAAAGTGGGTACTGAAACCAATACATTTTGGGAACCACTGCTTAAGGTAATTGTACAAAGGTTATCTTGTTGGACAACCGGTGACTGACTTACATGTACATACTGGTACCGCAGCTCTTTCACTCTGTCAGAGTTTCTCCCAAATGGTACCCTGTAAATTTGCTTCATTGTCATCTGATGCTTCTTCAATATGCAGGCTATTGTGGAGATGCTTATAGAGTTGACATTTTGTAATATGGCATTGTCTTGTAGGATTGCAGTGCGGATCTGTCTCAATGTGATGGCATTATTTGCAAACACCATGTTACAGATCTCTTGTTCTTGTTGTTCATTAAGAAGTTTTCCTCGGCCACCCATGCCAGGTTGTCGTCCATTCCTAGACATAGAATTCAAAGGACAACACTCCATTCGTAATTTATACCCTGTATTCAGTACAGAATGAGTTACCAATGTAATCGTATTGTTGTTTTACTTAAGGCCCGTACACACGATCAGACTTTTTGACAACCAACATGCAAATTAGCTGTTTTGGACCAACATCCGACCTTGTGTATGCTCCATCGGACCAACTTTTTCCAGGTTTCATCTGACTTTTGTTGGCTGTGCGAACGGACCAACTTTCTACCAACAAAAGTCCGATGGACCAAAGTCCGACCGTGTGTACACAAAACCAACGGACTTTTGTACAAACCAATGCAGAACCAATTCAAAAGATCAGACAACAATACAGAATTTGACCAAAGGTGGCAGTAAAGAGCAGAAAAACCAACTGATTTGGTGAAAGTTGGCTGAAAAAGGTCCTGCCGTGTGTATGCAATACCAACTTGGGGCCAACGCCCTTTGGACAAAAATCCACAGGAAAGTTGGTCCACGGTCCGATCGTGTGTATGAGGCTTAACAGTAACTTTACCACAATTCTAATGCATCACTGCACAGTGACTGGAATACTACTGTAAACTGTATTATCAATATTGTAGAAAATAAACTATTCCATCGTTTATTTTCTACAATATTTTTCTTGTCATTGTTAGTATCATACGTAACATCCCACTGAGGTAAGATACTGTAATACTGTAGGCTTATTACACACACACACACACTAAATGAATACATAAATGAGTAAATAAACATATTTGTTGCTCTATGCACAGTGTCCTGTCCTATACATTATATAATTCCATCATTGACTGACTACATACCTGTTTTCCCTGCGAAAGGTTTGGATGATAGAGGAGACTGTAGAGCGAGGCACATTAGGCTGCACTCGGCGACCTGCCTCCGGCATTGTGAGGCCATGGTTGATGACATGGTCTATAATTGTGGCCCGAATTTTATCAGGGACAGCATGGTGTCTTCGTGCTCCTCGGCCTTTTCCCCCTCTTCCCCCTATTCCACCACCACGCACCCTTACTCCTCCTCCTCCTCTTCTTCCTCCTCTTCCTCGAGCATGCAGTTGCCCTTGTTCTTTTACTTTACTTTGCCTCCATGTTCATAAATTGTACTGGTCCTGCATTGTCAAGCTCTATATATACATGTTTGGCAGCATTCACAATCATGGACAGCACCTGTCAGGTAACTAAACATACTGTTTGATTGGTCATCTGAGACCAACTCCAACTCCTCCTTCGTTAGTCAAGTTCTAGTTGCACCTGACTGTCAATTGCTGTAATCATTTTATCAAATGTTCCAAGAGATTCATATATGGTATTCATGGTATTATGTTCCTGAATAATCTTGACAATTGAACAGACTATTGTGCATGTGATAACTTAAACAATAAAATGACACTGACACGTTTTGGAGAGAACAACCATTACACAGAGAATTGACAATCAGTTTAGATCAACAAGTTCTAGTTACTTGGAAATTGTGCTAAATGTAGGCTACTTGTCTGGCCACTTAATCATTTGAAAGCTGTACTGAGACATTGAGACATGTACAATTTTAATGAAACGAATGAGAAATTAAATTCAGTTGTGAACAATTGCCAAGTGGTTTTGAGATTTGTCCAGGTTGTTTTGAGAATGTCATTTCTGTTTCAAGAAATGAGCCAAAACAATAGAGAAAAATTGTAATAAAAATTACAAGTTAGAAAAATAAAAATAAAGTGTAGCTAGCAAGCCATTCACAGCACTCTCCCACCAACCCTTGTATAAGTTGGCGAGAGAGGGCAAAAATCTAGCGCCCATAGACACACCACATCAATGGCGATAAATAACCCCATCAAAAGAAAACAAGTTGTGTGCTAGAAGGTAACCTAAAGCGTCCAAAATAAATTCACTCTGGATGCATGAAACTTATAACCTATACCCGTCCAAATAAAAGTGAACTGCATCCAAGCCTAATCCATGTGGTATGCAAGAATAGAGGCTGGACATGTCATATGTGACCCAAATTAAACCATTGAAAAGTGTCCATAATATCTTAATGTTTGGTATCTCTAGGAAAGCTGGGCAATTCTTTAATTAGGATGAGCCGAACACCCCCCCTCGGTTCGGTTCACACCAGAACATCCGAACAGGCCAAAAAATTTAGCAAGAACACACGAACACCATTAAAGTCTATGGGACATGAATAGGGATGAGCCCGGTGTTCGATTCAAACCCATGTTCAAATCGAACATCGGCCGTTCGTCCGTTCGACTAAACCAGAACCCTATGGGCCGTTCGCATCAAACTCGTGTGATACGAACAGCCCACTATGCACTGCGCCAATCGCAGTGTATTGCTGGCTGATGATTGGCCAAGCATGCACTGTGACCCCCGCATGCTTGGCCAATCACAGCGAGGAGAGCCATAATTGGCCACAGGCAGGATAGACCTGTATCTACCCATATTAGCTGGTGTTCTCTGATACAGCCATCTGCAGGAGTTATGCCGCGTACACACGTGCGGACTTTTGCCGGCGGACCTAGTCCAGCGGACAATCCCGCGGGACTTTCCAGCTAGGTCCGCTGGACTTTCCGAGCGTGTGGACTTGCCCACACACGCACGGACTTCTCCAGCGGATAATCCGCCGGCCAAAAGTCCGCGGGACTTTTGAAAATGAACGGACTTGCCCACACACGGAGCAGTCCGTTCATTTCGAACGTAACTTCAGGTTACGTAGCTAGCGTAGGCAGTAAATGCCGCCGCGCTAGCTCCGCAAGCTGGCATGGATTTAAAGGGAATCCCCACGCCGAAAAAACGGCGTGGGGGTTCCCCCCAAATCCATGTCAGACCCTCATCCGAGCACGCAGCCTGGCAGGCCAGGAAAGGGGTGGGGACGAACGAGCGCCCCCCCCCCCTCCTGAGCCGTACCAGGCCGCGTGCCCTCAACATGGGGGGTGCCCTGGGGAAAGGGGGGCCGTGCGGCCCCCCCACCCCAAAGCACCTTGTCCCCATGTTGATGAGGACAAGGGCCTCTTCCCGACAACCCTGGCCGTTGGTTGTCGGGGTCTGCGGGCGGGGGCTTATCGGAATCTGTGAACCCCCTGAAATAAGGGGGCCCCCAGATCCCGGCCCCCCACCCTATGTGAATGAGTATGGGGTACGATGTACCCCTACCCATTCACCTAAGGTGTAAAATGTAAAGTAAAAAAAAACACCCACACTTTTGAAAAAATAGTTTATTGCACTGCTCCGGGGGTTCCCCCCAAATCCAAGTCAGACCCTCATCCGAGCACGCAGCCTGGCAGGCCAGGAAAGGGGTGGGGACGAACGAGCGCCCCCCCCTCCTTAGCCGTACCAGGCCGCGTGCCGGCCAGGGTTGTCGGGAAGAGGCCCTTGTCCTCATCAACATGGGGACAAGGTGCTTTGGGGTGGGGGGGCCGCATGGCCCCCCTTTCCCCAGGGCACCCCCCATGTTGAGGGCACGCGGCCTGGTACGGCTCAGGAGGGGGGGGGCGCTCGTTCGTCCCCACCCCTTTCCTGGCCTGCCAGGCTGCGTGCTCGGATGAGGGTCTGACATGGATGACATGGATTTGGGGGGAACCCCCACGCCGTTTTTTCGGCGTGGGGAGTCCCTTTAAATCCATGCCAGGTCACGGAGCTAGCGCGGCGGCAGTAACTGCCTACGCTAGCTACGTAACCTGAAGTCACGTGCTAAATGAACGGACTTGCCGATGAGCGGCAAGTCCGTTCATTTCAAAAGTCCCGCGGACTTGCCCACTAACGGCGGGATTGTCCGCTGGACTGCCAAGTCCAGCGGATAATTTTAAAACAAAACTTAAAACTTTGGTCCGCCGGACTTTGGCGCCAAAAAGTCCGCCGGCGCCCACACACGAGGGGATTATCCGCTGGACTTCAGTCCAGAGGATAATCCCGCGGGATTGTCCCTTCGTGTGTACGCGGCATTAGTGTGTGTTCTGTGCCTCCAGCACAGCCCAGTATACACCTGTATCTACCCATATTAGCTGGTGTTCTCTGATACAGCCATCTGCAGGAGTTAGTGTGTGTTCTGTGCCTCTAGCACAGCCCAGTATACACCTGTATCTAGCCATATTAGCTGGTGTTCTCTAATACAGCCATCTGCAGGAGTTAGTGTGTGTTGTGTGCCTCTAGCACAGCATAGTATACACCAACAGTCCATATATACATACATACATACAGTATATACCTACAGTCCCTGTCTTGTTTGCACCGCCTGTATACTGCTGTTCAGAGTATATAGGGTTTTAGGTATAGGGTTTTATTTTGGGTGCGGGGTTCCCCATAATATCTATACAAGACTCAAAGGGGCTGGTAATGGGCTGGGGCTGGTAATGGGCTGGGGTGGTGGGGGAAGGGGCGATGGGGAAGCCATGCCATTTTTCTTAAAGATTTTCTTCCATATTGCCAGGACAAGACATGACATTAAAGCCACAAGCAGTTTTAAATGGCTTATTTTTTTCCCTTTACAAATGTCATTTTGTGCAGGGACAGTTCTAAACATGGGAAACACATGCCACTTCACAGGCATACTTTAGACACCCCCCAGGTACGATATTTAAAGGAATATTTCACTTTTTTTTTTCACTTTATGCATCATTAAAATGACTGCTCCAGAAAAACATCAGTTTTTAAAACTTCTTTTTGCATTGATACATGTCCCCTGGGGTAGAACCCTGGTCCCCAAACCCTTTTTAGGACAATAACATGCATATTGGCCGTTATAATTAGCACTTTAGATTGCGAACGTTCGCGTCCATTGTAACTAATAGGGTTCTAATGTATGTGCAAACTTTCGGTCCGTTCGCAGGTTCTGGTGCGAACCGAACCGGGGGGTGTTTGGCTCATACCTAGACACGAACATGAAAAATCAAAAGTGCTAATTTTAAAGGCTATATGCAAGTTGTCATACAAAGTGTTTGGGGACCTGGGTCCTGCCCCAGGGGAGCAGTGATTTTTTTTAATGCTTAAAGTGAAACAATAAAAATGAAATATTCCTTTAAATATCGTGCATGGGGGTGTCCTTAGTATGCCTGTAAAGTGGTGCATTTTTCCCGTGTTTAGAACAGTACCGCAGCAAAAATACATTTCTAAAGGAAAAAAGTCATTTAAAACTGATTGCGGCTGAAATTAATTGTCGGTCTTACCCTGTTTCCCTGAAAATAAGACCTAGCATGATTGTCGGTGATGGCTGCAATATAAGCCCTACACCCAAATAAGCCCTAGTTAAAGTCCTTGCAGGTCTTATTTTCAGGGTAGGGCTTATTTTCGGGGAAACAGGGTAGGGCTTATTTGGGGGGTAGGGCTTATATTGCAGCCATCACTGACAATCATGCTAGGTCTTATTTTCGGGGAAACAGGGTAGCAATATAGATAAAACGCATTAAAAAACAGGATGGGGTCCCCCCAGTCCATTACCAGGCCCTTTGGGTCTGGTATGGAAATTAAGGGGAACCCTGCGCCAAATGTAAAAAAAAATGGTGTAGGGGTCCCCCCAAAAGGGCCTCATCCATACAACCCTTGCCCGTGGTTGTGGGGGTATGTGGGCAGGGGGCTTATCAGAATCTGTAAGCCCCCTTTAACAAGGGGACCCCTAGATCCCAGCCCCCCTATGTGAATTGGTAATGGGGTACATTGTATCCCTGCCATTTCACAAAAAAAAAAAAAAAAATGGTAAAAAAGACAATATACAGCTTGGGACAAGTCCTTTATTAGGATTATAAAGATTAAAAAATAAAAATGTCCCGCAATGTCCATTCAACTTCTATCACGCCGCTGACCAGCCGAAAAAAGAAAAAAAACACCTCCGCCTCCATGGGAGGCTCTCGCCAAGTGATGCTTCCCATTGGTGACAGCTGGTATATAGCTGAGGGCAGGGCCACCCGGTGACATAAATGGGTGACCCTGCCCACCTCTGACGCAACAGGGAAGCCCCTCAGAAGGGGGCGGGGTCACCCGTTTACATAACCGGGTGGCCCTGCCCTCAGCTATATAACAGCTGTCACCATTGTTTTATTTTTTGGGCTCGTCAGCGGCGTCATAGAAAATAAATGGACATCCCAGGACAATTTTTTTTTATTTCTTAATAAAGGACTTGTCCCAAGCTGTATATTGTCTTTTTTACAATTTTTGACACTTTTTTTGTGAAATGGTAGGGGTACAATATAATCCATTACCAATTCACATAGGGGGGCTTGGGGTCCCCTTGTTAAAGGGGGCTTCCAGATTCCGATAAGCCCCCGCAACCCGCATACCCCTACAACCCCCAGGCAAGGCTTGTGGGAATGAGGCCCTTGTCCCCATCAACATGGGGACAAGGTGCTTTGGGGTCAGACCCAAAGCACCCTCCCCATGTTGAGGGCATGTGGCCTGGTACAGTTCAGGTGGGGGGTGCTCTCTCATCCCCCCTCTTTTCCTGCGGCCTGCCAGGTTGCGTGCTCGGTTAATATTCAAACCAGACCCAAAGAGCCTGGTAATTTCAATGAGTTTTATCTATGTTGTCGAGATCTGACAATTCATTACAGCCGCGATAAGTTTTAAATGACAATTTTTTCCTTTAGAAATTTAATTTTTCTGTGATACTGTCCTAAACATGGGAAAACATTTCCACTTCACAGGCATACTATAGACCCCCCCAGGCATGATAGTTAAAGCAATATTTCATTTTTATTGTTTCATTTTAAGCATTAAAAAAAAAAAAATCACTGCTCCCGAAAAAACTGCCGTTTAAAAAAAAAAAAAAATTGCATTGATACATGTCCCCTGGGGCAGAACCCAGGTCCCCAAACACTTTATGACAATAACTTGCATATAAGCCTTTAAAATGTGAGAACAAAGAGAGAGGGTGCCCCAGGGATTTTATGGGCGAGGGTTGAAGCCAGACAGAGAAGTAGAAGGCATATATAAAAAAAAGTATTACAAAATGTATTAGTTTATAAGACATACAGAATTGCATATAAAGATATTAAAATCACAAGACCAGTGGTTAATGTATGGTAATTTACAGAAAAAAATTCTGAGTCATGAAAAAAAAGTCAGCAAAATCAATCGTATATGTACATGACACATGTATGTAAACATATAGTTGGTAGAAAGGCTTGGGGTAATAAAGATGGGACAAGCATTTTATGAGAATTGGTGGTACTTAAGAAATAACCAACTGTGATGAAACATAGTACACATCAAGGTCCTGCTTGGATCATTGGTCTGCGTCTCAAGGTGGCCCTATAGCGTGGATCACTTGGGAAAGGAGTCTCCAAAGAGTGATTTTGAGCACATAGATGGTGACTCTTAGCCAGAAATTGGCATAAAGTTTAACCTTAGCAATGTTTTAAAAAAATTGTGAGAATGCAGTAAATTTGCCGAACGGTGGAGGGCGCTGTCGAGCGCCAGGGTCCACAAGGATCAATACTAATAGCACAGAGACACTCCTAAGCAAATAAAAAATAATAATTTAATGGGAGTTTGATATGATGAACTGAGATGGAAAGTTGTTGCAAAAAAAGGGAGAAAAAGGCATACATGCAAAGGCTCAATTACCGGTAATCATATGCATGTGTGGCTATTGTTTTATTGGTATAAACTTTACATGCAGTTTATTTGGCTCTGGTGTCATAAAGCATGTGAGTAATTTATCTGGTATATAGAACAACCAAACAGACTAATGTTGGAATTTGTAGCAAAAAAGCTAGCGTAATCTAATAACATTTTAAGAAAGGAGAGATAAAATCATATGAAAATGATTCAAATCTACTTACTTTCAAGTGTTCAATAGTATACCCCTTTCTCCACAATGGCAACAAGTGGACTGGCTGTATAGCAAATACTGAGTTGTAAGTTGGAGAGTTTATAAGGGAGTACATCTCAAGTTAACACCCTCACAGGATGGTGTGGACCAATCATGAAATAGGGTGTGTGTCAGCTGTTTGGAGGACTCGTCCTTGTCTTGACAAGTTCCATCCAAAACAGCCGTACTATCTAAGAAGCCGAGGATTTGTCAGTGCTCCCTCGGCACTGGCAGCGTCCAGTGTGACCGTGTCATAAGGCGTGGTGACGTCAGATGCCGGGGGCCCGCCGACACGGGAAATGGGCGGAAATGTCCCCAGCATGATGGAAGAAGCCGACCGCAAATACGCGAGCTGGCAAGTAAAGACCTGGCCCACAGGATAGGAATAGGGGACAGAAGTCCAGAGAGAGGCCCCAAGGTGTATAAACACAGCAAGGCCTACCCGTGCCGGGGGACCCAGATGCTGGCAGCGCCAATATAACAATGGCTGGGAAAAAAAGCAAGAAAAACGAAATGTATAAAGACATTTTTTCCCAAAATTATTATAATAGTAAAAATGTGTTTGACCTGCAGGTTTTCGTTAGAGTAAGTGGTGATAATTCTAGTGTTTTCATTAGAGTTAGTTGCATCCTTCTTATGGGAAAATAAGAGGTCATGTCTTTCTTCGTTGACAACCCGATTAAATGCTTTTTAGGCATTTATGACTATAGCCTCTTTCCAATAGGCGTTGTTTGAGGCCCTTTGCTTTAAGTTGAAAGTCTCTATCATTTGAACAATTGCATTTAATTCGCAGGTACTGACTGTAGAGAATTGAGTTGACCAATGGTCTGGGGTGGAAACCCGATGAATGTAGAATAGTATTACCTGCAGTAGGTTTCCTAAAAAGTTTACATGATAGTAAATTATTGGAATCTTTCAACATCTAGGAAAGTAATTTTTTTTGGAGGAATTGGATAACATGATACATTTTAAATTAAACTCATTACAGTTCAAGGCAATCAAGAATTCATCCAACAGGTTGATTGGTTGAATTACCACCACTTACTCTAACGAACACCTGCAACTCAAACACATTTTAACAAATACTGGCACATTCTAGCCTCTGACTCATTAATAAGACTAGGGATGAGCCGAACACCCCCCCCCCCCGGTTCGGTTCGCACCAGAACCTTTGAATGGACCGAAAGTTTGCGCAAATTTTAGAACCCCATTAAAGTCCATGTGACTCGAAATGTCAAAATCAAAAGTGCTAAATTTAAAAGCTAATATGCAAGACATTGTCCTAAAAAGGGGGACCCAGCTCCTGCCCCAGGGGACATGGATCAATGCAAATTTTTTTTTTAAAACGCCCGTTTTTTCGGGAGCACTGATTTTAATGACGATTAAAGTGAAAAAAAAGTGAAGTATTCCTTTAAATATCGTGCCTGGGGTGTGTCTATAGTATGCCTGTGAAGCGGCACATGTTTCCCGTTTCCCGTGTTTAGAACAGTCCCTGCACAAAATTACATTTAACAGAAAAAAAGTCATTTAAAACTGTCAGTCACTCAGCATCAGCATAGGCAGTCTTGAAGGGATGTGACATTTAAAAAAGGTAGCTGGTGGTGATCCAAGACTGATTCATCTTTTTTTTTTTTTTTTTTTTTCAAAATGTTTTTATTGGGTTAAAGAGATATACAAAGACATATTAACAGATTATTGTCAGTCATTTTCACAGTAACTGTACGATATCAGTACAAACGAAAGTTTGAAAATAGCATACACGTCAATAAACTAGAACAGTTGAAGAACCGCATTGAAGTATGTAAAAAACAACACAAAAACAACTAACGTTGTGGGGTAGCTGAGCAGACAATTAGTACACGATATCCCTAACTAAGGAGAATCATGGGATACTTAGAAACAGACAGGGTCTGGTCAAAACATGCAGTTCACTAGCATATATATTAGAAAAAGAAACTGGATGGATCTGACGCTAACCCCTGGTAACTTAGTAATAGAACAAATATCGGGGGGGGGGGGGGGGAGGTGTGCAACCAGGGAGGCACAGGGGGGGGGGGGTGACTTGTAGGCTGTGGAAGATGCAACGTCCTAGGAGGGGGGGTTCCAAAAGTGTCCCCCAAGTTTGGTGATGGTGGAAGAGGTGACTTCAAGGAGTGTCGATGTGAGTTACGAGTCCTCAGGGATTGGCTCGTTATACGAAAAGGAAAGGTTTTGGAGATCCTGTTGGTCCTCTAGGGAGAGGACAGTGGAGATAAATATTTGCCATCTGGTGAGGAAACAAGTTCTGGATTTAGGTTCGTTGAAGTCCGTGAGGAGGCGTTCTCTGTAGAGGAGATTGAGACAGTCCTTTGTAAGTTGGGTAATGGGCGGACCTTGGGGAGAAATCCAATGTCTGAGTATGAGTCTCCTTGCAATGAGAAGACATAGTAGGATCCAATCTTTTGAGGGAGAGAGGGGGGGGTCCCCCTGAGGGGGCGGTACTGTAGCTGGAGAGGATGACCATGGTAGCAGAATGGGGTCCCAATAGCCAAAAATTAGGAGAAGGGGGTCTTTGGGGAGAGACAGTAACGTTACTTTGAATATGAATAGTATAACTTGATCCCAAAAAGAGGAGATGATGGGGCATGACCAAAGGCGATGAGAGAGAGATGGTTTGGTAGCAGAGCAAAGTGGGCACTTGAATCCTTCCGTATTGGATTTTGAAGAGAGGAAAGGAACATAAGCTCGGTGAGTAATTTTAAGCTGAGTTTCCCTCCACGTTTCATTGGGAGTCAGGCGTATGACTGTTTGAAGGCCAGATAGAATCTTTTCAGTGATGTTAGGATCGGGGAAATCTTTGCCCCAGTTGGCGATAGAAGATGAGGCAGGAGAAGGGGAGGAATCACCTAGTAGGGGTTTATAGATGTCCGAAATAGTGAAAAGACCATTGTGTAGCAGACGATCCAAGAAGCTCGGTTGAAATCGCAGGTAAGATTTTTTGCAGGTGCTGGAGATAAAGCTGATACATTGATTGTGAAAGAACCTGTGCGATGAAGGCAAGGAGAACTGAGTAGACACTGAGGAGAAGGAGGAGGGTTTCCCTGTCTTGGGGTCACACAGAGATGCGAAGGTCGCCAATCCATGTTCCTTCCATAGTTTAAAGGGTTCGCTGAGAATACCAGGGAGAAAACCGGGGTTCCCTTGGATGGGTAGGTGGGGGGAGATAGAAGCTGGGAGCTTTAGGATTTTTCTGGTTTCCCTCCAGGCTAAGGCGGTGTCACGTAGGATGAGATTGTGTTGAAGAGGGGGGGGGGACAGCTTTCCATCTGCAATGAAGAAGGGCCGCTAAGGAGTAGGGATGTGCCATTTCGGACTCCAGTCTAAAGTTGGAGTGACGGGATTTTTGACCTAGCCAGTCGAGGCTAGTTCTGAGCAAACAAGCAAGGTTATACAATCTAATGTGCGGTAGGCTAATACCCCCCTCGCTCCTGGGAAGGTGCAGTTTTTTGAAGGCTATGCGTGGTCTTTTGCCGTGCCAGAGAAATTCTGAAATTTTTGAATTAAGAGCCGATATGTCTTTGTGTTTTAGTAGTAGTGGAATGGTTTGTAGAGGATACAATAGTCTGGCAAAGCTTACCATTTTGACAAGGTGGCACCTTCCCATTAGCGATAAGGGGAGATCCATCCAGTTAGATAATTCCTGAGAAAGTTTGTTAAAGAGAGGGGGGTAGTTAAGGTGATAAAGAGAAGAGGGTAATTTTCCAATCTTGATTCCTAGATAAGTGATATGTGATGTGGCGACGCGAAAAAGAGAGTGCTGTAACCAGGGGGGTTTGGAGTGACCGCCAATGGGGAGAATTTCGCTTTTGGAGTAGTTAATACGGAGTCCTGAGCAGGTTTTAAATTCGTCGAAAATATTTTTGATGGTCATGATATCATTTGGGGGGTTAGATGTAAAGATCAGGACATCGTCTGCAAAAAGCGATGTACGCAGTTCCGTAGATCCTATAGTGATACCTTGTAGGGGAGCATTGTGCGAAAGGAACCTGGAGAGGGGTTCCAGGGCTATGTTAAACAATAATGGGGATAGTGGGCATCCCTGTCTGGTCCCCTTGTGAAGGCGAAAGTCTTCAGAGAGAAGTCCCGCTGCGACTAGTCTAGCTGAGGGCGAAGTATACATAGAGTTTACTAGGTGACAAAAGGGGCCGGAAAATCCTAACTTGGATAATGTGAGTGAGAGCCAATCGAAGCTGACGTTGTCGAAAGCTTTTTCGGCGTCAAGGGTAATTATGGCATAATCACCTTTGGGATCTTGATTGGCTTGTTCGAGGGCTAGGAGCACCTTACGAATGTTTAGGGTGGCCGTGCGACCTTTAATGAAACCAGATTGTGCTGGGTGGATGAGATCTGGGAGAATCAGTGAGAGTCTGGAAGCCACTATTTTTGAAAGGATTTTGACATCTAGATTGAGTAACGAAATAGGCCTATATGAGCCTGGATCTAATGGGTCTTTGCCCTTTTTTGCAAGAAGCTTAATGATTGCCTGATTGCCTGAAGGGAGGTAGGGGCCACCAGCCCAGATGTCGGAGTATACAGAGTGGAGCATTGGAATCGCTATGTCAGGAATAGTTTTATAAAATTCGCTAGTAAGGCCGTCGGGGCCAGGGGCTTTTGATGGTCGGAGATTTTTAATGGCGTCTGAGATTTCGTCCGTGGAGATGGGGGCATTAAGGGAATCTAGCTGGGTGGGGGAGATGGTAGGGAGGTGCATTTTATCTAGGAAGGATTGCGCTGCTTCTTTGTTGATCGGGTCTGGACCATAGAGAGACATATAAAATTTTAGCATGGTTTTATTTATGGTCGGAGGGGTGGATTGTACTGTCCCCAGGTGGTCCCTGAGGGAGGTGATGTGGGTCGGACGGTAGACACCTTTGCAGAGCTTAGCAAGGAGTTTCCCAGATTTGTTTCCGAATTTGTGGAGGGTGGCGTCAAGGTGAGCTTTTTTGGTGAGTTCAAGCGTAGATGCCCAGGCGTCGAAGGAAGATTTTGCTGCCCCCCATTCGTCACTGTCGGCGGGGGATGAGGAGGTGGTTAGTTTGAGTTGCGCGTTGTGAAGTCTCGTACTGGCAAGTTTGAATTTAGATAGGGCAGTTTTTTTAAAAGTGGAAGCGTAGGATATAATTCTACCCCTCAGAAACGCTTTGCCAGCGTCCCAAAGGAGATTTGGGTTGTCTGAATGGGAGGCATTGGCTGAATAATATTCTTCCCAGGAACGTACTAGATAATTTCTAAAGTCAGCATTGTTATTCAGGAACGAGGGAAAACGCCAAAGGTTGGGGTGTGGAGGGAGATCTAGTTGATCCAGGGTGAGAGTGATTGGAGCATGGTCGGAGATGGCAATGTCTTCTATCTCGGAGTCGGATATAAAGGGGATAATATTATCGGAACCAAAAAAATAGTCGATCCTAGTAAAGATTTTGTGGGGGTTAGAGTAAAAGGTAAAGGCTCTATCTGTTGGATGGGATAGGCGCCACAAGTCTGAGAGATGTAGGGAGTCTATAGTAGATGCAAATAGTGTGGGGGTGTAGAGAGAGAGGTTTGCAGGAGAAGATTTAGGCGAGGACCTGTCGTCAGTCAAGTGTATGATGTCGTTGAAATCTCCCCCGATCAGGTGAGGTAGATGGGTAGGGGTCAGGAGGTTCTTGGAAAGTTGAGAGTAAAAGGATTTTGACGGGTTATTGGGAGCATAGACGTTGGATATTATAAACTCTTTAGAGCCGAGTAAAACTCGGGTCGAAATAAAACGCCCTTGGTCATCCATGTCGGAGGAGAGGACGGAACATGGGAGATTTCTATGGATTAGCAGGAGGACACCAGCTTTACGCCCCACTGCTCCTGAACCCAGGACTGTCCCCACCCACAGTTTCTGCATGCGGTGAAAGTCGGAGGGGTGGAGATGGGTTTCCTGTAGTAGTGCTATGTCGGCTTTTAGCCGTTTTAGGTGGCGAAGGATCTTCATCCTCTTGTGGGGAGAACGGAGACCCTTCACATTCCATGATATTACCCTAAGAGGTTTTGATCAGGAAGATAATTTAGAGGGATCCTTAATGTAGTAGTTAAGAGATAAAATGGGTGCAAGGGACTCAGAAGAATTTCGGATTTACAAGGGTAGTGTGTTCTGCTAGCTTTTACGTGGACGATGCAGGGGATTGTGTAGAAATGGGGATGAAGGAAGGGGAGAAGGGAAAAGGGGGGACAAACCTGAAAAAAAAATAGAACCAAACAATACCTAGTCGTGGGCTTCACTTTTTTCCGCATGAAACTCACTGTGCGAACGGCTCCCCATACAGGACCCTAACAGAGGGAGGGGTGTAGGTCGGAAGTGCCTGCGAGCCCTGGGATTACTGACATGAGTATCGAGGGGCCCGGGGCATTAAGAATAGGATGGTGAGGAGTTTGCACAGCAGGTTTATATTGCAAAAAAAAAAAAAAAAGGAATTAGAGGAGTACAACTGATTCATCTTTATGAAGGTCAGTCGATCAACCGAGTCGGTGGACAGACGCACCCTGTGATCGGTTACAAAGCCTCCAGAAGCACGGAATGTGCATTCCGAAAGAACGCTGGATGCAGGACATGCCAGTAGCTCAATTGCATACTGTGCAATACAAATAGAAAAAAATAGCTGCGCTAAAAATTAAACCACGTAATGAATCAAATTAAAATAGTGATACTGATCATAATCAAATAACTCTAATACCATATGTTATATTCAAACAGTGACCATCAAAATGAATCCCCTCAAACAATAAAGGTAAACTGAAACAATTCATATGTGGAGAGGAGATCAGAAATGCCTGTGGCTTTATCACCCTGCCAGGGTCTCTATCCCGGATGTTCCGAATGGCACACTCAGGGTAAACTTGTGGATCCCTCCTGGGTCCTTCCTTATTTCCACCAATACTCGTTTATGCAGGAAAAAAATACACGTCCATAGCATAATACTGTATGGCTATTTATTATAAAAATTGTTGTAGTACATAACACTTACATTTCCTATGTGAAATTTTGGCATGTGAATAACAAATGAGCCGGCCGGCTCTCTCAATTGCTGCCCGCCGCTTCCTGGATGGACGGGGAATGCAGGTGACGTCAGCACGCCGCTTACCCTACGCCGTTTTGTCAAAGAATTACTTCTTCCTGGGGCACGGGCGGCGTGCTGACTCACCGCCTAAAGTGCATAATGCACACATAAAACACGCCCATCTCTGAGCTCCTGGTCCGCCATATTACAATCGGGCAGGTGCCCATAACCTCACTGATAGGCCTGATAGGCGTGTGGGCTGTCTATTCATTCCCTGGCCGTATATTGTATGAATGGGACTCAGCTGTCAGCACTCAGCTCCCAACGTCCCGCCTACCTGTATCAATCCTCCATTGCCGAGCAGGGCTAAAACGCCCACACTTCAAATTTCCTCTCCTTATCAACCCTTTAATGTATCGTTTAACCGGATAACCTTCTAAAGTATTAAGAATGAAACAAATAAGAATGAGATTTAAATTAAAAATAGACGCAACATTGGACTCCTCCCAAGGTTAGTCGTCGCTATAGAATTATATGGACCTTAACCTTACTGCCACCCTGAAATTCAATACCCTATAGCTAGCTACATAAAGGCAATACTGCAGTCATGTGTTACGGCCTGGGATCCTCATGGTTACTCAAAAACATGAGAAAAAAGGGGAAAAAGATGTTTTATCTATTTTTAAAAAACACTTTCTTACACCAAAAAGGTTTCAGAAAATGTTCCCTATAACTACTTAGGTACGTCCAAATCCCACAATATGAACATACTAATAACCAAAAATTAGCAAAAATTTTTAAAAATAAATAATAGTAAATAAATGAAAAATACTTTATTTATCAAAAAAGAGGAAAAAGCTTGTACTTAAAAATTAATGGTTATCTAATGTTTGTATTTAAAAATTAATGGTTGTCTAATGTTGGTGTCCGAACATGCACAATCATCGCCTTACTACACCAAAAGACATCAATCACCCCAAAACAATGGGTTAATGCCAGTTGGGGAAATATATAAATAAAAGTAAAAATAAAAAATTAAAATAGGTAAAAAGTGTAATGTATGAACTTTTTCCCAAATCATAAAGGGAAAAAATATCATCATCTATTAAAAGGGGACAATAGTCCCATTGTTTAATGTCTTGAATTCTGTCTGCGGCTATGCCCCATGTATGCCCTCCCTCCTGCCCCCAGGAGTTCAGAGTTGGTTCACAATATAAGAACTTAGATATTGTCAATGAAAGCATTTAGTGCAAAATATGAGGGACAAATGGCGCTCCCTGTAAGTAATAAGTATGGTGAACCTAAAAAGGTATAAGTGAAAAAGTGCGTACCTATAGAGAGTATCTACCTTATTAATCCTGCTAGGTAAAAAGTAGATGTTGTGATATAGGTGGAGTGTACCACCCTATAAATAACAATATTAGTGAACTACTCCAATCTGTGAATACCAGTGCTAGTGAGCGTGAGCAACTTAATTAATAGAAAATAAATAGATAAAAAATAGAAACACAAATATAAATGATATGTAGTGTGTATTATAAATGTGGCTAATTAAGTAAGTGGCTAAACCACAGGGGAAGGGAGGTAGCAGCTAACCAGCTAACATGTATCCTCTACCCAACCATAATATACCATTAATACATGTAGATTTAGAATTGTACCAACCCTACCAATGGTGAGTAACTTTGGTAATGTAAGAGCCAAGTGAGCAGTGTGCTATAAATAAGCAGGTGACAGTCCCAATACAAAAGATCAAAGATTAAAAAGTGAATAATAATAATAATAATAATAAAAATAAAAAAATATATAATAATAAAAAACCCTGTATAAACCATACACTCAGTGTGTGAAAGTTGAACAGTCCAAAAATACGGTTGTGAAAAATACAAAAATCATAGTATTAAAGGGAGGGAGTCCAATCCTATGCAGGGACCCACAACAAGATCAGTAGGCAATGTGTTGATGAGTGGGTGAGGATATATGGGTAACAGTTGTGAAGATAATTCCACCGGTGACTTGTAGTGCTTCAGGCAGTAGTAGGTGACTGTTGTGCTGCCCCCCCAAAGTTCCCTCACTCACCGGACGTAGGTACCCCTGCAGGGGTAAACAGCATCAGAATATGGATGTCGGATGGTCCTCCTGGTGGTGGTCTGGATCGGGTCCTGGTCCAGTAACTTTCTCCAGTGAATGCAGCCAAAACCCTCAGATGCGGGGGAGGGGGAATACCCCAGGTGGTAATCAGATGGTGCCTCACAGAAAAAAGCAGAAGGATATACCCATGTGTGGTATCAGGTGGCTAGTTTATTGGTAAATTTAAAATTGGAATTAAAATAAAAAATAAAAATAAAACCCAGGGTGTCTCACAGGATCAGCCTGGTTCCACCGTACACATTAAAAAGGACGCCTTTGATAACGTTCAATAACGAAACCGGTAAGGCGTGCTGACGTCATTTCCGGAGCGGGACCTAGAGGCTTGGTACGCTTGTGGAGCGCAAACAGCAAACCAGCCCTAAACCGCCCCTGCTTGCTACTTTTTAATGTGTATGGTGGAACCAGGCTGATCCTGTGAGACACCCTGGGTTTTATTTTTATTTTTTATTTTAATTCCAATTTTAAATTTACCAATAAACTAGCCACCTGATACCACACATGGGTATATCCTTCTGCTTTTTTCTGTGAGGCACCATCTGATTACCACCTGGGGTATTCCCCCTCCCCCGCATCTGAGGGTTTTGGCTGCATTCACTGGAGAAAGTTACTGGACCAGGACCCGATCCAGACCACCACCAGGAGGACCATCCGACATCCATATTCTGATGCTGTTTACCCCTGTAGGGGTACCTACGTCCGGTGAGTGAGGGAACTTTGGGGGGGCAGCACAACAGTCACCTACTACTGCCTGAAGCACTACAAGTCACCGGTGGAATTATCTTCACAACTGTAATGCCTCGTACACACGTACGGACTTTTCCCGGCGGACCTAAGTCCAGCGGACAATCCGCTGGACTTTCCGGCTAGGTCCGCTGGACTTTCCGAGGGTGTGGACTTGCCCACACACGCACGGACTTCTCCAGCGGATAATCCGCCGGCCAAAAGTCCGCGGGACTTTTGAAAATGAACGGACTTGCCCACACACGGAGCAGTCCGTTCATTTCGAACGTAACTTCAGGTTACGTAGCTAGCGTAGGCAGTAAATGCCGCCGCGCTAGCTCCGCAAGCTGGCATGGATTTAAAGGGAATCCCCACGCCGAAAAAACGGCGTGGGGGTTCCCCCCAAATCCATGTCAGACCCTCATCCGAGCACGCAGCCTGGCAGGCCAGGAAAGGGGTGGGGACGAACGAGCGCCCCCCCCCCCTCCTGAGCCGTACCAGGCCGCGTGCCCTCAACATGGGGGGTGCCCTGGGGAAAGGGGGGCCGTGCGCCCCCCCCACCCCAAAGCACCTTGTCCCCATGTTGATGAGGACAAGGGCCTCTTCCCGACAACCCTGGCCGTTGGTTGTCGGGGTCTGCGGGCGGGGGCTTATCGGAATCTGGGAACCCCCTTTAATAAGGGGGCCCCCAGATCCCGGCCCCCCACCCTATGTGAATGAGTATGGGGTACGATGTACCCCTACCCATTCACCTAAGGTGTAAAATGTAAAGTAAAAAAAAACACCCACACTTTTGAAAAAATAGTTTATTGCACTGCTCCGGGGGTCTTCTTCCGTCTTGGGGGTCTTCTCGCCGGACTCCCCCGCCATTTACCAAGCTCTTTTACCGAGCGAGGGGAGTCCGGCTACCTTCTTCGTCGTCGCCGCCGTCTGGGGGTCTCGATCCGCCTTCGGGGGTCTTCTTCCGTCTTGGGGGTCTTCTCGCCGGACTCCTCCCCTCTCTTCTGCTCTTTTACCTAGCTCTTTCACGAGGGGAGGAGTCCGGCTACCTTCTTCGTCGTCGCCGCCGTCGTCTGGGGGTCTCGATCCGCCTTCGGGGGTCTTCCGGGGGTCTCTTCTGTTCTTGCGGCGGTCGTCGTCTTCCGCGCCGCCGGCGCCTTGTCCTTCTTCTTGTCCTTCTTGTTCTTCTTCTTCTTCCGATGTTGACCCGTCGCTGTCTCTGCCCGGAATGCCTGTGCCGATCTGCGCTCGGACTTATATAGGGACATGGGGGACAGGGTCACATGTTCATGTCACATGGTGACCCCGCCCCCTTGCGATGTCATAGTCCCAGCATCCTCCGGGACTGTGACAACGCAAGGGGGCGGGGTCACCATGTGACATGTGCATGTGACCCTGTCCCCCATGTCCCTATATAAGTCCGAGCGCAGATCGGCACAGGCATTCCGGGCAGAGACAGCGACGGGTCAACATCGGAAGAAGAAGAAGAACAAGAAGGACAAGAAGAAGGACAAGGCGCCGGCGGCGCGGAAGACGACGACCGCCGCAAGAACAGGAGAGACCCCCGGAAGACCCCCGAAGGCGGATCGAGACCCCCAGACGACGGCGGCGATGACGAAGAAGGTAGCCGGACTCCTCCCCTCGTGAAAGAGCTAGGTAAAAGAGCAGAAGAGAGGGGAGGAGTCCGGCGAGAAGACCCCCAAGACGGAAGAAGACCCCCGAAGGCGGATCGAGACCCCCAGACGGCGGCGACGACGAAGAAGGTAGCCGGACTCCCCTCGCTCGGTAAAAGAGCTTGGTAAATGGCGGGGGAGTCCGGCGAGAAGACCCCCAAGACGGAAGAAGACCCCCGGAGCAGTGCAATAAACTATTTTTTCAAAAGTGTGGGTGTTTTTTTTTTACTTTACATTTTACACCTTAGGTGAATGGGTAGGGGTACATCGTACCCCATACTCATTCACATAGGGTGGGGGGCCGGGATCTGGGGGCCCCCTTATTAAAGGGGGTTCCCAGATTCCGATAAGCCCCCGCCCGCAGACCCCGACAACCAACGGCCAGGGTTGTCGGGAAGAGGCCCTTGTCCTCATCAACATGGGGACAAGGTGCTTTGGGGTGGGGGGGCCGCACGGCCCCCCTTTCCCCAGGGCACCCCCCATGTTGAGGGCACGCGGCCTGGTACGGCTCAGGAGGGGGGGGCGCTCGTTCGTCCCCCACCCCTTTCCTGGCCTGCCAGGCTGCGTGCTCGGATGAGGGTCTGACATGGATTTGGGGGGAACCCTCACGCCGTTTTTTCGGCGTGGGGATTCCCTTTAAATCCATGCCAGGTCACGGAGCTAGCGCGGCGGCAGTAACTGCCTACGCTAGCTACCTAACCTGAAGTCACGTGCTAAATGAACGGACTTGCCGATGAGCGGCAAGTCCCTTCATTTCAAAAGTCCCGCGGACTTGCCCACTAACGGCGGGATTGTCCGCTGGACTTCCAAGTCCAGCGGATAATTTGAAAACAAAACTTGAAACTTTAGTCCGCCGTACTTTGGCGCCAAAAAGTCCGCCGGCGCCCACACACGAGGGGATTATCCGCTGGACTTCAGTCCAGAGGATAATCCCGCGGGATTGTCCCTTCGTGTGTACGCCGCATTACCCATATATCCTCACCCACTCATCAACACATTGCCTACTGATCTTGTTGTGGGTCCCTGCATAGGATTGGACTCCCTCCCTTTAATACTATGATTTTTGTATTTTTCACAACCGTATTTTTGGACTGTTCAACTTTCACACACTGAGTGTATGGTTTATACAGGGTTTTTTATTATTATATATTTTTTTTTTTTATTATTATTATTATTATTATTCACTTTTTAATCTTTGATCTTTTGTATTGGGACTGTCACCTGCTTATTTATAGCACACTGCTCACTTGGCTCTTACATTACCAAAGTTACTCACCATTGGTAGGGTTGGTACAATTCTAAATCTACATGTATTAATGGTATATTATGGTTGGGTAGAGGATACATGTTAGCTGGTTAGCTGCTACCTCCCTTCCCCTGTGGTTTAGCCACTTACTTAATTAGCCACATTTATAATACACACTACATATCATTTATATTTGTGTTTCTATTTTTTATCTATTTATTTTCTATTAATTAAGTTGCTCACGCTCACTAGCACTGGTATTCACAGATTGGAGTAGTTCACTAATATTGTTATTTATAGGGTGGTACACTCCACCTATATCACAACATCTACTTTTCACCTAGCAGGATTAATAAGGTAGATACTCTCTATAGGTACGCACTTTTTCACTTATACCTTTTTAGGTTCACCATACTTATTACTTACAGGGAGCGCCATTTGTCCCTCATATTTTGCACTTTACATTTAAATTGCCCTCTAGGGGGTTAATTTTTTCCGGACAGGCTGCACACCTTATTTCCGGTCCTAAGCGCGGAGATCTCCCATAACAAATGAAAGCATTTAGGTCAACATCAACATTGAGGCCATACGGAGTATAACAACGTACTTTGTGGATCCAGGACATTTCAGATCTGGACAGATCCCTCACTAATGAACTGCCTCTCCAGTGAGCGCTGAACTTATCAATTCCCAAAAATAATGTACCTAAAGCGTTACGGTAATGGCGCTGAGCATAATGTTTGGACACCGAATGGAATCTATATCCACTTTTAATATTTGTTATATGCTCTCCCAAGCGTACTTGCATCGCTCGCTTGGTTCTACCAATATACTGGAGCCCACATGGGCATTGTAACAAGTATACCACCCCTTTTGAACTACATGTGATGAAAGGCTCAATTATATGTTCTCTAGAGGTACTAGTAGAAACAAATGTTTTGGTCTTTTTCTGTTTGCTTTTATTCAATGTGCAAACTTGGCATCGGCGACACTGGTGGTAACCAGAAAGTTGCTGGAAAAAAGATACTTTCTTAATGGGAGGGTCCACCACATTTGGTGCTATCCTATCTCTAAGGGAGGGGACACCCCTAAAGATTACCTCCGGATTAGTGGGAAGAAAAGTGCGGATAACTCTATCATTGCCCAGTAAGTGCCAGTGTTTCCGTAGCATCTTTTTGACTAGATAATGTTGTGTTGAGAAGGAGGTGCCAAAAGGGATGATAGGTCTCTCCCTTATCTTGCCTTGTCCCTCCCTTAACAGCACAGCCCTATCTGTTTCTGCTACTTGCTAAGTGTTTTATCCATAAGGTCGGCATCATAGCCCTTATCCTCCAGTCTCCTATTCAGGTTGTCAGCCTGCGATCTAAAATCACTAATGTCTGAGCAATTTCTCCTCATCCTAACAAACTGGCTTTTCGGAATGGATTTCAGCCAGGGGCTATGATGACAACTTCCTATAGGTATGAAGGAGTTTCTATCTGTTTTTTGAAATATGAGATGGTTTTAAACATACCTTCCCTCTTACTTTTTGTTAAGTCTAGGAAGTTAATGCTCTCCTGGTTGGCCTCCATTGTGAACTTAATACCCCTATTGTTATCATTAATTCTAGAGAAGAATTCCTCCAACTGCGGCCTGGTCCCCTCCCATTGGAGGAGGACGTCATCTATATACCTTGCGCAAAACGACAAGAATGGACTTCGGTCCTTATAGATGACGTCCTCCTCCCACTTGGCCATGAATAAGTTTGCCAGGCTTGGGGCATATTTCGCCCCCATTGCCACGCCATGTACTTGTTGGTAATATTGATGTTCAAACCAAAAGTAGTTGTGGGCAGCTGCATATTCAAGCAAATATATGACAAACTGTTGCTGTTGTTCTGGCAAGGTTGAGAGGACCTTTAAATAGTGCCTAACCGCTGCAATCCCCATATTGTGTGGGATAATGGTGTACAATGAAGTAACGTCCGCTGTTACCATCAGAGTACCCTCAGTTGGTTTGAGCTCTGACAGCAGATTAATCACATGCCTTGTGTCTTTCAGATACAATGGCATTTTTTGCACCAGTGGCTGAAGAAAGAAATATATATACTTGTCCACCCGGGACGTGACAGAATCGATACCGCTCACTATCGGACGTCCCGGGGGGCAAGTTAGATTATTATGTATCTTAGGCAAGTAGTACAACACCGGTGTCCGTGGGGCTTTGGGAATTAGAAATGTTTTTTCCTTTTCATTGAGGATATTTAACTGGAAGCCCCTTTCTACAAGTATTTGTTAAGTTTTCTTGTACTGGATTGCTGGGTTACCTGATAACACAACGTAGGTTTCTTTATCATCAACTATGTTGTGCATTTCTTTAAGGTAATCAACCCGATCTAGAACCACTATGCCCCGCCCCCCTTTATCCGCAGGGCAAATAACCAGGTTTTTATTATCACAGAGTGAATCCAAACCCTCTTCTAAGTTCTTATCCATTGTACAGCCATTGGTCTTATAAAGTTCCAAATCTCTCAACAGGATGTCCCTAAAAACTCTCAATGAAGGAGCCAGAACTCCTGGGGGATTAAATGTTGATGCATTAGATAATCCAGAGTGTAATTTTACCTGTTGGACCAATTCTTCTTGTTTAGTCGGGACGGTCGCAAAATGTCTTTTGATGTTGACCTTACGGACAAATCTATGAATGTCCATGTAAGTTTAGAACTTATTAAGTTTCTTTGGTGGGGCAAATTAAAGACCTTTGTTCAATAGAGCCGTTTCAGATTTGGTGAGAATCTGAGAACTAAGGTTGAAGATGCCCTCCCCCTTTAGTTCCTTGACTTTTTTTGACTGTGCTCTCCTCCCCCCTCTAGTTAGTGGGCCCAACTCACGAGGATTTTGTTCACCTCCCCCCGATTCACCTCCCCCCGATTTGCTTTCCACTGGTCTTTTCAGCCCTTGGGAAGCCCTGGGAAAACACCAATATTGCTGCTCATGGCCACCAGCATTAGGCCTGACAGTAGGGGCTCTTAGTGGGCCCAACTCACGAGGATTTTGTTCACCTCCCCCCGATTCATGGTCCCTAAAACCACCTGATGGGGGACCCTCCCTATCTCTCAGAGGAAAAAAAAAGGTTATGTGTTTCGATACCGTTGTTGAAATCCTCCATTTCCCTAGGGTAATAGGGTTGATTTACATATTGGGGACCCTGATTTGGTGGAATTGTGTATCCATAATTCCCTTGTTGCACTCTCTCAGATCCCCTATTTGAATAAGGGGGATGCCTTCTCTGATTGAAATATTGTGCCTGGTTAAAGGGATGTGCATAGCCATGCTCATGGTTAGCTGTATATTTTTGTGGCGGTGGATAATTCCAACCCGGGCTCACCACCGGCTGTCCTGCCTTACCAGATCCTGGAGGTCTCCGTGGTGATTGATGGGACACTTTCTTATACTTTTTCCCCAATTTATGTTGAAATTTTTGGGGGTTTTTTGGGGATTGAGTCCCTATGGGTATATGTTGGATTTCATCCAATGGGACCCCTGAGGTTTCTTCCTCTTAGGTTATTGCCTCCATTCTCGAATCCAGTTTGGCGATTAATTTGGCTGCCAGTTTTTTTTGCCATTCAAAAACACTGGTCGCCTGGTAATCCGCATAATCTCTATTATATTTTTTCCTCTTTATAATTTTCTGTTCTTTTTCTTCTTTATCCAAGATTTTTAAAAGGTTGTTAGATCTTTCCCTGTATTCTTCCTTATCCTTGTGTATGAGTAGATTGTCTTTGAGAGTCTTGAGCTCTCCATCTAATCTCACAAGCTTACTGTTTTTACGGGCAACCAGAAACTGGAGAAAGTTGACCCCCACCTCATTAAAGTAGCGGAACCACTCCTCCAACTCTGTTTCCCCTCTTTGTGGGCAAACTTCCCATCGCAAACTTCTGGGAACCATACTGAGCTTGATATAAGTTTCCAGAAATGCGATGTCCCATTGCGTATGGATTTCTGAGATAGTAAGGTTCTTGAGTCTCACAAACAGCCCACTCAAATCACCATCGCTATCTTTGTACATTTCAAACACCCCTTCGGTATTAACCTTTTTGGATGCTCTGTACTCAAATATATCCATGATCAAAAACATTTTTTTTGGGATAAATGGTATTGTTATTAATTGCTATTATTGCTAATTGCTATACCCTCCCTTAGTATAGATGAATATTTAACACACAGTGATAGTGTGAGACTGCTGTTGTAGTTTTGTATCTGTGCATAGAATCTGTGTAATGGAGAAAACAGCGCTGTATCGTGAACTAATTAATACCACAATAGTGATGAACTAATTCCGTGGAAAACAATAATAGTATAAATAAAAATAAAAATAAAATTAAAATAAAATTAAGAAAGTGGGAACTTCTCTGCTGCAACTTAATGTGAGATACACACTGTGCAATACAAATAGAAAAAAATAGCTGCGCTAAAAATTAAACCACGTGATGAATCAATTAAAATAGTGATACTGATCATAATAAAATAACTCTAATACCATATGTTACATTCAAACAGTGACCATCAAAATGAATCCCCTTAAACAATAAAGGTAAATTGAAACAATTCATATGTACACTGATGTGTATATAAAAGTAACTGAAACCTAGGTTCAGTATAAGTGATACCGTGAGCAATCATAAAGAGGCCCTGAAAAAGAGATCAGATCAGCTGGTAAGCTGCAGTAATTTTTAATGGTGGAGGATCTTCTTTCTTTGCCCTGTCTGGTGTATTCCATCATGATTTCTGAGGGGGGAGAATTGATACAGGTAGGCGGGACATTGGGAGCTGAGCGCTGACAGCGTCCCATTCATACAATATACGGCCACACACTGAGCAGGGAATGAATAGACAGCCCACACGCCTATCAGGCTTATCAGTGAGGTTATGGGCACCTGCCTGATTGTAATATGGCGGACCAGGAGCTCAGAGATGAGCGTGCTTTATGTGTGCATTATGCACTTTAGGTGGTGAGTCAGCACGCCGCCCATGCCCCAGGAAGAAGTAATTCTTTGACGAAACGGCGTAGGGTGAGCGGCGTGCTGACGTCACCTCCATTCCCCGTCCATCCAGGAAGTGGCGGGCAGCAATTGAGAGAGCCGGCCGGCTCATTTGTTATTCACATGCCAAAATTTCACATCTGAAATGTAAGTGTAATGTACTACAACAATTTTTTATAATAAATAGCCATACAGTATTATGCTATGGATGTGTATTTTTTTCCTGCATAAACGAGTATTGGTGGAAATAAGGAAGGACCCAGGAGGGATCCACAAGTTTACCCTGAGTGTGCCATTCGGAACATCCGGTATAGAGACCCTGGCAGGGTGATAAAGCCACAGGCCTTTCTGATCTCCTTAAAAAAGAGATCAGATTAGCTGGTAAGCTGCAGTAATTTTTACTGGTGGAGGATCTTCTTTCTTTGCCCTGTCTGGTGTATTCCATCACGATTTCTGAGGGTGTTGAGTGCGAATGTCACCACTGAAGCATAACAACAGTTTTTACCATTCATTGTGGACTGCTATCACATCAATTAAAAATCAATAATTTTTAATATTTTATGATTGTTTACGGTATCACTTATACTGAACCTAGGTTTCAGTTACTTTTATATACACATCAGTGTACATATGAATTGTTTCAGTTTACCTTTATTGTTTAAGGGGATTCATTTTGATGGTCACTGTTTGAATATAACATATGGTATTAGAGTTATTTGATTATGATCAGTATCACTATTTTAATTTGATTCATAACGTGGTTTAATTTTTAGCGCAGCTATTTTTTTCTATTTGTATTGCACAGTGTGTATCTCACGTTAAGTTGCAGCAGAGAATTTCCCACTTTCTTAATTTTATTTTAATTTTATTTTTATTTATGTTATTATTGTTTTCCACGGAATTAGTTCATCACTATTGTGGTATTAATTAGTTCACGATACAACAGACAGCGATGTTTTCTCCATTACACAGATTCTATGCACAGATACAAAACTACAGCAGCAGTCTCACACTATCACTGTGTGTTAAATAGTCATCTATACTAAGGGTATAGCAATTAGCAATAATAGCAAATAATAACAATACCATTTATCCCCAAAAAAAATGTTTTGATCATGGATATATTTGAGTACAGAGCATCCAAAAAGGTTAATACCGAAGGGGTGTTTGAAATGTACAAAGATAGTGATGGTGATTTGAGTGGGCTGTTTGTGAGACTCAAGAATCTTACTATCTCAGAACAAAGTGCTGGCCTTGAGGTGGAAGGATAAAAAGGACGTGCACATGATGTCCACCATCCATGGGGACACTACAATTGAGGTTCAAAGAAGACAAGGTCCCATTGAAAAGCCAACATGTGTCCAAGATTATAATCTATACATGAGTGGGGGGGGGATTTCAATGATCAAATGATTCAGCCCTTTTTGTCAATAAGGAGGTCCCGATTCTGGTACAAGAAAGTAGCAATTTATCTTATCCATTTGGCCATTTTTAATTCCTACGTAGTCTACACCAAATCCATGGAAAGCCCCGCCCTCTTCCTAAAAGTCATAGAAGAAGTTGTCACATCCTTCATCTATCACCAAAGACCACCCCCCCCCAGAAGACCTTCGCTCTGAGGCTGTTTGCCGACTTCATGAGCGCCACTTCAGCATTCCACCATCTGAAGCAGGCCGAAGACGGCAAAAAAAAATGTTGCATGTGCACCAAAAGAGGGTTTCGGAAAGATACCAGCTACCATTGTCCCCAGTGTCCCTCCCAACCTGGCCTTTGCATTGGTGAATGCTTCCAACTTTATCATACATCCCTAAAATATTAGCCCATATTTTTAACCATTTCCCCATTTTCATCATCTGTGCTGACCATTTTCCATGCTTCCCCAAATAACCATGCCACTGCCTTCCACATGAACTGACCCTGGTCTGTTTTTCTGACTATGCCTCTGCCTACTGTTTGGACTTCTTCCACGTGAACTGACCCTGGCCTGTTTTGTGACTATGCCTCTGCCTACCGTTTGGACTGCTTCCACAAGAACTGACCCTGGCCTGTTTTATTAACTACGCTACTGCCTACCGCTTGGACTGCTTGCACTTAAAATGACCCTGGCCTGTTTTATGGACTATGCTTTTGTCTACCACTTGAACTGATCTGTTGCCCTGCTACTGTAGTACACAGGGGTCTCACATATGTGAGGGGCTCCAGAATTGTTTTTCCGGATGGAGAAAACAATTTGTTTTTGTTTTCTCCGGTTTTCGAATTAGGGTCTGGAGTCCGGAGGCTTTATAGAGATTTGGGTGGGTCTACCCCTGTGCACCTGTGCACAGGTCTTACCTGATTGCGGCCCTCAGCCTGCTGCTGTCTTACTGCCACCATGCCTCTGCCTGCCGCATGAACGGACCACACTGCTACCTCGACTATGCAAATAATTATCTGTAGCAAGAGGCAGTATGTTTATGAAGGGCTGGAGAGCGGTACAATAATGAGTGTATGCAGGTTACAGTGTACCAGGACCAATATTATGGCTGTGATATAATGTAGGTCCCTGGCTCTACTGTGAGTAATTGGGGTCAATAAGTGGTTATATAATAATGGCGGGTAGGTAATTTGCAGCAAAATGAGTAGTATTAACAAAATACACAAATAAGCAATAGAATAGGTAAGGAATTTCGCGCAAATAGGGATAAATAACAGTAAAGTGCACCAGTGCAATGATTGCTAGCTGATTGTAACACTAATAGAGGTTAATGATCTGGAGGTAATAAATAAATACAGTCCTAAATAGGTGTAAAAATAAATACAATCCTAAATAGATGTAAAGATCAGAAATGCATATAAATATCACAAAATGGATGTAAAAATCGCATAAAAATATAAAAATCACATAGAAAAGTTAGTGGATGTTGAATCGCAAGTAAATCGCATAAAAGATAAACATCACGTGGGTAAAATCAACAATGGTGACAATTGGCTAAAATTGTGAGTGCCCAGTGCTAAAAGTAGCTACAAAGTGAATCGCATGAGTAGCATAATTAATAAGCAAATTATCAAATAAAGTATCTAAAAGTGCATAAAATGCATCAAAGTTATAATGCTATTGATAATAGTGAATAATGTGATAAAGAAGAGTGATAAATCAATGAATAGATGGTGTGATAAATAAATGAGTAAAAAAGTAAATAAATAGATGAATCAATGGTGTGATGAAAATAAATAAATAAATAGATGAATCCACTAGTCCCCAGATGTAGACACGTGACGTGTCGTAATGCATAGGGAGTGGCCGTAGGCAAACCAACAGTGAACAGGACGCGAGGAGGCGCTGAGAACACCGGTGATGTTCAAAAATTTTAACTCTTCATGCCATGTTTTAATTTCTTTAATGTACGAGTACATCTTACTATTTAAATAAATTCAACTAATTGTTTACAAACTTACTACACTAGTGGAGGCTTCTCTGTTCCCCTTTCTACCTCCCTTGGTTTTTGAGCCAGTGACATTAAGCACTGTAGGTACTTAGCACAGAGGCATTAAAGGGAGAAGGACCTGACCGGAGCATTCACTAGACTCTGCAGACTTTGGATACCCCAGCAGTGCGGACAGGAGATACCCCTTAAAGGCACATACCCAACAGGCTTGAGGCTCTGCAAATCTCCAGATACCGCTATATTGGGGATACAGGACACCCCAGAAAGGCGTATGTTAATCAGACCTGAGGTGAGAGGCTAGAGAGACCAGTCAAGGATACCCCACAAATAGATGAAACCTAATTGCTTTATCCACATAGCCAAACGCATAGAATTTATGCTCGGAAATATCTGACAGCACTCTGGAGCAATATTGTCACCATTGTTGATTTTACCCACGTGATTTTTATCTTTTATGCAATTTACTTGCGATTCAACATCCACTAACTTTTCTATGCGATTTTTATATTTTTATGCGATTTTTACATCCATTTTGTGATATTTATATGCATTTCTGATCTTTACATCTATTTAGGATTGTATTTATTTTTACACCTATTTAGGACTGTATTTATTTATTACCTCCAGATCATTAAACCTCTATTAGTGTTACAATCAGCTAGCAATCATTGCACTGGTGCACTTTACTGTTATTTATCCCTATTTGTGCGAAATTCCTTACCTATTCTAATATTATGGCTGTGCTGGTTGTCTCTGCCTGGACAATTTCTATGGACTGCTGTGCTGACAATATCCTTGTGCTGACTATAGACAATATTCCTGCCTGCTGCCTGGATAATTACTATTGCTGTCGCTAAGCACATCCCTGCCTGCTGCCTGGACCAGTGCTCTCCTCTGTGGATATTACTAAAAGCACAGGTAATGCTTTTTTTTTTACCCTTTCCGCAATAAATTTATTTTGAATTGTAATTATTGGTATGTACATGCTATGTGTTAGAAATATGAAGGGCCTTCAAAAATGATAGGTTGCAAGGAAATTATATATGTCATTTATGCTCCTAGAATGCCTGATGATGCTACTTGGATGTTGGGCCTTTGTATGTGGCCAGGCTGTGTAAAAGTCTCAAACATGTGGTATTGCCATACTCAGGAGGAGTAGCAGAATATATTTTGGGGTGTCATTTTTGCTATGTACATGCTATGTGTTGGAAATATCTGATAAATTGACAACTTTGTGTAAAAAAAAAATGCGTTTTCATTTTTTTCCACATTTTCCAAAAACTTCTGGAAAAAAATGAACCGTTTAAAAGACTCATTATGCCTCATAGATTATACGTTGGGGTGTTTGCTTTCCAAAATGGGGTAATTTTGGGGGCAATTGCATTGTCCTGGTGCTCCAGGGCCTTCAAAAGTGTAATAGGTGGTTGAGAAATGAGTTGTGTCATTTATGCTCGTAGAACACCTGAAGATGCTACTTCAGTGTTGGGCTTTTGTATGCGGCCAGGCTGTGTAAAAGTCTCACACATGTGGTATCGCCATACTCAGGAGAGTAGCAGAATTTATTTTGGGGTGTCATCTTTGCTATGTACATGCTATGTATAAACAAGACGTCTCATCAGAGAGAGACAAAGGATAGTGGGGCTCATTGAACAGTAGCAAATATTACTAATCAAAGTCAAAAACCGTATATGAAAAAAATCATGTATACTTTTATTCCAAGGACTAATTCTGTCACAGACACAAAAAAATGTTAATTAGCTAAATCTCAAAATACGACCAAGTTGTATATACAATACTCGTTGGTTCAAAATTGAACCCAAGCGAGTATACATCAAACATGGGGGGACGTGACAACATAAAACATAAATAACAAATATACGTCTGGACGCCAGTGAGAATGCGTGATGTGTTAGCTAATGCTGAAGACTACAGCCTGATATCCACTATTGGGGGTATAAATAACCATTAAATACCAAAGTGGTTTAGTCTACACATCACGAGTACCCCTGGGGGGCTCGAGCCAGGGGGGAGTTCAATGGCAGGGAAGGAGGGGATGAGGGAAAATTCCCTATATGAGGCCGTATCAGAGAGACACATATATGCAGAATTCATTCATGGGTAATTTGGTGCAAGAAAAATGGCAGCCATGGTTCAAAATAAATGAATTAAATCAGATCATGTGGTATAGTCCCAGGATATATAACATATCATTGCCTTTGTATTTTAAAGGTACTTGTATTGTCAGTTGCCTTTAACTCATTATGAGATTCCTTTCATTTTGTTTCCAGAGGCTCTCTTAGCAGAGATTGTCCATTAGTTGTCATACCACATACACATAGTATTTGACTTTTTTACCACCCTCTATTTGTCACTTTTTATTGCCTTGTATGGTTTCAGCTAACGGCATCATACATTACCACTCCATGTGTGTTGGTGCTAGTCCATGCTGTAGGTTGTAGATAACCTGTAGAGCTTCTACGGTGACGGAACACTTGGAGGGTGAAAAGATCCAACGATCTATCAAGCCGATTGAGCGGTGCCGGATAAAGCGGTAGAACTTGGCAATTCGAAAATAGAGGGTACTGCGGTCTGTGTCTCGCTGTTGTCTGTTGATCCTTGTCTATAGTTTTTAGCGTGGCCAAGGGGATCCCCACGGTTTCCCTGCTACTCCGTCATAGCATCTGGCGCGTGCACGCCTGTAGGGGGTTGCGTCATGGCGTCCGTCCGTAAGTGACGTCAACGCGTTTCACAAAGGGGGTGTGTGTAGCTTCTTCTGGACGTTGTAGCGGCGTACGGGGACTCCTTCTTATTGATGTTCAGTCCTTGTTCACGCCTAGAGATCGAGCATACCGATATTCTACTTAGAGTAATTGATAGGTGTAGATATTTTTTGAAAGTTTCTGGTAATCGGAGTGTCAGTTTCCATACTAGAAAGAATTTTCTATAGGTCCCGTTTCCCACCGTAGTTGTCTGGTACTTGTTAGTGTCATTATAAATATGGACATATTCAATTGCAAAGTTGGCAAACAATTTATGGTTATATATTTATATCATCCGTTCTCATTTTTGGGTCATCATTGCAGCTATAAATAAATAGTACTTTGCCTGACTGTTTTTCTAAGAAAAGACATATGAGGTAATATAGCAAAAATTAAGATTATTGTGTCCATCAATATTATAATTGATTAGTAAGGCATAAAGGGAAATATAGTAATTGCTACAGCCGCATATATCTTTTCTCGTTCAACTAGCTTTTATTTTATGTGTGTGTCATTAGTCACTGGATTGTATGGACTGATAGACATTGGTAAAGTATAAAGCGTACCAGACAGTCACGGGGGAGGGGGGGGAAGAAGGGACAGTCGGAAAAGGGGGAGCGGGTAGACTGGATACAGGGAAAGGGAAAAGAGGGAAGGGGAGAGGGGAGACAGGGGAAGGAAAGGGGAGGGGAGGAAACAGGGAGACAAGGCCTATGGCTTGAGTAAGAAGCATCCTATCAAATGTTCAGTTAAATGTAGTTAATATATAAACATTAGATGAGTACTGACCTACAGGGAGCATATGGGACTAATTTAGAGGGTCAAAAATGGTTGTAAATTAAGCTCTGTGTTGAGGCCCATTGGGAATAATGTGCCCAATCGAAATATCCATCTTTTTTCTCTTTGTTGCAGGATTTGGTCAAAGTCCCCCCTACGAGGGGATAGGTTTAAGGCATAAATGCCTTTGACCTTCATCCCGTCTAGTTTGCCTTGGTGAAATTTAGAAAAATGTTTCGCTACAGGTTTTTCTGGATTTTTTTCCCCTATTTCTCTCATATGTTCTCCTATTCGGATTCTGAGTTGACGTTTTGTTTTCCCAATGTATTTTTTATTACATGGGCAAGTAATCATGTAGATTACTTTTGTTGTAGCACAGTTGATCAAGTCTTTAATTTGAAATGAGATCTCATTTTGGGAATCACTGAAAGTGTCTGTCCTGTGTATGTAGGGGCATATCTGGCAATGTCCACAGGGGAACATGCCTTTTGTTCTTGGATATTGGGATAGCCATGTTGTGTTCACATTACGTATATATTCAGATTGAATGAGGTTGTCTCCTAAGTTGCGTGCTTGTTTAGCTACCATTTTTGGTTCTGGTCCAACTATTTGGGCGATGCCAGGCGTGTTGAGAAGAATCCCCCAGTGTTTGCACAGTATATTTCTTACTGTTTCCCATTGGGTACCAAACTGGGTGATGATTCTCACCGGGCCTGGTTCAATTTGAGTAGGGATGTATGCATTTCTTTTTCTCTGCAATAGTGATGCACGGTCCCGGCCTGCTGCCTTTTCTTTAGCCTTTCTGAGTTGTTTATGCGAGTATCCTCTTTCTCTGAATCTCGCATACAACTCAGTGCTTTTGCATCTATAATCCTCCGCATTTGAGCAATTACGCCTAATGCGGAGGAATTGTCCCACCGGTATGCTATTTTTTTGCCATCGTGGGTGGTGGCTATCTGCCCGTAGCAGTGTGTTGGCTGAGGTCTCTTTACGAAACGTGTGAGTCACTATGGCAGAGTCTTTGATACTGATAGCAAGATCCAAGAAGGAAATCTCCTCAGAGCTGCTAACGAAAGTCAGTTTAATGTTACGGTCGTTGCAGTTGAGGGTAGTTATAAATTCTCTAAGTGAACTAACATCGCCTTTCCAAAGGACTAGCACGTCGTCGATGTACCTGAGCCTGGTGTGTACATGGTTCAGGTACATCGGCGAGGTGTAGACTAAGTCCTCTTCCCACATCCCCAGATGTAAGCACGTATAGGCCGGTGCCCATGGTGCACCCATTGATGTGCCATTGGTTTGTTGGTAAAGTTTTTCCAAAAATTGGAAATAATTGTTATTCAAAGCGAATATCAATAGATCCACCAAAAATCCATTTTGCGGTCCACATCTGGGGAAATGTTTGTCCAGAAATGTTTTAACTGCTTTGATACCCCACTCGTGGGGGATCGACGTGTATAAAGATTCCACGTCGATCCCCACGAGGAGGAGACCCTCCTGTATTTGCAGGTTAACTAGATGTCCCAATACGTCACCTGTATCTTTTACATAGGACTCCAAGTCGAAGACCATTTCCTTCAACATGTTATCCAGAAATTTACCTACCCGTTCCAAAGGTCCTTTAATTGCCGATACAATCGGCCTACCGGGGTTTTTTTTTAACGATTTGTGAACTTTTGGGATTATATAGAATGTTGGCACATTAAATACCTCCACTCTAAAGCCCCATACACACGCGCGGATTATCCGAGGACCAGGTCCGTCGGATCATGTCCGTCGTACTTTGTCCGATGTTGGTTTTGCGTACACACGGTCGGACAACGTTGTCGGAATTTCCGTTCTGCAAGAACGTTGTGATGTAAGTCGTCTTCCACGAGACTAGAAAAGGGAAGTTCAGCACCACGTCAGGCACCCTGTTGGGCTCCTTCTGCTGATCCCGTGTTTATCGCGAGTTAGTCGAAGTTTGGGGACTTAGGATTCGCGCTTCTCAGTTTTCTGACTCAGATCGTTACTGCTCTTCAGTTTGTGCTTGTCGTGCGTATCTGTTTATTAGTGCGTGTAGTCAGTTCGCATTTGTTGGTCATTGCGGCCTATATCTTGATATAGGACGCTTTGATTTTCACTGCTTATTGTCTGCTCGTTTCTGGTATTCATTTCGTTCTTTCAGGCCTTGCTGTTTATCGGTGCTTTCTGTTTGTCCGTTCTGACCAGCCGACCGTTTGTGAGCGATGTTTCCCGTACGTACTCGTCGCCGAGTTCGTGCTGTACGCGGAATTGGTGTCGGGCTTTTAGCTTTGACCCAAGACCCGTCCATGAACAGAGTGACGAGGAGTATGTGGACCAAGAATTGGTTGCTTCAGCGTGATCAGTTCTCGCACATGCCTTTGCTTCGTGAGATCCGGGAGAATAATCCTGATGATTTCAGGAACTTTCTCCGGATGACGGACCCCGTTTTTTGGCTTTGCTGACCCCTTTTATCAGCCGGCAGGATACCTGCATGAGACAAGCCATCACTCCGGAGCAGAGGCTAGTTGCTACGTTGAGGTACTTGGCGACAGGGAGAAGCCTTCAGGATTTGAAGTTCTCCTCAGGTATCTCTCCCAAGGCCCTGGGAATCATTATTCCAGAGACCTGTTCTGCCATCATCCAGGTCCTGCAGGAGGACTATATTAAGGTAACATTTCTACTTTACTATTCCCTTCTATGTATGCTCTGTTTGCTAATGTCTTCTATTTTTGACCTCCTTCCCTAATTACCATGATTGCAATATGCTCTAATATGCTGTGCCTCTTTTCTCCTTCATGCATTTTTCCCTTCACTTACCTCCCCAGCATGCTCTTCTGCCCCAATAGACACCTATGGCCTAGTCACTTAAGCAATGTATTTTGTCTGCTGCATAGTATTGTTTTCCCCCAAACACCCCCTAAAATATGCACAAATGTTTGCTGTGTGTTTTACTTCATGTAGAGCCCCTTTTTTTTCCCTTTTTGTTGGTGGGGGGGGGGGGGTGCCAAACTCATTATGAACCCCCTCCCCCAACTGCTCTGTCAGATGGTACCAATCCTCTATCTGCTGGCTTTCCAAAGGTCAATTCACACTATACACCTACCTCTTTATAGTGGGCATCTTTAGGGATGAATTCAGCAAAGCATGTAGTGCAAGGGGCTGGCTCCATACTTTCCATTTCCTTTTTTTGTGTTCTTTCCCTCCTATTAGCTTGCTAGGTAATTTCAGAATGTCCAAATGTGCGTTCCTTTTTTTGGGGGGGATTTGGAATGTTATTTTATTTTTCCTGTGGGCTGCCAATAGTGTTAAGTAAGGAGGGTCTGGCCAAACTAGCACACATTATTGAGCCATTTGGCAATCAATGAAGTGCAGAGGGTTACCTGTCCAAACCCCCCCCCCCCAAACCCCTAGTTATTGTCAATGGCCCATCAGAAGTGGGGGGATTGATGGGGGGTGAGTCATCTGCTAGGGGGACCCTCTACTTTGCGTTGCAAATACTTTCCAGCTTAAAATGTAAAAGTCTGATCTTGTTCCAAGATGTTTAGTGTCTAATCTGCTTGCAATGTTTATGTGCAAAGTGACTAATTTTTTTTTTCTTGTTTCACTCCACAGTTCCCTTCCACGCCACAGGAATGGCAGACTGTGGCCTCCCACTTTGCCAGCCGTTGGGACTTTCCTAACTGCGGAGGTGCAATTGATGGGAAACACGTCCGCATCGTCCCACCCCCCAACTCGGGGTCCTACTATTATAATTACAAGGGGTTTAATAGTGTAGTGATGTTGGCGGTGGTGTCGGCGACATACGAGTTTTTGTATGTGGACGTGGGGATGAACGGCCGGATCTCGGATGGTGGTGCCATTGCGCACACGGAGTTCTACTGGCGTCTCCAAAGTGGCAGTCTGTGCTTGCCACCTCCAGAGGAGAATGCTGAAGGACTCCCCTTCGTCTTTGTCGCAGATGAAGCGTTTGCGTTGACTCCCCATCTGATGAGGCCCTTCCCAATGAGGACCCTCACCCCAGACCAGAGGGTCTTCAATTACAGGCTGTCGAGAGCCCGCAGAGTGGTGGAGAACACCTTCGGGATCCTGGCCAGCCGCTTCCGCCTGTTTTTGACGGCTATTAACTTGGCGGAATACAAACTCAACCACATAGTTCTTGCCTGTTGCATATTGCACAACTTTTTTTTTTTGAACAATAGATTTTTATTGAAGTTTTACAGGTAATACAGAATAATACAGAATAAAGGAAACAACAAAATACAAAAATAAAAACGCCAGAGTTTGGCCAAGCATTGAAACTGCAAGTAGCTACTATGGCAAACATTAGTTCAGGATTTTGATGCAACATCACATAGACAGGAGAAGGTAAACTGAGCACAATTCAAGTATGAAGACCTTTTTGAATGTGAAGACTTGTACTGTCTTTGGAGAAAGAGGATGAGTGGACCCCCAACCTGACCACCCCTAACGGGATCATACTGTGGCCAGGGTGGGAGTCCATCCCACCAGTGGGTCAAAATTAGATTATTATATCCAGTAACTATAGAACCATATATGTAGGTAGTGACGGTACTTTATTTTCTATACTCTGGTCAGTGAGGTGCGTATGCCGTCTTGGTAAGTATTGTATTGTGTAGCGGAGCTACTCAGTCAATGGTATTTGTGTATTAGTCTTGATCCAGGTGGACCATGGGAGCCATGATTGAGCAACGCGGTCCCTATTACCATTCCTGAGTGCTATGTTTTGTTCATAGATATAGTGTAGATGGGTCGTTCTCACCACCTCTCCTAGAGTGGGTGGTTCAGGGTTTTTCCACCTTCTTGTTATGGACAGCCTAGTGGAGAGCAGAACATGAGATATAACATGTCTCATCTGTGTCGGGTACGTGTCTATGTCTAGTGATAAGAGTGCCAGGTCAGGTCGTGGCGTAATATTGTGGTGTAATATGTCCGATAGAAGTTGAAACGTGGATGTCCATAGGGGTATTAGTGCAAGGCAGTTTCAGAATGTATGGAGCATATCCCCTGTTTGTCCACATAAACGCCAGCATTGGGCGTTGGCGGAATCAGAGAATTTGGATGTTCTCGTTGGGGTCAAATACCAACGTTGGGCTATTTTTATGGCTAGTTCCCACAGGTTAGAGCATCTAGTGACTTTGTAAACTGATTTGCATGCTGTGGTCCATTGGTCAATGGAATATGCTCGTCCTAGGTCTAATTCCCATTTTAGTAAGTGGTTAGATTTGGTGAATATGTTTTTCTGTTGGAGTAAATTGTAAAAGAGAGATATGCCCTTATGCTTGTAAATCGGGTTATGCAGGAATTGCCAAGCTGGTTGGGGGATTTTGCATGTCCAAGAGGTAGATGTACTGTAAGTAAGTGGTGCTTGGCTCTGATGTACAGGTAGTAGTCAGAGTCAGACAGGAGAAACTCGGTTTGCAGGTCGTGGAAAGATTTGAGATGAGTGTCAATGAAGAGGTCGTTGATGTAAGAGATACCTTTCTTGCACCAATGCTTAAAGGATACTTGGTCCATTTTATGATGTAACGTCAGAAGTGGGATTTTCAGGGGGTTTTTTGTGGGGTGGGCCATAGTGAGATTAGTGAATTGTTTCCAAGATTGTATTGAGGCCACCATTGTGGGAGGAAATTGGGATGTAGAGGTGGTAATACGTGGGTTAGATAACAGCCAAGGGAGTAGGTTTCTTCCTGGATTCAGAGAGGATTCTAGTTGTCCCCATATGGTGCATTGGACGGGAGAGAACCATTCTTTTATTTGGGTAAGGATTGCCACTAGGTAGTAATCACGGAAGTCAACATAACCTGATCCCCCTGCAAAACGTGTTTTAATTAGATGTGTATGTGCACTCCTGGCCTTTTTACCTTGCCAGATATAGGAGGATAGGATAGTTTGGAGGGATCTGAAGTAGGCACTTGGTATGGGGATTGGTAGGGTCCTAAACAGATACAGGATTTGGGGGAGGTGAAGCATTTTGAATGCCGCCAGGCAGCCCATCCAGGACAGCTCAAAAGACGCTAGTTTACGTAGACTATCTTGGAGTTTGTTGCGGAAGGGGATATAGTTATGATAGAAAAGTTCAGCAGTGGTTTTAGTTAATTGAACTCCAAGGTAGGTTATACTTTTGTCCGCCCAGGTAAACGGATATTATTGTTGTAACAACAAGCTGGTTGTAGTATCTACTCCTAGGTTCAGGATGTTGGATTTGCTGTCATTGACTTTGTAATAAGATATCTTGCTGAAACGGGCTAGCGTCTCTTGAACTGCCGGGAGGGAGGAGGTAGGATTGGATAACATAAGTATGACATCATCTGCGAATAGGCTTATTTTATGTTCTTGTTTTCCTATGTTTATACCTGTAATTTGGTTGTTTGTGTGGATGGATTGAGCAAGGGGTTCCATAACTAAATTAAATATTAAGGGGGAGAGGGGGCAGCCTTGTCTAGTGCCATTTGTTATGTTGAATGGGCTAGACAATGATTCCGCTGAATACACACGGGCTGAGGGAGAAGAATACAGGGCCATGATTGCGCTATAAATTTGTCCTGTGAGCCAGAATTTCGTTAAGACTGACGAAAGGTACCCCCAGTGCACTCTATCGAATGCTTTTTCAGCGTCTAAGGAGAGGAGTACAGAGGGGGTACCTGTGAGTTTTGCCTGGTGTATAATGTCTATCATCCTTCTGGTAGCGTCTGAAGATTGTCTGCCCTTTGTGAATCCTGATTGGTCTTTATGGATAAGTTCTGGGAGGATGTCAGTTAATCTATTGGCAATTAGTTTCGCGTAGATTTTAGCATCTACATTGAGTAGAGATATGGGCCGGAAGTTTTGGGGAGAGGTTGGTTCTTTACCTGGCTTGGGGAGCGTGACTACTATGGCACTTAGCATATCTGAGGAGAAGGAGGATGAGGAGGTTGCGGCATTGTATACTGCGCTAAGCTTGGGGGCTAGAATCTGATGAAATGCTTTATAATATTCCCCGGTGAACCCGTCAGGTCCAGGGGACTTGGCTGTCGGGAGTTTAGAGATAGCGTACTCTATCTCTGGGATCGTGAAAGGGTCATTGAGCTTGGCTAATTGAGCTGAGGAGATGGAGGGGAGATCAATGTTATCTAAAAATGTGTTAATATCGTCTTGGGGGGCTGAATGGTGGCTGTGTCGTCTTTTAAGTTGTAAAGGTCTTTGTAATATGTACTGAATGCGTTCGCTATTTCGTGAGGTTTAAGCAGTTTTTCCTTAGTGTGTGGGTGCAGGATGTATGGTATTTTAGATTTGGCTTTATGTCCTTTAAGTCTTAACGCCATCAATTTGCCTGCTTTATTGCCTGTGGAGTATGTGTTAGCTCTCAATTTGGTGTATGTTTTTTCAAACGCCTGGAGGAGTAAGGATCAGGTCATGCCTTAATTTAAAGAGTTTGGTTTGGAGTGTAGGAGATGGGTCGGTTTTGTTTTGGGCGTCAGTGAGTTCTATGTCAGCTGTCAGTTGGTCAAGTTTTTGCGATTTTAGTCTTTTATTTCTGGCACTCAGTTGTATGAAGAGACCTCTAATTACAGCCTTGTGGGCGCTCCACACCACCTCCGGGTCAGATACCGAGTGGGAATTTATGGAGAAATACTCCTCAAGATGGTGTTGTATTTCCTGCCTTATGGGCTTGCTGTGTAGAAGGTAGTTATCGAGTCTCCATAAGTAGGAGTTAGGCTGATGGAGTTTAGTGTTAATGGTGATACTGATGGGGGCATGATCTGACCAGGTGGTAGCGTGGATCACCGATGCTGAGATTTTTTGTAACAAACATTTGTCAGAGAGAAATAAGTCTATGCGTGAGTAGGTGTTGTGACGCGGTGATAAGAAAGTATAGTCGCGTTCACTGGCGTGACAACACCTCCACACGTCAAAGAAATCATTGGAGTTGATAAAACCTTTCAGAGGAGAAGCGTGTCTTTTGTTACCCGCTGTGGAGTCTATATGGACATCAGGTACCAAGTTAAAGTCACCACACCATAATACATGTCCTTTTTGGATCTTGTGGACCTTTTTTATGAGCTTGTTGAAGGAGGACATCTGACGTTGGTTCGGTGCATACAAGGATACCAAGGTGTAGAGAACATGGTTAATTTTGCAGATAAGGATAATGTACCGTCCCTCAGTATCCGTAATGCAGTGTAGAAGTTCAAACGAGACTGTGTTGCGTATGGCAATTAGGACGCCTCTTTGTTTCTTAATGTAGGATGATTGAAATATGTGAGGGTATAGCCTATGCTGGCACACAGGGGCCGAGTCACGGGTGAAATGTGTTTCTTGGACACAAAGTACATCGCATTTGAGCGATATGGCTGTCTTCCATAGGGAAGAGCATTTAGCAGGGTGGTTTAGTCCCTTCGCATTTAAGGACACAACTGTCACGGACATTTTACTGTTCTGTATAATGGTGGTGTGTGCACACAACTTACAGTTGAGATGGGTGGAACTTGTTCTTTTCTATTTGTATGTCGGGAGAGGTTGCGGAGGTGACTTTAGAAGATGCTCAATGGGTAGATATGTTGCTGGAAGGCACCAGATAACGGAAGTCGGCTGTGAAGTCTTCTCTGTCTTGACACTGGAGTTTGCCGCAGGTGGTTATCAGATGAATCTGAAATAAAAAAAAAGGGACAAGCTGAGAAGGGAAAAGAGGATAGGGGGAGAACAGATGCTGGTTCAGTAGGTGGTAGCCGATGGTGTTCGTTCTGAGGCAGGTCAGCAGTTATCAACCAAACGTGGATGCCGACAATACTAGGGGGGAGAAAGTTCAGAGTAGTAGACTGAGACAGCGGTCGGCCGGACCGGATTCAGTGTGTTAGCTTTAAAGAGAGTACGGGCAGAAGCAGTCAGTTCATGTTCGGGTGGTGGTTTCTTCGTTCGGGTGTTCTGAGGAGGGGAGTTGAATTTCCGTGGCGGTGCGGAGGAATTATCTGGTGGATCAGGTATGATACCCCACGCATGCAGCAGTTTCATGCCTCCTTCCATTGTAGAGATCGTGTGGGGTATGCCGTTGTATGTAACCAGAATGGTGGCTGGATGACGCCACTTGTAGATTACTTTGTGGTTTGTGAGGGCTTTTGTTATTGATTTCAATTGTCTGCGCAGTTGCAGCGCGTATTGCGAGAGGTCTGCAAATAGTTGGATGTCTGAGTAAGGGGCTGGTAGTGTATTCATCGCCCTTGCTTTTGCTAGGATTTGTTCTTTTGCTTGATAAAAGTGGATCCTCAACAGTACGTCTCTCGGAACTGTGTCTGCTAGGTGTTTGGGTTTAGGTATCCTATGAATGCGGTCGATCGTCAACTCAATGGGGGTTGATTCAGGCAGCATGGCGGCAAACATGGAGCTGGCGTATGCGTGCAACTCAGCAGGGGGTACCGATTCTGGTATGCTGCGTATTTTTATATTGTTGCGACGAGAGCGGTCCTCAAGGTCTGCGATTTTAGATTTGATCCAGTCAGTGTCATCTCTTTGGGCCATACATGTATCAACTAGGTCATTGACAGTCTCTGTGCATTCCTCCATTTTGTCTTCTAGGTAGTGTACTCTGTTCCCCATTTGCCTCATGTCAGTAGTGAATTTTTGCATCAGGGAAGACAGATTAGTCATGAGGGATGATTGAAGGGACATTAGCATGTCCTTCATTGTTGTGTCTAGGACTGGTTGTCCTGATGTGGGGAAGGCCGCAATGGACGATTGCAGTGAGGATATGGCGTGTGCATTGTGCAATGCTGTACTCACTGTGGGTCCGGGCTGGAGATTAGCATCCAAGCGCATCCGCGCTTTAGCTGGGCTCTGGGAGTTGGGGGTGAGCGGAGGAGATCCATCCCGAGCTGGGGGTGTGAAATCCCCGTCCACTTCGCCCGGATCGCCGCTCCGGTGGTCTGTGTAGGCCGCGGCCTGTTTGTTTACTGCTCCGGCGGCGCCATCTTGCCTGAGGCCGCCGCGCTGGAAGGAGAGGGCCGTCAGTTTCTGGAGGTTCCGTTCCTCCTTTCGCTTGCGGGATGTCATTCCGGAGGGGTCCCCAAAACTTTCTGAGGTGGTGTGGGGGTTCAATGGGTCCGAGATCTGCCCGTAGATTGCTCGTTTTCCGGCCGGCCTGGGAGAGCTGCAGACTCAGGCTTCCATCCGGATCGCGCGCAAGCCACGCCCCTATTGCACAACTTTTTGAAAAGACAGAACACCAACTATGTGGTGCCCGTTGGCCCAGATGTGGAGGGCCCTTCCAATGCCGACCTCATAGCCCTTCAAGCGGCACGTCCAGGCTTGCCCCCTCTAAATGCCCGCGCGGTCCACGAGCAATATATGGAGTACTTTGTGGGTAGGGGGGCCATTGCTCTGCCTGACGATGTGTGAGAGGCATTTTTAAATAAATATATTTTTTTACCAAACCTATGTTTTCTTGTCATTTCCATATTCTAGCTTATTTGAGATATACATTTTTGCCCTTTAGCTTCAACAGTGGGAATGCACTTTCTGGGCAAAAGGAGGTAACAGTCTCTTCTTCCCAAAAAGATTTTTCTCATGTTGTGTGTTTGATACCTAATCTTTTGTCTAGAGAAGGTTTGTAGTGCATAACTGACACCCAAAATACTCCTTTTCATCACCATGACAGAAATGTGTGTATTCCAGAAAATGGTGTGCTACGTGTTTTCTTACAAATCACTGTGGGTGTCATTTACATAAGTCAAATCCACTATGCTCTAAGTGCAGTGCAAAAGTGCCCTGGAAAATATACTTGCAGTGCAAACTGGAATTGCCTTTAGTAAATAACACCCATTGCCCCCAAAACCCTTTACATTGGACCTACATAATGCTTTTGTGTTTTTCAATAAGGAAGCCACACATTTAGAAAATTAAAAAAGTTTACTTGCAACACATTCACAAGTGCGTTTACAAACTTCTTGCCAAAACTGACAAGATCTTGGTTCTTTACAACATTGTTTCCAAACATTCCGCATTTGGTAAAACCAGGCATGGAGCAAAACACAACATAGGAACTAGGAAAGTTCAACTTTCTAAAGTGAAGACAAGATCAGACATGACTATATGTTCAAAGTGTGTTTGATCTTGCCTTCATCACATGGGGGGTCACCCCTGGAAACTGGAAATTTAGAACATGCACACAATTTGGGTCTGAAAATGGTCATTAGATGGTAAAACACATGGCTAGAATCTTCAAAAGTGCCATTTTCCATCATGGGGATGAATGGACGTTTTTTGGGGGTGCAACCCCTTCACCACAACCACTTTAGTAGTTCGTAAAGTGGTTGCACCCCCAAAAAAAACGTTGTCATTCATCCACCATGATGGGAGCTAGCACATGTGGACACAATGTGTGCATGTTCCAAATTTCACACAGTTCTTAAGTTGCAAATGTGTTCAGAAACAGCCACAAATGTGTGTTAATTACTTGGTGCGTTTTCAGATTTTTCCTAAAACATCAATGATGTTCTTCAATTTTTGTTGAACATCATTGATGTTTTGCTTTATGTCATCTAGATCTCGATTGCAGACCATTATCTCCCCGATGAGTACGTGGGCACTCTCTGTGGTAAAGTGCGATTCTTCTTCCACAACATCCACGTCACCTAAAAACAACCAAAAAAAACAAAAATGTGTTTTGGAAATGAGGCAGGCATACATTGATTAGCTTACCAGTAGCTGTGTTCTCCCACACTCACCTGTTGGGGGCAACCATGGCCTAAGGTTCAGCATGCCACGAGAAGTGCGTAAAAGTGTGGGCGAGTCAAACATGTGAAACCACAGCATACATTGTATAGTTATCAGTTGTATACCATATAGGTTGGTTAGATTATTGAAAACACATAGAATGGTAGATACCAGCAATACAGCAGAAAAATGTCCCTTGAATGGATCAGTTGTCGGCTAAAAAAAACAGCCAAACTCGGAACCAGATACTTATGCATTAGCGAATGAGATCTGCACAAAAACGAAGAAAAGACAAAAAACAATCCCAGAACATTCAAAACCCCCCTAACCCTCCCGGCTCCCAAACCCAAACATTTGAGAGCTTTATTCCCAAAACTAAAACTGCAAAACAAGTCACAGTCCCACAACACACAAACCCTGAGGTGTGAAAAGAGGTCCGTAGCCGTGGTCTTCCATCCACGTCCACATAAAACAAAAATATGTGTTCACCCAAATTCTAGAAAAACAATTCCTGAGTTAGTAAGAGTAAACGTTGTAGGAGAGACATAAGGTTAATACCAATCGTCAACCTGTGTGGCCGACACGCATGGCCCGTGATGTAGAAATGAGGATGATCCCCAGCTTCAGCGGATGGCAAAATGAGTGTTGGGGCCATACGTTTGTAGGAACCTGTCCCAGCCCCTCCCCCTCCCCCAGTCCATCTCAAACAAATGGGGGGGGGCGCAGGGCATGGGTATGCAATTGTGTTCTGCTTCAAGCCACCTCAATGATGAGGTGGTCTCCGGTTTTGATCCCTGTGATCCGGGCGTCCTAGGGTGTCCACCCAATGCGACGCCTCCTTAGGATCTGTGAAAAAGTAAGCCTTCCCTTAATTTTGCAGGATAAAGCATACCATAGGGTAGATGAAGCTCTCTTAGCCTCCTTTTGATGGCCAGAAAGGTACCCCTTTGTTTCTGAGTGGCTACCGAGAAATCAGGAAAGATAGTGATTCCATTACCGTTGAAGGATATTTTGCCTTTTTCTCGGGCAGCTCTGAGAACAGTTTCCCTGTCTCTGAAGTGTAATAATTTGATGAGGATGGCACGTGGTGGGGCCCCAGGGGGCAGAGGGCGTAGGGGAACTCTATGTGCCCATTCAATGGCGAACAATCGTGAGAAGGTAGAGGCGCCAAAGGTGGTGGTCAGCCAGTGCTCCATGAAGGCTTCCGGGTCTCTGCCCTCCGAACCCTCCGGGAATCCCAGGAAGCGCAAGTTGTTGCGTCTCAATCGGTCCTCCATATCCGTGAGCTTGTCTGCAGTATAGGTTTGGGTCTGACGCAGCTCCCTAACAGAGCCCTGCTAGGGACGCGTTTCATCCTCTAGGTCCCCTATGCGTTGTTCTGCATTTGTCACTCTATGGCGGAGGTTATGCACATCATGTTTCAGGAATGAGAGATCCGTTTTAATGGAGTCTATCTGTGTTGTGAGAGAGGTATGGGTGTGCTGTATAGCCTCCATGATCTGTGTCAGAGTAGGTTATGTGTGCTCGGCCTCATGGGGTGGAGTTGCAGGGGAGTCAGTAGCATCAGGAGAGAATAGGAGGGGGTCCGCAGGGCTGGAAGCCTGGGATTGCTGTGACTCACCCTTCCCTGGAGGCTGCCGTGTTGAGGAGGATGAAGACGAAGACTGCCCTTGCTTCCAACTGTTTTGTTGTTTGGCTCCATCTTGCTGTTGGGGAGGCTGCAGCGGCAAGAATCCTGACGCTTGCTCCATCGCAGGTCCATACTTTACCATCCCTTGATGGGTTGCGGAGTCTGGACAGTCTATTAAGGCAGATGGAGTTCGATCGGGTGTGCGGTATTTCCTGAGTATATGTGTGGCGTGGACGGGACCTAGGCTCCCCTCATTTCCCGGTCATGGGCTATCTCACTGGGTTCCCCCCCACAGCCATATTAAAAGGAGGATTGTCAGGTGGGCCGTGGTGCTGCGATGGTAAAATGGGGGCCCAAAATAAGGAGGAGAGAGGCCAGGAGGCTGGGGGTGTCTATTCGGGTGTGGCAAGATGGCCGCCCCTTACCCCAGTAATCTATCAATATCCGCAGGCCAGTGTAAGCCAGAAGCTCCCAGGAGGGCTGTGGGTGGTAGTGGACAGACTGGCCCTCGGTTAATGTGCAGCAGAGGGCTATAGGAGAGCCAGGGATGCCAATTCACAGCGTGGAGAGGGCCTGGGTGTACCAAGATGGCCGCCGGCTCCAGAGTAGGCAGAAGCCGCGGACTTTCCTGGGGGCCTGAAGCTGGAAATGTGACCCTGTGACTCCCCAGGCTCTGCACCCATCCGGGGGTGATCCGTTATGGGTGGATGGGGGTATGGCGCTGCTCGTTCCGCGGTACTGGGGCTCAGGGAGGGCCGGAGGCTTCACAGGCCTCAAGATGTAGGATGGCGGTGGATTCGCTCGGATCAAGCGGAGCTCCTCAGCTGTGCGTCTGTCTCCTTTCACAGTCGGACACGCCCCCGTCCAGCCGATTTTTTATCCTGTCTAGCTGATTGCGCATCTCATCAATGTGCCCATTCCAGGCCATGATCTGCCCAATTAATCTTTGGGCGTTGTCGGTGGAAAATGGGTCCGCCGATTGTCCTTCCACAACCAGAACATCACCTAAAATTTTAGAAAAAATATGTATTTAGAAATATGCAGGCATAAATAGATTACCTTAAGCTGGGGTGTCAAACACTCACCTGGTGGGGTGCAGATCTCACCCACTTCCTCCACCTCTCCTTCCTCCAGATCCTCGGGTGGGCTCGGGCTGGTGAGGTCGGGGGGTCCTGGGATCCTCTGACTGTTGTCTGAGTCTTTTCTCCCCTATGAGAATGAAACCAAAGGTATACTTAGCACACTGATATTTGAGTCCATAAATAGGAATATGAAACATTGCTTTGAAGTGGTGTACAATTGTCTGTTTGTGAAAAGATCCAAGTTGAAGACATAATTCAAATTCCGTTTTAACCAAACTGGAATTTGTGCTCCTGAGTCCAGATGTTGAAACAGCTGCTGTGCCCTCTCCTTACATTATACTGAATCAAGTTTTAAAATCATTCCAGTTTCAAAGACATCTACACAACAATATCATAAATTTATTTTAATAAGACAAATTATCCAGACCAAAATGCAGGTATAACCCTGTACCAGCTAAATACATTGTATTTATTGACAAACGAACAATATTTACAGACATTGTATGTATTGGCAAACAAACGATATTTACGAACAGTCGTATAAACGGAACAGTATAAAGGAAAAGCACATGGATCAGCATGCAAGTTAAGTATCAGAATAAGAACACACGACAAGTACTTACTTTTTTTAAGAACCTTCTTGATTCTTCAAAACTGTTCCGGTTCTCTCATTTTAAGGTCGGACCAGCGCTTTCTTAATTGGTCTTTAGCCTGTCGTACCCCAAATTGCTGCTCCAGAGTGGTCACAACTGAGGACATTATTTGGTCCTTCCGCAAATTGGGTCGGGGTATGGACCATTTTTGCCATCAAAGTCCTCCCTCCTCAAGATGTCCACCATCTCCACCATTTCTTCAAAGGCCATGTTGGTGGCCTTAAATCTCCTCCTTGATCTGGATGTTTAGGGTTCTGGGCTTTCCTCTGCGCTAGTTTCTGATAATGTCTCCGCCATCTTTATGTATTTACTCCCACTACGCAACGAAGAGAGAAGGGGCGGGGAAATTTTGTCACAAAGAACGTCAGGGGTGGGCAATGCAGGGAGGAGCTTGACACATGCGTAGTGTATATAAAGCTAGTACGCTGATGTACGCATGTCCGAACGGATGTAGCGAGCGTCCTAAACGAAGGTAATATTTAAACTTGGCCCATCACAGTGGTCTATACTGCTTCAAAATTTAGGCCTATATTGAGATAAGATACTGAGAGTTCGGACTGACATAGGTGTTTTTGTTTCTTATCTGTGTGTGTTGTTTGTTGTGTGTGTGTGTGTGTGTGTGCCCTATATTGGGATAAAGATAATACTGTGAGTTTGGACTGACATTAGTGTTTTTGTCTTGTGTATTGTCTTTCAGAAAAAAATTAATCCCTTTAAGGAGGAGGAATTTATGAGTCATTTTATTGACCTATATCAAGCTAACCAAAACCTGTGGGAGGTCAAGCACCCCTTGTATTTCAATAAACAAGCAAGGAAGGCAACACTGAGGACACTTCTGGAGTTTGTGAAGACTCGAGTCCCCCAGGCAGACATTAAGCTTGTGGACAATAAAATTGGGATCTTGCGTAATATGTATAGGCGGGAGCACAACAAGATACAGAAGTCCCTCAAATCAGGAGCAGCAGCAGATAAGGTTTATGTCCCCAAGCTGTGGTACTACAACAAACTCCATTTTCTCGATGACCAGACTGAAGCGAGGCAATCGCTTTCGACCCTTCCCTCCACCCCAGCTGAGGCATCCCAGGAAGAACCAGGCCCTTCCATCCTTGAAGAAGTGGATGCGTCCAGCTGGAGCCAGGTATATTTTGAGAAATATTGATTGTCCTAATATTAATGATGTAAACTAATATGTTTGAATTGCTTACAAATCAATAAATTAATCAGAAAAATTATTATGTATACATATCACTAGACAGTAGTGGCCAAAAATGTTGGTAAAATATTGGTGAACAGCTTGAAAAATGCTGGGGTCAAAATGATAACCTTTTCTATTTGTTTAAAATTCAATTTGCAAGTCATAAGTGGAAAATTGTGTGATTGATGAAGCAAAAAATAGAACTATGTCCCTTTTTTTCTACACAGGATGAGCTCAGCCAGGAGGAGGCCATGCCCAGTGGTAGAGAGGAGGAGGCCGTGCCCAGTGGTAGAGAGGAGGAGGCAGTGCCCAGTGGTAGAGAGGAGGAGGCCGGGACCAGTGGTAGAGAGGAGGCCGGGACCAGTGGCAGGCAGGAGGTGGCTGGGCCTAGTAGGAGCCTCACAGAATGCCACCCCAGGTGCCTCCCCTCCGCCTTCCCACCAGAAGACCCAGGAAGATGACAAGAACTGAGGAGGGATCACTTGCCCTCATTCGGGAACCCAGACAGTTTCTCAGTACCACCCCAATGCTGAAGAGGCCTATGGTACATATTTGGCCACCAGGTTGATGGAACTGGAGAAGGGCCAACGCCTCCTATGTAAAGGGAATTTTCTTTGAGGCCCTAAAGAAGGGTTTGAGGGGCGAGCTTACGGAAACCACTCATCTTTATAATGAAGCCCCTACTTCTCCTCCTCCTGCCACAAGTACACCACCAGAAGCACAGCCTCCAAGGAAGGCTGCAGAGAAGCGTGGAGGGAAGGCTGCAGGGCAGTGTGGAGTGAAGGCTGCACAGAAGAGTCAGGAAGTGATTGCCTGGTTTCAGTCTGGTCTGACAGAAGATGCAGGCTGTTGTAGTACCACAGCCTGGGGACATAGATGTCATCTGGGAGTCCTGGACCAGATTATGCTCCCTATTATATTGACTCCGCAAGATCCCAATTTTTTTGGTCACTGACTTGATGTGTGGCCTGGCGGACAAAAGGTTTCACAAACTCCAAAAGTGTCTCCAGTGTTGCCTTCCTCTTTTTTTTGTTAACCATAATAAATGGAAATTTTAGTTTAAAAAACAAATTTACTATGTGTTTTTATTCAAAAAGGACAGTTTGTTTGTGAGTAGGCAGGTACATGTCAAAAAGACTATGGGGGTTATTTACAAAAGGCAAATTCATTTTGCACTACAAGTGCTAACTACAAGTGCAAAGTGCACTTGAAATTGAACTACAAGTGCAATTGGAAGTGCAGTCACTGTAAATATGAGGGGTAGATCTGAAATGAGGGGAAGCTCTGCTGATTTTATCATCCAATCATGTGCAAACTAAAAAAATTAAATTATTTATTTTCCTTGCATGTGCCCCTCGGATCCCCAGCAAATGCAATTCCAAGTGCTCTTTCAGTGCAATTTCAAGTGCACTTTGCACTTGTAGTGCTAAATAAATTTGCCTTTTGTAAATAACCCCCCTATAACAAATTAACAAGGGCCAACAACCTCATTAAGGTTCATAAAAAATAGAAGATAATAATGTTATTGTGGTAACTTGAAACTCCAAAAAAAAATGAAAATTTAATTACTAGATTTTTTTTTTTTTTTTTAAATTGGAAAATATATATTGTTGAAATCTAAAATTATAAAAGATGAGTCTAAAAAAGAATTGTAAACATTATTTATGGAGATGTGGCTTTTAAAAACTAGAATATTAGTCATGAGATGAGAATAAATAATGAAGAAAGAAGTTTGTGAGAACTCTGTGTGAATATAAGCAGCAAAACAACTTCATTCTTCTAGCATTATAAAGAAGAAAAGAATGCGCTATATTAAAAGATCACAGAATTAGCAGCGTGAGGAATGTGCTAGCTTCAATATGAACGTTAGTTTTACCAGACCGAGCACTTCCCTCTTGTACTTACTTTAGAGCATGCGTCACTTTTGGTCCGCCGGACTAGCACACAGACACAGTTTGCACGCTAGAAAGCCGAGTCCGTCGGACAGATTTGAAACATGTTTGATTTCTAGGTCCGTCTGACTTTTGGGAAGAAAAAGTCCGCTGGAGCCCACACACGATCGAATTGTCCAACGGAAAGTCTGCCGGAAAGTCTGATCGTGTGTACGCGGCATTAGAAATCACATTTTTTTCCCACAACAATCAAGAAAAGAAACACACAAATAAACTTTACAGTTTGTTGAATGTATCCAATGAATTCAAATGGTCAGTAACACTGATAAAAATATCATTCATCCACCAAAGTGGATAGTTATACCATAGCACTTCTTTTCCTTGATATCATAAATTAAAATCATTGTCTGCTCCAATTTTAATGTACTCACACTTTGTTTGCCCTGACCTATATTTATTTACTAATTTCTTTGGCTGGGTGTAGTTCATGTTTTCTTTGGATACCTAAAGGGTCCAACGATTAATTACTGTTATGCTCTAATGGCATGTGACATAGTTACTGGATACAGACTTTCTATTTCAGACCAGATGGGTCTAGAAAAATGTTTAATTAGTAGATTCTTACTGTGAAAGACAGAAGCAAAGTGCTCACATCTTAAACTAGAACAGTATGATCTTTGAGGATATAAACAAGTCTATTTTTCAAAGAATTTATGCACCTTTCTGAAAGAAAATCTGAACGGAAGCACACTCTGCTTCAAGAACATCTTAACAATGCAACAGCTTGCTACATAATTTAAAGCCAATTGCAATTACTGTATAATTTTCCTTGGAACTTGTATAGCTTTCTTTACAACTGTTAAATCAATGGTACTGACAAAAAGCAGCCCGTTATAGATACATATTAATAGGATGGCATTCTACTTGAACAAAACCCACAATAACTGTTGAATTAATAGAGATGTGTGTAGCTATTGGTTTGAAATAAAATAGATGCAGAAAATTGAAAATTTTGCACATCAAACTTAAGTACATTTCAATCCATTAGCTTACGGATCATTTGTCCATTTATACTTTTTGCATGTAAGTACAGATATTATGTAGTTTAACTATACATTTGCTATTCTGTTTCCATTCCAATGCTAGTATAAATTGGAAGTCCTAGGTTTCAAGAAAGGATAGGTTCAACTCACTGAGGTTGTGGTTCTGGCCACTTGTAGGTCTAACATTCAAACTAAAACTACTGTCACAAATGGCATGGTAAACTGGGCACTCCAACAGGGGGACATGTACAAATGGAAGAGAACATTACAAATAGTGACAAAATAAGAAGTGACAAAAATTTATGAAAACAGTACTGATAAATCATGCACCAGTGCTCTAGGTACACAAAAAACAGTGACAGTATATTGTATATAAATCCTCATAGATGAGAAAAATTTATCAGAGGGACCGTCCAAAATCCTATTAGTAAAAATAAATCCAGAAGTAGATAACGTGATGGTGATTCAAACATTGAAGCAAAATATGCAGTCTGACAAGTGATGTTCAGTAGGTGAAGTAATAAAAGATCAACCACCATGAATATTAGGAGGCTAACCAGAGCGATTGGACACAGACGGGTGTATACCCACTGAGTCAATCAGACTTGAATAGTAGTGATACTAATTCCACAGCCACAGATTTCAAGAAACCGTTAGATAACTCCCAATGATGTATTATGGGTTATGATACCCAAGCGGATAGTTACCAAAAAAGAGGAAACAAAACAAGAGGCACATAGCGTAATTCTGCTAAAAAAATTTTACAGCATATTTATTGAGAAAGAGTAACACTCACATTTAGTGATGACAATCAAGCGTTTTGAAAGAGTCAGTAACAGTGGATTCAGCAGTCCTTCCTGACACGTTTCATCCTATTAGACATCATCTGGGGTGCCAATCCACAGTCCTTACTGCCTTTTTATAATGTAATGAGACCCCCAATCGAACCATGGCTCCAAACGTCTTCCGACATTGAATTTGCCTAATTTCCGGGTAAACAAAGATGGCACCCAGAGTGTGCGTTCCAAGCCTCGTTTAGAGACAAACCAAAATAACAGAAATACACGTCAGACGTAATAATCAGATAATAGGCTGGACTCCGGGTGACCAAAGATGGCGCTGGCGGCATGCATTATAAAGCTCGTTTTGGAATAAACCAAAAAAACTGAAGTAGACATCCGGCAAGATGACCAGCCGATGACATAGACTTCCGGGTGTCTGCACAACATGTAATTAGTAATATGTAAACCTTGTATTAAACAAGATTAGAAACAAGGAAAAAATATGCCACACTGTCCATCAAAAAGCGAGGGCATAACCGCGCACACATCAAACCACCCTAACAGTGGGAATGGGCCGGTCAAGCAATTGCTGGAAGCGATATCCAGAAAATATAAAAAAATTGCTTAAAAATTAAATCAATTACAAAAAAATCTAAAACGATTTTCATATATAGTATATAAGAATAATGCATTCAATGTGAGGACTAGAGCCATAATTCAATATGGGGGCCCTACCGCAGAATGAACTACATGTACAATATAATAAAATAAATAAAGCATACATGATCTACAGAATTAATTAACTAAAAATCACAATAATGCCATAAGAGAAAGACAAATTGATCAATTAAAAATATATACATTAAAAATGATATATTAAAAAAGTAATAAAGATGTACATTGGTACCCACTATGACCAGGATCAGACTAATTAAGATTGGTCAATGATTGCTTTGATATCCCACTCAACGTTTCGACCTAACGGTGAGTGGGACTACAATTTAAAAGTCCAAAAAGATTCTAATCACGAAAAGCCATGGGTCATGGCCCCACCCCCCCAAGGGGGAACATATTTGTCGATGATGAGGAACTGGGACCCCGTTGAATCGCGGTTATGATACTGTCTATAATGTCTCGGCACATTATATTTAGTGTCACCACTTAATTCCCGCAATATGTTCACCCACCCGAACAGAAAAAAACACGTATTGTGCGACCAACGTATTGCTTAGCGCACGGGCAGATGATCATATATACAACATGCTTGGTCGCACATGTACAAAATGTCTTAATAGGATAAATTTTATTGGTAACGTTGGATTTAAATTCCAATGTTTTACGCCTCCCACAGGAATTATAACGACAAACCGTACACTTCTTACATGGGAAATAGCCCACCATATTATGAAAAAATGTCGGGCGTTCTGGAGGATAGATAACATTAGGGGCAACTGTAGCTCCTAAAGAAGGAGCCCCTCTGAAAATCACTTTGACTTGTTCTGGTAAAATGGTCATTAAAATCCGGTCATTCCTAAGCACATTCCAATGGCGATTAATAACAGCCTTAACATCCTTGTGTTGTACTGAAAATTATGTGAACATAGAGCACTTAAAAGATTCATCGGGTTCCTGTGGGGGTTTTGTTAGTAATAGGGAACTCCTATCTGTCACGACAACCTTTTGTAATTCACAATCGATACTAACCGGATCGTATCCTTTTTCGATGAATCTCTGTTTTAACCACCTCGCGACTGTCGGCCGCCGTATTGATGGCCAGGCGGCGCAGCTCTCAGCGCGGGAGGACGTCATATAACGGCCCTCCAGGGAGCGAGCGCGGGCCGCTGGCAGCGCGTGCATGCGCCCGCTGTGTCACTAGGCACCCGATGCGCGTGCCCAGCGGCCACGATGTCCGCTGAGCACCCGCGATTGCCCAGTAACACAGCGGGACCGTGGATCTGTGTGTGTAAACACACAGATCCACGGTCCTGTCAGAGGAGAGGAGCCGATGGTGTGTTCTCTGTACAGAGAAACACCGATCGGTCTTCTCCCCTTGTGAGTCTCCTCCCCCCACAGTAAGAATCACTCCCAGGGAACATGTTAACCCCTCCCCGCCCCCTAGTGGTTAACCCCTTCACTGCCAGCTTCATTTATACAGGAATTAATGCATTTAAATAGCACTGATTGCTGTATAAATGACAATGGTCCCAAAAATGTGTCAAAAATGTCCGATGTGTCCGCCATAATGTCGCAGTCACAATAAAAATCGCTGATCACCGCCATTACTAGTAAAAAAAAAAATATTAATAAAAATGCTATAAAACTATCCCCTATTTTGTAAACGCTATAACTTTTGCGCAAACCAATCAATAATCGCTAATTGCGATTTTTTTTTACCAAAAATATGTAGAAGAATACGTATCGGCCTAAACTGAGGAAAAAAAACATTTTGTTATATATTTTTTGGGGATATTTAGTATAGCAAAATGTAAAAAATATTTTTTTTTTTTTTAAATTTGTCCCTTTTCGTTTGTTTATAGCGCAAAAAATAAAAGGGGAGATCAAATACCACCAAAAGAAAGCTCTATTTGTGGGAACAAAATGATAACAATTTCATCTGGGTACAGTGTTGTATGACCGTGCAATTGTCATTCAAAGTGCGACAGCGCTGAAAGCTAAAAAAATGTCTTGGTCAGGAAGGGGGTGAAAATGCACTGTACTGAGGTGGTTAATGACCGAGCCTGAACCAAAAATGACTTTGAGGGACTGACTCAAGCCAAGATCTATGATGGTAACTATCACTCGGTATAAAACTATTCCGATCGGTGGACTTAAAATGGGTTTGAAATATGAACTTGCGCAAACAAATGCTTATCTCCAAATCTAGGAAATTAACCTTTGCTGCACTAAATTTAAACATCAAAAAAATTCCTCTGTCATTATGATTAAGAGAGTAAAGAATTCCTTAAGAGACTCATAGGAGGAGGATGTCGTCTATATATCTGGCCCACAGAACCAAGGATGGTCTGTGTTCAGAATAAATGACATCCTCCTCCCATTTGGCAATAAACAAATTGGCAAGACTAGGGGCAAACTTCGCCCCCATTCCTACGCCTTTCTGTTGCAAGAAAAATTTGTTGTCAAACCAGAAATAGTTGTGAGCCGTAGCGAACTGTAATAACTCAATGATGTACTGGCTCTGATTGACTGTAAGGGAGGGGTCACGCTCCAAATAATGGTTAACAGCCTATATTCCCAAGTCGCGTGGAATGCAAGTATACAGCGATCCTACATCATCTGTAGCTAACAAATAATTGCCCTGTATATCAACTTGCTCTAGTAATTTAATGCTGTCAGTGGTGTCTTTCAAATATGATGGAATTTGTTTCACCAGCGGCTGCAAATAAAAATCTACATACTGACCAATACGGGATGTTATTGAATCTATGCCGCTTACTATTGGTCTCCCGGGTGGGTGAAGAGGATCCTTGTGGATCTTAGGTAGATGGTATATTGTCGGAATCCTTGGGGCAGTGGGCACCACCTCCCGATCCAGCCAGGCCCTCCAGGACAGGGGAAGGGACACCAGAGGGTTGGGCAATTTAGCTCAACTGTTTGTCTGCACAGTGGGAAAACAGACCCTGTAGTTTTCAGTGGATTTGAAATGTGTTCAGATCTTAGGTATATGGTATATTGTCGTAATCCTGGGGGGCAGTGGGCACCAAATATGCCCTTTCTTTCTTATTTAAAACGTCTGTTTCAAAAGCCCTGGTCACAAGTCTATCCAGATCTTTTGTAAATTGATTGGTGGGGTTACTAGGGAGTTCTCTGTAAGTATCATAATCACCAAGGATTCTGTACATCTCTGCCACATAATCAGATTTGTCCATTACAACAATTCCGCCTACCTTATCTGCTGGACGGACTATGATGTCCTTCCTGTCACATAATGATTTGAGGCCCATCTTAGGTAAGGGATGACTATAGAATTTCTTGGGAGGTAACATGGCTAAGTCCTTAAGCAGTAAATCTTTAAAAATACAAACTGGGGCGTGGCCTGGACAGGATCCGAGATGGCAGCTTAAGGAGAGAGCTCCCGCACAAGGATACAATAAGCTACTAAATCGGGATCTACCTGCACTTACGATCATGGTTAGACCTAACAGAAGTGCCTCGACCCCCAGAACCCTGAAAGATACCGGAACACAGCTTGGCAAGAACATCCCGGAGCTGTTCCGGACCCAACAGTCAGGGAAGCACGAGGCTTCACAGGCTTCTCAGGCCTCACAGGCCTCACCCCCGATCTCTCACAGCAGCAGCTCCGCCTCACTGATGGACGGCTATGGCAGCCCCAATGATCCCCCAAGTCTCCTAGATCTGCAAAAAGTCACCTTGGCATCACCGCGGCAATATCAGACCTAAAAGCGGACATTCACAACATGTCCCACGGAATAACTGATGTGGAACAAGCCTCCCAACTTCAAGCTGCGGCCATCAGGCAAGTACAAACAATGTACGAGGCCCAACTCCCACACATGTTCGAGCTACACCGCCAGGTGGAAGATCTCGACAATAGGGGCCGCAGACACAATGTAAGGGTGAGAGTCCCTGAGGGTATTGACGCACCAGCATTGCTCCAAGCAGTTTGCTTCATTTTTAATGACTTGCTGGACCGTCCGGTGGATACCCCCATTGAAGTGGAAAGGCTACATCGCACCTTGAGACCCCCTCCCTGAGACTCTGAACCGCCAAGAGACATAGTGTGTTGAATTGTGAATTTCCCTCTGAAGGAAGAAATTTAGCAAAAGGCTAGAGAGAGAGGCCGCATCCTATTTAACGGCACAGAAATTTAATTATTTCAAGATCTCTCGCAAATAACATTGCAGAACAGACGAGCCTTATGCCCCCTGCTGGATGTCCTGCGTTCACGCAACATATTATATAGATGGAAATTCCCGTTCTGTCTCTCAGCCTTTACCAGAGGCCGCACCGCTATTCTACGAACCCCAGAAGACCTCCCTACCTTCTGTGAACAACTTGACATACCGAGGGTTGAACTTCCTGACTGGTACTCCTTCTACTTCCCGATGGAACCATGGAAGCCAGTATCACACAACCCATCGCCCAAGACGCAGAGGCAAAGATCCAGATGCCACAGACTGGACCCCATATCTCCAGGAGACCGTCTTTCTCGCCGAGAGCACCCTTCACATAGCCCGGGGCTAGCGGCGACTCCTAGACGAGACCGGCACGAAGCTTAACCGACAGACACTTCAACGCATTTCCCTATATCTGCTCTGGCCTGTAAGTGCAACCACCGTTGTTTATTACTGTTAACTGTTTCTATTTTGTTTGCTCCCACTCTCAAGTCTCAAGTCTCAACCAGATCTCAGCCTTTTATGGCCTGAAGATTGTCCCGCACAGAATTTGAACAGTACCTGAACCTGATCCTGAACAGACCGGACCTGGACACCATAGGTAACTAATGGAGACTGGCACCTGAATAATTAGGTCCCACATCCCAGGTAATGCAGTTCTTATTCCATGAACAAAATACTTCCTAATACCCCTTAACATTTGGTTGGTAGCAACAACCTAGAACACCTCAAGAGACTACCTTACTAAGCCTCAAATAATCCAACCCTATACCAGGGAAATGGACTAATCCCTAAGAAAAACTTGGATCTGTATAATGATACGGATCCCTCCACACTGTTATGCCGCGTACACACGAGCGGACTTTCCTGCGGGAATTTTTGGCGCCAAAAGTCCGGCGGACTAGGTTTTAAGTTTTGTTTTAAAATTGTCCGCTGAACTTGGCAGTCCGGCGGACAATCCCGCCGTTAGTATGCTAGTCCGCCGGACTTTATACAAAAAAGGAAAATTCCCCCTGGAGTGGTGGGGTTTTTAGGCAGCAATGATTTTGTAGGAATATATAAAAATAAATATTAAGTGAGAAACTCAGTATATCGGAATCGGTTTGAAGTGTTTATTCATGTCAAATAAATATGACAAGTAGAATATAAAACATAAGCCCATACAGAGAATAAAAAAGGTATATAGTACACACACAGGCAAAGCCAACAGGTAGCACCTAACACCTCAACTGATATGACAGGGGAGGTCAATATGATGCAGCAAAATTTGACGCGTTTCGACCTGTAATTTGTCTAGGTCTTCTTCGGAGTGTTTTTGTCTGTTGGAATAAAAAACAGCATAACAACAACTATTCAATTAAATACTAAATATGTTGCATTTGTATCTATGCCTAATAATAACAGGATAACACAGCTTTAGTGCGCATATTTACCAGAATGCGTGTGGTACGTAGGATAATTTTCTGCATGGGGGTACATAAAACTCCCCTCAACTTTTCGAGGTGGTCCCCAGCTGTGGCTCCCACAAGCAGGTCAAGGCAGGGTACACGTCCAGGCTGTATGTGACTTACGAGGGGTCACACATTATTGCTGACACGCCAAAATGGAACACCTGGGCACCTTGAGGCAAAGGGAGGGAGAGGACAGTAGCAGTACACCCGCGATGAGGGACCCCTGGAATAGACCAAGATATCACCATGGGCACATTAAACAAGAAAGAGGAAGAGGGTATATATACCTCAATCCAAATTTTTCACTAGATTGTGGAACAGTGATATTACACTCAAAGATAGAGTGCCTATCATTAGTATAAGGGATATAGCTCTATTTCTCATCTAGGGGCATAAAGCCCCCTGGGGAAGGCATACGTAGTTGTACTTAATTGTTAGGGTCCAAAAAGTTGGACTATGTATTAGAGGTTGGGACAGGGGCTCAAAGGATACCAAGAGGGGTAAGAGCAAAAGAAATGAGAGAAAGGGGGAAAGAAAGAAAAGGAAAAACAGGCAGGAGAGAAAAGAAGAAAGGAAAGGAAAAGGGGAGGCTAGGAAGAAGAATAAGAGAAAGAAGGAAAAAAGAAAGAAAAGACAGAAAGAAAAGGAGGAAAAAACGGGGGAAAAAGGGGAGAGAGAAAAGAATGGTAACAAATATATGGCGAGTTTCATATAAAGGAAGGGGGGAAGGAGCAAAGAGGGTGAAAAAAAGATGAGAAGGAAAAGGAAGAATTAGTCAAGAAGAAAGAAAAGAGAAAAGAAAAAGTGTGCATACACTGTAGAAAAATAAAAATACAAAAGAAGTGAGGGGAGTGGTGGGTAAAAGGGAATAAGGAGTGTTGGAGAAAAGGGAATAGGTGTGAACAGAAAATATCAAGTGTGTGAGTGAATGGTGTGTGAAAGTGGGAAAAGGGGGGGAAGTGAGTGAATACAAAAGCAGGATGATTGGAGGTGCAAGTGAATAAATAAAAGTGCATCAATGTAATGCATTGCAGGAGAGAAGTGAAGGGGGGAAGGGGGAGACCTGTGTGATCAGAACAGCAGAAAGAACAAACGACAGGTGAAAAAGAAAAATGAGGGGGTGTGGCTTGGCGCGCAACGGAGATGGCAGCATAAACGAGGAGCTCCGCCAGACCTAAGGCCCTAAGCACCTTTTCTGCCGGTCCCTAACCGATAATGAGCAAGCAGACCCTCTCTACTCAACACACTCGGTCCCACCGATCTACCGCTACATCCGCGGGGAGAAATATCATGGAACTTTTTAAAAGCCAGGCCGCAATACAGCGAATCTCGGCGGGAGGCAAGATGGCGCCGGTGCACCACGAGGAGGACATGTCCGAGGACTCCCTGTCAGCTATGGAGAACGGTAGGAGGAATGCTCGGGTTGACCACCCCCTTACCTACGCAGACATGTCGGGCTTTGCAGCTCACATTAAGGCCTCATTTTCAGCAGCCATTACCGACCTTAAGACCAATCTGCTAGTCCTTACTGAAAAGATGGCCACTGCAGAAGCAGCTGGGAAGAACAGGGACAAGGACATACACAGACTGGACAGGGTGGCAGCCTCGCACGCAATGCACTTTATTGAGATGAACAGGCACATGGAGGACTTGGACAATAGGGGAAGGAGGAATAATATCAGGGTACGTGGTATACCCAAATCTGTTGTGGCAGAACAGATCACCCCTGTCCTCCAGAGAGTTTTTAACAGATTGTTAGAAAGGCCCAAGGACACGGAGATCGAATTTGTCCGGGCGCATAGAGCCCTGAGAGCAAGGGGACCGACACACTACCACCTTGCGACATTATTTGTTGCCTGCAAAGGTTCACACTGAAGGAAGAAATTATGTTTAAAGCGCGGAGGAACGAACACATAGTGTTTAATGGCGAAAACATAAAACTCTTCCATGACCTGTTGCAGATTACGCTAAAGAACCGCAGGGCCCTGCGCCCCCTACTGGATGTTTTGCGGGAAAAGGAGCTACGCTATACGTGGCGCTTCCCCTTCGCCCCCTTGGGCCGCACAACAGCAAGCAACATACCCTCCGCACGCTGAGTGGCCTGCCAGAATTCTGTGACACCTTGCACCTGGGCCACGTTGATCTCCCAGACTGGTACCAGGAGTTCGCTCTTCCCTCGAGAGAAAGAAGTCCGCCACACTCACCCTTGGCAACACCGGAGAAGCACCAAGCGAAGAAGCTGAGACAGAACCGACAGGACAACACTGGACCAGGTACACCTCGCAGCAAAGCCCATTCCTCCAGGGCAGCTTATGAGGACTAATCCACACGGATACTGACCTACACCGCGGGCACCCTCCCCATCGGGCAAAGCAGGAAACCAGACTCATGTTGGCGATCAAAAATCCTGCCCACAGCATACTCTTCGGTTCACCGCATCAGATGAATCACCGCCATACAGGTACCGACTATTGACTTGTACCCTCCGCCCATTACGGTCATCTACCTGCTCTGACAATTGCATATCCCCGCACAAGCAGTACTACCATCTCATTAGAGTTCAATGGCCCTGGATGATTTGCTCCGGATATCATAATACAAGGTCTGATGGATCAACCTACTTTGTGGAACAGACCTTACTGACACCGGTTGAGCATTCACAAACCCCAGAGACATGACTCACTGACTTACCACCTGTGGCGCTTTCTTTGAAAGGGGCTTCACTACTACCACTAGCTCCTCTGAATCAGGTTTTTGGTACTGTCTGCTCTGGGTATCCTTGTGAAAGGCATTATGCAAGCAACAGATGAAGCACTGCTGGGAAGGGGTGTTTTACATTTGTCCTTATTTCCCCCCCTTTTTTTTTTTGTGCCCACCTGAGACCTGCCTAAGTGCCCCCGGTGTAGAGGAAGGCCTATTCGGCGGTTCAGTTATTAAGTTCCTAATGTGTTGATGACCACCATGCAATAGTAAAAAAAAAATTTTTTCGCTCTTTGCTAGGCAGAAAAGTAAAGTAAAGTTCTTTTAGCACTGCTAATTTACCTTCATAGGGCCTGGGTTTGACACCTCCATTTTTATTGAGAATCTACTGTTTATTTGTTACTAGAGTCTCATAGTTGTCTCTCTGATTACGTGTCTCCCAGGTTCCCCCGCAAATATACACGTACTCATCTGAGGAATATTGACCTCACTGAGACATATTTATTCTGCCCACCTGGACGGTTTTGCTGTTCAGGTGGGTCACAAACACCGAATCTCCTTCTCTCCTATCTCTCTGGCTCTCTCTTAGATTCCCTACTACACCTTACTACTCTATCCTTACAGCTACCTGAAGTGACATATCAGACGTAGGTTCATAAATTGTAAAAAATCTTTCATATCCATTCTTAGTTGTAATTTCAGGTGTGGGGTACCGTCTCACTCTGGACCTGTCCAATGGCCTATTCGGCACTAGGCAGAACACCAAAGCTGGTGTCTCATAACATACAGGGATTGAACATTCCTGAGAAGCGAGCCACTCTACTCCGCAAATTAAAGAAAGGTAAGCCAAAGATTGTCTTCTTGCAGGAGACCCATTTTAAGACGCACCATGTTCCCAGGCTCACCGACTCCTACTTCACCGATGCACATCATTCCACGAATGACACCTCCAAATCTAAAGGGGTATCCATCCTGTTAAGCAAGGATGCCTCATTCGAAATCACAGACAAGCTGACAGATATAGGAGGGAGATACATCTTTCTTAAGGGAACTCTCTCGGGTATACCCACCACATTGGCTAATGTGTATTTCCCCAACTCAGGACACCTAGCATTCTGCAGGGGACTGGTGAGAGACTTACTGGGCTTCAGTGCAGGCCGCCTAATTCTGGGTGGAGATTTTAACATTCCCCTAGACCCACTATTAGACACTTCCACTGGGAAGACATTCATTACCTTCCAAATCCTAAAACAAATCAAGAAACTCACCTGGAACTTGTGGACACTTGGCGATATTTACACCCCGACGAGAAAGACTTTTCCTTTTTCTCAGTACCTCACAATCGCCATTCAAGGATTGACTACATATTCATTACACAACGAGACCTCCACACAGTTACAGAGGCTAGAATAGGGATCCAGTCAATCTCAGACCACACGCCTACTTCCATAGACATTGATCCAACTACAGACACTAGGGGTTCCGCACAATGGAGACTAAATTCTTCCTTATTGACGGACCCAGTCCTGCTACCGCAAATATACGCATCTTTGAAGGAATTCTTCGCCCTTAGCACAACGCCCGACATGACACCACTGACTATATGGGAGGCCCACAAGTGCACCATAAGGGGGCTATTAATGAGATTAAGTGCCCAAAGAAAAAGAGAAAGGGACACTGAAACCCAAGCATTAACACAAAGAATTAGACATGGGAACTGTCAAAAAATTTGTTTCGTTTCGTTTCGTCCCGTTTCGTATATAAAAAAATTCGTAATTCGTGTACGAAATTCCGTTCGAATTCGTACGAAATACGAAATTCGGACGAATCGTAATTTTTTTTTCGAATCGTTAGTAAAGTTACGAATCGTTACGAATCGTTACGAATCGTTAACGCGGCTAATGAATTGTCGGTTCTCATAACACAGAGAACAATTCGAATCCAACTACAAATATCGAATTTCAATTTCAAGTTACGAATCGTTACGAATAGTTACGAATCGTTAGTAAATCCAACTACAAATATCGAATTTCAACTAATATGAAAGAAATTATAATAGCGGATATAACGAATGCTTTGAATGCTTCAAATTAATTCGAGATTCAGTATATCTAATAGAGAACTGTTCCTGCACAAAGTGTCATTTTTGCAGGAAAAAAAGCTATTTAAAAACACTTGCGGCTAATAAAAAGTCGGCTACGTAACACAGAGAACAGTCATTCATCGATTAAAAAAAAAAAAAAAAAAAGCGTGGGGGTCCCCCCCAATTCAATAACCAGGCCCTTCAAGTCTGGTATGGATATTAAGGGGGACCCCAGCCAAAAAAAAAAAAAAAAAATGGCGTGGGGTCCCCCCCCAAATATCCATACCAGACACTTCAGGTCTGGGATGGATTTTAAGGGGAACCCCTGCCAAAAAAAAAAAAATGGCGTGGGGTCCCCCTCAAAATCCATACCAGACCCTTTATCCGAGCACGCAACCTGGTAGGCCGCAGGAAAAGAGGGGAGGACGAGAGCGGCCCCCCTCCCGCCTGAACCATACCAGGCCACATGCCCTCAACATTGGGAGGGTGCTTTGGGGTCCCCCCCAAAGCACCTTGTCCCCATGTTGATGAGGACAAGGGCCTCATCCCCACAACCCTGACCGGTGGTTGTGGGGGTCTGCGGGCTGGGGGGCTTATCGGAATCTGGAAGCCCCCTTTAACAAGGGGACCCCCAGATCCCGGCCCCCCCCTGTGTGAAATGGTAAGGGGGGTACAAAAGTACCCCTACCATTTCACCAAAAAAGTGTCAAAAATTGTAAAAATGACAGGAGACGGTCTTTGACAATTCCTTTATTAAAATCTTCTTTCTTCTGGTCTTCCTTTCTTCATCTTCTCCTTCCGGCATCTCCTTCCATCTTCTTCTTCCTCCGATGCGCTTCTTCTTGCTCCGGTCTTCTCGTCCTTCTCGTCCGGCATCGGCGTCGGCGTCTGTTCTCGCGGGCCGCTCCTCGCAATGGGAGGCTCCCGCTGTGTGAGGCTTCGCTCCGGTCTATAACGGAGGGCACCTGGTAACCCCGCCCCCTCTGACGCACGGGGACGTCATGGGGACTTCCCTATGGCTTTCCCCATGACGTCACAGGGGGGGCGGGTCACCAGGTGCCTTTGTTATAAAAGACCTGTCAGCCGGAGCGAAGCCTCACACAGCGGGAGCCTCCCATTGCGAGGAGCGGCCCGCGAGAACAGACGCCGACGCCGATGCCGGACGAGAAGGACGAGAAGAACGGAGCAAGAAGAAGCGGATCAGAGGAAGAAGAAGATGGAAAAAGATGGAAGAAGATGCCAGAAGGAGAAGATGAAGAAAGGAAGACCAGAAGAAAGAAGATTTTAATAAAGGAATTGTCAAAGACCGCCTCCTGTAATTTTTACAATTTTTGACACTTTTTTGGTGAAATGGTAGGGGTACTTTTGTACCCCCTTACCATTTCACACAGGGGGGGGCGGGATCTGGGGGTCCCCTTGTTAAAGGGGGCTTCCAGATTCTGATAAGCCCCCCGCCCGCAGACCCCCACAACCACCGGGCACGGTTGTGGGGACGATGCCCTTGTCCTCATCAACATGGGGACAAGGTGCTTTGGGGGTCTCAGACCCCCAAAGCATCCTCCCAATGTTGAGGGCATCAGGCCTGGTACGATTCATGCGGGAGGGGGGGCCGCTCTCGTCCCCCCTCCTTTCCTGCGGCCTGCCAGGTTGCGTGCTCGGATAAGGGTCTGGTATGGATTTTGAGGGGGACCCCACGCCATTTTTTTTGGCTCGGGTTCCCCTTAAAATCCATCCCAGACCTCAAGGGTCTGATATGGATTTTGAGGGGGACCCTACGCCATTTTTATTTTTTTTTTGGCTGGGGTTCCCCTTAATATCCATCCCAGACCTGAAGGGCCTGGTTATTGAATTTGGGGGGACCCCCATGCATTTTTTTTATAAATGACTTCAATGAATGACTGTTCTCTGTGTTACGGATCCGACAATTCATTTGCCGGCAATAGCCGCAAGTGATTTTAAATAGCTTTTTTTTCCTGCAAAAATGACACAGGAACAGTTCTCTATATTAGATATACTGAATCTCGAATCATTGGAAGCATTCGTTATATCTGCTATTATAATTTCTTTCATATTAGTTGAAATTAGATATTTGTTAGTTGTTGTATTCGAATTGTTCTCTGTATTACGGGAAGCGGCAATTAGCCGCGAGTGATTTTAAATAGCTTTTTTTTCCTGCAAAAATGACACATTGTACAGAGACAGTTCTAAGAACGGGAAACATGCCCCCCCTTCACAGGCATACTATATATATATATATATACTATATACTCTATAGTATGCCTCTGAAGGGGCGCATGTTTCCCGTGCTTAGAACTGTCTCTGTACAATGTGTCATTTTTGCAGGAAAAAAAAGCTATTTAAAATCACTCGTGGCTAATTGCTAATTGCCGGGTACTTTTGTACCCCCTTACCATTTCACACAGGGGGGGCCGGGATCTGGGGGTCCCCTTGTTAAAGGGGGCTTCCAGATTCCGATAAGCCCCCCGCCCGCAGACCCCCACAACCACCGGCCAGGGTTGTGGGGAAGAGGCCCTTGTCCTCATCAACATGGGGACAAGGTGCTTTGGGGGGGACCCCAAAGCACCCTCCCAATGTTGAGGGCATGTGGCCTGGTACGGTTCAGGCGGGAGGGGGGGCCGCTCTCGTCCCCCCCTCTTTTCCTGCGGCCTGCCAGGTTGCGTGCTCGGATAAAGGGTCTGGTATGGATTTTGAGGGGGACCCCACGCCATTTTTTTTTTTTGGCCGGGGTTCCCCTTAAAATCCATCCCAGACCTGAAGGGTCTGGTATGGATATTTGGGGGGGACCCCACGCCATTTTTTTTTTGGCTGGGGTCCCCCTTAATATCCATACCAGACCTGAAGGGCCTGGTTATTGAATTTGGGGGGACCCCTACGCTTTTTTTTTTTATATCAATGAATGACTGTTCTCTGTGTTATGGAGCAATAGCCGCAAGTGATTTTAAATAGCTTTTTTTCTGCAAAAATGACACTTTGTCATTCGAATCATTCAAATTCATTCGAATTCATTCGTTATATCTGCTATAATAATTTTTTTCGAATTAGTTGAAATTCGATATTGGTAGTTGGATTTGAAGAATTTGGAGCTGAAATTCGTAAACGGAATTTTTCCTGTAAAAATGACACTTTGCCATTCGAATCCATTCGAATTCATTCGAATCATTCGTTATATCCGCTATAATAATTTCTTTCATATTAGTTGAAATTCGATATTTGGTAGTCGGATTCGAATAAATTCGGCGACGAAATTCATAAACGGAATTTCGTATTCCGTACGGAATTCGTATTCAAAAAAATTCGTACTACGGATTCGTAAATTCGTACGAATTTCGAAAAATTCGTACGAATTACGAATTCGTACGAAACGAATCGCACATGTCTACAAAGATTCAGGTTCCTAGAATCACTCCACAAACAGTCCTTATCCATACGCTCTGCTACGGAACTCCTTAAGACCAGGAAAGCTCTCCAACAACTTCTAGACGCCAAGACCAAACGTATCCTTTTTTTTAAGAAAAAGGTATACTATGAACATGGTGACAAAGCAGGGCACATGCTGGCAAGGGCATTAAAAGACTTAACAACCAGAAACACAATCCTGGGCATTCGAGACAAGGACGGTCACCTGGATAGGACAACTGACAAAATAGCTCAACATTTTCAGGAATATTACACCAACTTGTATAATCTACCCCGTCACATAGACCTCCTGACCTCCACGGACATAGACTCCAGGTGATTCAGGAATTCCTTAAAGACTCCGACCTACCTTCACTACAACTTGACGACTCTTCTGAATTAGATAGGCCCATAGACCAGTCAGAGATTAAGTTAGCCATAAAGGAATTAAAAACCAACAAAAGTCCCGGCCCAGATGGCTATACGGCCATTTATTACAAGACATTTGCAGACACACTGACCCCCCATCTGCAAACGGCCTTTAACTCCCTTGCAGATGGGCGGCCAGTTTCCCCTGACTTTTTATCAGCTTATATCACTGTACTACCTAAACCTGACAAGGTTTCACAATGCTCTAGTTATAGTTATATATATACCAATTTCGCTACTGAATCTAGACGTCAAACTTATGGCGAAAAGCATCTCCACAAGACTGAAACCCCTACTACATAAACTGATTGGCCCTGACCAGGCAGGTTTCATGCCTGGTAGAGAGGCCAGAGACAATGTCACCAAGGCTCTTAATTTGATTCATGTTGCCCATGAACAAAAGATCGAGGGTCTTCTCCTGTCCACTGATGCGGAGAAGGCCTTCGATCGAGTAGCCTGGGATTACATGTTTGAAACCTGTAAACAAGCAGGATTAGGCCCGAAGATGCTCAACTGGATCTCATCCCTGTACCAACACCCGTCAGCTAAACTTAAAATTAATGGTACACTGTCTAACAAGGTAGATATAAAAAATGGAACCAGGCAGGGGTGCCCCCTATCCCCAATACTCTTCATCATCACACTAGAGCCATTCATAAGGAAAATCCTGGCAAACCGCGCAATACACGGATTCCGGGTAGCTGGAAGGGAATACAAGTTGGCAGCTTATGCCGACGACCTTGCGTTCTTTTTGACAGACCCCCACATCTCCATTCCCTCCCTCATGAAGGAATTCACCTCCTATAACTATGTCTCTAACCTTAAGATCAACTACACCAAGTCGGAAGCGCTGAATATTACGCTCCCTGACACTACTTTGAAAGCCACCATGGACAATAGCTCCTTTAAGTGGGTCACCAAAGCGGTCAAGTACCTGGGGGTCTGGCTGACACCCAGGATTAATGATATCTTTGCGCACAACTTTGTACCACTGCTCAAATCGATTGATGAGGACTTATGCCGTTGGCACGCCAAACTCTTTTCCTGGTTTGGCAGGGCAGCCATATGCAAAATGGTCGTCTTGCCAAAAGTGCTATATCTATTATGCCCTCTGCCCATTAAAATTCCACAAAGCTTTTTTAGATCACTCCAGGCTACTCAAATGAGATTTATTTGGGCACACAAAACACCTCGTATTAAAATCTCATTACTCACAAGAGCCAAGGCACTGGGAGGCATGGGCGTGCCAGACTACAAAACATACTATTATGCCACACATATTGCAAGAATCTTAGACTGGCACTGCCATGCAGAACTGAAAGACTGGGTGTGTCTTGAAAATGTTTCAAGCCCGATTCCCTTAAAATACTCACCTTGGATCCTACCAAGCAAGTACCCAGCCGGACTGAGGAATCACCCCCTGATAGGGACCACCTTGGGTATCTTCCATCTCCTCGCTAAACAAAAAAAGCCCTTTTTTTTCTCACTAGGTCCCTTGACCCCATTGCTAGATAACCCAGATTTCCCACCAGGCATAGGAAATAGACAACTACAACTAAATGATAAACGCTCACCACTTCTTGCTTCCCACTGCCTTAATGGTGGAGCTAATAAAAGATTTCTCGGATCTTAAAGCGGGACTGTACTGAAAATTTTTTTTTTAAAAGCCAGCAGCTACAAATACTGCAGCTGCTGACTTTTAAAAAATGGACACTTACCTGTTCCAGGGTCCAGCGGTGTCGGCAGCAGAGGCCGATCGATCGCTCGGCTCTCTGCTGTAGCCGGCGCCATTCTCGGTGAGGGAATCAGGAAGTGGCTTCACTTCCCGATTCCCTACTGCGCATGCGCGAGTCACGCGGCGCAATGAGAATCTTCAGCGCTGTCTGCCGGGACACGTGTGTGTCCAGGCAGACAGCGCCGGGACAGGAACTTGCATAAACTCTCGTGGGAGTTTATGCCGGAAGTGGGTGCAGATACCTGTCTTAGACAGGTATCTGCACCCCCCTCCCCCCTGAAAGGTGCCAAATGTGACACCAGAGGGGGGGAGGGTTCCGAAAAGCGGGAGTTCCACTTTAGGGTGGAATCCCGCTTTAAGATAGATAAAAATATACCATCCTTGCCTCTCTGGACATATTTCCAGATCCGCACATACATTCACAAACCCACACGGAAGAAGCACTTTACCAGGGCCCTCTCGGTTATGCAGTCGGTGTGCCTAAAAGGGGAACAGGTGCCCAAAACTACCTCAACGGCCTATGAATGGCTGCAGCATATGGATACGCTTGCACGGGACAGGTTCAGAGAGAGATGGTCAGCTGCCCTAAACATGGATATCACGGACGCTCAATGGGAGAGAGCTTGCATAATGGCACACAAATGCTCGATCAGCACAAGGTCACAGGAAACGGCATATAAAATCCTCACTCACTGGTATGCTACCACAGTGAAGATTCACAAATGGTACCCTCAATCTGATGACACTTGTTGGCGATGCGGTGAGGGAAGGGGCACTCTATTCCACATTTGGTGGCAGTGTGAAAAGCTGGCACCATTCTGGAATACAGTGACCGAGCTGATCTATAGAATCACAGAGACTAGACTTGTTCTGAACAACTGAATAAAAATTGCCTCTCCAAACACTTACTGAATGCAGCCAATTCACTCATTCCGCTACATTGGAAAGCCACTTCAGTGCCTACGGTGAAGGAGTGGCTACACAAAATCTCCCATTTTTGTGAAATGGAAGATACTAAAGCCCAATCTGAGGAAAATGCTGAGCGTTATCTCAAAACATGGTCTCCCTGGTTCAGCTTTAGACTCTCCCAAGAATATATAACATTAACTGAGTAGGATTTGAGGTCCAATTACCCACAGAAATACTATACGGTCAACAGGATGAAAACAACACGCTTCTTTTGTACTGTTATGCCGCGTACACACGTGCAGACTTTTGCCGGCGGACCTAGTCCAGCGGACAATCCGCCGGACTTTCCAGCTGGGTCCGCCGGACTTTCCGAGCGTGTGGACTTGCCCACACACGTGCGGACTTGCCCACACACTCACGGACTTCTCCGGCGGATAATCCGCCGGCCAAAGTCCGCGGGACTTTTGAAAATGAACGGACTTGCCCACACACGGAGCAGTCCGTTCATTTCGAACGTAACTTCAGGTACGTAGCTAGCGTAGGCAGTAAATGCCGGCGCGCTAGCTCTGTCACCTGGCATGGATTTAAAGGGAATCCCCACGCCGAAAAACGGCGTGGGGGTCCCCCCCAAATCCATCTCAGACCCTTATCCAAGCATGCAGCCTGGCAGGCCAGGAAAGGGGTGGGGACGAACGAGCACCCCCCCCCCCCCTGAGCCGTACCAGGCCGCGTGCCCTCAACATGGTGGGTGCCCTGGGGAAAGGGGGGCCGTGCGGCCCCCCCACCCCAAAGCACCTTGTCCCCATGTTGATGAGGACAAGGGCCTCTTCCCGACAACCCTGGCCGTTGGTTGTCGGGGTCTGCGGGCGGGGGCTTGTCGGAATCTGGGAGCCCCCTTTAATAAGGGGGCCCCCAGATCCCGGCCCCCCACCCTATGTGAATGAGTATAGGGGAAGATGTACCTCTACCCATTCACCTAAGGTGTAAAATGTAAAGTAAAAAAACACCCACACTTTTGAAAAAATAGTTTATTGCACTGCTCCGGGGGTCTTCTTCCTTCTTGGGGGTCTTCTCGCCGGACTCCCCCGCCATTTACCAAGCTCTTTTACCGAGCGGGGAAGTCCGGCTACCTTCTTCGTCGTCGCCGCCGTCGTCTGGGGGGTCTCGATCCGCCTTCGGGGGTCTTCCGGGGTCTTCCGGGGGTCTCTTCTGTTCTTGCGGCGGTCGTCGTCTTCCGCGCCGCCGGCGCCTTCTTCTTCTTCTTGTCCTTCTTCTTGTTCTTCTTCTTCTTCCGATGTTGACCCGATGCTCTCTCTGCCCGGAATGGCAGAGCCGCGCTGCGTTGGGACTTATATAGGGACATGGGGACAGGGTCACATGCTCATGTCACATGGTGACCCCGCCCCCCTGTGATGTCACAGTCCCGGAGGATGCTGGGACTGTGACATCACAGGGGGGCGGGGTCACCATGTGACATGAGCATGTGACCCTGTCCCCATGTCCCTATATAAGTCCCAGCGCAGCGCGGGGGTCCGGCGGACAAAGGCCGATCATGTGTACGCGGCATTACTTTTACCTATAAGACCATGCATACTGGTTATCTTGTTTTGACTGCAGTGGCGGATGGGGAGAGGCCTGATCCTGTTGTGGATTTATTAATGCTTTGATAAAATGACTATTTCTATTGTATATGTATAATGCCAAATCTCCTTACTCAAATTGAAGTAACTAGAGACCCCCCCTCCCATCGAGTGGGTTCAGGAGTCCAATACAAGACATCAACAGACAAACCTGGATGAAACTAGCTAAGACCCCTTAGATAAGAATCCTCCAATCTACACATGACAACACAGGCAGACCTGGATGAATATGACTGGGAGATGAAACACCTAGATAAGAGTCTTCCAATCCACAGATGACAACACAATTAGACTTTGAATATGTCTTTGCAAACAATGAGTCGTCTTCTTACTATAAAGGGGGCTATGTGCCCAGAGCAATAAAGAGGAAGTTTCACTTTGAACAGCGTGTGTCAGTGTGTATCTTCTACCATGCATGCATGAATATTTTGAAATTAGACCAGGTGCAGATAACTCGGTTCAGACATTTTAGTCTGAAGATCCATTACAACTTGTCCTCCAACGTGCGGGGCACTCGGGTTGTGAACCAGGACAGCCGACCAAGAGGCCACCGAGAGGGAACCACCACGGGCGGGGCAGAGCCTGATCAACTCTGATACGGTAATATATCACATTCATATCTTGCTAGTATATCCAGTTCCCGTGTGGGTCCATCTCTGTGTCCCTGTCGGCTGCTGAAGGTCACCAAAAGAAAGGTAATACTTGCCTGAGGTCCATTATATGAACCTGTATTCCGCTTATCTGCAGCCTGTATGACTCTGTGTTGTGTTGTATGACTCTGTGTTTGTGTTGTATGACTCTGTGTTGTGTTGTATGACTCTGTGTTGTGTTGTATGGGCCTGTAATTGTGTTGTATGAGTCTGTGATACATGATGTATGATGTTGAAGAATATTGACCCAGGTAGACGTTGTTAAACACCTTTAGTGTGGTGTAGTAAGGGGGCGTCAGGTAGACGTGGTTAAACCCCTTTAGTAAGGGGGCGTCAGGTAGACGTAGTTAAACCTCTTTAGGTAGCACCCACGAGGGGGCGTCAGGCAGATGGACGTTGGTAAACTCCTTCAGAAAGGCGTAAGTGTGGTGACGTTGGTAAACTCCTTAAATGTGTAAATTAGCATTTTCACCCACAAGGGGGCTTCAGCACTTCACCCAGGAGGGGGCATCAGGCTTCTGCGTGGTCATTATAAATCAAACATACACATCTATTACAATTCGCACAAATGTCATGTCATAACTGTGTTTGTGGTTTGATGTTCAGCATTTCTTGAAGGAGGTTGGAAAGTGAAAAGTTGAAAACCTCATTGTTAAATATTAACTGCTGTACTTCTTATCTGTCTGTTAAATGTCTTGTTGAGGGAAGTGAGCGGTCACACACTACCCGACCCGTATTCTGTGGCCGTCTCGGACGGGCAGAACGAGTCTACGTTTTGGGAAGACGCACCAGGGGCGACCCAGGTGGCAGTCGAACATTGTAGACAAAACCTCTCTTTATCTTACTATCTGTTTTGTCCTCGTTAACTTGAGATTGGGATATAGTCTGAACCGGTACCAGGTGACGAATAGAGGAATTGCCAGACCCTTTCAGAAACCAAGGCAACCTCATGACCCGTCAAAAAAACCTGAGCAGATACATAAATATCCCACTCATCAAGACAGAAATAATGGGGCATAAATTGATTAAGCCAGAGAAAGGAAAACTCGCCTGTGACTTGGTCACAGAGAGAGAGGGGGGGAATTATGTTAAGAAAGCAAAAAAATTAGCTAAGATCTGTAGCATCATCATTCCTCCAGGGGGTAGATTGCAGCCGGAGGAATAGCAGAAAATACTGACGGATAAACGGGGGGTGTTATCTGACAATGGTTTATTAAAAACTGCAGAGGTTTGGTTCAATGTGGCAAGAGCAATCCAAAGGGAGAACTGGGTAGAACAGGAAACCTAGCAGGGGGGTAATGTTGTATATGTGTACCATGAAGGAAAAAGTGTCCCTGATACCCTACCTGAACCACCCCCATGCAAGGGGAAGAGGGCTGAGCCTAAAAACACACCAACACCAAACCCCTGTACCCTGTGTTGAATACTAATGGTTCGTATTTTAGTCCAAACACCCCCGTAACTTTAATGCCAAGCTTGAACGAGTCTGTGACGGGGGGATCTGCAGCTGGCAGCAACCAAGCCACTGCGTCGCCTCCCATTGCCCAGCTTCTAGACAGCGCAATTCGTGTCTTGCCCACAACACAGAACCCGTTCATTGGCACACCACTAGCTGTAAACATCCCCAACCAGCCAGGCCCCCTCCAACACCCGCCAGCCCCAGTAGTAATGAGCGGCATTAGAGCAGTGGAAGGTGCCCCAATAATGTACGTTACCTTTACCCCGCCCCAAGTAATGTCATTGGTAAATAACCTGCCTGACCCGGAAAATAAGCCAATGCCCTTTTATTGTATGCATAATACAGGTACAGCGTATCTATGCTGTGGCTTGGAGGGACCTGTACAAAAAGCAGGTGACGCCTCCTGGCCTATCATGGAGAAAAATTTGTATGTATGTAGAACATTTAATGACACTGACTATAAATCAGACCTAGAATTCTGTGACCAATTACACAATTGGGCTAAGGACAAGTTGGCAGACCAGGCCACAACTTTACAAAACATAACACAGGGTAAGACAGAAACTGTTGAGAAATACCATGCCAGGTTAGTACAGACATTTACTGACCTAGATTTTAATATGCACATGAAGGCATATGCACAAATGCTCTCAGCAGCGTTTGTCACAGGCCTAAAAGACTCCATAAAAAAGAGGTTGCTGGTATCTTGACCCAAATCTCGTATGATTGCCCTAGACTCACTTTTATTGGTAGCAAAGGGGTTAGAATCCAGTCAGAATATCAAGAAAATTACTCATCTCAGGATGACCTCTGACACCCAATACCCGCCTCCCCAGCAGAGACCCCTGCACCTCTACTTTAACTGTGGACGCCAGGGTCACTTTAGGAAAGAATGCAGAGCACCCAGATGACAAAGACCCCAATGGGGTCCAGACAGTCTACTCCGATCCCAAGGAAACCCCATTACCCATTAAAAGCCCTCACAAACCAGGCTAATTTCCTCTCAAAGAGAAGCCTTAGGCAAAGAAAGGAACCCTAATCCCTTGTACTAGCCTGTGCAATATACCCCTATTCCTGGTCAAAAAGAAAAATGTTTGAAAAATCCTTTTCACTATGAGAGGCAACACGCTTCAGCTGTGCTCCTCACCCCCACCCTTGCATTTCACTGCAGAGAGTGAGGTGGCCCCCTCCCTTCAAATTTCTGTGTGAAAGAATGTCTGTGAAGAGATGTTAACTGTTGACAAACTGTGAAATTACTAGGATAAAATGTGATATTTATATGTGTGGTATATATAAGACTGGATTGATTTAGTTATTATTCTAGCAGGCTACAATAATAAAGGTTGTGCAAGTTGAGAAAAATAGTAGTTAGACAAGGAAACAGTACAAAAGAGAAGATATGTTTAGAATGGATGTTATGAGGAAATATGCAAATGTTAATGAAAGAAAAGGCTGAAAATGTTTTGATTACTTCAAATATGACAAAGACCACTCAAAAGAAATAGTTAATAGAAGAGATGGAGAGTTTTCTGCAGGAAAATAAGTCTCCTAACGAAAGTTGCAGAGTAATAGGCAGTGGAAAAAAAAAAAAATCCTATTTAGCAGCATGGAGAAATCTAGTCATTTCATGTGAAATTAAATATGGAAACGCTTACTTGCCCATCATGGAGAAAAGTCTCTGTGATGAAAGGATTGTCGATGACAATACCTTTAATTATGGTGTGGAATTCTGTGAGTAACTGTGCGAGTGGGCAAGGGGCAGACTGGCTGATCAAGCTACAGGTATCCAAGATGTTAGAAAAGTTTTTCACCAGACTGTCACAAGTTTTTTCAGATTTGGGATTCATCACCCATATTATGGCACACAGGCGGATGCTCTCTTCAGCCTTTATGGCAGGCCTCAAGGAGTTAACCCGAAAAGGCCTCACCATGGCCCAACCGGAGTACAGTGTGCAGCAGCAACAATATCAAAACCCTGGACGTCCCACCCGGAAAACCTGGATCTCCTGTGCTAGGAATTTGGCAAGCCTGTGTCACTAACCCATGCCAGGGCAACCGATTCAAAGAACTCAGAAGGCCCATTAGGGAGGGTGACCCTACCCATTGAGGGACATCAACCACTTTCTTAAGCGACACAGGTGCAGCCAAAAGTGTGATTAGAGAAGAGGATTTACCTGACCACTCCTACCTTTCCGATATTGACATATCTTGTGTGGGCATAGATGGAACTCTCAGAACTAACGAGTTGACCCGCCCCCTACAAGTTGGAAAGTACCCAGACCTTCTGGCTCGATTTGTTGTGTTTCTCACCTGTCCACTCAATCTCTTGGGAGCAGATGTACTATCCAGACTTCAGGCTTCTAATGTCTTCTCTGAAGATGGATCTGTTACCGTCTCTTCTCCACTGGGCTTTAGCTGAGGATGAAGGACACATTTAAAGATGCCACCAGTCATGGTGAGGTTGAAACTTGGAGCTCCCCTACCCCGGAAGCCACAATACCCTCTAAAGTTAGCCCAATCTGCAGCTATTTCACAGCATGTCAGGGCCCTCGTGTCAAATGGAGCCCTGATACCCTGTACATCTCCACACTACACACCTCTGTTCCCTGTAAATAAGAGAACCCCTAAGGGAGAACCAGACAAGTACAGAATGGTCCAGGACCTCTGAGCAGTTAATGAAGCTACAGTCCGGAAGCCTCCTTACTGATGCAACCCCTTTATGATGCCCTGAAATCTGACCCCTTCCAAAAGTCCTCAGAGGCAATATCCAACTTCAAGGCCCTCAAACAAGCCATTTCATGAGTTCCAGTTTTAAGGGCTCCCGGACTACGAAAAGATGTTCAAACTCTTTGTATCCGAACGTCTGGGGCATTACTGCCATACTCGACCAGATCCAGCCGAAACATCTGTCCACTGCCAGACATTTGAGATTCTAATGTTCCCTCCTTCAACCGGACAACATTACTCTATTACGTTGTCAAACGCTGAACACTTCAACCCTTTTTTTCCACTTCCCGAGGGGGGAATAGAAGAGGAGCCGGGTCTACCCTAGGATTCTACCCCATGATTGTTTTCAATTAATGCGGCTGGAAATCGCACATCTCCCCAACGTGAGTGAAATACAACTGCAGAATCCAGATCTAACACGGTTCTCTGAAGCCTTACCACCGGGGATGTCTGCACAGGAGACAGAGCTGCAAGCACTCACTGCAGCATGTAAACTGGCAGAGGGAAAAAGAGCCAACATTCTTTCAGCATTGCCAATGACTTTGATGTTCCTGACAGCAGCAGATAAGGATAAAAAAAAAACTCTCGGACGACCAATTGTTGGACGTTTGGAGGATCCAGCATCCACAGATAAGAGACTATTCGTTTTTTTCCCCCGTCCACCAGACGTACTCCCGCCTGGATCACATTTTAATAGAACATGGCATACTAGATAGGGTTAAGGACTCAGAGATAGGAATAGCTTCTCTTTCGGATCACGCGCCGGTCCTCATGGGGCTCGGGTTCCCTGAATATAAACAATCCCCAGGTGGATGGATACTCAACCCAGAACTACTACACGACGAAGAAATTAGAGACTATATTAGAAAGGAACTGGAGTGGTTTTTCCAATCCAACGATAACGGGGAGGTATCAGAGGCCCAACTATGGGACGCCCATAAAGCGTTCGTAAGGGGGCTCCTGATTGCAAAAGGCGCATGGAGAAAAAAAGAGAGGATGAGAAAAACACAAGCATTGGTGGCTGAGATCAAAACCCTCGAGCAAAAACACAAAGGTGGGGGGGCACTAACTCAGGGCATATATTTAGAGCTCATGGAAAAGAGAGAAGAATTAAAAGATATAGCCGAGCAAGAAATCAGACAGAAGTTCAATAAGATGGCAGGGGAACAGTACGCTTGGGGTAACAAGCCGGGGAGATACTTAGCAAGAAAGCTACAAAAAAAGAAAACCAGAAATTTCATTGAAAAAATTCAAACAAGAAACGGGGAGATGAAGTTTACCCCTAGAGAAATAGCATCTACATTCGGCGAATACTATAGAGAACTGTACGAGGTGAAAACCAAGGGAAAAAATGACAGAGAGGACAAGAGCAGGAATAGTAGCGAGTTTTTAGAGAGGGCAGAGTTAACTGCTCTAAGCGGGGAAGAGAGAGAGGAGCTTGAAAGACCGATAACCGAGGAGGAGATCCTAGCAGCCATCGCCAACTCACCAATAGGGATGAGCCCGGGCCCGGACGGTTTTACGACCTTATATTATAAAACGTATAAGGATATCCTCATCCCGAGAATGCAGCGATACATGAACGGGTTGGGGATAGACTTTGACCTGAGCGAGGAGGCCTTAAAAGCCACGATCACCCTCTTGAGGAAGGATGGGAAGGATGGATCAGTGTGCTCAAATTATAGGCCTATCTCATTGCTGAACTGCGATACAAAACTATACGCCAAGATTCTGGCAGATCGAATAAAGGGGCATTTGGGCACACTGATCCACCCAGACCAGGTGGGTTTTGTCCCGGGTAGAGAAGGGAGGGACAATGGGATCAGGACATTGCTGGCTATGCAGCAGATGAGAGATTCTAGAACCCCCAGTCTACTTCTCTCAATCGATGCAGAAAAAGCATTTGACAGGGTAGACTGGGGGTTCATGTTCAAAACATTGGAGAGGATGGGCTTTGGCCCGAGAATCATCCAAAAAATCAAGGCCCTGTATACCCACCCGAAAGCAAACATCAAGGTAAACGGAACGGTATCCGCTGAGTTTGAAATGTTCAACGGTACCAGGCAGGGGTGTCCTCTGTCCCCCCTCCTGTTCATTCTATCCCTGGAACCACTGTTATCTACAATTCGCGGAAATAGGGGGGTAGAGGGCTGTAAAGTCGGTAGCGAGGAGCACAAACTGGCGGCCTTCGCGGACGATGTTCTTTTCTACATTAGTTCACCCCAGAAATCTGTCCCCATTCTCCTCAAAATTTTAAAAGATTATGGGAAATTAACGAATTTTAGAATCAACATTACAAAAACGTCTATTCTTAATATTAATCTGAGTAACAGCGAGAAACAGAACGTTCAGAAAATAGCCAGCTTTGTCTGGAAGAAAAGGATAAAATATCTGGGAATAGAGCTGGCCAACAACCCAAGGAAAATTTATAAAATAAACTATATACCGCTCCTTGAGGACATAAAAAAAAAATGCCAAGACTATAAGGGAAAAAGCCTTTCCTGGACAGGCAGGATCAACACGGTAAAAATGATGATCTTGCCTGTCATAACATACAAATTCCAGATGCTTCCCCTCCCTCTACCAAAAAATTACCTGGGAAAGCTAAGAGCCATAATAATGAATTTCATATGGAACTCAAAAAAACATAGAATCTCTCTCCAAATTCTAAAACAAGACAAAAACCTGGGTGGCCTGGCGGTCCCAGACATAGAAAGCTACTACCAAGCCATAGTACTACTGAGAATTTCAGAATGGTGCAAAATAGGGAACACTAAGAGATGGGTTAGTATAGAAGAAGCACTGAGTAAAGTTAATCTGGGAAAGATGGTGTGGAATCCCCCGAAATTTAGGTCACTGGGTGAGAATACACACATAATCACAAGCACTACTTTGAAAATCTGGGATAAGACTTATAAAATATTTAACAAGACATACAACTCACCACTTATAGCACTTAAAAATAATCCGATGTTCCCGCCAGGGATCAAGGAAATGGGGGGCGAATGGATTAGTAATGATGGCACTAGGTTGGGGGAAATTATTTCCAAGGGGAAAGTTATGGCACTGCACGAGTTACAGACAAATAAGGCACTCTCCATAAATGGCTGGCGGTATCGTCAGCTAATTCATTTTGTGGGCTCTCTTCAAGGCCCACTAAGGGGGGCTGAGGATCTAACAAAATTTGAGAAAGTATTCACGGCAGAATGTTCTAAAAAAAGAATTTCCAGAATCTATAAATTGCTTCTGGAAAAAGATAGAGCTGAGATACCGCCCTACCTTATCAAATGGGAGAATGAACTAGGAACACAATTAGAAGTAGGCACAAGCAAAAGGATTTTAAAATTAGCGCACGGGTCTGCTGTAGATGTGAAAACGGCGGAAACAAATTTTAAGTGCATGGCTAGGTGGTACAGAACCCCCGACAGGGTTAGTAATTTCCAGGCGGATGTATTAGCAAACTGTTGGAGGGGATGCGACCAAAGGGGTACAATGGGTCACCTATGGTGGAAGTGCCATAAAATCCAAAAATTCTGGGAGACTATCTTAAGAGTGATAAAAGAAATCACAACGATCGAGGTGAAAAATGACCCCTGGGTAGTCTTGATGCATGCCACATCCATGGGAATTAGGCAATATAAAGACACATTGATCCCACATTTGCTCAATGCGGCGAAAAAGGTAATCCCGAAGAGGTGGAGGGACAAGGAATGCCCCCCCTTATGGGAATGGGTAGATGCGGTCGAATCTACATACATGTTGGAATGTGTACTGAATTTTAGAGAAGGGGACAGAGAGGCTACGAGGGCCAGATGGGAGAGTTGGAGAAAATTCAAGAGGTCTTGGAGCCTCAGGGAGGAGAATTCAGCCTTGACATTAGAAGAGCCCGAGGGGGATAGAAGCAATAGACTGATTTAGCCGTGGAACAGCAGTCCCCACGGGCACACAAGGACTTAGGCGAGAGGATTAACAAACAATAAGGAAAACGACGTCCTAGCAGCGGATAGGGAGGGGGGGATGGGTAGGGGGGGGTCGAGGGGATAAGGAAAAATAATAAAGCTGGCAAGGGAGACGTGCCGGGGGTAAAGAGCCTGAAGGGCAGGGGATGCGCGGCTAGACCCAAGGGTCCGGCTTGCGTGAGTGGTCAGGGAAACCCTATGTATTCTACCCCATGATTGTTTTCAATTAATGCGGCTGGAAATCGCACATCTCCCCAACGTGAGTGAAATACCCCTGCAGAATCCAGATCTAACACGGTTCTCTGAAGCCTTACCACCGGGGATGTCTGCACAGGAGACAGAGCTGCAAGCACTCACTGCAGCATGTAAACTGGCAGAGGGAAAAAGAGCCAACATTCTTTCAGCATTGCCAATGACTTTGATGTTCCTGACAGCAGCAGAAAACACAGTTCAGCTATCAAAGACCTGATGGACGCCTTACTTCTCCCAACCCAAGTGGCTATTCTAAAGGTAAAAGCACACAGCAAACTGAACTCAAAGGAAAACCGAGACAATCATCTAGCCGATTCAACTGTCAAATAGGCAGCCAGCGTGAAGTGGAAAGTAGAGTGGAAGAAGACCACCCCGTGCTTGCCCTACAGACTCTCCCAGTGGACAGAGTTTATCTGAAAGAACTACAGGAAGCAGCAAGTCCGGATGAAAAGGAAAACTGGAAGCAGAGGGGAGCAACCCTCAAGGATGAACTATTTGAGTGCAACAAGAAACCTTACTTACCCAGGAATATTTACTCTGCGGTGGTACAATGGGCACATGGAGCTGTCCATCGGTCAAAGACTCTTATGAATTCCCTCATTAACAAATTCTATGTAGCTGCAGGAATCAGTCCACTGACTAGCAACTTCTGTAAGTCATGCACCATTTGTGAGAAGTGTAACCCGGGATACAGAGAATACCCTTGTATCCTTTCCAGCGGATACAAATTAACCACATCCAAATGCCAAAGAGTGGATGATTTGAGTACGCCTTAGTAGTTTCACACAGCCTACCACCCCCAGAGTAGTGGGAAGGTAGAAAGAATGAATGACACATTAAAGACTTGAATGTTAAAAATGGCCCAAGAGACTAGTATGCATTGGCCAGACAGCTTGCCCAGTGCCCTGTTCAGCATCAGATACACACCAAGGGGAGAACACTCCCCTACCCCCTCATGAGATTTTGTTTAGTTTAGCCCCTAGACTTGGTTGTTATTATTCAAAACAGTTACAATTGCAATCTGATGTATTGACTAAATATGTGACCGCATTGTCTCGTGAATTAACCCATATCCATGCACAAGTGTTTCTTCCATTCCAGACCCAGACTCAGACACAGGAACCCACAAGCTGCTGCCCGGAGACTGGGTACTAATAAAAAAGTTTATAAGAAAACACTCACTGGAACCAAGATTCGACGGACCATTCCAGGTTCTGATAACTACTGCCACCTCCGTTAAAGTCGCAGGAAAGAACTCCTGGATCCACGCTTCCCATTGGTTCCAACCCCTGAAGACAAGTCCCAGGCTACACCAGGATGACAGTGCTACATATCCTTTTTTTGGTGGGGCTGGTGGGAACTCAACAAGTGGCCATCATAAAAAAAGAGGGTATTACACAATTTTGGTACAACTCATCCAACACACACGTGGGCACTTTTGCTTTTGATTACTGCAATATAGCCTCCAGTTCCTTAGATGTTTTCTGGCAATGTCACTGGTATAACACCCTTGGACGCGGACCTCAGTTTGTATCCATATATATATGTGTCACAGATAGTTACTGGGGACAGAATTGTGACTATTGGGGGTCAGTAGGTTGGAATACAGGAGCAGACTGGGGGTACGAAACACAGAGTGCACGGAATAGAACAGATAAGAATGGGAAATCCTTGTTAAAAAGAATGACCCTGTTGAAACCAGGTACATGTAAATCCACTGGGAGAACAGGCTACAACATGCCCCTTACCCTGACTATAGAGAACCCTAGCCCTGTTGACACTGGTATATATGTGTTAGGAGCATGGATGTCAGAGGGTATGGGAGGGCCGCTGGGAAAGTTCCAACTAAAGGACATGTATAATTCGACAGACAGGCAATCGACCCAGTCAATCGCTAACACTCTCAGACCCTCCATCCGCACCCTAGGAGATATGGTAGCGGTGGCAAATCCCATTTTTCGGATCTTTCTAGCTATTATATTATGTCGTGTAATCCCGAGTGTAAACAAAATCCTAGGCAAAACAGTTGACCAAGCGACCCCAGTAATGATGCAGCAGGACGTGGAAGATGAGGACTTTAAAAAAGCCCTATAATTTATTACAGTCCCTCCCCATATCTACAAATTATAAGGTCATTTAGCCATAGGGATAGCATCTGACTTCCACATGTGCAAAGACTGTGGCAAGGGGGGTGATGGGCTAGCCATCACCCGTCTATTGTACAGCAAAAAAAAAGTTCCAAGGCACATGAGGACAGATAAGTTAGACCACCTACTAGGGACAGAATAGCAAATAGACATTTTAAGGGGGACTGTTGTGGATTTATTAATGCTTTGATAAAATGACTATTTCTATTGTATATGTATAATGCCAAATCTCCTTACTCAAATTGAAGTAACTAGAGACCCCCCCCCCCCTCCCATCGAGTGGGTTCAGGAGTCCAATACAAGACATCAACAGACAAACCTGGATGAAACTAGCTAAGACCCCTTAGATAAGAATCCTCCAATCTACACATGACAACACAGGCAGACCTGGATGAATATGACTGGGAGATGAAACACCTAGATAAGAGTCTTTCAATCCACAGATGACAACACAATTAGACTTTGAATATGTCTTTGCAAACAATGAGTCTTCTTCTTACTATAAAGGGGGCTATGTGCCCAGAGCAATAAAGAGGAAGTTTCACTTTGAACAGCGTGTGTCAGTGTGTATCTTCTACCATGCATGCATGAACATTTTGAAATTAGTCTGAATTTCATTTTAGTCTGAAGATCCATTACAATCCCTAGCCGAATAAAGGACTATCTAAATTCTCTAGCTTAACCCTACACACTTGGTAGACTTTGCAGGTTTACCTATCACAATGGGAGCCTGATAGGAATTCCCTTAACACATAATATGAGTCCTTTCGATATGGGTGGGGGCCACTTCTTCTACCCGCCAAACCTACCTATATTTATCTAACCTACCGTGTGCTTTAAACTGCATGTGTATTCTAACACTCTCTAACAGTGATATTTTTTTTTTTTTTGTTTTGTGTTTTTTTTTGGGGTATTGATCTCTCCATGTCCCTTCAGTCCATCCCCCTTCAGCAACAATCTCTACTTTCCCCGCGTCTCAGAGCCCTGAACCTGATCCTGGTAACCCATAAAACAAGGTATCCAATTAGGAATTCTCTGATGACCAACATATTATTTACTATAGACAGCATAGTACCAATCAGAGACATATGCAACTACCCGCCCCTACCCTTCCTACACCCCTCCCTGCACCCCAGATTGAACCCCACTAAAAAATGTAAAGCTTCATAAAAGGGTGGATGCAGACAGTTATCCCAATGATCGACATCCATGGTCCCTTAGAATCCCCTTCCTGTCAACAACGCTTATACCCATGCGACTATAAGTTTAACCATTTGACACGGTAATACCCGGGGGGACAACTTAATAAGAAAACTCATGCACCTGTTATCGAGTGCTTTCAGGGCTAAACTTTCTAGAGGGACTATTCGGGACCGGAAGCCCTCTTGGTTGAAGAGATTTGTTGTTTTATTTCTTTGTTTGTTAATGCTCTTACAAGGTCAATACAAGGTCTAATATTGTTATTTGGTTTGATATCTTAAAGAGGAAGTAAACCCTCATAAAAAAAAAAAAAAAAAAAAACCTGCAAGACAAAGGCATTATTAGCTGGTATGCATAGCATACTAGCTAATTATGTATCACTTACCTCAGATCGAAGCCCCAGCATCGGTCCACTTCTCCCCCTCCGACCGCCGACATGTTCTCCCCGAGTGACTTCCAAGTATCGCACAAGAGCGGCACAGTACAACTGAAGCATCGGCATATAGCGCCATTGCTTCAGTTGTCTCAAGTGCGCATGTGCTGCATGATGTCGGCACGTGCAAATACAGGTATATCTCCTAAACCATGCAGGTTTAGGAGATATCCTTGTTAGCTACAGGTAAGCCTTAATATAGGCTTACCTGTAACATAAAATTGTAAACGAGGGTTTACAACCACTTTAATATACAGTAAGTACATGTTGTCAAAGCACGCTTTCATCACACTCCTGCTTATAATAGCATCCAATGGTATCTCTAACCCATATGGCTACTTTTCACATCACGTTTGTTTCCATCATACTTACAGTGTCCTCCTTGATGCACTGGCACTTGTTCCCATCCAGAACCTCGATCCCCCACTCAGCAGTCCTTGCGGACTTTCACTGACACTTCGGATATATTATGCAAGGTGGATTAGAAATTCTACACCCACCTCTGGTATCCTCACATACACACTCACTGTGTATCCCACGAACACCCCACAGGTTACCCACACCCACACCCACACCCCACAGAGATACCCTCATAGTCTCTTTACATCCTTTTCATTTCCGTTTCTACCACTTGCCTTTCCTTACCCTTACCTTTACCCTTCCCCTCTCCCTCCTCCCTGAAGCTTCTTCTTCACACTACTGGGGGCCACCTCCCCTCCCAGCCAACCAACGCCAACCGACACGATCCACTTACTATTTTTGAGCATATCAGCACCAGATCCAAAAATGCGGAAAAATCAGTCAATCAAGAAACAACTAACTTTAAAATGTGTCTCACTTAATGTTAAGGGCTTAAATATCCCAGAAAAAAGATCACAGACACTGGCAGCGCTGACCAAACACAATGCACATTTCCTCTTCCTACAAGAAACCAATTTTAGATCAGATGCCACACCCAAGCTAATTAACCATGTATACAGAACTGCCCTACACGCCACAAACCCCACCTCCAAGACCAAAGGGGTAACTATCTTAATTTCCAAACATGCTAACTTCAAACTTTCAGACTCCCTGGTGGACCCAGAAGGCAGATACCTCTTCAAAGACACCTTGCAAATATATACTGCCCTAATGAACACCAAGTCTCCTTCTTCAGGAAAGTATGTGATCTCCCATCAGTTTTTCAAGAAGGCATGGTCCTGTTGGGAGGAGACTTTAATGTATCACTCAATCCGACCATGGACACTTCATCAGGCTCCTCCACTCTCTCATTCAGAGCACTCCGACAGATCAAATTACAACTACAGAATCTTGCATTACACGAAACTTGGCGCACCATGTTCCCTAATGACAAAGACTATACCTTCTATTCACCCCCACACCAAAAGTATTCCAGAATTGACTATTTTTTCCTTTCCCAGACCGACCTAACCCTCCTGTCACATTCCTCAATAGAACCAATGTTCCTATTCGATCACCATCCAATTACGGTTACTCTTACCCTACCTGACTCCTCCAGAATGACAAAGTCCTGTCGCCTTAACCCTTCCCTACTGAAAGACCCAGTAACAATACATCAGATTAGATCATCCATCCAATTATATTTTGAAGAAAACTCCACCCAAGACATCACACCTATTACACTCTGGGAGGCTCATAAGTGTGTCATTAGGGGGAAACTCATATCGCTAGCTACAGCTGCCAAAAGGAGGCAACAGGAACAAATTAATGCCCTAATAGACAAAATCAAATGCTTAGAAACTTCCCACAAACAGTCAGCCTCACTTGAAACCCTACAGGACCTTACTTTCACACACTCCACTTTGTTAGACGAACTCGGAAAATGCACAAGGAGACGATATGTACTGAAACAGAGGGTGTTTTACGAACATGGAAACAAAAGCTGGAGACTTTTGGCCCGCACAATACAGACAGCTAAATCCTCTTCCATAATACATCATGTCAGAGACAATCAAGGTATGGTCTATTCTAAAAATGAAGATATAGCCAAACAATTTGAATCCTTTTATTTTAACCTTTACAACCTGACAAGAGATAGCCCACCCCCAGATTCACTAGACCAACGGTCCACACAAATCAGAGATTATGTGAAAAAATTCTCCCCCAAACCTATCACCACCCAACAGGCAGAATCCATGAACAGCCCTATCACGGCCGAGGAACTTGCTGTTGCCTTGAAACAAATGAAAGCAGGCAAGAGTCCTGGGCCCGACGGCCTATCACTTATATACTACAAAATCTTTCTCGAAATACTATCCCCTAAATTATTGACGACCTTCAATTCTCTAGCCGATCCTCACTCACAACCGGGTAGAATGCTGGAAGCACACATAACTGATCCCAAAGGAGGGCAAGGACCCCACACAAGTAGCCAACTACAGGCCAATTTCCCTTCTCAGTGTGGACATTAAATTATATGCCAAGATTCTAGCGAATAGACTACTCCCTCTCATACCCACACTTATCTCATCTGACCAGCAGGGAAGCCCTGGATAACACCACAAGAACACTAAACTTGCAACACTGGCTTACCTCTTCTGGGGCTCAGGTTTTTTTTCTCTCCCTTGACGCTGAGAAGGCGTTCGATAGAGTGGCCTGGTACTAAATGCAGGAGGTCCTTAAAGGAGTGGGACTCCCACCATGCATGTGCTCACACATTGAAGCCTTATATAGTTCACCCTCCGCGAGGGTAAATGTAAACGGCCACCTATCAGACGCCTTCTCTATATCCAACGGGACTCGTCAGGGATGCCCTCTTTCACCTCTCATCTTTGTCCTGTGGCTTGAGCCCCTCCTTAAACAGACTGAGATCAAACCCAGACATTAAAGGAATCCACATAGCAAATAGAGAATTCAAAGTTGCACCCTTCGCTCACGATATCCTCCTTTCACTACAATCCCCCCGCATCTCTCTATCCATTCTACTAAAAGACATAAAGTACTTTGGATCCCTCTCAAACCTTAAGATAAATCATTCTAAATCACATGCCCTCAATATCTCCCTACCCACCCGGGAAGTTTCCCATTGCCAAGAATCCTTCCCATTCTCATGGAAAAACGAATCTATCACTTACTTAGGCATTCAAATTACCAAGAAAATGTCGGATCTCAATAATTATAATTTCCAATCTACTCTATCCAAAATCCAAACCGACCTGAAGGACTGGGCTAACCTGAACGTCTCTTGGTTTGGACGCTTGGCCCTCATTATAATGGTGGTACTTCCCCGACTTCTATATCTTATGCAATACAGTCCCCATCTATCCCCCCCCTCTTTCTTCGCGTCATACAAGAAAGCATGCTCAGCATTCATATGGAAAAACAACTCTCCACTAATAAAGTATGCACGTCTCACACGCTCTAAAAACAAGGGGGGCATTGGTCTACCAGATCTCCAGAAGTACTATCTTGCTTGCCAATTACCAGGATAGTTGATTGGAAAGTCCATAAACTAGAGAAGGCATGGGTCCCCTTAGAGCAGGGGTGCCCAACCTTTTGAGGAGCGAGGGACACTTTAGCAACTTGGTAACCGGTCGCGGGCCACAATGAGCGTAGCGGGCTGATGGCAGGTCTGTGTCCACTCTGCATATGTAGAGCAGGCACAGATGCAGCCCGCTCTACCCTAAGGGCCCTCCGATCTGCCCAGACAGAAGGGGACAGATCCCCTTCTGTTTTTTTAAGCAGATCAGATTGCAGATAGGCGGGTGTAAGCAGACATGAGTCTGTTTACATCTGCCGCTCTATAGAGGTGAATGGAGGGTCTGATTGGGTCCGCCTGAAAAACAGACAGGCAGACCCGATCGGACCGATCGCGTGAAAGGGGACTAAGGCTGCTTTCACACTGATGCACAGCGGTTTACCTGCTCCTCAACTGACCTTGATCTTCACTTCTTCCTCAGGATTCCTGCAGCTGGTTGCTGCTGTCCCCCAGGTGGTTATAACTGATGGCTGCTGCTGGCTGTCCTCCAGGGCTGGTACTGCTGGCTGGTACTGCTGTTGGGTACTGCCTGCTGGTACTGCTGGCTGGTACTGCTGGCGGGTACTGGTACTGCTGGCTGGTACTGGTACTTCTGGCTGAAACTGCTTGCTGCTACTGGTACTGCTGGCGGGTGCTGGTGGGTACTGGTACTGCTGGTGGGTACTGGTGCTGCTGGTGGGTACTGGTACTGCTGGCTGGTACTGCTGGCGGGTACTGGTACTGCTGGCTGGTACTAGTACTGCTGGCTGGTACTGCTGGCTGGTACTGGTGGATGGTACTGCTGGCTGGTGCTGGTACTGGTGGCTAGTACTGGTGGTTGGTACTGCTGGTGGGTACTGGTACTGCTGGCTGGTACGGGTACTGCTGGCTGAAACTGCTTGCTGCTACTGCTAGCGGGTGCTGGTGGGTACTGGTACTGCTGGCTGGTACTGCTGGCGGGTACTGATACTGCTGGCTGGTACTGGTACTGCTGGCTGGTACTGGTGGATGGTACTGCTGGCTGGTGCTGGTACTGGTGACTGGAACTGGTGGCTAGTACTGGTGGTTGGTACTGCTGGTGGGTACTGGTACTGCTGGCTGGTACTGGTACTGCTGGCTGAAACTGCTTGCTGCTACTGGTACTGCTGGCGGGTGCTGGCGGGTACTGGTACTGCTGGTGGGTACTGGTGCTGCTGGTGGGTACTGGTACTGCTGGCTGGTACTGCTGGCGGGTACTGGTACTGCTGGCTGGTACTGGTACTGCTGACTGGTACTGGTGGCTGGTACTGGTACTGCTGGCTGGTGCTGGTGACTGGAACTGGTGGCTAGTACTGCTGGTTGGTACTGCTGGTTGGTACTGGTACTGCTGGCTGGTACTTGTACTGCTGACTGGTACTGGTGTCTGGTACTGGTACTGCTGGTACTGGAACTGGTGGCTAGTACTGGTGGTTGGTACTGCTGGTGGGTACTGGTACTGCTGGCGGGTACTGCTGGCTGGTACTTGTACTGTTGGTGGGTACTGATACTGCTGGTTGGTACTGGTATTGCTGGCGGCTACTGCTGGCTGGTACTGCTGGTGGGTACTGGTACTGCTGACGGGTACTGGTGACTGGTACTGGTGGCTAGTACTGGTGGCTGGTACTGCTGGTGGGTACTGGTACTGCTGGCTGGTACTGGTGGCGGGTACTGCTGGCTGGTACTGGTACTGCTGGTGGGTACTGGAACTGCTGGTGGGTACTGGTACTGCTGGTGGGTACTGATACTGGTGACTGGTGCTGGTGGCTAGTACTGCTGGTGGGTACTGGTACTGCTGGCTGGTACTGGTGGCGGGTACTGATACTGCTGGCGGGTACTGGTGGCTAGTACTGGTGGCTGGTACTGCTGGTGGGTACTGGTAATGCTGGCTGGTACTGGTGGCGGGTACTACTGTCTGGTACTGGTACTGCTGGTGGGTACTGATACTGCTGGCGGGTACTGGTACTGCTGGCGGGTACTGGTACTGGTGACGGGTACTGGTGGCTAGTACTGCTGGTGGGTACTGGTACTGCTGGCTGGTACTGGTGCCGGGTACTGATACTGCTGGCGGGTACTGGTGGCTAGTACTGGTGGCTAGTACTGGTGGTGGTTACTGGTACTGCTGGCTGGTACTGGTGGCGGGTACTGCTGGTGGGTACTGATACTGCTGGCGGGTACTGGTACTGCTGGCGGGTACTGGTACTGCTGGCGGGTACTGGTGACTGGTACTTCTGGTGGGTACTGGTACTGCTGGTGGGTACTGATACTGCTGGCTGGTACTGGTACTGCTGGCTGGTACTGCTGGCTGGTACTGCTGGTGGGTACTGACACTTCTGGCTGGTACTGCTGGTGGGTACTGGTGACTGGTACTGGAACTGCTGGCTCTGGCACTGTTGGCTGCTGTGAGATCTCAGGAAGCATGCAGCTGCAGTACAGAGCTTCCTGTCACAGGCGGAGTACATTTGATATCACTCCGCCTGTGAAGGAGCCGGCGCTATACAGGAAGCATCGGCTCTGCTTCCTTTAGCGGCGGCTCCATTGTTCTCGCTGATGCTCGGAGATGGCGGGTCGGGAACCCGCGATCAGGGCTTGCCGGCCCGCCATCTCAGAGCAAGATGTGGTGGGCCACCTCGGATGGCGCCGCGGGCCACGGGTTGGGCACCCCTGCCTTAGAGAATGCTTTTACAAACATTCCCTTGCACACACATTCCCTGGACCTCGGCTGCACAACGGCTTTCAAAAAAATGATTAGGCCCCGCCAACCTAACCTCGCGCCCTGGACCGTTGACACCCCTGAGGGGCAACCCCGAGTTTCCGCCAGGGGAATTGCACATTCCTACAGAATGAATGGCCTCATGAGGACCTGGTGCTGGTGGGTACTGGTACTGCTGGCGGGTACTGATACTGGTGACTGGTGCTGGTGGCTAGTACTGCTGGTGGGTACTGGTACTGCTGGCTGGTACTGGTGGCGGGTACTGATACTGCTGGCGGGTACTGGTGACTGGTACTGGTGGCTAGTACTGGTGGCTGGTACTGCTGGTGGGTACTGGTAATGCTGGCTGGTACTGGTGGCGGGTACTACTGTCTGGTACTGGTACTGCTGGTGGGTACTGATACTGCTGGCGGGTACTGGTACTGCTGGCGGGTACTGGTACTGGTGACTGGTACTGGTGGCTAGTACTGCTGGTGGGTACTGGTACTGCTGGCTGGTACTGGTGGTGGGTACTGATACTGCTGGCGGGTACTGGTGGCTAGTACTGGTGGCTAGTACTGGTGGTGGGTACTGGTACTGCTGGCTGGTACTGGTGGCGGGTACTGCTGGTGGGTACTGATACTGCTGGCGGGTACTGGTACTGCTGGCGGGTACTGGTACTGCTGGCAGGTACTGGTGACTGGTACTTCTGGTGGGTACTGGTACTGCTGGTGGGTACTGATACTGCTGGCTGGTACTGGTACTGCTGGCTGGTACTTCTGGCTGGTACTGCTGGTGGGTACTGACATTTCTGGCTGGTACTGCTGGTGGGTACTGGTGACTGGTGACTGGTACTGCTGGCTCTGGCACTGTTGGCTGCTGTGAGATCTCAAGAAGCATGCAGCTGCAGTACAGAGCTTCCTGTCACAGGCGGAGTACATTTGATATCACTCCGCCTGTAAAGGAGCCGGCGCTATACAGGAAGCATCGGCTCTGCTTCCTTTAGCGGCGGCTCCATTGTTCTCGCTGATGCTCGGAGATGGCGGGTCGGGAACCCGCGATCAGGGCTTGCCGACCCGCCATCTCAGAGCAAGATGTGGTGGGCCACCTCGGATGGCGCCGCGGGCCACGGGTTGGGCACCCCTGCCTTGGGCACCCCTGCTTTTACAAACATTCCCTTGCACACACATTCCCTGGACCTTGGCTGCACAACGGCTTTCAAAAAAATGATTAGGCCCCGCCAACCTAACCTCGCACCCTGGACCGTTGACACCCCTGAGGGGCAACCCTGAGTTTCCGCCAGGGGAATTGCACATTCCTACAGAATGAATGGCCTCATGAGGACCTACTAGCCCACCAACTGGTTAACAAGGGTCGAATACGAACATACGAGAACTATACGAGTATAAACGAGTCTCCTCATCTCGCACCAAATCGCTCCCCTCTTAGTCATACAGACAATTGAGACCCCTCGACCACATGGAGCAGAAAACTCACACAGCTTGAAACCTTATGTTCTCAAAACTCCCTGCAAAGACACATCATCTCCTACATCTACACTCTACTCCACGAGACCCCCTGCTCTAGTCAGGAGATAGACACATTGCGCACCTCCTGGGAAAGAGATCTACAAATATACCTTTCTGATAAAAATTGGAAAGATATCTATGAATTTGCACATAAAGGTTCGATGAACGTAGCGTTACAGGAGAACGGCTACAAAATTGTCACCAAATGGTATAGAACCCCTGAGCGATTGCACAAATTCTCCCCAACTATTCCGAACATTTGCTGGAGATGTAAATCACAAGTAGGCTCTATGCTTCATATCTGGTGGGAGTGCGCTCTCCTCCAGCCTTTTTGGAGGGAAGTACACTCTCTTTTTCTTTTTTTCCTTTCCATCCCCATTTTTTTTTATTTCTCCTCCTTTCCCCTTATTCCTTCTCCCTTCTCCTTTCTCCCCCCTTCTCTCTTTCTCCTTTAGTTATTTTCTCTTTCGTTATTATCCCTTTTCTTTGATGTTCAGAGAATGGCACTTGATGGGGCTACCTTTTCTATCCAATTTCTGTGACTAAATCCTTAGCACCTCTGCATAGCTCCAAGTCTTCTTAAATTTTTTCCAACACTCCCATTTTTCCTTCGTTCCCGCCCTTTCCTTCGCTGCACTGTTTTTCAGACACTCCATTGTATACAGGTCCTTCTCAAAAAATTAACATATTGTGATAAAGTTCATTATTTTCTGTAATGTACTGATAAACATTAGACTTTCATATATTTTAGATTCATTACACACAACTGAAGTAGTTCAAGCCTTTTCTTGTTTTAATATTGATGATTTTGGCATACAGCTCATGAAAACCCAAAATTCCTATCTCAAAAAATTAGCATATTTCATCCGACCAATAAAAGAAAAGTGTTTTTAATACAAAAAAAGTCAACCTTCAAATAATTATGTTCAGTTATGCACTCAATACTTGGTCGGGAATCCTTTTGCAGAAATGACTGCTTCAATGCGGCGTGGCATGGAGGCAATCAGCCTGTGGCACTGCTGAGGTGTTATGGAGGCCCAGGATGCTTCGATAGCGGCCTTAAGCTCATCCAGAGTGTTGGGTCTTGCGTCTGTCAACTTTCTCTTCCCAATATCCCACAGATTCTCTATGGGGTTCAGGTCAGGAGAGTTGGCAGGCCAATTGAGCACAGTAATACCATGGTCAGTAAACCATTTACCAGTGGTTTTGGCACTGTGAGCAGGTGCCAGGTCGTGCTGAAAAATGAAATCTTCATCTCCATAAATCTTTTCAGCAGATGGAAGCATGAAGTGCTCCAAAATCTCCTGATAGCTAGCTGCATTAACCCTGCCCTTGATAAAACACAGTGGACCAACACCAGCAGCTGACATGGCACCCCAGACCATCACTGACTGTGGGTACTTGACACTGGACTTCAGGCATTTTGGCATTTCCCTCTGCCCAGTCTTCCTCCAGACTCTGGCACCTTGATTTCCGAATGACATGCAAAATTAGCTTTCATCCGAAAAAAGTACTTTGGACCACTGAGCAACAGTCCAGTGCTGCTTCTCTGTAGCCCAGGTCAGGCGCTTCTGCCGCTGTTTCTGGTTCAAAAGTGGCTTGACCTGGGGAATGCGGCACCTGTAGCCCATTTCCTGCACACGCCTGTTCACGCTGGCTCTGGATGTTTCTACTCCAGACTCAGTCCACTGCTTCCGCAGGTCCTCCAAGGTCTGGAATCGGTCCTTCTCCACAATCTTCCTCAGGGTCCGGTCACCTCTTCTCGTTGTGCAGCGTTTTCTGCCACACTTTTTCCTTCCCACAGACTTCCCACTGAGGTGCCTTGATACAGCACTCTGGGAACAGCCTATTCGTTCAGAAATTTCTTTCTGTGTCTTACCCTCTTGCTTGAGGGTGTCAATGATGGCCTTCTGGACAGCAGTCAGGTCGGCAGTCTTACCCATGATTGCGGTTTTGAGTAATGAACCAGGCAGGGAGTTTTTAAAAGCCTCAGGAATCTTTTGCAGGTGTTTGGAGTTAATTAGTTGATTCAGATGATTAGGTTAATAGCTTGTTTAGAGAACCTTTTCATGATATGCTAATTTTTTGAGATAGGAATTTTGGGTTTTCATGAGCTGTATGCCAAAATCATCAATATTAAAACAATAAAAGGCTTGAACTACTTCAGTTGTGTGTAATGAATCTAAAATATATGAAAGTCTAATGTTTATCAGTACATTACAGAAAATAATGAACTTTATCACAATATGCTAATTTTTTGAGAAGGACCTGTATGTATTTTCTACCGCATCCACCCATTCCCAGAGCGGTGGACTCTCCTGGTCCATCCACCTCTTTGGGATCACCCGTTTCGCGGCATTTAGCAGATGAGGGATCAGTGAACCTTTATATTGCTTAGCTCCTTCCGGGGGGGCATGCATCAAAACGACCCATGGGTCATTTTTTACCTCAACATTTGTTATTTCCTTAATATATTTTAGTATAGAATCCCAATTTTTTTTTATTTTTTGACAATCCCACCACAAGTGACCCATAGTCCCTCTTTGTTTGCAACCCCTCCAGCAGTCAGCGGATGCTCCTTGCTGAAATTTGCTTAATTTATCGGGGGTCACATACCACCCAGCCATACACTTATAGTTCATTTCTGCGGTCTTTATATCAACCGCCGAACTATGAACAAGTTTTAATATTTTCTTAACCGTGCCTATGTCTAATTGTACACCCAACTCTCTCTCCCATTTCTTGAGAAATGGCGGCATCTCCGGTCTGTCCTTCTCCAATAGTAATTTATACATTTTTAATATTATATTTTTAGTGTTTTCTGTTGTAAATATACGTTCCAGCTTTGTCAAGTCACCGGCATCCCTTAAGGGGAGGGGTAGTGACCTGACGAAATGACCTAACTGGAGATATCGCCATCCGTCAATCGTGATTAATTCATTTTTTTTTGTAAATCCTGAAGTGCCAAAATTTTTCCCTTACCTATTACTTCCCCTAGACGTGTGTTGGCATTTATTATCCAATCTCCGCCTAACTCTTTTCTCCCTGGTGGAAAAAAATCATTCTCTTTGAGTGCGATTAATGGTGAATTATATTTTTGGTTAAAAATTTTATATATCTTATCCCAAATTTTAAAAGTATTCCGTGTGATTATATGTGTTTTTTCTCCTAGTACTCTAAACTTTGGGGGATTCCACAGAATCTTACCCAACTGTGCTTCGCTAAGTGCTTCCTCAAAATTAACCCATCTCTTATTACTGTGCATTTTCCCCCATTCTGGGATTCTAAGTAAAACTATTGAATAATAATAATTCTCAATATCCGGTACCGCTAAGCCACCCTGCTTTTTATCTTGTTTTAGGATTTGCAATGATATTCTGTGTTTCTTCTGTTTCCACACAAAGTTTATAATCAGGGCTTTAAGTTTCCTCAGGTACTGTTCTGGGAGTGGGATTGGGAGCATCTGGAACTTATAGGCTATAATGGGCAGTATCATCATTTTTATGGCATTTATCCGACCTAACCACGATAAGGGCTTCGTCATATATTCTTGGCATTTTTTTTTTCTTACATCTAGTAGTGGGAGATAGTTTACTTTATACATTTTCCTATGGTGTTAGATAGTTCTATTCCCAAATATTTTATTTGTTTTTTCCGCAGAAAATTGAAATCCTTCTGTAGATTCATCCATCCTTACCTTCCTTCAGCAGTACCGTAATCGTCGCCGACAGAGAGGCCTCACTCATGCCAAAATCCGTCCCCAAGCCGTTCATATATCGCTGAAGTCTAGGGATCAAAATCTCTTTATAAGTTTTAAAGTAGGATACTGTGAACCCATCGGGGCCCGTGCTCTTGCCCAAAGGTGAGTTATTTAGCGCTCCAAGTATCTCCTCCTCAGAGATGGGTCTTTCTAGTGCTTCGCTCTCCTCGGGCCCTAGGGTGACCAGTTTTGCCCCACTCAAGAAGTCGTTTATTTTCTCTCTGTTATCTCCCTTTTTATTGCCCCTAAGGTCCACTGAGTATAGATCTTCGTAGTAATCTCTAAAAGACGATGCTATATCTTTAGATACGTATTTCATCTCTCCTTTTTTTGTTTGAATTTTTTCTATATGATTTTTTGATTTATTTTTTTGAAGCATTCTAGCTAAATGTTTGCTTGATTTGTTCCCCCATAAATAACGTTCCTTTGCAATCTTATTAGATACTTGTCTAGCCTCTTGTTCAGTCAACTCTTTTAAATCCTCCCTCTTGCCGACCAATTCTTGGTATGTTTCCTGGTTGTGGGCCGGATCTCTCTTATGTTTTTGTTCTATTTCATTAATTTCGGCCGTCAGTTCCTGAATTCTTCTCGCCCTTTTCTTTTTTTTCCAAGATGCCTGAGCTATTAAAATCCCCCTCAAAAAGGCCTTATGAGCATCCCAGAGATGAGCCCCTGACACTTCGCCATTATCATTCGTTTGAAAAAAACATTCAAGTTCCTTTCTGACATGTTCCCGTATCTCATTATCATGTAATAACTCGTCGTTTAACTTCCACCCGCTCGTGGGTTGCTTATATTCTGGGACATTTAGTTTCATGGAGACAGGGGCGTGGTCTGACAGTGAGACTATTTCAATGTTAGTTTTAATCACTCTCTCCAATAATCCATGGTCAATAAATACATAATCAAGTCGAGAGTACGTCTTGTGTACAGGGGAGTAGAACGTATAATCTCTTATTTGTGGGTGCTGGATCCTCCATACATCTACCAACTGATCCATGCTCAACCTTTTTATTAAAAGTTTTAGCTGAACGTTCCCTGTCCCCTGAACACCAGACGTATTATCCATATCGGGGTCCATAGTAAGGTTTAAGTCCCCCATTAAGATTACATATCCCTTCTTAAAGGTCCTTAATTTTGATAGGGTCGCCTCGAGATATTTTATGGATCTTGTGTTGGGTGCATATATATTAGCTAGAGTAAATGTTGTCCCGTAGAGGGTGCCCCTTAAAAAGAGGTACCTCCCCTCTAACATCTACCTTTCTATCTTCCAATTTGAAGTGTGTATCCCTAGCAAACCCAATGGCCACCCCTCTTGCTCTATTTGAAATTGTATCCCCATAGTACCAAGTTGGGTATGCCTTTGAGAATAGTTTGATGTTTGAGGTATGAGACAAATGGGTCTCCTGTAGAAAAGCAATGCTAGCCCCATATCTCCTAACCTCCTCTAAAACCTTGTAGCGTTTACCGGGGGAATTCAAGCCTCTTACGTTATATGTAAGACAGTTAATTTCAGTCATCGTTTCCCTATTATATTTTCTTTCTTTCTGGGGCCTTTAAGCAATACATAGCAGTGGGGTTTCCCTCCCCCCCCCCATCACACCCCCCCTTCATCTCCCCACCCTTCCCCCCTTGCTCTTACCCCCTCCTCCCCCTTCCCCGTCCTCGTCTTCCCTACCCTCTCTAACCCAACCCTGGGTCTCTGAGTCAGAGGGTGCCATCTTCTCTTGACTTCCCTCGAACTCTAGATCCATGGCAAGGTGGAGTTCTGAGCCTGCCCTTTCATACTCACTCACATCCCAGATTTCTCCCGGATATGAAAGTGAGCCGACCGACGTTAGCATGACATTCCTTTAATCTGCTTCCCCTTATTTTTTACCTTTCTTTCCTTTTCTTCTTTCTTTTCCTCCCTCTTTTAACAATTCTGTCCTACCGACGCGGTGCACCCTTTCGATTTTAGGAAACTGAACTTCGATTTTTCCACTAATCGGGACAAATATTGTTCTAATTATTTTCTCCAGATCTTCCCCTCTATGTTCAGGGATGGCTCGTATTCTCAAATTCTGCCTTCTATCTCTGTTTTCTTGATCTTCGATCTTAAATAAGGTGTCCCTCTGATTTAATTGAGTCCTTTTCAATTGGGTCTTTAGATCAGAAATTTCTTGTTCCATATTGTCAGCTCTCCTTTCCGCCCCCTCCATCCTAGTCAGCAAATGTCCCATATCCTCTGTTATAATATTAATTTCTGTTTTTATCGCATTCTCGAGTCTCAACAGCATCTCCTCCATTTCCAGTTTAGTTGGGAGTTGAGCTCCTGCCTGCGGGTCATCAACTCTACTCATATCGCACTCACTCTCAATTGTATACTCGGCTCTTGAATGATCGTGAGCCACCTCTGATTTCCTTTCCATTCCTTTACTCCTCTCTATGTTGATTTTTGGTGGAGGTTCAAGCCCTGATGTTGTCGGACTTGCTCCCTGTCTGAGGTAATGCTTTATTGTACTCGTATTGCCTTTCGGTCCTTTTGCGGACAATCTCTTAGACGGTTTATTTGTATCTTTACTCATAATGTCCTTTTTAACTCCTCTTATTCTTTTCCCCAGTTTGATATTGTTTCAGCTCTTCACTGCCCTACTCCGCTGATTTCCGTTTTAAGTCTTCTAAAGCTGACAAGGAAATCTGAGAACCGGGTTCTATCAAGAGAGTCAAAGAAAGTCCTCTGTAACTAATGGAGCAATTGAGGGAGTTGTATTTGGGGACCTCGTTTAAGGATATGGACGCAGGGAGAGTAAGGACTATTGAGTTTTACGGAATGCAGCACGAGTTGCAGATTAAGTATTCAGGCTCACTTGAGCAGTTTTTATGAAAGATAAAACTGCACCAATGAATCCAGCATCTAAATGTTATTCCTACGTCTTGCTCCTTGGTGCTGCATTTTTTGCTGCATATTTTTTACCTGGAAACTGGGTAATATTAAATTTGTACCGGCTACACCAACAAACGAGACAAAGGAAAGGGTAGCGGAACTACCGGGGACCGACTACGGATACACAAAAAAAAAAAAAGGGGGGAGGGGCTGGGAGGGACTAACCCACTGGGTCACTCCAGATTTCCAGTCCCAGGGCTAAAAGTCGTGTCTTTTGCCTGCGACACCCAGTGAGAACAGAGCCAGGGACAACCTGAATGAAGAATAAAAATCATTCGTTGTTTCTCTTATCTTTTTGCACCGAATTTGACCGAAAAGTCTTTTACTTCCTTCGGCCCTACAAATCAGCAGGGGCACTTTCCACCCGATGTTTGGTGTCGAAAGCTATTTGTTCATTAAGTATCTTATTACCGGTTTAGGGTAGGGGGACGCACAAAATAAGTGAGCCGTATCAATAAAGTCCTGCTTTCCGCTTTTGCTTATCCCCTTAACTAGCCATCAGACATTAAGGAAGCCGCAAAAGTTGCGCAAAGGATGACCCAAGAGTCCAGCGACAGAAGTACCCTCACCTTTCAGGGCTATTGATATTCTTCAGTCAGGCCTCCAGCAGCTCCAATGCAGTTACAAGATTACTTTCCAAAGAAATATGCTTATGACAAATGTTAAAATTAAAAGTAACAAACATGTTCACAATACTTCAGCCTTTGCCTTTTAAGCTTCCTTTTTTGCCAATAGAGATATAGAGGTACAAACAAAGAGAGGGCTGTATCAAGGATCCTGCTTTCTGCATTTATTTGTCCATATATTTAGGCTCCGGGTTATTATAATAACCACTTAGATAGAACAAAAGCTGCCATAAAAGTCCTGCCTCAGAAATATTTTTACTTTTCAGGGCTATTGAAGTACTTCAGGTAGGCTTTAAGCGGTTCATATAAGGTTACAAGCTTACCTTCCCATGGAGTATGCTTCTGACTAGCGTGTAAGGCAAACGATGTACTCACATTACAGCTGCTTTATACCGTTCAGGCATCGTTGTCCAATGCTTTAGTATAGGAAACTTACTATCTGGATCAGGTGGTGGAGCGTAGGGGGATAAAGGGGGAGGAAGGCGGCGGGATGCCGTTAACCATTATTTGGAGCGTGACCCCTCCCTTACAGTCAATCAGAGCCAGTACATCATTGAGTTATTACAGTTCGCTACGGCTCACAACTATTTCTGGTTTGACAACAAATTTTTCTTGCAACAGAAATGCGTAGCAATGGGGGCGATGTTCGCCTCTAGTCTTGCCAATTTGTTTATGGCCAAATGGGAGGAGGATGTCATCTATTCTGAACACAGACCATCATTGGTTCTGTGGGCCAGATATATAGACGACATCCTCCTCCTATGGGATGGTTCCCCTGAGTCTCTTAAGGAATTCTTTACTTCCCTTAATCATAATGACAGAGGAATATTTTTGATGTTTGAATTTAGTGCAGCAAAGGTTCATTTCCTAGATTTGGAGATAAGCATTTGTTCGCGCAAGTTCATATTTCAAACCCATTTTAAGTCCACCGATCAGAATAGTTTTATACCGAGTGATAGTTGCCATCATAGATCTTGGCTTGAGTCGGCCCCTCAAAGCAAATTTTTGCGGTTACGCAGAAATTGTTCTAATGTGGATACATTTTTGGTTCAGGCTCAGTCATTAAAACAGAGATTCATCGAAAAAGGATACGATCCGGTTAGTATCGATTGTGAATTACAAAAGTATTGTCATGACAGATAGGAGTTCCCTATTACTAACAAAACCCCCACGGGAACCCGATGAAACTTTTAAGTGCTCTATGTTCACATAATTTTCAGTACAACACAAGGATGTTAAGGCTATTATTAATTGCCATTGGAATGTGCTTAGGAATGACCGGATTTTAGGGACCATTTTACCAGAAAAAGCCAAAGTGATTTTCAGAGGGGCTCATTGTTTAAGAGCTAGAGTTGCCCCTAATGTTATCGATCCTCCAGAACGCCCAACATTTTTTCATAATATGGTGGGATATTTCCTATGTAAGAAGTGTACGGTTTGTCGTTATAATTCCTGTGGGAGGCGTAAAACTTTGAAATTTAAATCCAACGTTACCAATAAAATGTATCCTATTAAGACATTTTGTACATGTGCGACCAAGCACGTTGTATATATGATCACCTGCCCGTGCGGTAAGCAATAAGTTGGTCGCACAATACGTGCTTTTTCCGTTCAGGTGGGTGAACATATTGCGGGAATTTTAAGTGGTGACACTAAATATAATGTGCCGAGACATTATAGACAGTATCATAACCGCAATCCCACGGGGTCCCAGTTCCTCATCATCGACAAATATGTTCCCACTTGGAGGGGTGGGGTCATGACCTGTGGCGTTTCGCGATTAGAAACTTTTTGGATTTTTGAATTGCAGTCCTACTCACCGTTAGGTCTAAACGTTGAGTGGGATATCAACGCATTCATTAACCAATCTTAATTAGTCTGATCCTGGTCCTAGTGGGTATGAATGTACATCTTTATTACTTTTTTAATATATACATTTTTAACCACTTTCAGACCGGACCAATTTGCAGCCAAAGGACCAGGCCCCTTTTTGCGATTCGGCACTGCGTCGCTTTAACTGACAATTGCGCGGTCGTGCGACGTGGCTCCCAAACAAAATTGACGTCCTTTTTTTCCCACAAATAGAGCTTTCTTTGGTGGTATTTGATCGCCCCTGCGGTTTTTATTTTTTGCGCTATAAACAAAAATAGAGCGACAATTTTGAAAAAAATGCATTATTTTTTATTTTTTGCTATAATAAATATCCCCAAAAAATATATAAAAAAACATTTTTTTTCCTCAGTTTAGGCCGATACGTATTCTTCTACATATTTTTGGTAAAAAAAATCGCAATAAGCGATTATTGATCGGTTTGCGCAGAATTTATAGCGTTTACAAGATAGGGGATAGTTTTATAGCATTTTTATTAATAATTTTTTTTTTATTATTAATGGCGAAGATCTGCGATTTTTTTTTGTGACTGCGACATTATGGCAGACACATCGGACATTTTTGACACATTTTTGGGACCATTGTCATTTTTACAGCAATTAATGCATTTAAATGCATTGATTTCTGTATAAATGACACTGGCAGTGAAGGGGTTAACCACAAGGGGGCAGTGTAATGGTTAACTATGCCTAGGGGTGTGTTTTTTACTGTGGGGGGGCGTGGCTGTCAGCTAGTGAATGCTGATCTCTGCTCCAATCACAGGGAGCAGAGATCGGCGTCACTAGTTGCTAGGCAGAACGGGGAGATGCTGTTTATCTCGGCATCTCCCCGTTCAGCCGCCCCGTGAGACGATCACGGGGGTCCCCGCGGCGATCGAGTCCGCGGGGACCGCGATCGGACTCACGGGGGTCCCGACCGGCGCGGGACCGCGCCGCTCCCGGCGCGCTCCCGATGGCACGGACAGGCTAAGGAGGGACGTATATATACGCCCTCCTGCCTGTACGTGCCATTCTGTCGACGTATATCGTCGTGCGCCGGTCGGCAAGTGGTTAATGTATATATTTTTAATTGATTAATTTGTCTTTCTCTTATGGCATTATCGTGATTTTTAGTTAATTCATTCTGTAGATCATGTATGCTTTATTTATTTTATTTTATTATATTGTACATGTAGTTCATTCTGCGGTAGGGCCCCTATATTGAATTATGGCTCTAGTCCTCACATTGAATGCATTATTCTTATATACTATATATGAAAATCTTTTTAGATTTTTTGTAATTGATTAATTTTTTAAGCAATTTTTTTATATTTTCTGGATATCGCTTCCAGCGATTGCTTGACCGGCCCATTCCCACTGTTAGGGTGGTTTGATGTGTGCGCGGTTATGCACTCACTTTTTGATGGACAGTGCAGCATGTTTTTTCCTTGTTTCTATTCTCGTTTAATACGAGGTTTACATATTACTATTATGTTGTGCAGACACCCGGAAGTCTATGTCGTTGGCTGGTCATCTTGCCGGATGTATACTTCTGTTTTTTTGGTTTATTCCAAAACGAGGTTTGTATTGCATGCCGCCGGCACCATCTTTGGTCACCCGGAGTCGAGCCCATTATCTGATTATTACGCTTGACATGTATTTCCATTTTTTTGGTTTGTCTCTAAACGAGGCTTGGAACGCACGCTCTCGGCGCCATCTTTGTTTTACCCGGAAATGAGCCGAATTCAATGTTGGAAGACGTTTGGAGCCATGGTTCGATCGGGGGGCTCATTACATTATAAAAAGGCAGTAAGGACAGTGGCACCCCAGTAGATGTCCAATAGGACGAAACACGTTGGAAAGGACTGCTGAATCCACTGTTACTGCCTCTTTCAAAGCGCTTGATTGTCATCACTAAATGTGAGTGTTACTCTTTCTCAATAAATATGCTGTAAAACATTTTTTTGTAGAATTACGCCATGTGCCCTCTTTTTTGGTAACTATCCGCTTGGGTATCATAACCCATTTTAAGTCTGATTGACTCAGTGGGTGTACACCCGTCTGTGTCCAATCACTCTGGTAAGCCTCCTAATATTAATGGTGGCGGATCTTTGATTACAGTATTTATCGGCGTATAACACGCACCCCAAGTTTAGGAGGGAATTTTAAGGAAAAAAAGTTTTAGGAGAGAAGTTTAGGGGAAAAAAAAAACTTACATTTAAGCGTCATTTGCAGCTTGCCCAGCGTCATTTGCAGCCTGCCCAGCGTCATTTGCAGCCTGCCCAGCGTCATTTGCAGCTTGCCCAGCGTCATTTGAAGCTTGCCCAGCGTCATTTGCAGCCTTTCCCAGGGTCATTTGCAGCCTTTCCTAGAGTCATTTGCAACCTGCCCAGCGTCATTTGTAGCTTGCCCAGCGTCATTTGCAGCTTGCCCAGCATCATTTGCAGCTTGCCCAGCGTCATTTGCAGCTTGCCCAGCGTCATTTGCAGCCTTTCCCAGCGTCATTTGCAGCCTTTCCCAGCGTCATTTGCAACCTGCCCAGCATCATTTGTAGCTTGCCCAGCGTCATTTGTAGCTTGCCCAGCATCATTTGTAGCTTGCCCAGCGTCATTTGTAGCTTGCCCAGTGTAATTTGCAGCTTGCTAGTGTCATTTGCAGTTTGCCAGCGTCATTTGCAGCCTTGCCGACGTTTAAAATCTTTGATTACAGTATTTATCGGCGTATAACACGCACCCCAAGTTTAGGAGGGAATTTTAAGGAAAAAAAGTTTTAGGAGAGAAGTTTAGGGGAAAAAAAAAACTTACATTTAAGCGTCATTTGCAGCTTGCCCAGCGTCATTTGCAGCCTGCCCAGCGTCATTTGCAGCTTGCCCAGCGTCATTTGCAGCTTGCCCAGCGTCATTTGCAGCCTTTCCCAGGGTCATTTGCAGCCTTTCCTAGAGTCATTTGCAACCTGCCCAGCGTCATTTGTAGCTTGCCCAGCGTCATTTGCAGCTTGCCCAGCATCATTTGCAGCTTGCCCAGCGTCATTTGCAGCTTGCCCAGCGTCATTTGCAGCCTTTCCCAGCGTCATTTGCAGCCTTTCCCAGCGTCATTTGCAACCTGCCCAGCATCATTTGTAGCTTGCCCAGCGTCATTTGTAGCTTGCCCAGCATCATTTGTAGCTTGCCCAGCGTCATTTGTAGCTTGCCCAGTGTAATTTGCAGCTTGCTAGTGTCATTTGCAGTTTGCCAGCGTCATTTGCAGCCTTGCCGACGTTTAAATTTCCCGCCGCGAGACAAACCGCGCATGCGCGGCCGAAAAAGGCCGAACCGCGGCCGAAAAAAGCCGAAGCGCGGCCGAAAAAGACAGAGCCGACTGTTCGGCTCCGCTCGGAGTCCCGCCTCCCTGCTGTTTCGGGAGCGAGCGCAGGGAGGCGGGACTACGAGCGGCGCTGAACAGCCGGCTTCGGTCTTTTTCGGCCGCGCTTCGGCTTTTTACGGCCTTTTTCGTCCGCGGTTCGGCCTTTTTCGGCCGCGGTCACCATTTTTCGGCGCCGCAACCGATTTTTGTCATTTTTTTGGGGGGTATCGGCGTATAACACGCACCCACGACTTTCCCCCAATTTTAAGGGGGAAAAAGTGCGTGTTATACTCCGATAAATACGGTACTTCACCTACTGAACATCACTTGTCAGACTGCATATTTTGCTTCACTGTTTGAATCACCATCACGTTATCTACTTCTGGATTTATTTAGACTTTACTAACAGGATTTTGGACGATCCCTCTGATAAATTTTTCTCATCTATGAGGATTTATATACAATATACTGTCACAGTTTTTTGTGTACATAGAGCACTGGTGCATGATTTATCAGTACTGTTTTCATTAATTTTTGCCACTTCTTATTTTGTCACTATTTTTATTTATATGTGATTTGTATTTGAGCGCTGCACTTTTCTATTTTCTAACACTTTTTTGAAATATTGATCCCTTGCTGTGCTGGCGGCTTACGTTTAATTTAAAGGGACAGTGCGGTATATACATTTTATAAATATTGAGCCTGTGCTATGCTTCCATGCTGTCTTATCTACAGCGTTCCTGTGCACACCTGCAACCTGTTACTCTGCATCTAACTACTCTTACTAACCCAGCTTGTCTTGTCTACTCCTGAACTCCACCTGCACTGATCCCGGCCTGCCTCTGACGTTGCTTCTGCTTGTGGCCTTTGCTGCTGCTTCACAGATCTGTTAGCCTGTATCCCGAATTCGCTCCTGCCTACACATCTGCACCTAATCCGTCTGCCTGTGTATGACCCAGTTTGTCTGAATTGGCCTCTGTCCCTATTGCTGCTGGACTGCCTGCTACAAGCCATTACATATATTCCTCTGGTGCCTGCTCACCACCTGTCTGCTTTCAGCCTGTATCTGTCTGCTGTTGCCAGTGCCAGCCTGCTCCATTCTCTTGCTCACTGGCATCCATCCGGCACTCCTGCTCTGCTGTGGTCTACTGACAGTGTTCCCCTGCTTGATCCAGAGAGTCTGTCCAGCCATGCTGCTAGCAAGACCAGCAGGCACTCATGTCACTCTGTACTCCTGCGCCTCCTATCCGGGCCCTGAGTCAGAGGTGTAAGAGAGGCTTTCCTCATCATGTCAGGCTCTTCTACCAGGTACGCCACAGTAACATTAAAAATATAACATGGGGGGTTAACAGCTCCACAGGGAAAATAAGTCCAAACAACAACAAAAAAAATCTCCAATAAAAAAAAAACAGACAAAATAAGAACAAAAGGGGAAAAGAAAACACCAAGAACAAGGCACCACACTGACTAGAAAATATTTAAAGTAACAATATATGCAGAGCTTAAATTGTCCCACAATATTGAGTATTTTTCAGCTCTCATTTGATTTAGAAAATGAAGAAGGAAAATTTATATTTTTTTATTATATATTGTGAGCGTGAACCCTGTTGATGTCAAAATAAACAAATCTTAGCTTAATGGTGTACCTGCCAAGCAAACAACTGTTAACAATAAAACACAGTATCAATAAAACATTAACTCAATAAAACTTTTTTTATTGCAATCTATGCCAAAAAAAAGAGTAAAAAATATATGGAGAAGCATAGGGTCAATCCACCCCTATGTCCACCCCAGCCTCTATGCTTTGCCATATATGCTCTTTTTTAACTTTGGTGGTGAAATCACCTCCTACAGGACTGGATTCACTGATTTTACATTGTGAGAGCAAACCCTGTTGCTGTCAAAATAAACAAATACCTGCTGAAGCTGACTGGCGTACCTGCAAAGCAAACAATGGTTAACAATTAAACACAGTAACAATAAAACATTACAATATAATAGTATACAGTACAGTGAAATGGCGTATCTGCAAAGCAAACAATGGTTAACAATAAAAAAACACAGTAACAAAACATTACAGTATAGTATAAAGTACAGTAAAACAGTAAGAACAGAACATTAACTCAATAAACTGACAACTATTGTTGTTTTTTTTATTTATTTATTTTTTTACACTTTTATTGTAACTATAAACGTTCCAGGTTAGGGTCTCTTAAAAAGCGATGGCCAGCTAACATCGTTTGAGACCCTGTGTTAAAGTGTGCCCTAGACTGTGCCGTGCTGTATCCTATAATAATACTCCACTAGTGTGTGGTAGCGACGTAAATAGTCCTAATGCAGAGACCAGGACAGGAAGGACAAAAATAGTGGGCGTTTTCCACAGCCATGACATCTTCTTTGGGGTGCTCTTTGGGTAGGAGTACCAGGGAAATTTGGCCACAGCACCTTCTGGATACAAAAGGGCTGTGATGATCTCTTCCTGGAATTTTAGGAAGGATCCACTTCTTCCTGATGCTTTGTATAGTACATAAGCGCTGAACAGAGCCAATTGAAATAAGTATACAGACACTTTTTTGTACCAGCGTCTGGCCTTACGGGCAATTAAAGCGGAGCTCCACCCGCACCAAAAATATTAAAAGTCAGCAGCTACAAATACTGCAGCTGCTGACTTTTAATAAATGGACACTTACCTGTTCCAGGTTCCAGCAGTGTCGGCAGAAGATGATGAGCGATCGCTCATCTCTCGGCTGCCCCGCCGCCATCCTCTGTCAGGGAATCAGGAAGTGAAGATGCAACGTCTTCACTGCCCGGTTCCCTACTGCGCATTCGCGAGACGCGCTGCGCGTCTCTATTGGTCCCTGCTGTGTCCTGGGAACTGTGTTTCCCAAGACACAACGGGGCATCTCCTGATAGGGGCGGGGCAGCTTGGATAATTTGTCACGGAAGTGGGTGCAGATACCTGTATTATACAGGTATCTGCACCCCCCTCCCCCCTGAAAGGTGCCAATTGTGGCACCGGAGGGGGGGAGGAATCCGATAAGCGGAAGTTCCACTTAAGGGTGGAACCCGCTTTAAGTATGGTTCCATCGTCTGTTTGTTAAAGTCCACCTCTCTCATTTTGAGTTTGTATTTGTGGACACAGATGGGGCTTTTTTCAACAACACCAGTCACTGTTACAGTTTGGACTGCCGTGTCTGCGTGAATGGAAGACAGAACTAAAACATTCCGTTTGTCCATCCACCTCACTGCAAGTAATTCATTGCACCTCAAGCAGGCTCTCTCCCTTCGTCTAAGTCAGGTATTTACAAGCTGTTGGGGGAAGCCCCAGCAATTAGATTGCATGGTGCCACATGCGCCAGTTCCTAATTGAGGTGTCTAAAAAGTGTCACGCTTGAGTAAATATTGTCCACGTATAAATGGTACCCCATTCAGAACAAGGGTGATACCAAGTCCCAAACAATCTTGCCGCTGCTCATTTGGGTGCAACCTATATTGTCACGTACCTGGTTGTAGAGCCCAATATGCAGAGGAAGGCCTCTCTTATAATTTTGACTCGAGAACCCCTGGTAGAGCAGACAAGAAGCTTGGGAGCGCAGAGTGGCACAAGTGCCTGGCAGGATCGCTGATGCAGGGGCTGGTTGGAACATCCAATGATGCTGTGGAGAGACTTCAGTGAGTAGGCTGACTGAAACAGCTGGCAGGCTGGAGACAGGATCAGACTGGAAGCAGGACACAGCAGTCAGCGAAGAGGTGTTCTGTAGATAAGAACACAGACAGGTACATGCAAGCCGGGTCATACACAGGCAGCCAGATCAGGAACAGATGCGTGGCTGGAGCAGAGTCAGGGTACAGGCCGGGTCGGTAACAGGCTGGCAGCAAGGTAACTAGAGGAGAGACAGAAGCGGAGTCAAGGACAAACAGGGGTCGGATGCAGGCAGATAGCAGGAGAAGCCAAGAGTCTACTGGAGCAGGTTTTCCGGGTAAACAGGTAGCAAGGGTCACAAGGAATGCTGTAAACCAGACAGCATTGACCTGGGCATCAGTTTCCTTTAACCACTTCAATACCAGGCACTTTCGCTCCTTCTTGTCCAGAACAATTTTCAGCTTTTAGCACTGTCGCACTTTGAATGACAATTGCGCGGTCATGCTACACTGTACCCAAACAAAATTTTGATCATTTTATTCCCACAAATAGAGCTTTCTTTTGGAGGTTTTTGATCACCTCTGCGTTTTTTATTTTTTGCTAAACAAATGAAAAAAGACCAACATTTTTTGAAAAATTAAATAGTGCATCTGGCACCAAGAACTGTCACAACATGCATGCGTGTGTCCCCGTGCGCGCACACGCACCATCAATCACGTATGTGCGCGAATGCGTGTGCCTCGTGGGGCTCTTCTTGTAGGGAAATGGAGCATAGGCGTTCTTCTGCGGCTGCCATCTTGATTACTGGCTTTCACTTCCTGACATTGCCCCCTCCCAATGGGCAGCCTTCGGACTCCAACCGAGGCACTTTTTCAGGATGGGATCTCCTAAAGGACTGGATCAATCTTTTGGCATGGATATTGCGCTCTGGTTATCATGAATTTACTTCTGGCCCATACCCTTTGCATTTCGCTAAATATTGAACCTTATTACCTCTTTTTGTACAGTGCAGGATGGATTCAATTTCAAACTCTTCTTCTCCGTCAACTAATATCGGTTCAGGGGACCAGTATTCCGGACGGTAAAGGGGTCAGAGATTGCAGGTTTAAGCAAGGCTACATGAAAGAAAGGATGTATCCGAAATTAATCTGGTAACATTATTGATCTTTCTCCTCACCAGTAAGGGCCCCACAAAATTTAGGACCCAATTTCTTTGAAGGGCATGCAAGTTTCAGATTCAAGGTAGATAACCAAACCTGATCTTTAGGTTCCAGACTGAGCTTTCCTCTTCTCTTTTTGTCAAAAACCTCCTTGTTGTATTCCTGAGTCTTCGTTATTGTCTCCTCTAACAGTTTGTTATTTAAATCAAAGAAGTTTACTGTTTCCTGAAGAGCTGGTACTGCACATCCCATGATGGTGTTGGACAAGAATGATGGGTGAAAATCATAGTTTCCGAAAAACGGAGACTGCTTAGTGGAGTTATTATAGACAAATTTGGCTAGGGGTAGTAGTGGAACCTAATCATCCTGGGAAAATGAAGAGAAACAGCGTAGGTATTGTTCAAGTGTTTGATTGGTTCTCTCCATCTGGTCATCCGTCTGTGGGTGGTAAGCAGAAGAAAAGGACAGACCAATCTTTAGGGATTCACATAGTGCCTTCCAGAACTTGGATGTAAACTGTACCCCCCCGATCTGATACAATGTTTTCAACCAGTCAACCAGTCAGGAACCAGCACTGCTGGAGCTGAGGGACTCTCCTAGCTGCCAGGGGAAGAGTGGGGGGGGGGAGCCAAGGGAAAGTAAACACAAATTCTGGTGGTAGGGGACTCAGTTCTTAGAAGGACAGAGAGGCCAATCTGTAACAAAGACCTGAAGCGCCAAACTGTATATTGTCTACCGAGCGCTCGGATTTGGCACATCATCATGGATCTTGTGGACAAATTACTGGGAGGGGCTGGGGAAGACCCGGCTGTCATGGTGCATGTTGGCAGCAATGACAAAGTCAGAGGCAGATAGAGTGTCCTAAAGAACGGTTTTAGGGACTTGGGGGCTAAATTGAGGAAAAGGACCTCCAAGGTAGTATTATCAGTAATACTACTGGTACATCGAGACATACCAGAAAGGCAGAGGGAGATTAGGGAAGTAAACAAGTGGCTGAAGAGCTGGAGGGGTTTGGGTTCCTGGAGGACTTGTCCGACTTCTCAGTCGATAACCAGTACTATAGAAGGGATGGACTGCACCTAAATGAGGAGGGTGCAGATCAGCTGGAAATGAAGATGGCCAAAAAGTTAGAAGGGTTTTTAAACTAGGCGACGGGGGAAGGGGTCCAGAGGTAGAGATACATATTCCAGAGGGTAGTATTGAGGGCATTAGTGATAGGTTGACCAAAGCACATAAACCCAAGGTAAGTATAGTATAGTAGTAGTCCTAGTTGCAATCTCGGAACACCCAATAAGAGGATAACATGCGACCAGTCTAAACTACGTGGCATGTTCACCAATGCCAGGAGCCTGGCGGACAAGATGGGTGAACTAGACATACTGTTGTACGAGGAGGATTTGGATTTTGTGGGAATTTCAGACACCTGATTCATCAGCTCTCATGATTGGCTGGCAACCATTCAAGGGGAGGGGTATGCCTATATATCAAGAATAATGTACAAGTGAATGTGAGAGATGACATCACTAAGGGTGCTAGGGAGGAGGTGGAATCCTTATGGGTAGAGCTCCAAAGGGATGAAGCTAAGGGGAAAATAATACTGGGAGTATGCTATAGGCCCCCTAACCTGAGGGAGAAAGGGGAGACAGATTGCCTATCACAAATTGGATTAGCAGCAAGGATGGGAAGTTTTATCATAATGGGGATTTTAATTATCCAGACATAGACTGGGCGGAGGGAACCACGCATTCATCTAAGGCACGCCAGTTCCTAAATGTCTTGCAGGACAATTTTATGGGTCAGATGGTAGACGCACCAACTAGAAATAAAGCGTTACTGGATCTACTGATTAGGGATGGGTGAATGGTTCAGCTAGAGCATAAGTTCGGGCCGAACTTTGGTTGTTCGGATGTTCTGCAAACATCAAACAATATGCAGTGTTTTGGGCAAATTCGAAAGCCACCTTAACAGCGCTAAAGTCTATGGGACATTAACATGAAAAATCTAAAGTGTTAATTTTAAAGGCTTATATGCAAGTTACTGTTGTAAAAAGGGTTTGGGGACCTGGGTCCTGCCCCAGGGGACATGTATCAATGAAAATATATATTTTTTAAAACGCCAGTTTTTTCGGGAGCAGTGATTTTTTTAATGCTTAAAGTGAAACAATAAAAATGAAATATTGCTTTAAATATCGTGCCTGAGGGGTGTCTATAATATGCCTGTAAAGTGGCGCATTTTTCCTGTGTTTAGAACAGTACCACAGCAAAATTACATTTCTAAAGGAAAAATTGTCATTTAAAACTGATGGCGGCTGTAATGAATTGTAACTAATTGAAAAAAAAGAGCATGGGATCCCCCCACCCAGTCCATTACCAGGCCCTTTGGGTCTGGTATGAATATTAAGGGGAACCCCAGAACCAAAATTTAAAAAAAAAATTACGTGGGGGCCCTTCGGGTCTGATATGGAAATTAAGGGGAACACTGCGGCAAAATTAAAAAAAAAAGGCGTAGGGGTCCCCCTCAAAATCCATACCAGACCCTTATCCAAGCACGCAACCTGGCAGGCCACAGGAAAAGAGGGGGCACAAGAGAGCGCCCCCCCTCCTGAACTGTACCAGGCTACATGCCCTCAAAATGGGGAGGGTGCTTTGGGGTAGCCCCCCAAAGCACCTTGTCCCCATGTTGATGGGGACATGGGCCTCATCCCCACAACCCTTGCCCAGTGGTTTGGGGAGTATGTGGGCGGGGGGCTTATAGGAATCTGGAAGCCCCCTTTAACAAGGGGACCAAATGTACCCCTACCAGTTCAGCAAAAAAGTGTCAAAATTTTAAAAACAACAAGACACAGCTTGGGGACAAGTCCTTTATGTCCCACGATGTCCATTCATCTTCTTCTATCACCCACCTGTGGAAGGGTATTCCACATCCTTGCCGCTCTTACAGTAAAGAACCCTCTACGTAGTTTAAGGTTAAACCTCTTTTCTTCTAATTTTAATGGCGACGAGTTTTGCTAAACTCCCTTCTGCCAAAAAGTTTAATCTCTATTGTGGGGTCATCAGTACGGTATTTGTAAATTTAAATCATATTCCCTCTCAAGCGTCTCTTTTCCAGAGAGAACAAGTGCAGTGCCTACAACCTTTCCTCATAACTAATATCCTCTAGACACTTTTTTAGCTTTGTTTCACATCTTTGGACCCGCTTCATTTCCAGTACATCGTTCCTGAGGACTGGTGCCCAGAACTGGACAGCATACTTTAGGTGCGGCCAGACCAGAGTCTTGTAGAGTGGGAGAATTATAATTTTATCTCTGGAATTAATCCCCTTTTTAATGCATGCCAATATTCTGTTTGCTTTGTTAGAAGCAGCTTAGCATTTTGTGCTATTGCTGAGCCTATCATCTACTAGGACCCCAGGTCCTTTTCCATCCTAGATTCCCCAGAGGTTCTCCCCCCACTGTATAGATTGCATTCATATTTTTGCCACGAAAATGCATTATTTTAAATTTTTCTACATTAAAATTTAAATTAAACAGGATTGGTCCCAGCACAGAACCCTGGGGGACCCCACTACCCACCCCTGACCATTCCGAGTACTCCCCATTTATCACCACCCTCTGAACTCGCCCTTGAAGCCAGTTTTCAATCCATGTACTCACCCTATGGTCCATGCCTTATTTTGTACAGTAAACATTTATGGGAAACTGTGTCAAATGCTTTTGCAAAATCCAGATACACCACGTCTCCGGGCCTTCCTTTATCTAGATGGCAACTCACCTCCTCATAGAAGGTTAATAGATTGTAGACATGTGCGATTAGTTTCGTACGAATCAGAAATTCGTACAAATTTTTCAAAATTCGTACGAATCCGAATTACAAATTTTTACGAATACGAATTCTGTACGAAATACGAAATTTCGTTTACGAATTTCGGATCCAAATTATCCGAATCCAAACTACCAAATGATGAATTTCAACTAATATGAAAGAAATTATAGCGGATATAACGAATGATTCGGATGAATTTGAGATTCAGTATAACGAATATCGACACTCTAGGAATAATAACGAATTATCAAAAAACATATTAACGTTACATAACACATAAGTCTATTGTCTATTGTTCACCAATCACTCAGAGGAAGTACGAAATATGAAATTTCGTATTCGTAGACGAAATTTCGGATTTCGTACTTCCTCTGAGTGATTGGTGAACAATAGACATTATAGACTTGTGTTATGTAACATTAATACGTTTTCGGATAATTCGTTATTATTCGTAGAGTGTCAATATTCGTAACGATTCGTAACGATTCGTATTGATATTAACGATTCGTCCGAAATTCGTATTTCGTACGAATCCGAATTAAATTTCGTACACGAATTACGATTTTTTTTTTTATACGAAGCGGAACAGATGAAACAAAACAAATCTTTTGACGGCTCCCATGTCTAATAGATTGGTTTGGCAAGAACGATTCTTCATGAATCCTTGCTGATTACTGCTAATGATACCATTCTCATTACTAAAATCATGTATATAATCACTTATCATCCCCTCCAAGAGTTTACATACTATTGATGTTAGGCTAACTGGTCTGTAATTCCCAGGGATGTATTTTGGGCCCTTTTTAAATATTGGTGCTACATTGGCTTTTCTCCAATCAGCTGGTACCATTCCAGTCAGTAGACTGTCAGTAAAAATTAGGAACAATGGTCTGGCAATTACTTGACTGAGTTCACTAAGTACTCTCGGGTGCAACCCATCTGGCCCCTGTGATTTATTAATGTTACGTTTCCCAAGGCTAATTTTAATTCTGTCCTCTGTTGGATGGAGGTGCATCCTGTGATGTGTCATGAGAATAAACACTGCAGTTTTGGTTACTGAAGCGCCCCGATTCCCTCGTGAAGACTGAGGAGAAAAATAAATTAAATACCTTCGCCATCTCCCCATCCTTTGTAACCAGATGTCCTTCCTCATTCTTTATGGGGCCAATATGGTCTGTACTTCCTTTTTTACTTACTTACTGTACTTCCTTTTGCATACTTAAAGAATTTCTTGGGATTTTTTTTGCTCTCTTTTTTTTGCTCTCCTCCACTATGTGTCTTTCATGTTTTATCTTAGCCGTCCTTATTGCACCCTTAAATTTTTTGTTGTATTGTTTATAAAGTCTGAATGCTGAGGATGATCCCTCAACCTTGTATTTTTTGAAGGCCTTCTCCTTTGCTTTTATATGCATTTTTACATTGGAGTTAGGCCATCCAGGACTTTTGTTCGCTCTTTTAAATTTATTACCCAATGGGATGCATTGGCTAATGCCCTTATTTAATATGCTCTTAAAGCAAACCCATCTCTTCTCCGTGCTTTTTATTCCTAAGATTTTATCCCAATTCATGCCTTCTAGCAAGGTTCGTAGTTTAGTGAAGTTGGCTCTTTTGAAATTCAGTGTTTTTGTATTCTCCTTATGTTTTCTATTTGTGTGATTTATACTGAAGCCAATTGACCTGTGATCGCTGTTACCTAAATTGCCCCGTATATCCACATCCATTATCAGATCTGTATTGTTGGTAATCAGTAGATCTAGTAACGCTTTATTTCTAGTTGGTGCATCTACCATCTAACCCTTAAAATTGTCCTGCAAGACATTTAGGAACTGGCGAGCCTTAGATGAATGCGTGGTTCCCTCCGCCCAGTCTGGATAATTAAAATTATGATAACACTTACCATCCTTGCTGCTAATCCAATTTGTGATAGGATAGGTTCCCAACTCGAGTTCCGTTAGGGGGAAGATTCTGACAAAGGGGACTTCGGCTCCGGGAAAGAGCTCAATCAGACAATCATCCAGGCTGTGTGGGGGAAGAGTTTCTGCTCCCTTTTTACTGAATACATCCAAGAAACTATGATACACTGACAGGACAGACTGGCGGGTTTCAGCGTCCAGACATAGCAGGGATGGTGGAGCACAAGTAACTTCCTGTAAACAGTGTTGACGGCAGAAGGAAGAATAGAAACTGATTTCCCCTGTGGCCCAATTGATGTGTGGGTTATGAGCCTGTAACCAGGGCATGACAAGGAAAATGGGAAACAGGGGGGATGCAGTGACATCCAAACACAACAATTCCTGATGGTTATTGGCAATGGTGGTGGATAATGGAACAGTTTCTTGACTGACTAGAACTGATTTGATAGCAGACCCATCAACTAGATGCACAGAAAGTCCCTAAGCCCTGGGTCGCAGCGGGATCTGGTGCCTAGTGGCAAAGGACCATAAAGCAGCTACCGGCTCCGGAGTCAGTTATAGCGGTAACCTGGGTATTCCCACCTGGAAGCTGTAAAAGAATGGGAAGAGACAGATGAGAAGGATTGCTTGGTAAAGCTGGTGCATGATTAGAAGAGATGGATAGGCACTTACGGAGCTTCATGTAGTGTCCATGTCCCCCACAATAGAGACAGAGGTTATTTGAATGCCAGCATTGGCGCTCTTCAACTGTGAGTGAGGGTTGGAGCAATCACAACGGCATCGGCTCAGGGGTGTCGGTGGCGGGTGCCACAAGGGCTGTAGAAGCAGGGTGAGGAAAGCTGGAAACACGAGTTAACGTCCACACAGGACGGGATGGTCCCGATGTTCATTCAGACCTTTGTTCCCTCAGTCGCCTATCGATTTGGATAGACAAATTAGTGAGAGCATCTAGCGTTTTAGGAATGTCAACTTGGGCCAGTTCATCTTTCAGGGGTTTGAAAAGGCCCATACGAAACTGGCATCATTCCAGTTAGTGTCGGAACTCCAGCACCTGAATTCGGATACATAGTACTTGGCTGCTCTGCGACCTTGCTGGAGAGTATGCAGAGCTGTCAGAGGCTTCTTACCACGATCAGAGATGCGGCATGTCAGACTGACACGCTGCACTCGCGATCGCCTCACTGCGCGCACTGCGCGGGCGAGCACCGGCATGTTACGTCAGGATACCTGAACCACTTCCCAGCTGCCTTTCTGCTATAGGCCATGCGGGAAGTGGATAAATATTGCATTTGTTGCCAAGAACTATCACAACGTGCGCACTGTCATTGAAGCATAGGCGTTCTTCTGTGGCTGCCATCTTGATTACTGGCTTGCCCTTCCTGACATATACTCTAAAGATGGTTTGCGCCTAAATTGAAGGGGGTCTACTGTGCTGGGGAAGAGGTTTATGGGAAGGCTGGAGGAGTATTTAAACTAGGATTGTGGGGGGGGGGGGGGGTGAAATAAATTATAATGGGGCATACAGGTCAGACAGGGGTCAGCCCCTATTGGATGGTGGAATGGGGAAAGATGGGGGATGGCTATGCAAGATGATATGATGGTTCCTATGTTACAAACAACCATTGGAAATGGTAAAATTTTTACTAAAATAAAAAATATGCAACATATGTTTGCAAAATGTGACAATGAATTAAAGTGTTTGTTCACCAATGCCAGAAGTCTAACAAGCAAAATAGGCGAGTTGGAAGCTCTGGTGCACAAGGAGAATTATGATCTAATTTATATTGCTGAATCTTGGCTTCATTCTTCTCATGACTGGGCTATTATTATTCCTGGCTATGCTCTCTTTTGGAAAGACAGGGTAAAACAGAGGGGTGGTGGTGTCTGTCTCTATGTGAGAAGTGATCTCAAAGCGAGTGTGAAGGAGGACCTAGGTGATGGAGAGTGTGATGAGTCTAAATTATTATGGGTGGAACTGTACATGGGTGTGCATACTACAAAGGTTATCATTGGCGTTTGTTATAGACCTCCCAGTGTTATGAGGAGGTGGTGACTCAGCTCCTTGCACAGATGGAAAGGGCTGCAAGGGTTGGGACAGTGATAATAATGGGGGATTTTAAGGAGGTTGTAAAGCTTTACTTTTTTTTTTTTTAAATAACAAACGTGTCATACTTACCTCCACTGTGCAGCTCGTTTTGCACAGAGTGACCCCGATCCACGTCTTCTGGGGTCCCTCGGCAGCTGTCTCGGCTCCTCCCCACATCAGCTAACCCCCCTCTGGGAAGCGCTCTCCCGGGGGTTCAGCTTGCGGGCGCACTCCCGAGTCCTGTATTCAGCGTCCATAAGCCGCTGACTACAAGACTCGGCCCCGCCCCTGGCCCTCACGTCAATGGCTGCGCTGCTATCAATCTATCCAATGAAGAGCCAAGAACAGCCGAGAAGACAGGGCTGACATCAAGCACGTTCTCGACGTGGGACTTTTGAGAGCTCAGTAAACGGGGGGGGGGGGGGTTGTGTCTGGAGTGATGGCACAGCTGGGACAGTTGAAAAATGATAAACCTATTACCAGACAATTTTAAAATCCAGTTTATTGAGGTCCCGGCTAGGAATGACGCTCTGCTGGACCTGGTAATCTCAAACCATGCAGAGCTTATTACCAATATTCATATAAAGGAACAGTGTCCATAACATGATTTAATTTAATGTTAGATGTAAGTAACAAACACTTAACTTTAAAAGAGCAAATTTTCCAAGGATGGGGCTACTCTCCAAGACTTAGACTGGGAGAGAATACTGGCATCAATGGGCACAGAACAGAAATGTAAATTCTTCAAAAAGACTGTATGAAAACTCACTGCAAAGTATAGTATCCTGGGCAATACGTTTAGAAGGCCACAAATAAAACCTATGTGGCTCACAGCCAAAGTTAAAATGGCTATAAATAAGAAATGTATTTTAAAAATATATAAAAATGAAGGAACGCTATCATTGTTTAAATGCTACAAAGAATATAACAGAATATGTAAAAAGGAAATCAATGATGCAAAAATTCAAAACGAACGTCAGATTGCAGTAAGTAAGACAAACCCCAAAACATTCTTCAAATATAATAATAGTAAAAAGGTCAGGTCTGAGCATGTAGGCCCTTTACTAAATAATCTAGAGTGGGTGACGGGACAAAGAGAAGGCAAATTTATTAAATACTTTCTTCAGCTCTGTGTATACAAAGGAGCATCAGGGAGCTCATGACCATAATGGGGATGGTATTGACTAGACATGTGCGATTCGTTTCGTACGAATTCGTAATTCGTACGAATTTTTCGAAATTCGTACGAATTTTTCGAAATTCGTACGAATTTACGAATCTGTAGTACGAATTTTTTTTTTACGAATTCCGTACGGAATACGAAATTCCGTTTACGAATTTCGTCGCCGAATGATTCGAATGAATTCGAATGAATTCGAATGAATTCGAATGACAAAGTGTCATTTTTGCAGGAAAAATTCCGTTTACGAATTTCAGCTCCAAATTATTCGAATCCAACTACCAATATCAAATTTCAACTAATTCAAACGAAATTATTATAGCAGATATAACGAATGAATTCGAATGCATTCGAATGAATTCGAATGCATTCGAATGAATTCGAATGACAAAGTGTCATTTTTGCAGAAAAAAAAGCTATTTAAAAAACAGTCATTCATTGATATAAAAAAAAAAAAAGCGTAGGGGTCCCCCCAAATTCAATAACCAGGCCCTTCAGGTCTGGTATGGATATTAAGGGGACCCCAGCCAAAAAAAAAAAAAAAAAATGGCGTGGGGTCCCCCCCAAATATCCATACCAGACCCTTCAGGTCTGGGATGGATTTTAAGGGGAACCCCGGCCAAAAAAAAAAAATGGCGTGGGGGTCCCCCTCAAAATCCATACCAGACCCTTTATCCGAGCATGCAACCTGGCAGGCCGCAGGAAAAGAGGGGGGGACGAGAGCGGCCCCCCCTCTCGCCTGAACCGTACCAGGCCACATGCCCTCAACATTGGGAGGGTGCTTTGGGGTCCCCCCCAAAGCACCTTGTCCCCATGTTGATGAGGACAAGGGCCTCATCCCCACAACCCTGGCCGGTGGTTGTGGGGGTCTGCGGGCGGGGGGCTTATCGGAATCTGGAAGCCCCCTTTAACAAGGGGACCCCCAGATCCCGCCCCCCCCCCCCCTGTGTGAAATGGTAAGGGGGTATAAAAGTACCCCTACCATTTCACCAAAAAAGGTGACAAAAATGGTAAAAATGACAGGAGACGGTCTTTGACAATTCCTTTATTAAAATCTTCTTTCTTCTTTCTTCTGGTCTTCCTTTCTTCATCTTCTCCTTCCGTCATCTTCTTCCATCTTCTTCCTTCGATTCGCTTCTTCTTCCTCCGGTCTTCTCGTCCTTCTCGTCCGGCGTCGTCCTTCTCGTCCGGCATCGTCGTCTCTTCTCGCAGGCCGCTCCTCGCAATGGGAGGCTCCCGCTCTGTGAGGCTCCGCTCCGGGTGACAGGTCTTGTATAACGAAGGCACCTGGTGACCCCGCCCCCCCTCTGACGTCATGGGGAAAGCCATAGGGAATTCCACATGACGTCCCCGGACGACGATGCCGGACGAGAAGGACGAGAAGACCGGAGGAAGAAGAAGCGAATCGAAGGAAGAAGAAGATGGAAGAAGATGACGGAAGGAGAAGATGAAGAAAGGAAGACCAGAAGAAAGAAGAAAGAAGATTTTAATAAAGGAATTGTCAAAGACTGTCTCCTGTCATTTTTACCATTTTTGTCACCTTTTTTGGTGAAATGGTAGGGGTACTTTTGTACCCCCTTACCATTTCACACAGGGGGGGGGGGCGGGATCTGGGGGTCCCCTTGTTAAAGGGGGCTTCCAGATTCCGATAAGCCCCCCGCCCGCAGACCCCCACAACCACCGGCCAGGGTTGTGGGGATGAGGCCCTTGTCCTCATCAACATGGGGACAAGGTGCTTTGGGGGGGACCCCAAAGCATCCTCCCAATGTTGAGGGCATGTGGCCTGGTACGGTTCAGGCGGGAGGGGGGGGCGCTCTCGTCCCCCCCTCCTTTCCTGCGGCCTGCCAGGTTGCGTGCTCGGATAAAGGGTCTGGTATGGATTTTGAGGGGGACCCCACGCCATTTTTTTTTTTTTTTGGCCGGGGTTCCCCTTAAAATCCATCCCAGACCTGAAGGGTCTGGTATGGATATTTGGGGGGGACCCCACACCATTTTTTTTTTTTTTTTTGGCTGGGGTCCCCCTTAATATCCATACCAGACCTGAAGGGCCTGGTTATTGAATTTGGGGGGACCCCTACGCTTTTTTTTTTTTGCAAAAATGACACTTTGTCATTCGAATTCATTCGTTATATCTGCTATAATAATTTCGTTCAAATTAGTTGAAATTCGATATTGGTAGTTGGATTTACTAACGATTCGTAACTATTCATAACGGTTCGTAACGATTCGTAACTATTCATAACGATTCGTAACGATTCGTAACTTGAAATTGAAATTCGATATTTGTAGTTGGATTCGAATTGTTCTCTGTGTTATGAGAACCAACAATTCATTAGCCGCGTTAACGATTCGTAACGATTCGTAACGATTCGTAACTTTACTAACGATTCGTAAAAAAAATTACGATTCGTCCGAATTTCGTATTTCGTACGAATTTGAACGGAATTTCGTACACGAATTACGAATTACGAATTGTTTTATATACGAAACGGGACGAAACGAAACGAAACGAATTTTTTGACAGTTCCCATGTCTAGTATTGACACAGCCCCAAATGATACACAATGACTCAAAAGTGATATGGTCCAGAAATATTTAGACAGAATAAAGGTGGATAAAGCACCTGGACCAGATGGCATCCACCCACAAAAAAAGAATTGAGCTCTGTCATTTCCAAGTCATTGTATCTAATTTTTAGGGACTCGTTAATGACTGGAATGCTACCACTGGATTAGCGTAGGGCCAATGTGGTGCCCATATTTAAAAAGGGATCAAAGTCTTTACCAAGTAACTATAGACCTGCTAGTTTAAAGGAGAAGTATGGGATGGGTTAAATAACTAGTACATATTACATTAATCACATATCAGCTAATATTTTTTTCCTACCTCTCTTAGTTTTTACAGCATGTGCACATGAACTTTCCTTCAGCTGGCAAAAAAGGTCCATTTTCTGTTTGAAAAGTTCTCAGAAGGTGTACACAACTTCAGCAACACACCCCCTGCCTCTGTCCCCCCTCTCCTGAGAGACGTGGCTGTGCTGTGAACGAGCATGTTGGGCACATGGTTCTGTTTCCATAGTAATAGGACCTCACACAGGAAACAGAAGCTGACTGCTTGGCCAGATGGTAAACAATGTTCCTCTAATCAAGGGAAAAAAGGAAGCGCCACCTAAGTGCAATAAATTTAGTTTGGTTTAATGACACAACAGGTTATGTACTTACAGGAAGGAGATTAAAAACAGGCTCATATTTGTGCTGGTGGCACGTGGTGCAGTCCGGTCTGGTCCCTAGTCCATCCTATTCCACAGGAAGGCAGTGATGGGAGATGAGGTGTTCAGTCATTTTCCTGCGGTCTCCAGGAAGTCTGCTAAGTCCGACATGTCAAATCACATGCCAAAAAGACGGCAATAGCAGCGTCGGAACTGGTGCGACACCACATTTGCAGCACCGCGCTGACTCCCAAAGTAGTTTCTGTACTACTTTTGGCGATTTCAGGGTGCGATTTCCTTTGACATCTGTGCAGAAGCCCGCACAGATGTCTCTGAAATCACCCTCTGAAGTGACATGTGCAGAGCTTTTTTTTTAGGGGGAACGCAGTTCTGGCACCTCCAGCACTAAATTTATGCATTTTGCTGCTAACAAATTCTATACAAATTACTTGGCACCAGAGAATGATACTTGGTTCTGTATTCTCGAAAAAAGGCGGTACTGGGAGGTGGGTAGGGGGTGGAACCAAGGGGCGGTGCTAGGAGGTGGGTAGGGGCGGAGACAAGCGGTGACTTAGAAGGGGGGAGTTCCTGCACATATTCTCTGAGAAAAAAAGGACATGTGGGAATGAAATTCCCTCTCCTCTGAATGTCTCACACTCCGTGCACCTTCCACCATAGTTGGGATCCTCAGAACGGATGACTTTGGGGGGCGTGGCGACCGGACTCCAAGATGGCCGCTTAGCCTGGAGCTCCGCTCGTCCACAGGAGGCATCAAGCTGTTACCGGCGGCTATTTTTCTCCTCAATCAGGTCAGTAAGACCCCAAGAACCGGGGGCACACACCGGAGATGGGCCGGCACAGGAAAAACCTGCCACAGCCGCAGAAAATACCGGGCTATTGTGCCGCGAACGGTGCCTCACAAGATGGCGGTGGGAATACTGCTGTTCAAACCTTACCACAGGGCCTGGGAGCGGACACTTCGGGAATTCACCGCACAGATACTCACACACTAAAGGCTCCCAGCGATTCCTCCTCCGGTCCCGCGACGCCTACTACAAGGAGTCAAGCTAAATCCAGGCCGCGGAGAGAATCCCCATGTAGGCCGCAAAACGTCCTGTCTATGGAGGTAAGCGCACCGCATACATCCTCAGCTAGTCAGCACGCCATGAGAGGAGACCCAATTACAGATTTTCCCACAGCGGACAGGCCTGTGTCTGACACTATGCTAAAGGACATGATGATTTCATTAAGGTCTTCACTTCCGGCTGATATGGTCAGGGGGATCAATGAATGTAGAAAAGAAGTGCATTCACTGGGTTTAAGAGTGGACAGAACAGAACACAAAATGGGGGAATTTGCCTCAGCATATAATGTAATGGTTGACTCAAATGCAGCACAGGGGGAAGAAATAGGATGGATTAAAGATAAATTAGCAGATCTCGAGGACCGCTCCAGGAGGAACAACCTTAAATTGAGGGGTATCCCTGAAGATGTACCCCCGAATCAATTACTACCATTTGCCCAAGCTCTGTTTTCAACTTTTTTACCTCAGGCTACAGCGCAGGACCTCATTGTGGACAGGATTCATAGAATCCCAAAACCGTCATTTCTGCCTGCAGAAATTCCCAGAGATGTCCTCTTGAGAGTTCACTATTTTCACATTAAAGATCAAATTTTGCAAGTTTCTAGAAAACAGGAAAATGTACCCCCCCCCCAATTTGCTAATGTCAGATTGCTCCCTGACCTGTCTAGACATTCCTTACAACGCCGACGTAATCTTATGACCATTACAAAAGCCTTGAGAAACATAACATCATCCATAAATGGAAATACCCTGCCACATTATCCATTACTCATAATGGTACTACCACCATGATTTCTTCTTTGGATGAAGGTCTGAACTTATTGCGTAGATGGAATGTATTACCTGATGCAAACGTCAACTATTCCGCCATAGCAGGACCATCGCATATTCCTACCGAATGGCAGGTAGTTACTCACAAAAAATCTCTCAAAAAATCCGCTGGTATACACAGTTCAGTATCTCAACATTCCACATGAATGTCTCCTAGGAGGAGTGCTTTATACTCTGTTTCCTTGTTACCCTCAGGTTACTAATAGCAGTTATATCTGCTCTTGGATCGCTTTATGGATCCTTTGTTTACTTGTCTTCTGTATTTTTTCCTTGATATGCACAGATATTCTGAGAGCAACTTAATGCCCTTTGTCTACTTCAGAAACCCGTGTGATGCCTGCCAGCAGCTGGAAACGCTCTTGCCGGTCGCAGTGAGTACACTTTTGTCTGCCCTCCATGTTCCTTACACTGAAGGTCAATGACGATCTCTTGCTTGTCAATTAACGCTCATGGTTTGAATTACCCGGCCAAATGATTTTCCCTATGGAAGGAAGCCTATAAACATAAGGCGGATATTTTATGTGTACAGGAAACACACTTTCAACTTGATAACGCCCCGTCATGTTCCCACAAGGACTTTCCACATGTATACTGAGCGTGTAATCATCATAAAAAAGCTGGAGGTGTCCTTTTGGCCCTGAAGAATTCACTTTCCTTTCAACACAGGGATTCGTTTCTTGATGCTGCTGGCAGGTTTATCATTGTTTCAGGTGACATCAATTCCCAACCCTTCACTCTGGTTAATCTATATTTTCCAAATACCCATCAAATCCGTTTTTTCAATAAAGTCCTTCGCAAACTCAAGTCTATGTAAGGTTCTGATTTGCGGAGACTTTAACATTACCTCAGACCCTCAAATGGACACATCCTCAGCCAAAATCCGCTCAACGCCAGCCCTGCACACCATTCTTCACAAAGAGGAACTGTTCGATGCCTGGAGATGTCTCCATGCTGGTGAAAAGGACTTCACTTTTTTTCCAATAGACATCGCTCGTATTCCCGTATTGACATGTATTTGACTGATAAATGGTTGTTACAGGATATAGCCACGGCTGCCATTCACGACATTACGTGGTCTGACCACGCGGCAATTTCCTTAACCATTATAGAAAAGGGTGTCTCCTCTTCACCTCCCATCTGGCGTTGCAATACTAGATTGATACAGGAACCTTCCTCTGGCAAGCTACTGGCACAACACATCACTAATTTTTTCTAAGATAACTATGGCTCAGTTACTGATCCACATATTCTGTGGAACGCTCACAAGGCATACATGAGAGGTATTCTCATACAAATGGGGGCTAGAGCCAAACGACAAAGATCTCAACAGCTTCAAACTACACTCCATGATCTTAGAAATCTTGAAACGCAAAATAAACAATCTCCTACTTTACTAATATCTCGCAAATTATCTATCCTCAGGAAAAGCTCAGGGAACTTTTATCCCAACAATATGACAAACATATCAGACGCTTAAAACTAAATTTCTACCATAATGCTAATAAAGCAGACAAACCGTTAGCCAATAGATTGAAAGCACTACGCACTAAGACAAGGATAGCACACCTTAGACACCCCACTTTAAGCCACAAAATCATACATCCTCAGGCAATAGCTGAACAATTTGCAGAATATTACGGTTCACTTTATAATTTCCATAGGGATCCTGCTACGATTCAACCATCTAGGGAGAACATAAATGATTTCTTGCAGCATATTAATTTACCTTCTCTCTCTACTGAACAACTAGAATCTCTTAATGTTACCTTTACCACTCAGGAAGTTGAGAAAACTATTGCTTCGCTTCCTAATGGTAAGTCCCCTGGCCCCGACGGCTTCTCTAATGAATATCTTAAAACATTTAAGCATATTGTTTCACCTTACACATTTTTTCAATAAAGCCGCTGAAAGTGCCAGTATGCCTCCAGATATGCTTAAAGCCTACATAATCACCCTGCCTAAACCTGGTAAGGAACCAGACACACCGGCCAATTTTAGGCCAATATCACTACTAAATTCTGATACCAAGGTGTATGCCAAATTGTTAGCCACTCGCTTATCACACATTCTTCCTCTATTAGTAAAAAATGATCAGATAGGATTTGTGAAGGGGAGACAAACTTCTGATGCCACTAGAAGGATTATTAATATATTGTATCATGCTAAATTGCACCGAACGCCTTCTCTGCTGTTATCTATTGATGCAAAGAAGGCGTTCGATAGAGTCCATTGGACGTACATGGAGATGCTTATTAAGTTTGGATTCCAGGGTCGTATACTTCAAGCTATTTTGGCATTGTACTCTTGCCCCACTGCACAGGTATACTCGACGAATGCTTTGTCCTCGCCCTTTGATATTAGAAATGGAACTAGGCAGGGTTGCCCCCTGTCTCCTTCCATTTTTAATCTTATGATGGAGCCTCTTGCAGAAACCAGAAGGTCACACCCACTAATCTCAGGTTTCCAGTTTGGTAATACTAAACATTCCATTAACCTTTTTGCTGATGACATCATCTTACTACTGACTAACCCGAAAATTTCTCTGCCACATGCTCATGATGTCCTCCAAGCCTTCGGTAGGGTTTCATACTACAAGGTGAACTTTTCTAAATCTTTGATCCTTGCTCTTAAAATTCCACCCAAACTTAAACTTAATCTCCAATCACAATTTCCATTGACGTGGAGTACTGACGGTGTTCCGTATCTGGGTATTGTTCTGAAGGCTAAAGTTTCTGAACTCACTAAATCCAATTTAAAGCCACTTATTGCCAAACTGGAAACCCAACTTAAAGATTTTTCAATGAAAGAAGTTTCATGGTTTGGTAGAATTGCAGCGTATAAAATGCTGATCTTACCTCAAATACTATATGTTTTTCGCTCGCTGCCACTTCATATTCCACAACTCTTTCTCAAAAAACTTACTACTATATGCTGGAAGTATGTATGGAATGGTAAGAAAGCTCGATGCTCCAGGAACAATCTTATTTCAAATAAGAGATTCGGCGGTGCAGGTTTACCTGACATCCATGACTATTACTGGGCAGTTAGATTGGACCAAATTAAACATTGGTTTCAGACTAATGACACGCCAGTTTGGGTAGGTATTGAAAATTCATTGGTTCCACTACCTGTGTCCAATGTACATACTCTTTTACTGACTGATGGTTGGTCTGCCTGGGACTTACGTAAACTATCCCCCACAATTCAAATATCTTTAAAAGCCTGGAGACGCGTACTACCTACTACTCAAGATGACGTCACGGACTTGCCCTACAACATACCACTTTCTATTCTTGAGACGAAACTTCCAACCTTATCCGTGACTGACCTCATTAATAAAGGGATTACACTAGTATCTGACTTTTTCGATGGCACCCAACTTAAATCTGCAACGCAACTGACTTCGCAGTATAATCTTACTACTGACATGACACTTTGTACTCTTCAGATCATAGAGTTGCTTAAAACTTTACCTCCTCCATTGCTTACCATTCCACACAAACTATGGCAGTTTTACTCTCCAGGTAATAAAGAGGTGAAAGGTATTTCCTATTTTTACAAACTTTTACATGATAAATTACAATTTATCAAGACACCTGCTATGATCAAATGGGAAGCGGAACTCGGCTCTAACTTCTCGGAAGATCAGTGGCGTCACGCCTTCTCTGAAATTCATTCTGCATCTCATTGTGCCAAACATTGGGAACTTACCATTAAATTATCCAATAGATGGCATTATACTCCTTGTCGATTGGCGACTTTTTTTCCAGGTTTTTCTCCGAATTGTTGGAGGGAGTGTGGCCAGTTGGGCAATCTATTGCATATGCTTTGGTACTGTCCTACGGTTAAAAGCTTATGGAATGGTGTTTTTCAACTTAGATCTACTGTTACGGGTATGCTCACTAACCCAGATCCTGCCTTGGGCATTCTTCATTTAAATATTGATAAGTTTCCTAAATCATTTCGACCAGTCATATCCCATATTTTACTTGAAACCAGATTACTGATTCTATGTAATTGGAAGTCTACCATTGCTATCAATGTATCAGATGTTGTTTTTGCGGTACGTAGAAACCATACTTTTGAACGTTTGATAGCAGTAAATACTTTTAGATGAGCACAGTTTGATAAATACTGGTCTATATGGCCTATGGATCCTTCTCAGGGTGACACCTAGCTCCGTCTCCTGACTGCTACGATTGCTCTATATTCATTACTGAATATGTTTCTATTTTGTATGTGTTGTATTCATACCGGATAATGACATGTATTCCACACAGTGCATATCTTATTGTTTATTTCTTTTAATGTTTATTTATTTTCTGTATGTTTTCATGAAAATACTCAATAAAAATTGAATGATTCAAGAACGGATGACTTTGGGCATGTAGGTGTGGGACAACGGCACTTTGGGGCAGCACATCCAGCAGCTATCCATAGCAGTATAGTCAGTGTTTATCTGGCGCTCCAGATGGAGTAATACTTAGGGGTATAGTCTGTGGCTGTAATAGCTGGATGGTGATGTATCCATAGAAAGGGATATTAAGAGTTAAAAAGGAAGGAAGCCATCCTTCAGAGCATGCATCTTCTATCATCTTGTAAGTGTTTTTAATCTTATCCTATTAAAGTCATAATTTTAGTACTATACTCAGATCAAATTAATGGGAATGCCTTTGCATGGAAGCATGGAACATCTAAGTCAGCAATCAGCGACTTATAACGGGATGTTGATAGCATGGCAGGCAGTCCTGACACTAACTGAAATTTTGTGGGAACCAGTGACACTAATACAGTGATCAGTGGTAATACTATACACTGTCATTGTACTAATAACACTGGCTGGAAACTGACACTGACATCACCAGTGACACCAATACAGAGATCAGTGATAATACTATACACTGTCACTGTACTAATGACACTGGCTGGGAAAGGTTAACATCTAGGGCAGGGATATGCAATTAGTAGACCTCCAGCTGTTGTAGAACTACCCCAGAAGTCCCATGAGGCATAGCAAGACTTTGACAGCCACAAACATGACACCCAGAGGCAGAGGCATGATGGGACTTGTAGTTTTGCTACAGCTGGAGGTCCGCTAATTGCATATCCCTGATATAGGGCAAACAGAGTTAAATGTGTGCCTAACAGTGCTTTGGTGCATTCACTGTGAGGTGCTTTAACCACTAGGCGCCCGCGCTATAGCCAAAAGACGGCTGCAGCGCAGACGCTCCCTGCAGGGAGGAAGTCCCTGGACGTCCTCCTGTTTACTTCCCTAATACGCGCTCCTGAGAGCGCGCATCGGGGAAGTTCTGTGCTGGCCGTGTCCGTCGGACACAGCCGGTCACAGATCGCTGTAAACGGCCAATCACAGCGGCTGTTTACAGCGAGATCGGGCTGTCCAATGAGAGATGATCTCATATGTTTGCATATGCAAACATATGAGATCATCTGTCAGCGCCGCTCTGCCTCCTCACACAGACAGCGTGTGAGGAGGGAGAGAGGAACGGCGCCGGTGCGCTGTAAGTTAAAAAAAAAAAAAAAAAGAAAAATAAAGTGATCTGTCCCCGCTGCCATCTGTCACCAGTACCACCTGTCCCAGCTGCCACCTGTCATCAGTACCACCTGTCCCAGCTGCCACCTGTCATCAGTACCACCTGTTCCAGCTGCCACCTGTCATCAGTACCACCTGTCCCCTGTACGACCTGTCCCCAGAGTGCCATCTGTGCCACCTGTCCCCAGTACCACCTGTCCCCAGTGCCATCCGTGCCATCTGCCAGTGCCACCTGTCCCCAGTGCCACCTGTCCCCAGTTCCATCTGTCATCAGTGCCACGTCAGTGCCATCTGTCATCAGTGCCATATCAGTGCCACGTGTCATCAGTGCCACGTCAGTGCTATCTGTCATCAGTGCCACGTATCAGTGCCATCTGTCAAAAGTGCCACCTGTCAGTGTCACGTGCCATCTGTTATCAGTGGCACGTGTCATCAATGCCATGTATCAGTGCCATCTGTCATCAGTGTCACGTGTCATCAGTGCCACAAATCGGTGCCATCTGTCATCAGTGCCACGTATTAGTGCCACATGATATCAGTGCCACGTATAAGTGCCATCTGTCAGCAGTGCCACATATTAGTGCCATCTGTCAGTGTCACGTGTCATCAGTGCCCCCGTGTTAGTGCCATCTGTCATCAGTGTCATCAGTGTCATCAGTGTCACATGTCATCAGTGCCACGTGTCATCAGTGCCACATCAGTGTCACGTGTCATTGTCCTGGTGCTCCAGGGCCTATAAAAGTGTAATAGGTAGTCAACAATTTATATGTGTAATTTATGCTCCTAGAACACGTTATGGCGCTCCCTGCATGTTGGGCCTCTCTAAGTGGCCAGGCTGTGTAAAAGTCCCACATATGTGGTATTGTAATACTCAGGAGGAGTAGCAGAATTTATTTTGGGCTGTCATTTGTGGTATACACATGCCATGTGAGAGAAATAACTTATTACAATGACAATTTTGTGGAAAAAAATAAAAAATAAAAAAATAATTTATTTTGCAAAGAATTGTGGGAAAAAAAATGACAACATCAAAAAGCTCACCATGCCTCTTACAAAATACCTTGGAATGTCTACTTTCAAAAAAGGGGTCATTTGGGGGGTATTTGTACTTTCCTGGCTTGTTCGGGTCACAAGAAATGAGATAGGCCACCAGTGCATCAGATGTGATCAATTTTGTATAATTCGCACCACAGATGGTAGAGTCTGTAACTTTCACAAAGACCAAATAATTTCCACTAATTTGGGTTATTTTTACCAAAGATATGTAGCAGTATAAATTGTGGCCAAAATTTATGAAGAAAAAAATTAATAATTTGCTAAATTTTATCACAGAAACAAAGAAAAAATGCGTTTTTTTTCAAAATTTTTGGTCTTTTTTCATTTATAGCGCAAAAAATAAAAAACCCAGAGGTGATCAAATACCACCAAAAGAAAGCTCTATTTGTGGAAAAAAAGGACAAAAAATTCATTTGTGTACAGTATTGCATGACTGAGAAAATTGGTCTGGGCAGGAAGGGTGTTTAAGTGCCCAGTAAGCAAGTGGTTAAAGAATAAGTTCACCTTTTACCCAAAATAAATAAATGCACATTGTTTGCAGATAAAAACGTGCATTTATAATTTTTTTTGTTGCAAGAGCCTGTAAAGCATTCCACCAGCGATCAGCAGATCACTGATGCCATGCAGGACTACTGCATACTTGTCACTGTATTGGCATCCAAGGAAACCAAACATTCTAACAGGAATAGGGATGAGCCGAACACCCCGGGTCAGTATAGTCAGTGTTTATCTGGCGCTCCAGATGGAGTAATACTTAGGGGTATAGTCTGTGGCTGTAATAGCTGGATGGTGATGTATCCATAGAAAGGGATATTAAGAGTTAAAAAGGAAGGAAGCCATCCTTCAGAGCATGCATCTTCTATCATCTTGTAAGTGTTTTTAATCTTATCCTATTAAAGTCATAATTTTAGTACTATACTCAGATCAAATTAATGGGAATGCCTTTGCATGGAAGCATGGAACATCTAAGTCAGCAATCAGCGACTTATAACGGGATGTTGATAGCATGGCAGGCAGTCCTGACACTAACTGAAATTTTGTGGGAACCAGTGACACTAATACAGTGATCAGTGGTAATACTATACACTGTCATTGTACTAATGACACTGGCTGGGAACTGACACTGACATCACCAGTGACACCAATACAGAGATCAGTGATAATACTATACACTGTCACTGTACTAATGACACTGGCTGGGAAAGGTTAACATCTAGGGCAGGGATATGCAATTAGTAGACCTCCAGCTGTTGTAGAACTACCCCAGAAGTCCCATGAGGCATAGCAAGACTTTGACAGCCACAAACATGACACCCAGAGGCAGAGGCATGATGGGACTTGTAGTTTTGCTACAGCTGGAGGTCCGCTAATTGCATATCCCTGATATAGGGCAAACAGAGTTAAATGTGTGCCTAACAGTGCTTTGGTGCATTCACTGTGAGGTGCTTTAACCACTAGGCGCCCGCGCTATAGCCAAAAGACGGCTGCAGCGCAGACGCTCCCTGCAGGGAGGAAGTCCCTGGACGTCCTCCTGTTTACTTCCCTAATACGCGCTCCTGAGAGCGCGCATCGGGGAAGTTCTGTGCTGGCCGTGTCCGTCGGACACAGCCGGTCACAGATCGCTGTAAACGGCCAATCACAGCGGCTGTTTACAGCGAGATCGGGCTGTCCAATGAGAGATGATCTCATATGTTTGCATATGCAAACATATGAGATCATCTGTCAGCGCCGCTCTGCCTCCTCACACAGACAGCGTGTGAGGAGGGAGAGAGGAACGGCGCCGGTGCGCTGTAAGTTAAAAAAAAAAAAAAAAAAGAAAAATAAAGTGATCTGTCCCCGCTGCCATCTGTCACCAGTACCACCTGTCCCAGCTGTCACCTGTCATCAGTACCACCTGTCCCAGCTGCCACCTGTCATCAGTACCACCTGTTCCAGCTGCCACCTGTCATCAGTACCACCTGTCCCCTGTACCACCTGTCCCCAGAGTGCCATCCGTGCCACCTGTCCCCAGTACCACCTGTCCCCAGTGCCATCCGTGCCATCTGCCAGTGCCACCTGTCCCCAGTGCCACCTGTCCCCAGTTCCATCTGTCATCAGTGCCACGTCAGTGCCATCTGTCATCAGTGCCATATCAGTGCCACGTGTCATCAGTGCCACGTCAGTGCTATCTGTCATCAGTGCCACGTATCAGTGCCATCTGTCAAAAGTGCCACCTGTCAGTGTCACGTGCCATCTGTTATCAGTGGCACGTGTCATCAATGCCATGTATCAGTGCCATCTGTCATCAGTGTCACGTGTCATCAGTGCCACAAATCGGTGCCATCTGTCATCAGTGCCACGTATTAGTGCCACATGATATCAGTGCCACGTATAAGTGCCATCTGTCAGCAGTGCCACATATTAGTGCCATCTGTCAGTGTCACGTGTCATCAGTGCCCCCGTATTAGTGCCATCTGTCATCAGTGTCATCAGTGTCATCAGTGTCACATGTCATCAGTGCCACGTGTCATCAGTGCCACATCAGTGTCACGTGTCATTGTCCTGGTGCTCCAGGGCCTATAAAAGTGTAATAGGTAGTCAACAATTTATATGTGTAATTTATGCTCCTAGAACACGTTATGGCGCTCCCTGCATGTTGGGCCTCTCTAAGTGGCCAGGCTGTGTAAAAGTCCCACATATGTGGTATCGTAATACTCAGGAGGAGTAGCAGAATTTATTTTGGGCTGTCATTTGTGGTATACACATGCCATGTGAGAGAAATAACTTATTACAATGACAATTTTGTGGAAAAAAATAAAAAATAAAAAAATAATTTATTTTGCAAAGAATTGTGGGAAAAAAATGACAACATCAAAAAGCTCACCATGCCTCTTACAAAATACCTTGGAATGTCTACTTTCAAAAAAGGGGTCATTTGGGGGGTATTTGTACTTTCCTGGCTTGTTCGGGTCACAAGAAATGAGATAGGCCACCAGTGCATCAGATGTGATCAATTTTGTATAATTCGCACCACAGATGGTAGAGTCTGTAACTTTCACAAAGACCAAATAATTTCCACTAATTTGGGTTATTTTTACCAAAGATATGTAGCAGTATAAATTGTGGCCAAAATTTATGAAGAAAAATTAATAATTTGCTAAATTTTATCACAGAAACAAAGAAAAATGCGTTTTTTTTCAAAATTTTTGGTCTTTTTTCATTTATAGCGCAAAAAAATAAAAAACCCAGAGGTGATCAAATACCACCAAAAGAAAGCTCTATTTGTGGAAAAAAAAGGACAAAAAATTCATTTGTGTACAGTATTGCATGACTGAGAAAATTGGTCTGGGCAGGAAGGGTGTTTAAGTGCCCAGTAAGCAAGTGGTTAAAGAATAAGTTCACCTTTTACCCAAAATAAATAAATGCACATTGTTTGCAGATAAAAACGTGCATTTATAATTTTTTTTGTTGCAAGAGCCTGTAAAGCATTCCACCAGCGATCAGCAGATCACTGATGCCATGCAGGACTACTGCATACTTGTCACTGTATTGGCATCCAAGGAAACCAAACATTCTAACAGGAATAGGGATGAGCCGAACACCCCGGGTTCGGTTCGCACCAGAACCTTCGAACGGACCGAAAGTTCACGCGAATTTTCGAATCCTATTCGTTACAATGGACGCGAACGTTCGAAATCAAAATTGCTAATTACAACGGCCAATATGCATGTTAATGTCAGGTTTGGGGACCCGGGTGCTGCCCCAGGGGACATATATCAATGCAAAAAGAACTTTTAAAAACTAACGTTTTTTCGAGAGCAGTCATTTTAATGATGCATAAAGTGAAAAAAATAAGTGAAATATTCCTTTAAATATGGTGCCTGGGGGTGAAGTGGCATGTGTTTCCCGTGTTTAGAACTGTCCCTGCACAAAATGACATTTGTAAAGGAAAAAAAGAAGCCATTTAAAACCACTTGCGGCTTTAATGTCATGTCTTGTCCTGGCCATATGGCTGAAAATCCTTGAGAAAAATGGCATGGCTACCCCATCAGCCCCCCCCCCCCCCCCCCCCCCCCCCCTTTGGGTCTTGTATGGATATTAAGGGGGACCCCGCACCCAAAATAAAACCCTATACCTACAAACCTATATACTCTGAACAGCAGTATATAGGCGGTGCAAACAAGAGAGGGACTGTAGGTTTGTTCTTAAGTAGAATCTGAACAGGTACATTATGAAGTATAGCTCCATCCCAAAAAAAAATCTATTTTTAAGCTTTTTGAAAAACATAGAGAGGGGTTATCACCCCTGTAACATTTGCTGTCTTTGCACATTTGTTCAGAACATTTCACCTCACTTTCCGTCCCAATGACAAATGTTTTTGGAAAAGTGGGGTTTTAATTGAAACAAGGATTGGTGATAAAGCATCAGTAGAGAGGAGATACCTTTTTCCCAAATTAAATCTAACAGGATCGAATTTCCCTTCGTAGGGGTAGATTTCCTCTCACTTCCTATTTTCTCCTTCCGTTTGCAAGTAGGAGTCGTTTGTAGGTTGGATGTTTGAAAGTAGGGGCCTGCCGTATATACTCTGCAGAAATTTGCCCCATTAGATGTTGGTGTAGCCACAAGACTGTAAGCCCTCACAGTTACTCTTGGTGGGCGCAGGAATGGGCCCTGCTGTGAACTATTAGATCAAGATTTGTAATTACACGCCCCTTTTAAACAGGGGCTGAAAAATTGGGCCTTAGGCACTGGTGCTGGTGCCACAACACCGCAACCCATCACAGATACTGTACTCTGAGCACAGCAATGAGACCTGTTGCAAAGCATTGCCTAAAAATTTTAATTACACGCCCCAACAGGAGCTTAAAAATTGTGCCTTAGGCACTGGTGCTGGTGCCACAACACTGCAACCCCTCACAGATACTGTACTTGGAGCACAGCAGTCAGACCTGTTGCGAAGCATTGCTTAAAAAATTGTAATTACACGCCCCTGTTAAACAGGGGCTGAAAAATTGCGCCTTAGGCATTGGTGCTGGTGCCACAACACTGCAACCCCTCACAGATACTGTACTCTGAGCACAGCAATGAGACCTGTTGCAAAGCATTGCCTAAAAATTGTAATTACACGCCCCAACAGGGGCTGAAAAATTGTGCCTTAGGCACTGGTGCTGGTGCCACAACACTGCAACCCCTCACAGATACTGTACTTGGAGCACAGCAGTCAGACCTGTTGCAAAGCATTGCTTAAAAAATTGTAACTACACGCCCCTGTTAAACAGGGGCTGAAAAATTGTGCCTTAGGCATTGGTGCTGGTGCCACAACACTGCAACCCCTCACAGATACTGTACTCTGAGCACAGCAATGAGACCTGTTGCAAAGCATTGCCTAAAAATTGTAATTACACGCCCCAACAGGGGCTGAAAAATTGTGCCTTAGGCACTGGTGCTGGTGCCACAACACTGCAACCCCTCACAGATACTGTACTTGGAGCACAGCAGTCAGACCTGTTGCGAAGCATTGCTTAAAAAATTGAAATTACACGCCCCTGTTAAACAGGGGCTGAAAAATTGTGCCTTAGGCAACGGTGCTGGTGCCACAACACTGCAACCCCTCACAGATACTGTACTTGGAGCACAGCAGTCACACCTGTTGCAAAGCATTTTTTTAAAAAAATTGTAATTACACGCCCCTGTTATACAGGGGCTGAAAAATTGTGCTTTAGGCACTGGTGTGGTGGCACCCAGAAACAAAAATGTTCTTCCAAGCTATCAAGGAATGGATCATTGAGGAGGAGGAAGAGGATAGTCAGTGAATATAACAGGACAGTCACTCAGCATCAGCATAGGCAGTCTTGAAGGGATGTGACATTATAAATTATTCAGTTATATCCGCTTCAGGTGCCTGGTAGCTGGTGGTGATCCAAGACTGATTCATTTTGATGAAGGTCAGTCGATCAACCGAGTCGGTGGACAGGCGCACCCTGTGATCAGTGACAAATCCTCCAGCAGCACTGAATGTGCGTTCGGAAAGAACGCTGGATGCAGCACAGGCCAGTAGCTGAATTGCATACTGTGCAAGCTCTGGCCAGTGATCCATCCTCAAGACCCAGTAAGCACGAGTATTTTCGGTGGGAAAGGTGTCCAAGTCTGACCTTGCCCCTAGGTATTCCTGCACCATGTATATCAGACGCTGGCGATGGTTGCTGGAACCGATCATACCTTGGGGCTGCGGACTAAAAAATTGTCTGAACGCATCGGTCAGACGTCCACCTTCCCCACCGCTCCTTCTGCTACTGACCGAAGCCTCAGCAACTCGTCGTCCAGGACCAGGAGTTTGTAACCTCCCAGTTTCTGGGAACGCGTTGCACAGTCCTTTCTGCAAGGCCTCCCTGAGATGTTTTATCCTCTGCTCCCTCTGCGACGGCAAGATAAGGTCCGCAACCTTACCCTTGTACCGTGGATCAAGGAGAGTGGCCAGCCAGTAATGGTCCCTCTCCTTGATCCGAAGAATAAGAGGATCCTTCCGCAGGCTTTGCAGGATCAGGGAGGCCATGCAACGTAGGTTAGCTGAGGCATTCGGTCCGGAGTGTTCTGGGTCACTGAGGACGACATGATCGCCAGCCACCTCCTCCCAGCCACGTACAAGTCCACTGGTTTGCTGGGACTGTACATCATCCCTAAAAGACTGCTGCTGCTGATGCTGAGTGCCAGGCTCCACCTCCATGCTCACACAATCCTCCTCCTCCTCCTCCTCCTCCTCCTCCTCATCCTCTTCCTGTGTGATGGGTGGGACAGAAGGAACACTGTCTGGATAAAGGGGGCCTTAAGAGGCAAGGAAGTCCTCCTCTTCCTGCCTCTGTTCTGCCTCAAGTGCCCTGTCCATTATCCCACGCAGCGTATGCTCCAACAGGTGGACAAGAGGTACAGTGTCACTGATGCATGCACTGTCACTGCTCACCATCCTCGTGGCCTCCTCAAATGGTGAGAGGACAGTGCATGCATCCCTGATCATGCTCCACTGGCGTGGGAAAAAAAAGCCAAGCTCCCCTGACCCTATCCTGGTGCCGTAGTCGCAAAGGTACTCATTGATGGCCCTTTGCTGCATGTGCAGTCACTGCAGCATGGCCAACGTTGAGTTCCACCTGGTGGGCATGTCACATATTAGGCGGCTCTTGGGCAGGTTCAACTCCTTTTGCAGCTCAGCCAGCCGAGCACTGGCATTATAAGAACGGCGGAAATGCACACAGACTTTCCTGGCCTGCCTCAGGACATCCTGTAAGCCTGGGTACCTGCCCAAGAACCGCTGCACCACCAGGTTGAGGACGTGAGCCATACAGGGCACATGGGTGAGCTGCCCCTGTCGCAGGGCGGAGAGGAGGTTGATGCCATTGTCAGAAACCACCATTATAAGCTAGCGTGGCGTCAACCACCTCTCGGCCTGCCCCTGCAGAACTGCCAGAACCTCTGCCCCAGTGTGGCTCCTGTCCCCCAAACACACCAGCGCAAGCACGGCATGGCATCTTTTTGCCTGCGTACTCGCGTAGCCCCTTGTACGCCTACGGAGCACTGCTGGTTCCGAGAACAGAGCACTCGAAGAGGCCATGGAGGAAGAAGAAGAGGAGGGGGTTGAGGAGAGAGGTGTGTCACAACCAGTAGTAGCATTTTGGAGGCGTGGTGGCGGAACAACCTCCAACACTACTGCACCTTGTCTTGCATCCCTCCCAGCTGCCAATAGAGTGACCCAATGGGCCGCGAAAGACAGATAACGTCCCTGTCCATGCCTGCTGGACCATGAGTCAGCGGTAATATGCACCTTACCGCTGACCGCCTTGTCCAGCGAGGCATGGACATTGCCTTCCACATGCCGGTAGAGAGACAGAATCGCCTTCCGTGAGAAAAAGTGGCGTTTGGGAACCTGCCACTGAGGAACCGCACATTGAACAAACTCACGGAAGGGGGCCGAGTCTACCAACTGAAAAGACAGCAGTTGAAGTGCTAGCAATTTAGCCAAGCTAGCATTCAACCGCTGGGAATGTGGATGGCTGGGAGTATACTTCTTTCGACGGTCCAGCAGCTGGGGCAGGGAAATTTGCCTGCTACAATCGGACGTCGGTGTACTGCAAGTACTTGGTTGTGACACACCTAATTCTACACCTTCAGTCCTCTCAGAGCAGCTTTCAGAGAGGACTGAAGATATAGTGGGGATTGAGATCCCAGCTGATGAGGAGCAAGGAGAGGTCCGCTTTGTTCTTTGGTGTGGGTCTTTAATGTGCGATTGCCAACGAGCTGCATGGCAGGTCGACATATGTCTGGTCATGCTTGTGGTGCCCAAGCGGCTGATGTTTTAGCCACGCGAGATACGCTTGAGACAAATATTGCAAATAGCAGTGGTGCGATCTGATGCACTCGTCTCAAAAAAGGCCCACACCAAAGAACTTTTGTGATAACGTGCAGAGGCAGCGCCCTGCACAGGCGGAGCTCTGCGGTGTGATTCAGTTGGTGTGCTGGCCTCTAGCTGGCCTCCGGAGGGCATCCTGCCTCGTTGGACATGTGCCGCCGCATCCTCCTCCTCCTCCTCCTCTCTCCCTTCAGGCACCCATGTGGAGTCAGTGACCTCATCATCCCCTCCCTTTTCACCACTAGAGCAAACCTGGCAGTAAGCTGCAGCTGGTGGAACATGACTGCCAGATTGCTGTCCTTCAGCATCCCCTCTCTCTGCGCGCACACTACTGCCTTCCTCAAGCTGAGCCTTCAAAACGTTGGGCGTCCTCCTGGAGCATGTACCCAACACTGTGCTCAAACAGTTCGGGGGACTCCTCAGGAGGACATGGTGGGTCTAGGAAAGGGGTGCCTGATGATGCCATTGAGTACGCGTTGGCAGCTGCTCTGCCAGTACCCTGAGCCTGGGTGAGAGAGGATGAGGAGGATGAGGAGGGCTTGGTCATCCATTCTACCAAGCCTTCGGCATGATGCGGCTCAACATGTCCAGCTGCCGAAAACAAAGACAGGCATGTCCCATGGCCACGTGCTGATGACGATGCACGTCCACGTCCACGACCAGCAATGTTGTCTCTAGAAACAGAGCCTGCTTGCCCTGTGTTCTTGCCTCGGGACTGTCTGCCTCTCCTTGGCGGTCTTCCAGCCTATGTAGTGGGTAGTGTATATTGTGCTGGAGTCACACAGCACACACACTAACTCTTGCAGATGGATGCCTTAGATGACAGCAACAGGTCCCTATGGCACATAGAGGCTGCCTTAGATGACAAGAACTGGGCTGACACACACACACACTAGCTCCTATGTGTGCTGACACACACACACACACTAGCTCCTATGTGTGCTGACACACACACACACTAGCTCCTATGTGTGCTAACACAAACACACTATAGCTCCTATGTGTGCTGACAACACACTATAGCTCCTATGTGTGCTGACAACACACTATAGCTCCTATGTGTGCTGACAACACACTATAGCTCCTATGTGTGCTGACAAAAAAATATAGCTCCTATGTGTGCTGACAACACACTATAGCTCCTATGTGTGCTGACACAAACACACTATAGCTCCTATGTGTGCTGACAACACACTATAGCTCCTTTGTGTGCTGACAACACACTATAGCTCCTCTGTGTGCTGACAACACACTATAGCTCCTATGTGTGCTGACAAAAAAATATAGCTATGTGTGCTGACAACACACTATAGCTCCTATGTGTGCTGACACAAACACACTATAGCTCCTATGTGTGCTGACAACACACTATAGCTCCTATGTGTGCTGACAGCACACTATAGCTCCTATGTGTGCTGACAGCACACTATAGCTCCTATGTGTGCTGACAGCACACTATAGCTCCTATGTGTGCTGACAAAAAAATATAGCTCCTATGTGTGCTGACAACACACTATAGCTCCTATGTGTGCTGACAAAAAAATATAGCTCCTATGTGTGCTGACAACACACTATAGCTCCTATGTGTGCTGGCAGCACACTATAGCTCCTATGTGTGCTGACAAAAAAATATAGCTCCTATATGTGCTGACACAAACACACTATAGCTCCTATGTGTGCTGACACAAACACACTATAGCTCCTATGTGTGCTGACAACACACTATAGCTCCTATGTGTGCTGACAACACACTATAGCTCCTATGTGTGCTGACAAAAAAATATAGCTCCTATGTGTGCTTACACAAACACACTATAGCTCCTTTGTGTGCTGACAACACACTATAGCTCCTATGTGTGCTGACAACACACTATAGCTCCTTTGTGTGCTGACACAAACACACTATAGCTCCTATGTGTGCTGACAACACACTATAGCTCCTATGTGTGCTGACAAAAAAATATAGCTCCTATGTGTGCTTACACAAACACACTATAGCTCCTTTGTGTGCTGACAACACACTATAGCTCCTATGTGTGCTGACAACACACTATAGCTCCTATGTGTGCTGACAAAAAAATATAGCTCCTATGTGTGCTTACACAAACACACTATAGCTCCTTTGTGTGCTAACAACACACTATAGCTCCTATGTGTGCTGATAACACACTATAGCTCCTTTGTGTGCTGACACAAACACACTATAGCTCCTATGTGTGCTGACAACACACTATAGCTCCTATGTGTGCTGACAAAAAAATATAGCTCCTATGTGTGCTTACACAAACACACTATAGCTCCTTTGTGTGCTGACAACACACTATAGCTCCTATGTGTGCTGACAACACACTATAGCTCCTATGTGTGCTGACAAAAAAATATAGCTCCTATGTGTGCTTACACAAACACACTATAGCTCCTTTATGTGCTGACAACACACTATAGCTCCTATGTGTGCTGACAACACACTATAGCTCCTATGTGTGCTGACACAAACACACTATAGCTCCTATGTGTGCTGACAAAAAAATATAGCTCCTATGTGTGCTCACAACACAATATAGCTCCTATGTGTGCTGACACAAACACACTATAGCTCCTTTGTGTGCTGACAACACACTATAGCTCCTATGTGTGCTGACAACACACTATAGCTCCTATGTGTGCTGACAAAAAAATATAGCTCCTATGTGTGCTCACAACACACTATAGCTCCTATGTGTGCTGACACAAACACACTATAGCTCCTATGTGTGCTGACAACACACTATAGCTCCTATGTGTGCTGACAACACACTATAGCTCCTATGTGTGCTGACCAAAAAATATAGCTCCTATGTGTGCTCATGTGTTGCTATGGGCATTTGTATAGTGACTTTATTGCAATAATATAGAGTTTTTAGATTTAGTAACAGCATATGTCTACAAAGGCCTCTTCCACCTCCATTGATATGTAAATAAACCAGATAGAAGATGAGCAGAGGAAGTTGGTGTTTACAGGAAGTGGGTGGGGGAGGCATGGAGAGGGTTGGAAAGAGACATGTGTTTTGGGAGAGAGGGACAGTTGGTGTTTGGAAGGACAAAGGACAAGATGGCTACCAGGAGCTGGATCGTTGGAGACGCTGGTGTGAGTTGGACTTTGAAGAAGGAACTATGAAGGACATCTTAACCCCTAAGTTGAGTAATTGTTTAGTTTACTTAATGTGTACATATTATACATGCTTATATGTGAAGCTATAAGTTGTATTGTATTGTTCATCCTACAGTTTGTATGTGCAGATTTGTCCCTGTTTAGTAAAGCATTAATACACTTCAGAAGTCTAAAGTTGGTTTTACCACAAGAACTTAATAGATAAACGCAGGCATAACATTTGGGGGCTCGGCCGTTATTTGTGCTAAAATTTCAACTGAAGCAGACCTGTTTTATATTGTGTGTTTTGTTGCTTGTGCTGGGGAAAAAATGCTGCGTACACTGTTTAGGAGGAGTAAGGCTGCAAAGATTTCTGGTGTCCAGGAGGACTTGAAGGCGTGCACCCTTCCTATCTGGGCCAGAAATAGTCAGTGGATGCCTGTTGCAAAGGAGCTAGCTAGATATGCGTCTCCTTTGAACAGAGCTTGGGGGGATGGAGTCTGTGATCTTTCCTCAGATTTTAGTCTCAAAAGTTTTGGGTTCAGTAAGGGAGAGATGCGGGCAGTTGCTGTGTTTGGTTTGCACTTCCTGCATGCTCTACATATTGAATCTGAAAAGAGGGAAAAGGCGGAATTAGAAAGAGATTTACTGAAGGAGCAGCTTGCAGTGGCATCCAAGTGTTTGGAAGAAACTGCAAGCAAGGAAAAAGATTTAGAAAGGAGGGTAATCAAAGTTAAACCTGCAGTGGCTTTGAAGTGTGTTCAAACCCCTGTAGGCCGAGCTGAAGATTTGAATGAGCGGTGTGCAGCCCTCATGACCAAGTCTAATGATGCCCTAACAAAGGACAAAGGCCCAAAGCCTGTAAGCAGAAGTAGGACATGTGCCACTGTTACTTCTCATAACCGGGAAGCAGAGGATTTGATCAGCTCAAATGACCGAGTTGAGTCAGATACAAGGAAGGCAAGGCCTATGATCTCCAGGAGACACATGTGGATTGATTTACTTAAGGTGGGGGTCCCTAGAGAGGAAATAGATGGGATTCCTACACCAGCATTGTTTAAGAAGTGGAAGCAAATGGTTGGGAATGGTAGATTCAGTCACATTAAGTGTTTCTGTTGCCATAAAATGGGGCATTTTGCAAAAATGTGCCATGCTGTGAAGGCTGAACAACAGCAAGCTTGTGTGCTTCCCAGGACAGCACGGAGAGACATGCAAGTTTATTCGTTACGTTGGAAGTCAATGCCTTTCCGTGAAAGTATTTCAAGGCAACAGTGGGCACCCTACAATAGTTTTGCAGTTAGAAATGGGCAGATAGAGAAATGTGAGCAGTGAGCTATGTTTTTAGGCACAGTTGGAAGGAACATATAATCTGCTTTGTCTCTTACTCTTTTCAGGTATTGAGCATCGAGAGGTGGAGCAGGCAGAGCAGATGACCATACTGGATGGGAGGAGACAGACCAGAAGAGAGCCTGAGAAAAGGTGGCTGAATTGGAGTGGACTTCCATCTGAGCATTTTCCTTATGACCAAGAAGAAAAGAGACTTTTCATCTGGGACTTTCTTTACAAACTGCCAAAAGACATTGTTAACTCTGCTCAAAAGTCAGCCTTCCAGGGACAAACCAATCGTCTGACCGCCCACAAGATTGGGGTCGAAAGGGAATTTGTTCCTCCCATTTATACGGGGGGTTTATTTTGCCCTTTCCTGGACAAAAGGCTTGAAGAAGTTTCCTATATTATCCTATAAAGTCAAGAGGTGGTATGTGTTGCTATGGGCATTTGTATAGTGACTTTATTGCAATAATATAGAGTTTTTAGATTTAGTAACAGCATATGTCTACAAAGGCCTCTTCCACCTCCATTGATATGTAAATAAACCAGATAGAAGATGAGCAGAGGAAGTTGGTGTTTACAGGAAGTGGGTGGGGGAGGCATGGAGAGGGTTGGAAAGAGACATGTGTTTTGGGAGAGAGGGACAGTTGGTGTTTGGAAGGACAAAGGACAAGATGGCTACCAGGAGCTGGATCGTTGGAGATGCTGGTGTGAGTTGGACTTTGAAGAAGGAACTATGAAGGACATCTTAACCCCTAAGTTGAGTAATTGTTTAGTTTACTTAATGTGTACATATTATACATGCTTATATGTGAAGCTATAAGTTGTATTGTATTGTTCATCCTACAGTTTGATTTTTCCCTGTTTAGTAAAGCATTAATACACTTCAGAAGTCTAAAGTTGGTTTTACCACAAGAACTTAATAGATAAACGCAGGCATAACAGCTCACAACACACTATAGGTCCTATGTGTGCTGACACAAACACACTATAGCTCATATGTGTGCTGACACAAACACACTATAGCTCCTATGTGTGCTGACAACACACTATAGCTCCTATGTGTGCTGACAACACACTATAGCTCCTATGTGTGCTCACAACACACTATAGGTCATATGTGTGCTGACACAAACACACTATAGGTCCTATGTGTGCTGACACAAACACACTATAGGTCCTATGTGTGCTGACACAAACACACTATAGCTCCTATGTGTGCTGACAAAAAAATATAGCTCCGATGTGTGCTCACAACACACTATAGGTCCTATGTGTGCTGACACAAACACACTATAGGTCCTATGTGTGCTGACACAAACACACTATAGGTCCTATGTGTGCTGACACAAACACACTATAGCTCCTATGTGTGCTGACACAAACACACTATAGCTCCTATGTGTGCTGACAAAAAAATATAGGTCCTATGTGTGCTGACAACACACACACTAGCTCCTATGTGTGCTGACACAAACACAATATGGCTCCTATAAATCCCTGCCTGGGATGGGACAGAAGGTTGGGACAGAAGGTTGGGACAGAAAGTTGGGGTGCAATGCTGTTCTAACAGCACTGCGATTGGTGCTACTGCAATGCTGTACTAACAGCACTCACACACCAGACTAATCCCCAGCAGCAGATAATGTCACAGTCAGCAGTGCAATCAGCAGCAATGATCAGTATTGAATGAATCATCAATGGTTTAGCAAAGAAGAAATCAATCAGCAGACTGCCTATTCACTCTTCTAAAAGCCGGAACACATGTGCCCTGGACCGACGGCGTGGCGGCCTTTTATAGAGTGGGAAGTGTACTAAAGCCCCTGAGCTTTAATTGGCTACAGGCGTCCTGCCTGTAGCCAATTATTGCTCTCCTCGATGCCGGCGCTGTGATTGGCTAAGCATGCGGGGTCACAGTGCATGCTTGGCCAATCATCAGCCAGCAATGCACTGCGCCGGCCGCAATGCATTGCGGGCCGCTCGCATCACACGAATGTGATGCGAACGGCCTAAATAGTTCTGGGCTCGCCGAGCAGGTGAACGCCCGGTGCTCGATTCGAACGTGGGTTCGAATCGAGCACCGGGCCCATCCCTAAACAGGAAGCATGAACGGACTATCAGGGCAATCCACATCGTTCTGGTAGTTTCTTTGAGAACAACAAGCCGACAGCTGCTAAGGCTGTCGGGCCTTGTAGTGTTCTATTCATAGATTACCGTAAATGAGTGATGCGGCTGGGCGGGCATGCGTTTTTTTGACAGCTAGCAGGGAGGAGAAGATACCCTGCTAGCTGTCATAATTGGGGGAGGGGGCAGGGGCCGATGCTTTGATAGCATGTTACATGTGACATGGAAATTTATAGATAGGCGACTCCTATCCTCATATTGATTAGTGGTTCCAAATTATCAGGGTGATGTGCAGTGTTAGTTTTCCGCAACACATAGTGTTTTGCTTTTAGACCAAAAAGTTAAATTTTGTTCCCATTTGACCAGAGCACCTTCTTCCACATGTCTGCTGTGTCCCCCACATGACTTTTCGCAAACTGCAAACTGCACTTCTTAAGACATTTATGGAGCAGCAGTGCAATGGAGGCGAGGTACAAAACATGACAGGGTGCAAGTAATGGAGTGAGGAACTGGTTATTAGAGGAGGGGGTAAAAGATTTGTTCTGCACTTACCAGATTGGTTGGTGGGGAGCAGGGGGGAGGAGTAGATGCCTCGTGGCAATTAGCAGGTTAGGTAGTCACATGCAGTCTGGGCAGCAAGGTGGAAGGACGTTCCAGCCCGCCCGCCCTGAGAGAAGTGAGCAGAGGATGGACGTCGAAAGAATGAGGTACGGTCCTTGGCGACATTGAGGTTATAGAATAGTGAAAAAAGAAGGGAGCGGTTTAAAATGTGGGACCAATCACCGTTATGGAGTCCTTACCATTGTGCTGGTGTTAGTCCGGCCTGATGGGTATTAAGTTATGGGGGTCTGCGGTCAATATCGAGTCCCCGAGGCAAGTTTGCGGCTGGGGCAGACGCTATATAAAAGGGGCTGCAGGCTCATTAAGTTAATGGGGTCGTCAGGGACCAGCAACCATTAGCTTGGATGAGAACTGGAGATTTAAAATAGTTTTAAATGGTTAAATTATGTGAAATAGAGTTTATAGTTTGTTTTGTTTAATAAAAGGCCGTCAAGGCCATTTTCATCCAAGCAGGTGTCATGGTCTTTATTGTTAGTAATTTAAGGCATGTACATGTTTTGTTTATGGGTAGTAAGTTATCTGGCTGCCCTAGTCATGGCTTTCTTTCAACAATGGCTTTCTTCTTGCCACTCTTCCATAAAGGCCAGATTTGTGGAGTGCACGACTAATAGTTGTCCCATGGACAGATTCTCCCACCTGAGTTGTGGATCTCAGCAGCTCCTCTCGAGTTACCATAGGCATCTTGGCTGCTTCTCTGATTTAAGCTCTCCTTGCTCAGCCTGTCAGTTTCGGTGGACGGCCATGTCTTGGTAGGTTTGCAGTTGTGTCATACTATTTCCATTTTTGGATGATGGATTGAACAGTGCTCTGTCAGATGTTCAAAGCTTGGGATATTTTTTTATAACCTAACCCTGCTTTTTCTGGTGTGTTCCTTGGCCTTCATGATGCTGTATGCTTTACAGAACAGCTGTATTTATACTGAGATTAACCACTTGCTTTCTGGGCACTTAAACACCCTTCCTGCCCAGATCAATTTTTAGCTTTCGGTGCTCTCACACTTTGAATGACAATTACTCAGTCATGCAACAATGTACCAAAATTCATTTTTTGTCCTGTTTTTCCCACAAATAGAGCTTTCTTTTGGTGGTATTTGATCACCTCTGGGTTTTTATTTTTTGCGCTATAAATGAAAAAAGACCGAAAATGTAGAAAAAAAAAAATCATTTTTCTTTGTTTCTGTGATAAAATTTAGCAAATTATTAATTTTTCTTTATAAATTTTGGCCACAATTTATGCTGCTACATATCTTTGGTAAAAATAACCCAAATTAATTAGTGGATATTATTTGGTCTTTGTGAAAGTTGGAGAGTCTACAACTGTGGTGCGAATCATACAAAATTGATCACATCTGATGTACTGGTGACCTATCTCATTTCTTGTGACCCGAACAAGCCAGGAAAGTACAAATACCCCCCAAATGACCCCTTTTTTGAAAGTAGACATTCCAAGGTATTTAGTAAGAGGCATGGTGAGCTTTTTGATGTTGTAATTTTTTCCCACAATTCTTTGCAAAATGAATTATTTTATTTATTTATTTTTCCACAAAATTGTCATTGTAATAGGTTATTTCTCTCACATGGCATGTGTATACCACAAATGACACCCCAAAATAAATTCTGCTACTCTTCCTGAGTATTACGATACCACATATGTGGGACTTTTACACAGCCTGGCCACTTAGAGAGGCCCAACATGCAGGGAGCGCCATCACGTGTTCTAGGAGCATAACTTACACATCTAACTTGTTGACTACCTATTACACTTTTGAAGGCCCTGGAGCACCAGGACAATGACACGTGACACTGACGTGGCACTGATGACAGGTGGCACTGATACGTGGCACTGATGACACGTGGCACTGATGACAGATGGCACTAATATGGGGCATTAATGACACGTGACACTGATGACAGATGGCACTAATACGGGGCACTGATGACACGTGACACTGATGACAGATGGCACTAATATGTGGCACTGGTGACAGATGGCACTTATACGTGGCACTGATATCATGTGGCACTAATACGTGGCACTGATGAGAGATGGCACTAATACGTGGCACTGATGACAGATGGCACCGATACGTGGCATTGATGACACGTGACACTGATGACAGATGGCACGGATACGTGGCATTGATGACACGTGACACTGATAACAGATGGCACATGACACTGACAGGTGGCACTGATGACAGATGGCACTGATACGTGGCACTGATGACAGATGGCCCTAATATGTGGCACTGATGACACGTGACACTGATATGGCACTTATGACAGATGGCACTGATGACAGATGGCACTTATACATGGCACTGGGGACAAATGGCACTGGCAGATGGCACTGGGGACAGGTGGCAGCGGGGACAGATGGCAGCGGGGACAGATGGCAGCAGGGACAGTTGACAGCGGGGATAGATCTCAGTTTATTTTTCGTTTTTTTTTTTTTTTTTTTTACTCACGGCGCCGCTGCAGCCGTTCATCTCTCCCTCCTCACACGCTGTCTCTGTGTGAGGAGGGAGAGCGACGCTGAGAGATGATCTCATATGTTTACATATGAGATCATCTCTCATTGGACACGCTGATCGCGCTGTAAACGGCCGCTGTGATTGGCCGTTTACAGCGATCTGTGACTGGCTGTGTCCGACGGACACGGCCAGCACAAAACTTCCCCGATGCGCGCTCTCTCAGGAGCGCGCATTAGGGAAGTAAACAGGAGGACGTCCAGGGACGTCCTGCCGGCAGGGAGCGTCCGCGCTGAAGCCGTCTTTCGGCTATAGCGCGGGCGCGAAGTTGTTAAATAACACACAGGTGGACTCTGTTTACTAATTAGATTGTTTCTGAAGGCAATTGGTTTCACTAGATTTTAGTTAGGGGTATCAGAGTAAAGGGGGCTGAATACAAATGCATTCCACACTTTTCAGATATTTATTTGTAAAAAAAACTGAAAACCATTTATAATTTTCTTTCCACTTCACAATTATATGCCGCTTTGTGTTGGTCTATCACATAAAATCCCAATAAAATAAATTTACCTTTTTAGTTGTAACAGGACAAAATGTGGAAAATTTCAAGGGGTATGAATACTTTTTCAAGGCACTCTAAATCACTATTACATATATCAAATGTAATTGATAAAATCCGTAAAGTAAAAAAAAAAAAGAGCCTTGAATGCAGATGCGGCTGCACATCCAGAACTTCCGATTGCCTGCCGATGTGTTTAATCATTGATTGGTAATAATTAAGCACAAAATGTATGTGTGAAACGTGTCAACGTGACCACAGTTTGGTGTCTTTGGTGTTATCTTTGTGAAGCAAATAAAAGGCAATCGGAAGTTCTGGATGTGCAGCCATTTCTTTCTTCTTTCCAAGTTTCCCACGGAGGCAGGCCGGGGCTAGCACTCTGCAAGATACTCCAATCAGCCTTATCTTTATACACCTGGAGCAGCGGTTCTTTTTCTTGGATGCAGATGCTGTCTGAACAAAATGAAAGCTAGTGTCAATCATCTTTAACTCTGCCTACACCATATTAATGCACAAAAAATAACCATTTGATGTTCAATAAAGATTTATTGAGAGCTGTAAAACAAAAATTGTTATATTTATATTTGGGTTTTTTCACCTTCCTCTGGATCAACTGTGGGTAGAGGATTGTGTATATGGGATTGCATTTTTTTTCCTTGCTAGAACTGGATGGACTTGTGCCTTTTTTCAACCTGACTATGTACAGTTGTATGAAAAAGTATTTTCCCTCTTCCTGATTTTCAATTATTATGCATATTTCTCACTGATTCAGATCAAACAAATTTTAATATTACACAAAGATAACCAGAGTAAATCCAAAATGCAGTTTTTAAATTATTATTTCATTTATTAAGGTAAAAAAGCTGTTCAAACCTGCCTGGCCCTATGTGAAAAAGTAATTGCCCCCTCCCATGCTGAATCATAAATGAACTGTGATTAACCACAATTTTTTGGAAAGCTGAGTTAAATTTCACTTGCCACGACCAGGCCTGATTACTGCCAGATCTGTTGAATCAAGAAATCACATAAATAGAAGCTGTCTGACAAAGTGAAGCACGCTAACAGATCACAAAAAGCCACACATCATGCCACAATCTAAAAAAGTTCAAGAACAGATTAGAAACAAAATAATGTACATGTATTGGTCTAGGGAGGGTTTCAAAGCCATTTCTAAGGCTTTGGAACTCCAGTAAACCACGGGGAGAGCCATTATCCACAAATGGAGATAACTTTGAACAGTAGTGAACCTTCACAAGAGTGGCCTGCCTACAAAAATGACTCCAAGAGAATGACGACGACTCATCTATGAGGTCATAAAAGAACCCAGAACAACATCTAAAGAACTGCAGGCCTCAATTGCCTCAGGTAAGATCAGTGTTCATGATTCAACAATAAGAAAGAGACTGGGCAAAAATAGCATCTATGGGAGAGTTCCAAGGCCAAAGCCACTGCTGACCAAAAATAACACAAAGGCTCATCTCACATTTACCAAAAAACACCTTGACTTTTAGGCAAATATTCTGTGGACTGATGAGACAAAAATTTTACTTTTGGGAAGGTGTGCGTGCCGTTACATCTGGCATACATCTAATACAGCATTTCATGACAAGAACATCATACCAACAGTCAGACATGGTGGTGGTAATGTGATGGACCGCAACTGCTTTGCAGCTTCAGGACCTGGATGACTTACCATAATTGATGGAACCATGAATTCTGCCCATCAGTTCGTGACCTCAAGCTCAAGTGCACTTGGGTTATGCAGCAGGACAATGATCCAAAACACAACAGCAAGTCCACCTCCAAATGGTTCAAACAAAGCAAAATTTAGGTTTTGGAGTGGCCTAGTCAAAGCCTGGACTTACATCCAATTGAGATGCTGTATCATGACCTTACACAGGCCGTTCATGCTGGAAAACCTTCCAATGTGGCTGAATTAAAACAATTCTGCAAAGAAGACTGGGCCAAAATTTCTCCACAGCAATGTGAAAGACTCCTTGCCGGTTATCGCAAATGCTTGATTGCAGTTGTTGCTGACAAGGGTGGCACAACCAGTTATTAGGTTTAGGGGGCAATTACTTTTTCACATGAAGCCAGGCAGGTTTGGACAGTTTTTTTGCCTTAATAAATGAAACCATCATTTAAAAACTGCATTTTGTATTTACTCTGGTTATCTTTGTGCAATAATAAAATTTGTTTGATTATCTGAGTCATTTAAGTGTGACAAATATGCAAAAAAAAAAAATCAGAAAGGGGGCAAATACTTTTGCACACAACTGTAACTATGTAATTTGAATTGCTCTTCTGAAACTATTTTTTTAGCTATGTGACTGGCACAGCAGAGTAATAGAAGCCCTCCCAGAGATCTTTCCCTGCAGATGCAAAAGAACAGGGAAATATCATGTGACCACACAACAGCACTGCAGGAATAAGGTACTTAGAGGATTAGAAACAAAAACAAAATCCAGTGCATGATATACTGTATATGATTTATGTGAATGAATTATGGCAATTAAAGTGGTTGTAAACCCATTACAACCACTTTTTTTTTTTAAAACCATAGATTTTTATTAATTATTATTATTTCAATTTATACATGGATAGCATATTAATGTTTCCAAGATATAACATGAACATGGTGGTTGGTGAATGGTAGTCATGCTACTACACAGAAATTCTGCTACCTATATTCACATAGCTTACGACCTCATCAAGAGGTAGAACCTGACACCCCGCCTGGGTACAAACTGTGAACAGGTTCCTTGAAGAAATTTGAAAGTGGTAGCCCTCCAGTGACCTTAATGAGGGTCCCCGGAAGTAAGGCATCCATTACCTTTCCATCTGTGTAGGAGGAAAGCTTACGAACTAAAAACTAAAAAAACAGTGATACTGTCTGACCACAACAATGGGAGAACATATATTTTGTGTTTGTTATTTTTATTTTTGGTGTAGTCACATATGCTTAGCATTGGCCGTATGTTCCTTGGTGTGACTACGTCCGAAAAAAATAACATTAAAATCGTTACCACTAAACAACTGGATGTTTACTGAAGTTGTCATGAATACAATAAACAAAGAGTTATAGTCACAAGTGAGAGGAGGCATATTGAGAAGTTCTCCAGACCTCCCAGAATTTGTGGAAGGTCTGAGCTCTTCCTTCCTTATATGCAAGCATTTTCTCCATTGTGTAGTTGGCGTTCACTCTAGCTATTACTTCTTCAATTTTTGGAGGAGATTGAGAGCACCAATGACTTGCCAAAGATATTCGTGCTGCAAATAGTATGTGTATTACAACTTTCCTCACCGTGTGTGGGAAGTCTTCTATGCCGAGGCTTAGCAAGGCAAATGCAGGGTTTGGTATGAATGTGGTATTTGCTATGTTCTTAATGATGGAGGTTACTTTCTGCCAGAAGGATTCTATCACCTTACAGCTCCACAATATAAGTAGAAGGTTTCCAGTATTGTTACAGTTCCGCCAGCATAGTGGAGTGCTGTTTGGGTTCATTTTGTGGATACGTAGGGGTGTGAGATACCACCTGTGTAGTATTTTCTGCGTGTTTTCCCAATGATCAATACAGGCTGAGGATTTGGCATTATAATCGGATAGCTAAATGCCATTGATGCAAAGGGAATTCTCTTTTTAGTTCCTGTTCCCACTTCCTCATATTGGGTAGTTTAGATTGTATGTATAGGGGGGTAGCAAACTTGTAAAATAAGGATATCCCCTTGTGTTCCCCGGGCTTTTGTTTATTGTGTGATTCCACAGTATTTGGGGTATCTTCAATGGCTTGGTTGCATTAGCTTTGGTGTAGTGTTTTATTTGAAACAGTTGGTATCTATCCAGTGCTGCAAGTCCCTCAACGTCAGGTGTAATGAAATTTATCCCTTTCCTTTTCCAAGCTTGGGTCGAAAAGTTTGTGATTAGATATTCATACGTTGCTACTGGTATTCTTATTTCTTGCATTGGAGTATCCATAAACTTTTGTGTTAACATAGAGGACCATGCCGCTATAGAAGCTTGTATAGTGGGGTATAGTGGTGATGAAGGTCTATTGTGTAAACATGCTGCTATTGCTAGTGCTGGGAGATTATGGCCTGGGGTAATTTCTTGTTCGATTTCTGACCATCTATTGTCAGTTTGACATGAGATCCAATACCGTGATTGTTCTAGGAGTACTGCTTGGTAGTAATTGTGTGCGTCGGGGAGGCCTACACCTCCAAGGAATTTGGGTTTGTACAGTTGCGTCAATGCGATTCTAGGTTTTTTACCAGCCCAGATAAATGTATTAAATAGTTTTGTAAGTTGTGAAAAGAAGGAATGGGGAATAGGTATGAGCAATGTTCTGAAATGGTACAGAAGTTTAGGCAGTATTTGAATTTGGTATGCAGCTATCCTCCCCATCCATGTTAGAAGCAATTTGCCAATGTGATCCATCTCCTCTGCAATGTTCGTAAGAAGTGGGGGGTAATGGCGGCGTGATCCTGGACGGAAGCAAGGGCTAGGAGCTCCGTGAGATCCGGAGACAAAAGCGGGTTCCCCGGGGCCTTTCTTACACAAACGGAGCACAGAATTACCCATCACCCCCGGTGGAACACCTAGCGCATGCCGGGCCCTAAGAGTCGCCGTGGTAAACCGGCTCAACGATCCCTAACCAACTATTTACTTCGGGTGCGGGAGCGGCACGAGATGTCCCAAGATGGCGCCCAGCCGGAGACGGCGCCAGCGTGTTCACAGGCCTCAACCTCATCCCCGGAGCACTCCATGGGGGAAAGTGAGTATTCCAACCAGCTCACAAAAGCAGACTTAGAGGACAGCCTCTCCTCGATGTACGATAGGCTGGCTAGGAAGTTCCAGTCGGAACTACACAAATCCACCAGCACATTGTCCACGGAGATTGCGGCCTTAGGAACCAGAACCGACATGCTAGAGACTAAGCATGACGAACTGTTTTTATCTCACTCTGACCTCAGGAAAGACCATGAGACCCTCACTGAAACTGTTCAGATCCTACAAGCCCACCTCGAGGACCTTGATAGTAGGAACAGAAGGAACAACTTGAGGGTGAGAGGGGTCCCTGAAACGGTCACTGACCTGCCACAAGCTTCCCATTTAAGCTACAAGTCCCACATAACGGCACCACTTACACTGTTACCACGATCACTGAGGGAAAGGATCTCCTGGTAAAACTGGGCCTCTTGAACGCAGTTGACCACCCGAGGATGCCATCCACACCCCGCTCACCTGCCATCTGGGCTACACCACCCCCTGGGAGAGACCGTTGCACGGTCCACTGACCTCCCCCGCTCCCTGCTTTTCAGCCAGGCACTACGAAGGCCCGCATGCCAATTGGTAACAAACTTGTCTCACCCTTGATCTGACGTCTAGTCGCGCCCGTCTGGACTACCCCCCCTCTGAGCAAGTAGGATGGAGACCCTGAAGTCCCTGGAAGCCACACTAGATGGACCCTCCCGGATAGTGAGGACTGATCGGCTCCCTCTCCTTGCTTGGAAGATTGGACCTACAAGTCCAAGTTTATTTTCACAGTTGAGGCAGAAGGAGAGGGGAGGGGGCGGCTTTTTTACCTTTTTGGCCCTCTCCTGTCTCTTTCTCAGGCCTTATGCTTTTTTAGTCAGGGTGCTTGTTTTGCCCCTGACCCCCTCGGCTTTGATGCTTCTTCTACCGATGCCTGGCTTGTGTTTATGTCTGACGCAAGGTTCGCAGTCAAGGCATGGTTGCTGGTTATTTGTTTTTTTTTTATTTTTCTTTTACTACCTTTTTTTGCTCTTTAAGTATGGTACTGCAGCTAACTCATTGCCTTCTCTCCTCTCACTGGTTGATGCTCCTGGGCACCCGTCCTGCCTCTGGCTTTTCCAGGGGATGGCGGGGGCCTACGGTTTCAGCCTTTGACACAGGTCTGCCTATGTATAAAGTAAAGTTTTATTCACTGTGCAAATGCTGGGTTCTTACTCACCCTGCTGCAGGGGCTCCCTTGCGAATTCTGGACTCAATATGCTGCTCCAATCTGGAGGGCTACCTTCTAATGCACCTTAATGGGTACCGCTGTAATTTCACATAACCTTAAGGGGTTTAACTCCCCGATTAAAAGGCGGAAGGCCTTTAAAACATATAAGAGAATGGGAGCGGATATTTTGCTTCTCCAAGAGACGCATTTCTCCACCCAAAACCACCCGCACTATTTTGATAAGGCCTATCACCAGGGGTACTTCACTACATTTGAGTCCAGGACCCGCGGAGCAGCTATTTTTTTCAGGAACACTGTGAAATTTGAATTGCAACAGGTGTACAAGGACCCTGACAGCCGTTATGTGATTGTTAAGGGTATGATTCAAGGGAAAACTATCACTATCGCATCAGTATATGCCCCGAATGACGCCCAAGCGGCTTTTTTTAAACGTTTTTTTCAGACCCTGGATAGTTTCCTCTCCTCACATATGATTATTGGGGGGGACTTTAACTTGGTTACACACCAAGCCCTGGATAGAAGCAGGACAGGACAGGCCTCCAATGCTTTCCCTAGGTCCCTACAACACCTCCTTAAATCCAACCAGCTGATTGACACTTGGAGGGCACACAATGTGGGGGCTAGGGAATACACTTTTTACTCTAACCCTCATGATAGTTACTCAAGGCTGGATTACATTTTTTCCACAACTGTCATGACAGCCAATTCTACCTCTGCCGGGATTCACTCATGCCCATGGTCCGAACATCAGATAGTCTCATGCTCATTTGACAACATAGGCCTCCCTAGGGCTTTGGGAACTTGGAGACTTAATGACTCCATGCTCACAGATCCAACGGCTTTATCTCAGATTAGAGGCTACATCTCGGAATACTTCTACCACAATGAGGTTGGGGAGATCTCCCCGGGGGCGTTGTGGGGCGCGCATAAGGCGGTTCTGAGAGGTAGACTGATGCACTTGGCCTCTGACCGTAAAAAACAAAGACAGCGGATCATTCAGTCCCTTACAGAAGACTTAGATCGGCTGTATCGCAGACATGGTCTCACTCAGGAGCCTGAGTTGTTGGCACAGATTGATCAGAAAAGGAAGGCACTGGATGCTGTCCTCACTGAGCAAACTGAAAAATCCTTGAGGTGGTCCAAAGCCAAATTTCTCTTGTACAGTAACTCTTCATCAACCATGTTTGCGAGAAAGCTGAAACAATCCATCCAACCCACGCACGCCTATAGACTCCGGAATAACAATGGGAACCTTACTACCCATCCCAAAGAGGTCTTGCATCTATTCAAATCTTTCTACCAATCTCTAATGGAGGCTCCCCAACCCTCGGTTCCCCCACAGCTGTCGACATGGCTTGACTCGGTTCCACTACCCCAACTGACAGCAGATCAGTTGTAATCCTTGAATGCCCCTTGTACAGTGGAAGAGGTGACGGCTGTCATGTCTTCACTGAAAACAGCAAAGACCCTGGGCCCAGATGGCTTCTCAGCCTTGTATTATAAAAAATTTGCAGACATATTGGCCCCCAGACTGACCAAACTCTACAATAAAGAAGTGGGGGGTAATTGATGGAGTATATTTTAGATGAAGAGGAGGTGAGCTGCACCCCAAGATAGGTAATTGAGGGGGGGTTCCAATTACATGAAAACACATTTTTGAACCAATTTTGTTCTTCAACGGGTATGTGGAGTGTTAAAGAGAAACATTTGTTTGTATTGATTTTGTAATAGGAAACTAGGCTGAATTTGTATATCATTTTCTTAAGTTCTAAGATAGAGGTTTCTGGGTTTGATATTGTTAATATAATGTCGTCAGCGAAAAAGTCCTATCTTATGGCTTACGTGACCTATTTTAATGCCTTTGATGTTGTCATCGGTCCTGATGTATTGTGCTAGTGGTTCTATGATAAGTGAAAAAATTATTGGTGAGAGGGGGCAGCCTTGACGCGTACCATTAGATAATAGGAAAGGATCAGAGAGGAGACTAGATGTGTAGACTTGTGCTGTGGGGTTGGAATATAACGACATGATTGCCGAATGGATCAGGCCAGATAGTCCAAATTTATGTAAGGTGCTTGATAGGTAACCCCAATGTACCCTATCAAACGCCTTTTCGGCATCAAGGGCTAGGAAAATACTGGGTACTTGGTTAACTTCTGCAAAATGCAGGAGGTCTAGCATCCTTCTAGTCCCGTCTGGTGCTTGCCTGCCCTTTACAAAGCCTACCTGGTCCAATCCTATGAGGGAGGGGGTAATTTCCAGTAGTCTATTGGCCAAAACCTTAGCATAAATCTTTAGGTCAGAATTTAGTAATGAGATTGGCCTAAAATTTTGTGGGTGAGATGTGTCTTTACCGGGTTTGGGTAGGGTAACTATGATCGCTTGGAGCATTTCTCTTGGGAAGGATCCTGTCGTGGCTGCCTTATTGAAAACATCCACTAATTTTGGTACTAGGAGTGCGGTGAAAGCCTTATAGTACTCAGCGGAGAAGCCATCCGCTCCAGGGGACTTGTGCATGGGGAGAGATTTAATAACTGTTTCAACTTCAACATTTGTGAATGGAGAATTTAGCACTTGTAGCATTGCTGTGTCTACTGAGGGCAACCTGATCCACTGGAGGAATTCATTAATCTCTTTCTCTGTGGGTTGGTGGGTGGATGGGTCATTGTTGAGATTATAAAGGGATTTATAGTAGTCCCCAAAGGCATTTGCTATATCCTTAGGGTTGTGAAGAGTGGTACCGGAACTATGATGTTGCAAATGTGTAATATTTGTTTTAGCGTGTCTTTTTTTGATTTGGGAGGCTAGAAGCTTGCTTGCACTATTGTTTTGGGAATAAAAGGTTAGTTTCATCCTTTTGAAATAAAGGTCATAGTCAGCCCTAAGTTCCTGTCGTAACTCCTCGCGACAGCAATTGAGGCGTTGCAAGATATCGTGGGATGTGGTGCATCTTTTTTTTCCTCTCTCTAGAGGCGATCTGGATGAGTAGCCCCCTAGCGTAAGCTTTGTGAGCGCACCAGACCATTGTCGGAGAACACTCCCCATTGGAGTTGAGGCTAAAGTATTCCTTGAGTTTCTCTTCTATCTCATCTCTGATCTGAGGGCGTGAGAGAAGGAAAGTGTTATTGCGCCACAGCGGCTTGTGGGATGTATTGCTATCATCCACAACCTCAATGGTCACAGGCGCATGGTCAGACCATGTGATGTTGTGGATATCAGCTTTACTCACTTTTTGCAGGGTGTACATATCTGTGAGAAAGAAATCAAGCCTAGAGTAACTATTGTGCACTGAAGAGTAGTATGAGTAGTCCCGCTCGGTGGATCTGAGGCAGCGCCAGGGATCAAAGAGCCTTTCTTCATGGCACCAACATCCTAAGGAGGGTCTCTTCCGCAGGGCCACCGAGGAGGAGTCAAGTACATCATTCATAACCATGTTAAAATCACCACAAATAATAAGATTACCTTTTTGTAGAGATTTAGCAAGTGTGATAGTTGTACAAATAAATTTCAATGGTCTGACATTAAGAGCATATAGATTTACCAGTGTATAGATGACTCGGTCTATTTCAGCTACCAGTATGATAAAGCGTCCATGGGGATCAATATGTTCCTGCAATAAAGAAAAGGTTACTGTGTCCTTGATAGCAATCAATACCCCGTTTTTTTTTAAATGTCATTTGCAGTGAACACTTTGGGGAATTTTTTGTGTGTGCATTTGGGGGGATTGCTGTTGGAGAAATGTGTCTCTTGTGCACACAGAATGTCACAATTCAGGTCCAGAGCTGACTTCCACATGGTTCTACGCTTGAAGGGGCTATTCAAGCCTCTCACATTGTGTGACACAATTTTAAGATTCATTCCAGTTAATTAATGCTACTTGCCGCCATCTAGTGGTAGGAATTGAGAAGGTATGGGCCTTTGTATTATTGTTGGGTATGTGTGTTTTTTGAGATAGGGACTCTGTAGTAGAGATCAGAATATCAAAAACAAAAATAAAGGTAAAAATAGAAAACAAAACTGAGCTTTTCAGCAACATGGAACAGTCCAGCAATAGAAATTGCATAACACAGGGTACAAGAGACATGTACCTGTACGTAGAAAGGGGGGATAACTGGGAATCAAAATAGCCGAACAACGGTCAGTTTGTGAACCTACACCTGGGTTCATGAGTTGATTGGGAGGCTCCAGGGGTTAGTGATCCAGAAATGAGTACTATACTTGTATAAGTACCATTAGCAGAAACAGACAAGGAGTATATTACTGTCTACTTGCCCTTCCTGTTATGACGATAGTTGTTGCTTCTCTCCGGTAGGGGAACAGGATCCGCCGCTTCTCCATTCATCGGTAGTAGTCGCCATTTTTTGAGCAGCTCCATGCCTTTTTCAAGGGAAGTAATTGCGTGCGATTCATTATTCATTTCCAGCAGCAGTTTGGCAGGGAATCCCCACTTGTAAAGAATCTTGTGGTTGTGCAATATTTTCGTTATAGGGACCAGGTTGTGTCTCGCCGTTAATGTAGCTTGCGGTAAATCTGCGTACAATGCGATTCCAGTGAATGGGTCAGGGAGTGCGGGGTGCTGTCTAGCAAATCGCATCAACTGGTCCTTTATATGGTAGAAGTGGATCCGCGCTATGACATCCCTTGGTATTTGCTCAGATAGGAATGAAGGCTTAGGCAGCCTGTGGGCCCTGTCTATTATTATGTCTGCAGGCCCCAGGGATGGGATGGCTGTGGTCATGAGTTTTTGGAGATATGCTGTAATGTTCTGCAGGTTTGACCGATTCAGGGATTCCCCTGAACTTAATATTGTTCCTGCGACTTCTGTCTTCAATGTCTGCCATCTTAAGTCGCATGGCCTTGATCTCATCTTCTACCTCAAAATGGGCATCCACCAGCTCATTATGTGCCAAAGTGAATTCCTCCATCTTTTTTTCCACATAGACTACTCTGCTATGGACCGCTGACAGTTCAGTTTTGGTAGTGTGCATAAATGCAGACATGGTTCATGGTTGTATCCATGATGGGTTGCCCGGAGGTAGGAAAGGCATCTAGTTGCTGGCCATAAGTGGCAGATTCCTCCATAACTTCCCCCTCTGTCCCTGCTTCACCCTGCTTCTCCCCCTCCCCTCCAATCCTCTGTTTTTGTTTTACAGGGCTGTCAGAGGGTGAGGATGGTGGTGGATAGCTTGAGGGCCATTGCTCACCTGAGGATGCCGACTGATGGCTGCAGGGGTGTGCAGGGGATGCTGCATCTCTGCTCTCAGAGCGGGCGCCATCTTGGAAATCTCGGCCGGCCATGAGGGGGAAGAAATCGGTCAATTTCCTCGGTCCCTCTCTCGTTTTTTGTTTATTCATCATTACCGCTGTGTTCCCCTTAGTCTCCCCTCTCTGTGGATAATTGTATCTCCCTTGTAGGTTAGCTGTGAGCCGTGCTATTAGGTCCGTTGTGGCAGAGCTTTCTCCTTACACCTCCATCCGCTCTGGCTGCCGGCCACGCCCCCCCATTACAACCACTTTAACCTACAGGTAAGCCTGGATTAAGGCTTACCTGTAGGTGCAAGAAATATCTCCCAAACCTAAAAGGTTTAGGAGGGATTTGCAGAAATAGCGGCACCGATGTATACAGCGCATGCGCCATAGACATTGGGCGCAGGCGCACTGAGCGTGACGTTTTTAACAGCGATCCTGCCGTTAGTGTCGGCACAAGCGTGCATACGCAGGAGTGACGTCATTGGGGCTCCGGCCAGTTACAGCGCCGGAGCCGCGATACCCGAAAGTCACTCTGGGATAGATGCCGGCATCGGAGGAGGTGAACGAGGGCAGATGCGGGGGCTTCGATCTCAGGTAAGTAATTCATAATGCGCTAGTATGCTATACATACTAGCTCATTATGCGTTTGTCTTGCAGGGTGTATTTATTTTATTTTTTTCAGAGGCTTTACTTCCTCTTTAACCCTTCTCTGTTTAGTATTACTTTAAGAGTCATTGAAAAGGGGCTATCATTTGTTCTGTCTATTTTTTTTCTTTCTAAATTCCAACTACCCTGTGCACCAATATAGCATTCATGTACTTTTTTGCAAAAATATCAAAGCTTTCCATTACATTTACAGTCACTTACTTTTCTTGTCCTAATCCACGTTTCCAGATGTTTCCATTAGTAATGTCTTCTTCCTGATCAGACTTTAGGTTATGACACAGAAAGGAGTTGACCACAGCTGATGTCATTAGCACACACCCTGCATCATCAACCCTCCCATTCCCAGGTGCACGTTTTTTAAATGAAATGCAATCAATCAGTGCTCACCCTTCTCACTAAATACACAATATACAATCAGATTGCATAGTGTATGGCCATGTTTATGTACCTAAAATTATTAGTTGCGCTTTCAGTGCCATTAATTGTTAATGGCACACCAAACACAGAAGCAAACACACATTTTGCCATGTGAAAAAATTAGTTGCAAATGCTGCAAAACGCACAGTAAAAAACACACAACCCATAAATGCCAAAATGTTCCATTAACCACATGTAGTGCAGCCAATTGAAATCAACAGGCTGCCCAATGCGTGTCACAGGAAAAACGAGACACAAAATGTGTGCTCCCACTATGCTAGATGTGAATGGGGCCTGAAAGTGAAACTGGTGCGATAACATAAGAACGAGGCTCCATTCACATCTGTGCATTTCCTTGCATTTCAGAAATGCGCTGCATCAAAAATCACAGTAAAAACGCACCAAGCTCTACTCTAAAAAATTGTTCTGAAGCTTCTTTGGGGCGATTGCTGTGTGTAGGGTAGCCCATTCAGGTGGATGGGCTGCCCTATTTGTGATGAGTGAAAATGCTCCAAAACTCCTCGACTAGGATTTGCTGGTGCGGGTGCTGGTCCAGGCATGTGGGTGGATCCCGACCATATGGTGACAATCTTTCCCAAGCCTAGCCTGGCTCTATGACATCAGCCAACAGTGGGCTTCAGCCCGCTGTTTGCTGAAAACAGCTCACAGCAGGCGGTGCGCTCTGTGACCGCTGAGTCCTAAGGACTCAGCTGATCACAGATCAGGGTAATGGGCAAATCACAGGCCCTTTACCATGTGATAAGCTGTCAGCTAATGACAGGATGTAAACACAAGCCAGTTATTGGCTTTTCTGAGAGATGAAGAGAGCCGATAACCGGCTTGTGTTAAAAGGGACATCGGCACTGATAATCAGCGCACTGATTATAAATGTCCTGATTATAAATGCAGTCCCCCAATGCCCACCAGTGCTGCCAATCAGTGCCCACCACTGCTGCCAATCAGTGCCCATCAGTGCTGCCAATCAGTGCCCATCAGTGTCTCCTCATCAATGTCACCTATCAGTGCTCCTAATCACAGGCCTTTTACCATGTGATAAGCTGTCAGCTAATGACAGCTGATCACAGGATGTAAACACAAGCCAGTTATAGGCTTTTCTTTCCTCACGCTAACAGCGTGATATGAAGAGAGCCGATAACGGGCTTGTATTAAAGGGACATCGGCACTGATTATAAATGTCCTGATTATCAGAGCAGTCCCACTAGTGCTGCTAATCAGTGCCCACTACTGCTGCCAATCAGTGCCCACCACTGCTGCCAATCAGTGCCCACTCCTGCTACAAATCAATAACCACCACTGCTGCCAATTAGTGCTCATCATTGCTCCCAATCAGTGCCCATCAGTGTCTCCTCATCAATGTCACCTATCAGTGCCCATTAGTGCCACCTACCAGTGCATATCAGTGCCCATCAGTGCCCATCAGTGCCGCCTATCAGTGCCCATCAGTGCGACCTATCAGTGCCCATCACTGTGTTGCATGACCACGCAATTGTCATTTCAATTGTCCAAACAAGAAGACTCGCTGCTCCAGGTGAGGTTTTGAAAGCCTGATGATCTGGACAGGTGCCTGCCTCTGCTCGCCTCTGCATATAATCAAAAGAAGAAATGGCACTCTGTACTCGATCAAAATTCTTTTATTCAGAACATCCCAAAGTGTTGACAGAAAGCTGGTAGATGCATTTCACACACTCCAAGTGTGCTTAATCATTAATGATTTCTTCTTTTCATTTAAATTGTGACAGTGCTAAAAGCTGAAAATTGGCCTGGGTAAGAAGGGGATGAAAATGTCCAGTAGGCAAGTAGTTAATCTCTTTGACTGGGTCGAGGATGTAAATCTATTTGCATTGAGGTTAGCTTTGAAAAAAATTATATAACAGAAAAAATAAGTCAACAACCTTGACCTCACAAGCAGAGATAGAAAGTCTAATGCCCCATACACACGGTCTGAAATTCCGACCACAAAATCCGTCAGATTTTTTCCGACGGATTTTGTCCGACACTGGTGTTACATACACACGGTCGGACAAAGTTGTCGGAAAATCCGATCATTCTGAACGTGGTGACGTTTGTCGCGTACGATGGAACTATGTAGAGGCTAGTAGCCAATAGCCTTGGTCTTGTAATTTGATCTGAGCATGCGTGGCACTTTGTCCGTCGGAATTCGCTACACATGATTGGAAAAAGTCCGATCGGACTTTGTTGTCGGAAAATTTGAGAGCAGGATCTCAAATTTTTTCAGACGGAAAAAGTCCGATGGCGCCCACACACGGTCGGATTTTCCGACAACATGGTCCGATAGGGGCATAAAAGTACTCAAATCAGCCAACATGAAAATGAGTCAGGAAACAAAGAGGTGAAGGCTCTTTTTACTGAGTAAAACCAAAAAGTGAATATACTTCACCCTTTCCACAAAGGGGGCAGCATTCAGCTTGGTAAATTGGTAAATAATTACCTAGGCCAGTTGGTGCAAAGGGAAGCAAAGAAAACAGACTCCTATAGAGTGCAAGGCTTTAGAGCATAGCTCCCAACTGTCCCTGATTTGGAAGGACTGTTCCTGATTTGGAACAATGTCCCTCTTTCCTCCTCATTTGTCCCTCATTTTGGTCTGATCTATATAGTTGTATATAAAATGCTCTACTTATCTATCAAAAAGTGTTTCCCAGCACTAAACCTTTCATCTGATTTCTAAATTGCTGCATCTGTAAACTCCAAAAGCCAATATAAAGGAATAGTAGTGGTAAAAAAAAAGCACTTGTGGGTTTAACCAATAATTTTTTTTGTACAATTCTCCTTTAAGGGTGGGCGTGACAAGGGGTGTGTCCTATGCTACATACTTTTGCTGATAGATGTCCCTCATTCCTATCTCAGAAAGTTAGTAGGTATGCTTTAGAGTGGTTAAAAAATAACAAAGAACTGGTTGTGAAACCAGCAGATAAGGTGGGCAATGTAGTCCTTTTGGGTCATTATCAGTGATGTAAGTAACTGAGTTAAAATAAACTGAGTTACGTAACGCAGTTACTTTAGAGGGTAACTAGTAATCTAACTGATTACTTTTCCCCTCATGGTAACTCAGTTCCCATTACTTTGGCTTAGTAACCCCAATTACATCTACCACCACTAGATGGCAGTAGTGTAATTCCGGTGTCCTGCCAAAAAAGTTCCCCCGCCGGATAAGGACCCCCTGTACTGCGCAGGCGCAGGGCTTGCGCAGTACGAAGGACTACGGAGCTTCCGAAAATTGCCGAACCTAAACAGCTCTGAGTGAACTCTACACAGCGCAGGCGCAATTAACATGTAATTGTACGAGGCGATGCCGCACCCTCATGATGCCCGTGCTACTCTGCAAGGGGCGTCTATCGTGTAACTAAGGGGCGGGTCTAGTATTACTGTAACCAAGGGGTGCATTTATTATTATTGTTATATATCGAGCTCTGCCCATTAATTTAACATTCGCCCTCTTCTGTAGAAATCCACCCCTTACACGATATAATAATAATAGACCCGCCCCTTACACGATATAATAATAATAGACCCGCCCCTTGCTTACACGCTATAACAGAACTGCCCCTTGGTTAGAGTAATAATAGAGCAGCCCCTTGGTTACACGATATATAACAATAATAAATGCGCCCCCTGGTTACAGTAATACTAGACCCGCCCCTTAGTTACACGTATAGAATATTTTTAAAAAAAAAGTCAGTTACTTTGCTGCGTAACTAATTACTTTTCCAATGTAGTAACTGAGTTACTAACGCAATTACTTTTTGGGAGAAGTAATTTGTAACTTAACTAATTACTTTTTTAAAGTAAGATGACCAACACTGGTCATTATCATGTCATTATCTGAGAATGTTTTTTTTAACCTTCGGTAAGCTTTCAGGAAAGGCTTGACAAACAACCTTAAAAACTTGTGCCTAAAGGAATAGTATAATATAAAAATAATAATAGAGAAACAACCGCTGCTGCTGCCTGCAAAGGTTAAAAACCTTAATAATGAAAAAAGAAATGTGTATAGGCTGCGCTGACGTATATAAATCACCACTGTGATAGTAATGAAGAAAAATATATATAAGTATACAAACAGATATATATACCAAATATATAATTTTAAATGTTACTGCGCAGGCTACGCAATAGCATTGGTGCAAAAATATATAAAGTGCAAAACAAATAACAATCACTAAGGCACAGAATCTTTGACAAGTACTGGTTCAAATTTTGAGCAGTTTGTCACTGCGCAATAATAGCAATAGTGCAAAAAAATAATAATAAATATACAGACTCTATAACTAGTGATAATTCTGATACAGACTCTATGACAAGTACTGATTCAGATCTTGAACAGTTAATCACTGTGCAACAATAGCAGTAGTGCAAAAAATATATATAGTGCAAAACAAATATACAGACTCTATAACAGGTAATAATTCTAATATTTGGGCAGTTGATTGGGAAAGAGAAAAGCAGGTTTCTTCAGACGACAATCCCCTCCAAAAAACCCCACTGTTCTGTCTCAAGGACATTCAGCTAAACCATTCTTATCCCATAAACATGATACCATATTTCTTCGATCGCAGTTTATTGGAACAAGCTAGATGAAACTACAAATAACAAGAATAAACCTTGATAAGTACAATATCCCATAAATTTAGCATACATTTCAAAGACAAATATACACAGTACAATATGAGACAGTAAACACTCACTTTTTAAGTTCAATGAGGGATTGATGGTAAGAGATTGAAACAGGACATCTTGCAGTCTAGAAAAGCATGATGAATGTGTCTCTTCCTGTGAGACTTTACCCAGAATACTTTGCCTTCCAAGTACTTCCTAGGTTATAAACTTTAATAACAACATTTACACAATAGAAACAATACCAAAAAGGGACGCTAGATGGCGCCTACGCTCTGCAAATGATTCCTATAAAAAGTAACAACATTAAATGTCATTTACAACAACACAAATGCAGATAATCAGAATATATCCATCTGATGGGCAGAACACTCCCCGCCTGACATCAAGTGACGTCACTAACAGAGTCCTCCGTAGAAAGTAACAGAACAAGTTCAGTCACTGGTCTTAAGAACACTTTGGCCTCATTCTGTTGAAAGGTCTTGACCTCGACCTTACAGACAAGATTATCTTTGCTTGGCAGTACCTTGGTGACTAGACCTAAAGGCCACATGTTCCTTAGTGTCTGGCAATCTCTCATGAGCACAACATCACCAAGTTTAAGGTTAGGTTTTTCTGAGTGCCACTTCCTCCTTAGTTGAAGAGTAGATGTGTATTGCTCCCTCCACCGACTCCAGAAGGTATTGGCAAGAGTTTGAACTTGTCTCCATTGACGTTTGTAAAGGTCCTTCTCACAAAACTCTCCAGCTGGAGTACCTACAAGACCAGTCTTTTGCGTGAGCAACATGGTAGGTGTGAGAACCATTGGATCTTCAGAGTCACTTGAAATTGAAGTTAAGGGTCTGGCGTTAATGATGGCTGTAACCTCTGCCATAAATGTCACTAAACACTCGTGAGTAAGCCTTGCAGTTCCTACTTGTAGGAAGATAGAGTCAAGAATTCTGCGGGCTATGCCTATCATCCTCTCCCACACACCTCCCATGTGAGAAGAGTGAGGTGGATTGAAGATCCACGTGCAGTCTTGCTTACTCAAATACCTTTTTACACTGGGGATGTCCAAGTTGGAAGGAATTTGCAGTTCTTTTACTGCTCCTACAAAGTTAGATCCTCTGTCAGAGCGAATGAGTTTCACTGGGCCTCGGATTGCAATGAAACGTCTAAGAGAATTAATGAAACTTGAAGTGTCCAGCCTGGGTATGGTGTGTTCAGGTAGTGGTGCAAGTTTTGCTTTTCCCATTACAAACCCTATGTGGCTTTGTCCTTTAGTGTCTATGGTTTTCAGGTAAGCTACAGCAGCAATTGCTTTAACAGAAGCATCCGCAAACACACAAAGTCTTTGCATCTGAACATCTGCAGATGACAGAGGAGAATATGGGCGTGGAATTTTAAGATTAGATAGCGCTGTTAGTGAGTCCTTCCACTCTAGCCATAGGTTCTTCCTGTCGGTGGGGAGAGGGTGGTCCAAATCTAGCGACTCACAGGTTAAGTCTCTGAGTAGTGCCTTACCCTGGATGGTGACAGGTGCTGCAAAGCCTAAAGGATCGTATAGGCTGTTTATGGTAGACAGGACACCTCTACGGGTAAAGGGTTTTTCTTCTGTGTTTACTTGGAAAGTGAAGGTGTCAGATCTTAAGTCCCAAAGCAAACCAAGGCTGCGTTGCATGGGGAGTGAGTCTGTGCCTAGATCTAAGTCCTTTAACTCGTTGGAATGGTCTTGGACAGGAAAGGCTTCTAAAACTTCTCTACTGTTGGAAGCAATCTTGTGGAGCCTTAAGTTGGAACACGCAAGCATTGCCTGAGTTCTTTTGAGGAGACTGATTGCGGCTTCATTTGTGGGTAGTGATTTCAAGCAATCGTCTACATAGAAATCCTTGTCCACAAATTGTCTGACATCTGACCCATACTCTGACTCTCCCACTCTAGCAGAGTGTCTGAGGCCATATATAGCAACTGCAGGGGAAGGGCTGTTGCCAAATATGTGCACCTTCATGCGATATTCTGTGATGTCTCCAGAGGGGTTGTTGTCCCTGAACCAGAGAAACCTCAGAAAGTTTTGGTGTTCTTCCTTAACAAGAAAGCAATAGAACATTTGTTGTATGTCTGCCATGAATGCGACTGAATCCTTGCGGAAGCGGAGAAGTACTCCCAATAGTCTGTTGTTGAGGTCAGGGCCAGAAAGAAGGACATCATTTAGAGAGACACCTTCATGCTTGGCGCTGGAATCAAACACCACTCTAATCTGCCCTGGCTTCTTAGGGTGATAGACGCCAAATATGGGTAAGTACCAACATTCTTCTGAGTCTTTGAGGTCTGGAGCTACCTCAGCATGGCCATTTTGGAATATTTTGCCCATGAAGGAAAAGAAATGTTCTCTCATCTCTGGTTTCCTTTGCAGATTGTGTCTTAAGGAAGTGAGGCGTTTATATGCTAGTTCCCTGTTGTTAGGCAAACGTTGTCTTTGTGGCCTAAAGGGAAGAGGTGCTACCCAGTTATTAGTCATGTCTTTCTCCATACTGCTTTCCATAACCTCTAGGAAGATTCTATCCTCAATGGACATTGCTACCTGGTTGTCTTCCTTTGTTCTCCTGAACACTGAGTGTCCTAAGTCGCTTTGGTCATCGTCATAGGTATTGCTGTCACAGAGGGAACTTAGGAAAGGAAGAGGTACAGGGTTGTTGTGAGGTAGCTCCTTTATGAGGATGCGATTTTGACAGGGTTGGAAAAGAGAAGGACGACCATTCTCGAGGGTACTAGTGAGCAGATTATTAACAGATGCCGGTTTGTGTGCACCTCCCAGGCAAACATCACCTATAATGACCCACCAAAGATCCAGTTTTTGGGCATATGGAGCACTTTTAGGACCGTTGATCAGTTTCCTTACTTTGTGGACTTGCAAGATATCCCTTCCTAGGAGTAAGATTATCTGAGCCTGATCATCAAGTTCTGGTATGAGATGTGCTATGTGCTTCAAGTGAGTCTGGTGAGCTGCTGCGTCTGGTGTGGGAATCTCTGATCTGTTGTCTGGCATCTGGTTGCACTCTATTATGGTCGGTAAGGGTAGGCATGTCTTACCATCCATAGATTCAATTTGTAGGCCGTCAGCTCTTCTCCCCGCCGTTTCCACTGTACCTGCACAAGTCCTAAGGGAGTAGGGGCTGCTGGGGCCTTTAAGGTTTAGAATGTCAAAAAACACAGGTCTGGCTAGTGACTTATTACTCTGATCATCCAAAATGACGTAGAGCTTGACTGCTTTGTCTCTGCGTCCCTTTGGGTAAACTTTCACTAGACAGATTTTAGAGCAAGATCTGCCACCTGTACTTCCTTTGCAGACTTCAGTGCACTGTGAAGTGATTGCTGTGGTATCTGTACTAGAGTCTTTGGTCTCCCTGCCTTGCTCCTTGTCACCATGGACAGGTGGGAAGGTTCTTGGAGTAGGCTTTGGGTGTAAAGCTGTGTGGTGCTCTGTGCTGTCACACTCTGTGCATTTGACACTGACCTTACAGTCCTTGGCGAAGTGTGTAGACGAAGAGCAGCACTTGTAACAGATGTTGTTCTCTTTGAGGAAAGCTTTGCGGTCCTGGATGGTCTTTGTCCTGAAGGCTCTGCATTTCAGAAGAGGATGTGGCATCTTATGTAGAGGGCAGAACTTCGTTGGGTCCTTGTCTTGATCCTCTGGCTGAGACTCTGCAAATCTGTGGGAAGAAATGTTAGTTTTGTGCACTGCTACTGGAGCTCTGAGTTGCTTAGGGCCAGCAGAAGTGATGTAAGACACTGGAAAAATGAAGCTGGGGTCATCTTTCGTTCCTGCTTGTCTGTCTACAAAGTCCACAAACTCACTAAATGGTGGAAAGGGCACATTGTGTTTCCGTTTGTAGTTACAGCCATGAGCAATCCATCTTTCGTGTAACTCATAAGGAAGTTTTTGAGCTAAGGAGTTAATACCTCTAGCAGAGTCAAGATAAGAAAGGCCAGGTAAGTCACCTTCCGCTTTAGCAACTTGTAACTCCATACATAGGTCACTGAATTCTCTGAGTCTTTGGTAACCTCTGCTAGGTATTTTTGGAAAGTCTTCTATCCTTTTAAACAGTGTACTCTCTATAGCCTCTGGTGAGCCATAACATCTATCCAGTCTGTTCCAGATGTTTGTAAGGCCTATCTCAGGGTGGTTTATATTAATGTCTCTGATCCTTTTGGCGTGTTCAGCAGAATCATTGCCAAGCCACTTTACAAGGAGTTCTATTTGTTGTCTGCAAGATAGATCTAGACCTTGGATAACACTCTGGAAAGAGGATCGCCACGCCCTGTAGTGTTGAGGGCGATCACTAAATTTGGCAAGTCCTTGGGTAACTAACTCGCGTTTGGCCAGGAACTTGGCAAAGTCTACAGTAGCCTGATTGGCATTGGGGTAGGCTGCTGGTGTATTGTGGTGCGGTGTAAAGGCATACCTGATAGAAGTCTCTTCTTTAGGCTCTCTGGGCTCTAACTTGCATACGGTTGGCAGTTCGTACCGGCTCGTTGCATACACCTTTGGAGTGAAGACAGGCGTTTGATGTTTGTATGAAGGTTGAGTACCTTTTGGAGTAGAAGGTTTGGTTGAGACTGGAACGTCTGGAACTCTGTCAGATTTTTCTTGCCTGTAGCACTGGGGTCTAAGGTCGTCTTGTTGCTGCTTGATTTGGTGTGACTCTCTGACATCATGTTTAATTTCTTGTTGTGGGATGCTGCTTGGGTCACAGTGCTGGTAGACATAATCCGACGTGCGTTGCAAGGAATCTTGGTGTTCTTCCTCTAGGCCTGGTATGCTGCTACCTGCTCTTGGCTCATCGTAGATGGCTGCTTCTAGAGCTTCTGCTTCTGCAATGGCGGCGGCAGCATCTCGTTCCACTGCCAGCTTCTCCATGTTAGCTTCTAAGATAGCTTGCTGCAGTTTCAGAGATGCCTCTTGCTGAGCTCTTTCGTCTTCCAGGCGTATTCTTTCCATCTCTCTCTCTTGTTCCTGTCTCACCCTTTCTTGCTCTCTCTCTTGTTCCATGCGTACTCTTTCTTGCTCTATGCGTACTCTTTCTTGCTCTATGCGTACTCTTTCTTGCTCTATGCGTACTCTTTCTTGCTCTATGCGTACTCTTTCTTGCTCTCTCTCTTGTTCCTGTCTCACCCTTTCTGCTTCAAGGTGGGCCTTTTCTTTTTTCATCTGCAGCTCTTGGTCTGCGAATGCGGCCCTGGCTCTTGCTGCTTCAGCTTTCGAACGGGCGATAGCTGCTGGATTTGCGACAGATGACCTAGATGAGCTTGCTTGTGATCGTGTTTTGTAAGAAGACGTTCTACTGTGAGACATGGCTGCGGGGAAGAAGCTGTCTTGCTGTATAGAGACCGTTCTAGTGTCGGTACTGCTTGACAGAGCGTGTCTCTGAGTAGCGTGGCTGCTTGCTTTGCCTCCCACAGGCCTGCTTCTTTAAGGCTTCTGACTGTATGGTACTGTGTAGCCCCAGGCTGTACAGACTTCCGAAGTCAGCTTATCTTCCCTTCAGAGGTCAGCTTAAAAATTTCACTGTTCTGTCTCAAGGACATTCAGCTATACCATTCTTATCCCATAAACATGATACCATATTTCTTCGATCGCAGTTTATTGGAACAAGCTGGATGAAACTACAAATAACAAGAATAAACCTTGATAAGTACAATATCCCATAAATTTAGCATACATTTCAAAGACAAATATACACAGTACAATATGAGACAGTAAACACTCACTTTTTAAGTTCAATGAGGGATTGATGGTAAGAGATTGAAACAGGACATCTTGCAGTCTAGAAAAGCATGATGAATGTGTCTCTTCCTGTGAGACTTTACCCAGAATACTTTGCCTTCCAAGTACTTCCTAGGTTATAAACTTTAATAACAACATTTACACAATAGAAACAATACCAAAAAGGGACGCTAGATGGCGCCTACGCTCTGCAAATGATTCCTATAAAAAGTAACAACATTAAATGTCATTTACAACAACACAAATGCAGATAATCAGAATATATCCATCTGATGGGCAGAACACCCACTCACCAGAAATGTTTGACCCACGGCTTTGCAGTCCTAGGGTCAGAAAGCGCATTTATAGGGGAATTAGATATAGTATGCCAGAGTTCCTTTTGATTGTAGTTGTGAATAAAAATACTCCAAACGATAACAAAGCCTCCAAGGGTTTAGAATGCCACAAAAGAAAAAGGAGAAAATATCATGTGTAGTATCGTTAACATAAGCCAAAGTACCGCTGTTGAATAGCAACTCACTACAAAGAAGACAGGTATCAGCGTGTTCCGGGTGCACAAAGATGGCGTGCGTTCCACAAGAACAGGAAGCAGCGTCACTGGTTTTCAACACTGGACGTTACGTTGACGCCTTTCGCCCCCCCCCCCATCGACGTAACTTCCGGTGTTGAAAACCAGTGACGCTGCTTCCTGTTCTTGTGGAACGCACGCCATCTTTGTGCACCCGGAGCACACTGATACCTGTCTTCTTTGTAGTGAGTTGCTATTCAACAGCGGTACTTTGGCTTATGTTAGCGATACTACACATGATATTTTCTCCTTTTTCTTTTGTGACATTCTAAACCCTTGGAGGCTTTGTTATCGTTTGGAGTATTTTTATTCACAACTACAATCAAAAGGAACTCTGGCATACTATATCTAATTCCCCTATAAACACGCTTTCTGACCCTAGGGCTGCAAAGCCGTGGGTCAAACATTTCTGGTGAGTTGGGTTTTTGGAGGGGATTGTCGTCTGAAGAAACCTGCCCAAATATTAGAATTATTACCTGTTATAGAGTCTGTATATTTGTTTTGCACTATATATATTTTTTGCACTACTGCTATTGTTGCACAGTGATTAACTGTTCAAGATCTGAATCAGTACTTGTCAGAGTCTGTATCAGAATTATCACTAGTTTTAGAGTCTGTATATTTATAATATTTTTTTGCACTATTGCTATTATTGCGCAGTGACTAACTGCTCAAAATTTGAACCAGTACTTGTCAAAGAGTCTGTGCCTTAGTGATTGTTATTTGTTTTGCACTTTATATATTTTTGCACCAATGCTATTGCGTAGCCTGCGCAGTAACATTTAAAATATATATTTGGTATACATATCTGTTTGTATACTTATATATATTTTTCTTCATTACTATCACAGTGGTGACTTTTATCCGTCAGCACAGCCTATACACATTTATTTTTTCAGGAAAGGCTTGCCAACAGACAAGATGGTTCCTGCAGGCAAACTTCTGAACTTGTCTTGTGAGTTGACAAGTTGAAGTTGTGTTAGCGCCTGCTAATGTGCCTTCGTATATGCGCATGTGCACAAATATGGGTCAGAATGCGAAAGATGAGGGCGTAAAATGGGCTAGTTAAACTGGGTCAGTACACAGGATCAGTGATGCCTTGTCTACAGCGTTCCTGTGATTGTCCTGTTCCCTGTTTATCTGCATCTTGGTAACCTACCTTGCTTGCTCTAACCTACCTTGCAAGTGCTCTCCACTTGCACCAACCCCGACTTGTACCTTGGCCCTTCTCCAGTCTCCGCATCTGTACCTTATCTGATCTCACTGTGTATAACCCGGCTTGTCTGACTCTGTTTATGCTATCTAGCTGCAAGCATCTGTCCATCTGCCATTGGGACCTGCTCTTCTGCTGACTACGTCCAAGTACCAGCTTGTTCCATTTCTCGGGACATTTACTGTCATCTGGCATACCACTCAACCGGAAGCCCAGCAGCTAGCACGACTACCGGCACTTGTGCTACTCTGCACTGCTGCGCCAACTGTCTGCTCTATCAAGGGCCCCAAGTCAGAGGTGTAGGAGAGGCCTTCCTCTGCATATCAGGCTCTTCCTACCAGGTACGTGACAGGAGCTATAAGACACCTTCTGACTAAAAATTATCTGCAGGAACTGCAACACATTCTCAAAGTATTCTGCTACATGTTTTTGGTAAAAAAAAATCCCAATAAGAGCATATTGATTGGTTTGTGCAAAAGTTATCGTGTCTACAAACTATGGGATTTTTTCTAGTAATGGTGGCGATTAGCGATTTTTTACGGGACTGCGACATTGCGGAATACAAATTGGATACTAAGTGACACTTTTTGGGGACCAGTGACACTAATACAGTGATCAGTGCTATAAAAATTCACTCTCACTGTACTAATGACACTGGCAGGGAAGGGGTTAACATCATGGGGTGATCAAAGGTTTAAGTGTGCTCCTAGGGAGTGATTTCTAACTGTGTGGGGGATGGCTTAACTTTCTGCTTAGCATAAACACAAAATCTCAATTTTCCTCTCTGACAGAACGGCGGTCTGCCTTGTTTATATAGGCAGACCGCCGTTCTGCCCCTCCTGTGACCGATCGGCGGGTCCTAGAGGCCATTGCAGCCACCGGACCCGCTGATTGGCTCCCTGTGCCAGTGGGAGCGGGTCGCTGGCACAGGTACAAGTACAGGTAAATTGTTTCCCACAGCCAGGTTGCCCTGCCACAGTAAATGCGCGGTGGGTGATCCGGAAGCGGTTAAAGACTGCATAGAGCATTATGATTTTAAAAATATTCTCCAAGGTAAATGTGCACAAAAAGTTTCTTTGACCACGAATCTCAAATCCACAAGAGTCACCTCAAACCCATTGGTGAATCCAAAAAAAAAAAAAAAAAAAAAAAAAAAACAAACATACATACATGATGCAGACAACCCCCCCCCCCCCCCTCTTTTTTTCCCCCCTCATAACTTTTATTTAACCTGTTGATCTTGCTTATTTATTTTACTTCCTTTAACAGTCCAATCTTTGAAGCAAAAGTGGAGGTAAGAGGGTTTAGACAAACCATTTAATACTGACAGGGGTGTTTACAATGGTCAGCTTTTAATTATTTATTTAAAACCTCTATTGCAAAAGAAAAAACACGTTTCTGTAACTGCTTAAAAAAAAGTCTTAACTAGAGTTAAGCTTTACTTTGTAAGTTATTTATGTATAGTCTATCTAAATCTACTAGTCCATCTAACACTACCCTCTGAACAGTTTCCCTATATTTGAGACAACCTAAGACATAGGGGGGTTGATTTACTAAAACTGGCGAGTGAAAAATCTAGTGCAGGTCTGTATAGAAACCAATCAGCTTCCAGATTTTATAGTGAGTCCCGGAGTAAGGAGAAGAAAGGGATGGGCGGAGGGACGGCATGACAATGTGGACAGCCACATTCATGCATTAGCATAGATAAAATTGACCCCTTTAAGGAAAAGGGGGTGGTCAGAGCAGGGAGGCATGTGTGGTTAAGAAGAAGAGGATAGGGGAAGTGACGTCAGTCTGCGAGCGGTGGAGAGAGAGATTCCCACCCGCCCTACCGTGGGTTTGGTTGAAAAAAAGTGGGGCTGTCAGGACAGCCCGGCAGTGTTGGGTCTTTGGAGGAGGAGAAAATGGCTGCTATATACATATAACATAGTTGGGACCCATATGTGGTATGGGGTTCTCAGGTACCTTCCGGTTACGAGGGGTTAACCAGGAAGGGGTAAAAGGTAGGTCACTGCGAAGGTTGAATACTGTCTCGGAGTCAGGACTTGCGACTGGAGGCCTAAAGTTTTAAAGAGTTGGTCGCAGTGACCAGGTTCTGTGTTGTTGCCCTCGAAGACCCCAAAAAAGGATTTATATAAATAGTCGGTTAACAGTTATTTAAAAAGTTATTTATATTTATGGTAATTGTTAATAAAAGGGCGTCAGGCCATCTACTCCAAAAACCTTGTCACGTCATTTGTGGGGGATGTGAGGGGTTTAGAGTATGTATAACATGTTGGTAAGAGACTGTGGGTTATGTCCTTCATATGTCATGTCAAAGCTAAATTGACCAAGCTGAGGTTAGAAGCTGGTTGGCTACAATGCACAGCTGCACCAAATTTTGCACTCTTTACAGTTTTAGTAAATCAACCTCAGGGTGTGTTATTGGCCAGATCACCAGGTGAACATAAAGGAAAAAATAAATAAAAAACAAAAATTAATGCAACCACGAAATGCAAGGATTGGTAGGCTGCAATATACTGTATAGAATTTTGTTGTTGGGTTTAGATACACTTTAAAGTATATTTAACCCCCAAAACAAAAATATAATATATTACAGCTCACCAGTCCTTAGATGCGGTGACAGCATTATATTTCTTCTTTCAATCTATGCATATGGGGAGCTGCGAAATACATAAATATATTTATACAGGCATCATCGACCCCCAGATGATGCCTGTATGAGGCGAAACGCATCGGGACTCGGTTAGCTGTTACCACTGAGTTGCCAGTAGACCACTATATGCTTTTACATGTCGTTTTAAATGTGAGTACCCATTTTTATATGCTTTGTCAAAATAAATCCCCTATGGTATTATACTATGTGGCTCCATTTTTCTCTTTATCGGTCCCACTAATTTGAGTACTACCAGTGGTATAACATCCATCATCCCTCCCTCCTGAGAGTTCTTTGGATATATCCAGTGAAGGATCTTGTCGTTTGGCACCATCCCCAAGTAGATGCTCCCACGGGTGTAGTGACACCAACTGCCTTTTGTGACTCATACGGCGTAAGCCTATCTGAGTTCACGCTATCTGGTAAGCGCATTCCCAAGAGGTGGTGGACTACAACAGACAACTTGCACCAAGTCACCTGTAATATATTTCTCAACGCACCAATGTTGAATTTACGTCACTATTAGGTGGTGTTTTTTGCTTAGATCACTATTTGTAACACACATTGCTATATGGTTTTGTTTATATGGTGATATATATTTAAGATTTTTCTACTGTCATATTTATTGTATATGTGATCTATGCGATTATGTGATTAGTAGGTCTACCAACCCTTTTCATATATATATGATCCTTTGATTCACAATCCATTTGATTTATCATATTCGTTTGTTCACTATTTTTAGTGACACACATCAATATGCTGACAAGTTTCTCCTGTGACATAATCCAGGAGATCTTACGTTTGACTGCTGAGAGGGGTACTGAGGGTTGCTTCCATGCTTTAGCGATGGACATCTTGGCTCCCAGTAACATGAAGTGTATTAATTTACAGCTCGCTTTAGGAATGCCAGGTAGATTGGCGTTCAGGAGAGCAACTGAGGGGGACCTCGAGAGTTGGTGAGTAGTTACCTTCTGGATCAAGGTGAATACTCTACTCCAGAATGTCCTGATTCTCAGGCACTCCCACCAAATATGTACCATGGATCCCATAAGCTGGCATCCACGGAAACAAAGTGGACTCACTGTGGGGAAAAAGGAGGCTAACTTCGAGGGGGTGAGGTACCATCTAGTAAGGACATTGATGTTCGATTCCATTAGAGAGATGTTCCTCACCCCCTTAAAAGGTCTGGAAAACGAGGACTGACACTTCTCAAGGTCCCAGTCAATCTGGAGATTGTGTTCCCATGCGAGTATGTATGAGGATTTGGAGGACGGGAGAGCGAGTGATTGGTAAATAATGGAGATTCCGCCCCTCTGATCCCTAGCCTGGCCGCACCACATCTCATATGGTGTAAATTTTGGTGGCATAGGTTTCCCCCTTCAGAGTCCGTGAAGGAAATGCTGTATCTGTTGAAACCTAAAGTGTTCTGAGGTCGGCATCTCTAGGTTTTGTACGCAAAATTTCTGGGAGATTGGGCCTGAGGGGGTGAAAAAAATGCCCAATGCGATACATCCCCTTATCCAGCCACCATTGGAAGGACTTGATGTCTTGGCCTGGGGGAAAATCCGGGTTGTGAAATATATGAGCTAGGGGTCTGCATTCTGAAGAGAGGGATGTGAGAGATCTCATCTTGTCTCACAGAGACAGGGACTGTGAAAGGATAGGAGATAATATCAGGGGCGGTCCCTAGAGGGGGACCACAGGAGGTAGTCCAAGGTGTGCGTTGGGACAGCCTGTCTCTCTATGTTGACCCAATCTGTTTTTTCAAGCTTGGTGTATATCGTGGAAAGTTGTGCGATTCTTGCCGCTTGGAAGTACCAATGGAGGCAGGGGAGTCCCAACCCGCCCCGAGACCTAGAGTGAAATAGTGTTTCTCGTGGCAGTCTGTAATCCAATCCCCCCCCAGATGAATTTGGTTACTTTATTTTAAAGAGATTTTAGGTGATCCTTTCTAATGTTTATGGGGAGGGATCAAAATAAATATAGAAGTCTGGGAAGTAGGGTCATTTTAATTGAATGAATCCTCCCCAACCAGGACAAACCCTCTCTGTCCTAGTTTGTCAGGTCAGACACAAGTTTTCTATACATGGGAGGAAAATTTGAGGGGTACAAGTGCTCAATTTTGGCTGTAAGAGTAATCCCCAGATACTTAATAGAAGAATAGAAGTGCTCCATTTGAACTGAAAAGAGCCTTGTAGCGCAGCGACTACTTCTGGTGTGAGGGAGACATTGAGTGCCTGGGATTTTGTATACTTCACTTTAAGACCCGATATGATGGAAAACTCGTTCAGGAGTTTGCAGAGGTTGGGGAGGGTCGTGGTTGTTGAGGTCAGAAATAATAAAACTTCGTCTGCAAACAAACCACATTTGTGAGTTTGCGGGCCACAGTTAACCCCTAGGATATTCGGGTTTGAGCGTATCGCTATTGTCAGGGACTCGATAGCGATGGCAAAAATAAGCGGGGATAAGGGACACCCCTGTCTGGTACCCCTTGCTATCGTGAGTGCCTGCGAGTGGAGCCCCTGCAGGCATACCACCGCCTTGGGGGAAGAATAGAGGGTGTGGATCACCCCCATGAAGCGCTGGCCAAAAACCCATCGCTCCATTAGGGTAAAGATGTAGGGCCAGGTCACGGAGTCGAATGCTTTATGTAAATCTAGAGAGAGCAACATGCCTTTCTGTTTAGGGCCGTGGTCCCAGCCAAACTGTAGGAGGGAGATAATGTCCACAGCCCTTCTAACCCTGTCTCCCTGGAATGAACCCAACCTGGTCCTTGTGGATATACTGACCAATGAACGAAGCCAAACGGTTGGCCAGGATCTTTGTAAGGATTTTGAGATCATTGTTTATGAGGGAGATGGGTCTATAATTCCCCATCTCCTCTAAATTTTTGTCCGGTTTGGGAATAACAGTTATAAAGGCTGTATTAAGTTGGGGGTCTAAGGGGACACCCTGGGTTTTGGCATTGAAAGATCTTGCCATATAAGGGGCCAGGGTATCCGCAAATGTCTTATAGTAGGGTACTGAAAAACCGTCCGGGCCTGGTGCCATACCTTTCTTCAGATCCTTAATAACCTCTAGAACCTCCTCCGATGAGAAGGGGCTCTCTAGGACATTTTTGTGTTTCCCTGATAGGGAAGGGGGAGGTCCTTTAGGAAATCCTGCATGGCTTGGTTCTCGTCTGTTGGGGGCGACCTATAGAGCTGGGAGTAGAAGTTCCGGAAAGCCTCCAGGATTTTGTTTGGGTTGGCTGTCGGGGGCTGTCCCGCTATCCTAATCCGGGGGGCGGCTTGAGCGTGGTACCTAGGGGATAGTTTAGAGGCCAACATGGCTCCCACGTTGTCTCTCTGAGTATAAAATTTTGCTCCACTCCAGCTGATTTGTTTTTCAGCTTTTGCTGTGAGGGCGAGATTGAGTTCTAAACGCACCGCGTCCAGCTGTTCCATAGAGGTTTTAGTGGGGGAGAGCTTGTGTTCACGCTTTAAGGTCTGAAAGGCCCTCTCAAGTCTTTCTATGTCTATTTTTTTTCTCCCTTTTTGTCCGGGAAGCCAAGCTAATTAATTTGCCCCTAACAGTTGCTTTGTGGGTCGCCCATAGGAGTTCTGGGAGATGTCATTTACGTCATTTAGGGCAAAATATTCCTGTAGGGAGTCAGTAATTTCCTGGACTTTGATGGGATCGCTGAGAAGCGATTCGTTGAGTCTCCAGTGTGAGCCTATACGTGGTGTGAGGAGGTTGTGAAGGGAGAGGAACACCAGGGAATGGTCAGACCATGCAACGTCTTTAATGGTAGAGGCCTGTGCAGTCGGATTAGGCTCGGAGAGACTAGGATATGGTCAATCCTGGCATATGTCTGGTGTGGGCAGGAGTAGTGGGTGAAGTCCCTCTTGTGTGGGTTCATCTCCCTCCAGATGTCTGCCAGGCCATGTGAGTTGAGGAGTTTCGCTATTTTAAGACTGGAGTTAGTGGGACGAGTTAGTTGAGCCCCAGGAGGTCTTGATATGTCCAGGCCCTGGTCGAAGGCTACGTTCGAGTCCCCACCAAAAGATGACCTTGCCCTCCAGGAGTGGGACGATGGTTTTGAAGAGAGAACAGAAAAATTGCGTCTGACCTGTGTTGGGGGGAATAATAGGACACTGTTGTAATGTGTTGGACGATTTATGTGGGATTTTATATTATTATTATATATATATGTACTGTATTACACACACAGTATAAGACTGACCAAGCCAGATTTCAGTTGACATTGTTATCTGTTAACCTAATCACACATATCAAAGGAAGTGGCCAAACAAGAATTACTCCACATATCAAAGGGGAACAGATAATGAATGAATGGGCTATGTTAATGTTAATATGCAAGAATGCAGATTAGGGCAATTTATGACTACAGCTGTTCACAGCTTGGGGTGATCTCCTGTCACTCTGAATGACAGGAGCAGATCAAAGCATTTAATGGAAACGGCCAATCAAATTGCTCAGCCATTCAGTGTGTGTGGGGATATAACAGGACATTCAATCTGTTTTAGATAGGTGTGTTCTTATGAAGGCACCAAAAGTCACATGGCTTCATGGGGCTCTAAATATTTACTAGCACTGTCATAATTATACTCTGTTGGATTTTGTCATCTGTAAGACTGTTCTGTTTTGGAAGCTAATAAAGTGCGCCTCTCTGGAGAATTGGGTTTTCTGCTGGAACAATACTTTTAATAACTACATACCATATACAAACTACATATTAGATCACTACAGACACCACACAGTATAATGAACCTTCCATGTTACCCTTGACCAGTAAGAATCTACCCTCCGGGTCTCTGTGGACAGCTGTCATGGTGAATTTGCAACGTTTGGAGAATAGAATTGCAACCCCTTTTGAGAATGCGCCTCTCTGGAGAATTGGGTTTGCTGCGGGAACAATACTTTTAATAACTACATACCATATATGAACTACATATTAGATCACTACATTGGTGCAGTTCAAGTGACCAGAAGAGCATTTTCAGGACTTAGAAACAGAAGTCGGTAGTGACAACAATCCTGTGAGTTGGACAGAAGTCTGATGGAGACCCAAGACCTGTGCTGTGATTCTAATGTCTGGTTGTGACATAAGAGAGTCTGATCTGAAACCAAACAAGTTTGGAACCCCAGAATTATTCTCTGGAGACTGAAAACAACAACAAAAAAAAAGGACTGTATCGTGTACCAGAAGACCTGAGTTGGAAGCTGAAGGAGTAATTAATGCGGTGAGTAAAATATTTCCTTTTTTTTTAATTATTTATAATAATATAGTCAAAATGCTTACTCAGTGTGAAGCTAGTGTCAGTTCTGATAAAGTTAACAGATGGGTGTCAAAATGTATTAAGCGTCATGGCGGTCCTTATGAAGTTCCAGAAAAATGTAAGCAAACGTGGACTATGATGAATGAATTTTTAGAGATAACTGTTTTTGATAGCAAAATTTCAGAAAGTAAAAGAAAAGGTTGTATTGTACAGGGCTTGTTATCTTGCTGTTTAACCACTTCCCGCCCGGTCAATAGCAAATTGACGTCCGGGAAGTGGCTTCGTTATCCTGACTGGGCGTCATATGACGTCCTTCAGGATAACAGCCGCCGCGCGCCCGTGGGGGCGCGCATCGCGGCGATCGGTGGAGCGGTGTGTCAGTCTGACACACCGCTACACTGATCTCGGTAAAGAGCCTCCGGCGGAGGCTCTTTACCACGTGATCAGCCGTGTCCAATCACGGCTGATCACGATGTACACAGGAAGAGCCGTTGATCGGCTTTTCCTCACTCGCGTCTGACAGACGCGAGTAGAGGGGAGCCGATCGGCGGCTCTCCTGACAGGGGGGGTCTGCGCTGATTGTTTATCAGCGCAGCCCCCCATCAGATGCCCACACTAGACCACTAGGGAAGCCCCCAGGACCACCAGGGAAGCCCCCAGGACCACCAGGGAAGCCCCCAGCATGTGGATGGCCAGGTACATCCCCCATGGCCATCCACATGTTAAAAAAAAATCAAAAAATATGCCAATCAGTGCCCACAGATGGGCACTGATTGGCACATCATATTTAATTAAAAAAAGAGTAAAAAAAAAAGGATTCCCAGCAATGCCACCCATAAGTGTAATCAGTGCCACTCATCAGCGTCCATCAGTGCCACCTATCAGTGCCCATCCGTGCCCACCCATGCCCACCTATCAGTGCCCATCCATGCCACCTATCAGTGCCCATGCATGCCACCTATCAGTGCCACCTATATGTGTGCATCAGTGCCACCCATAAGTACCCGTCAGTGCCGCCTATGAGTGCCCATCAGTGCCACCTGAGTGCCCATCAGTGCCGCATACCAGTGCCACCTATCAATGCCCATCAGTGCCACCTATCAGTGCCCATCAGTGCCGCCTATCAGTGCCCATCATCAGTGCCACCTCATCGGTGCCCCCTAATTGGTGCCACCTCATCGGTGCCCATCAGTGCCGCCTTATCAGTGCCCATTAGTGCCGCCTTATCAGTGCCCGTCATTGAAGAAGAAAACGCACTTATTTACAAAAAAAATTAACAGTGACAAAGAAAAACTTGTTTTTTTGCAAAATTTTCGGTCTTTTTTTGTTTGTTGCGCAAAAAATAAAAATCGCAGAGGTGATCAAATACCACCAAAAGAAAGCTCTATTTGTTGGAACAAAATGATAAAAAATTTGTTTGGGTACAGTGTAGCATGACCGCGCAATTGTCATTCAAATTGCGACATCGCTGAAAGCTGAAAATTGGCTTGGGCGGGAAGGTGTCTAAGTGTCTGGTATTGAAGTGGTTAACAATGGAGAGTTCTGTGAAGGATAAGGTTGAGGAAATTACCCAGTTACAGAGTGCAGTTGATAATAGCAACAAGGTTTGTCAGAGGTTACAAAACCAATCAGAATCTGAGACCGTAAATTTAAAATTGCATGCAGTTACCTTTGGGGAAGCTCTGCTTGAGAAATCTAAACGTTGTGATGAATTATCAGAGGAAAATGAGAGATTGAAATTAAGAATTATGGAATTAGAGAAGAATTCTCAGGAATGCAGATATGCATCAAATCTTGGATTCAGCAATCTACAGAAAAATCTATCAAAGGAAACAGAACCTCATATTAAATCTGATAATTCATTGCCAGCTGCACCCACTGTGACCACCACAGTTTATAACAATAATAATAATGCAGGTGAAGTTCAGCTTGTAATGAAGCCTTTGAAACCAAAAGAATTAGATGCAATTCTTAAATAAATAGGAATGATTCCCTGCCATGATTTAAACAGATTTTTGAAATGGTTTTGTGACTTGCAGAATGTCAGAGATATGTACAATCTCAAACTATCTGATTTAGAACGAGTTATACAACATTCTATAGGAAGTAGTCTTTGGATGAGAATTAAACATATCTGTATTCAGCCTCTGAGGACAAGGGACATATTACTGGAATTATTATGTGTTTTGTATGGTGTACGTTCTGATATTACTATTCATGGGAAGATCAAACAAATGCAAAGTGAATCTCCCTATGAATTGTCACACAGGATAGCAACTATTATGGAATTATTGGTCAGTAATAATCTTGCATTTGAGCATGGTGGCTTGGTACATATGAGTATATTTCTACATGCTTTGCATGAAGATATCAAACAAAATATTTTACTAGTTACCCCAAATCCTCATGATTTAAAAGACGTGTTGTTGAGAGCAGACCATTTATGGAGAAAGTCAAATGAGCAAGCTGTCAAAATTGATTTAGCCACATTGTTTAGGGCAAATACTGAACATAAAAGGTAAAGAGATAATGTCTTATGATAACAATCAAAGAGGAGACACCAGGTCAAATATAGGCAATATTAATATGAAAAAGAAAATGTCTAAAACCTGGATACCGTTTTCTCAGTTAAAACAGAAATATGACCACCTAAAGATTGAGTATGATAAAATGAAAATAGAACATTACACATTGTTGGAGCAGCTGAACAGAAGTCCAGGTGTCATAAATGCAGATGTACATTTTCCAGATCTGTTTTTGAATGCAAATGACACTTCTCTAGCAGTGGGGGTGATTTCGTTTCAAACTGTATATGTGTAAATAGTCCTTTGTTTTAACTTCAAACAATGTTTAAGGACCTTGCTAATTAGTTTTGTTAGAGAGTTTTTTTGTCTTTCAGATATATTGGAGATACTGCATGTGAATAGCAGAAGGACAGTCTGAAAATTGCTGGCTAGTGGGGGAGGCGCTGAATAAACAATATCATGGACTCTCTCAATATTCATCAAGCAATGGACCCTTTTTTTTTTGAACATTCTTTTTTTTTTCTTGTCACAATGAACATTCATTTTTTTTTTTCTCTCTTGTCAATGGACTTTTCCCTATTTTTTTTTCACCCTTTCCCATTTTCTTTTTCTATTTTATTATGTTTTATTTCTTGAACTTTATCTTAAAACCAGAGCGAAACATTTAAACCTAAAATAATTTTCATGTTACATAACATGTTACATGTTGCATATTACATATTGATCAATATATTTGACATCGAGGGTGAGATGCTGTACAATGGCTTGGCATAGTATAAATTATAGTATGTTGGGTGGTTTTCCTAAATTTATAAGAGGGGTGAGTGAAATTCATCACTCCAGTCATGATTTTAAACTTTGTTGAATCAGTCGTTGATAATATGCTAAAGGCTATGACACATATGGATGAAAAAAGACCTAACTCTACTGGCAAGATTTTCCACTGCTGCTTTGTATGGATAGAAGATCTGATAAACACTGATGTCAAGCTGATTCTGTCTGAAAGTAGGGGATTATATATGGATTATATGGATATATGGATTATAGATTGGTATATAGATTGGTATACCATTTAGGTGGAATTATGGACTGAACAAAAAAAAGCAAATCGTGGCTGGCAATCAACAAATTCAGGTACACAAGAGGTCATCATTGCTCAAATACGAAGATGTGAATTGTAAAATGCCTGCAAGATGGACTCATGAATGTCAAGTGCAAGTGCAAGGAAATAGTTTGCAGCACAGTTTTTTCTGCCGTATCCAAACCTTTTGAACTTGAAAGTGAGTGCTGCTACATTGATGGTTCTTCTTACTATAAAGATGGAAGTAGAATTTCAGGAGTTGCTGGTGTTTGTGCAAAAGCATCTTTAAAAATGAAAACCTTGAGCCTGGAGATGAGAATCCTGGATTTATGTGGATCGGAGCTCCAAGAGGATATCAAGTTTACTTTCAGTGAGAGATGTGATGAAGTCAGATCGAAGAATGGACTGTGACATCAGCTCATTTTTGTGCAATATTCAAGATCTTAATGTGATATAATAAGGCCTAACAGCTATATGGGCCACGGATGTTTACTGAATCCTTTTCCAGTCATGGTCTAAAGCTATATTATCTAATGACTGTTTCATGGGGATATTTTAGAGGCTGGTGAAGAGAGATGTAACCAGTTTCAACTTTATATTTTATATGAGCCATTGTAAAGCATCCAGTATCTCAAATCGTAATGATATGTTTGTTGCTTGATTTATGGGTCAGTTCTAGTAGTTAGAACGACCCAAGTGGCCGATTTATGTGGGATTCTATATTATTATTATATATATATGTACTGTATTACACACACAGTATAAGACTGACCAGGCCAGATTTCAGTTGACATTGTTATCTGTTAACCTAATCACACATATCAAAGGAAGTGGCCAAACAAGAATTACTCCACATATCAAAGGGGAACAGATAATGAATGAATGGAGAATGCAGATTAGGGCAATTTATGACTACAGCTGTTCACAGCTTGGGGTGATCTCCTGCCACTCTGAATGACAGGAGCAGATCAAAGCATTTAATGGAAACGGCCAATCAAATTGCTCAGCCATTCAGTGTGTGTGGGGATATAACAGGACATTCAATCTGTTTTAGATGGGTGTGTTCTTATGAAGGCACCAAAAGTCACATGGCTTCATGGGGCTCTAAATATTTACTAGCACTGTCGTAATTATACTCTGTTGGATTTTGTCATCTGTAAGACTGTTCTGTTTTGGAAGCTAATAAAGTGCGCCTCTCTGGAGAATTGGGTTTTCTGCTGGAACAATACTTTTAATAACTACATACCATATACAAACTACATATTAGATCACTACAAACACCACACAGTATAATGAGCCTTCCATGTTACCCTTGACCAGTAAGAATCTACCCTCCGGGTCTCTGTGGACAGCTGTCATGGTGAATTTGCAACGTTTGGAGAATAGAATTGCAACCCCTTTTGTTTTGTTTACCGCATTCGCCGTGTAGAATGTAGGATATTGGGCATGTAGGAAATTGGGGCTAAATCGCATCGGGAAATGAGTTTCCTGGAGCATCACTATGTCCAGCTTCAGGGAGTGATAGTAATCAAAAGCCTTTCTTCTCTTGAGGGGAGAATTCAAGCCCTGGGCATTGTGTGAAGCTAATCTGAGAAGGGATCCCGGGGAACGTATGCTAGCCATTGGGATAGAGGAGGGGAATGCTGTCACCACTACCATCACTTACCCCCTGCCGTCCTGTTCGATTATGAGTGGTTGCGTAGGAATGGAAGGGAACCGACCAGAGTTGCATGAAGTCCTGGATCTTCCCCGGCAGACCAGCTAGAAAAAATAGAAAAGTTAGAGAAAGAATAAGGGAGAGTGATAAGAGAGAACTAAGAAGGACTAGGGGTCTTCCAGGAAGACCTAAGGAGTATGGCATAGTATGAATCTGCCAAACTCCAACCAAACAGAGTCGGAAGCCCTGCAAAGGGGTCCGACTACCCATCCCACAGCCACAGGGGAACTGTAGCAGTGGGAGAGGTGGAGGCACATGTGGGTCACCCCGGACCCCGACACTCTATGAATAAGTACTGCAAACAAAAAAAAAAAAATATTTGACTATAAACTTTTCGGTAAACTTGGTAAAAGAAAGCTACAGTAAACCAGCAACCACCCACAACCCTATAAAACCATCAACGTCTAAGCTTGATACCCTCAAGTCCCATGTAAAGAACAAAAAATTCCGAGCACCTGGAGCCCTGAGGGTTCCCCGAGCCCTCCCATGGGAAGGTTTCGAGACTCGTCAGGGGCAATCTACTTATTTTCTCTTCTCTGGTCCCCTTCCTTCTCCTCATTTTCCCTCGGCCCAGGAGAGGAGGAAAGGAAGAGAGAAAGAAAAAAGAGAAAAGAAAAAAAACATAATAAAAAAAAAAAAGAAGGGGGGGAGGTCTCCCAGACCCTGAGAGTTACAAGGTTTATGAGCTGAGATCAACAAGTTGTAAATGAAGACAGCCGATGGGTACGACTAACGTGGGAGAAAAAGACTGTTGGAAGTCCAGACTTCTAGGCTTTCCGGTAGAGGACAATTGCTTGAGGCTGGAACCGCAGTAAATATGGAAAAAATAAAGGAACAGAGACCAAAAATAGTGCTAAAAACTGTTCAGAAAACAGAAACCAATTGCCGCAAGGGCTAGGAGCTTCCAGCTCCAGCAATGGATAAAGTCTCCCTCAAAGTTGAGGGGCAAGAAGGGTAGGAGGTAAAACAAAAATATGACTTGTTCGTCGTCTTACGGGGGTTTGCCATCCTTCGATCGTTTGTGCATTCCCTTGTTCCAGATCGGAGAAATTGGACATGATGGCGGGGGTGCTTAGATGAACTCGCTGCTGCATTGAAGCAATCCATGGGTGCTTCGTGCTAGATGAGTTTGAGGAAGATCTTCTCGCCCTCTGGCAAGCTTGAGAAGGAGTGTGTTTTGCCATTTAAGGTAAATTTTACAGCAAACGGGAAAGCCCATTTGTATTTGATGTCCCGTTGTGATAAGACCGTCAAAAGTGGTTTCAGCGACCTCCGCTTCTGAATCGTTGTGGGGGCGAGGTCTGCGAAAATCTGAACTTGATGGCCCCGGCAGGTTACCTTAGGCAGAGAACGAGACTGTCGCATGACCTCCTCCTTCACTGCAAAAAAGTGAGGCTTCACGAAGATGTCTCTGGGGCATCCGTCCTTCCGGGGGGGTCCCAGGGCTCTATGGGCTCTGTCTAATTCTAGGCGATGATGAGGGATATCAGGGATTAGGGTCCTGATGAGGTCCTGGACTGCGGCGATCACGTCCGTGATATTTTCAGGCAGGCCACGTAGTCTGAAGTTGTATCTTCTGGACCTACTCTCCAGGTCGTCGATTCTGGATAGGGCCGTGTCAAGCTGTTCTTGTAGGACCTGTATGTGGTCTGAGTTTTGGTTGGTTTTGGATACTGTGAAGTCTAGTTTGTTCTCTATAGCCTCCATTCTGGAGCCTAGGTTTTGAAAGTCAGCTTTAATGTTTCTGGTAATTTGGGCAGCCGTGCTCTCCAGTAGCTCTGAGACCCTGAGGAACAAGTCTGGAGGTGGTGTGGTAGGGTCACTGTCCAGGTATCCCGGGGATGGGGAGGCCATCAGATGTGTGCGAGTAGGCCCGAGTGGGGAGAGGGCAAAATCCTCCATGGTGCGGCCTAGCAGGGATTCAGTGGAGGCCGGTGAGGGGGCCAAGGGAGGCAGGTGTGTTTGCTGTGTCACCTGAGAATAAGTGAGGGTGGCTGGGGCTATGACTTGCCTCTGATGTGGATCATTCTCCGTTAGAGCCTCGCGAGGTAATAAGCCTGAGGGCACGGCTACGGCGGCCATCTTGGTACACCCTCCCCTCACTGCCGAGTCCGATTGCGGCCCTAGGTCTAGTCTGGGAAGCGAAGTAAGCATCCAGGGATGTGCGCGGGGGTCTCCGGTGCTCTGTGGCAGCCCGTTAAAACAGTGGTGGGCGGCTGTGTGGGCTGCTGGAAGTGCCGGCGGTCCGGGGTGGTGCGGAGCTTCTGGCTTACGCGGCCATCTTGGAGCTCCGGCGCATGCGCACTTATGGCGGCAATTTTTATCAGGACTGCGACATTATGGTGGACACATCAGACACTTTTGACACTATTTTGGGAACATTGTCATTTATACAGCGATCAGTGCTATAAAAATGCATTGATTACTGTGTAAATGACACTGGCAGTGAAGGGGTTAACCACTAGGGGGCGGTGAAGGGGCTAAATGTGTCCTAGGGAGTGATTCTAACTGTGGGGGGCTACACCTCACATGACAGCGATCACTGCTCTTGATGACAGAGAGCAGTGATCCCTGTCCTGTCACTAGGCAGAATGGGGAAATGCTTTGTTTACAAAAGCATCTACCTGTTCTACCTCTCTGTGAGACAATCGTGGGCACCCGGCGGACATCGAGTCCACGGGACCCGCGGTCGCGCATGCAGCTAGCTGCGCGCAAGCACCCGCAGCACCGCTTCTTAAAGGGGACATACCTGTATGCTCTTTTGCTCACCAGCGCCATTCTGCCGACGTAAATCGGCGCGCGCTGGTCGGCAAGCTGTTAAAGAAGGTTTTTTGAAAGTTCTAATAATTTTATGCTATCAACTTTTTGTGGAGGCGCTTTTTGGTTAATGGTTTGGTTAAATTTCTGCTAAGAAGAGGAGCATATATGAGATGATAAGAGACAGACACTAAGGCTACTTTCACACTGATGCGTTTTACAGGCGATACATCGCTAAAACTAGCGCCTGCATAGCACCTGTAAAGAGCCTCTCCTGTCTCTCCAGTGTGAAAGGCCGAAAGCAGCGCTGCAGCCACGCTTTGCGGGCGGTTTTAACCTTTGTTCGGCAGCTAGCGGGGGTTAAAACTGCCCCGCTAGTGGGCGAATAGCACCGCTAAAACTACGGTAAAGTGCCGCTTTACCGACAACGCCCACCCTAGTGTGAAAGTAGCCTAAGGCTACTTTCACACTGAGGCGCTTTACAGGTGCTACATCGCTAAAAATAGTGCCTGCATAGCACCTGTAAACAGCCTCTCCTGTCTCTCTCGGAAATCAATGGGGCAACGCTGCCAAACCGCCAGCAAAGCACTGCTGCAGTGGCGCTTTGTGGGCGGTTTTAACCCTTTTCGGAAACTAGCGGGGGTTAAAAGCACCCCGCTAGCAGCTGAATAGTGCCGCTAAAACTACGCTAAGGCGCCGCTAAAAATAGCGGCGATTTGCCGCTGACGCCCGAAGTGAAGAAAAGCACTGTGGCAATTGATTGAAATTGACTAATTAGGGTTGTTCTGCCCATCAAATGTATATTCTGATTATCTGCATTTGTGTTGATTAAAATGACATTTAATGTTGTATTTTCTATAGAAATCATTTGCAGAGTGTAGGTGCCATCTAGTGTCTCTTTTTGGTATTGTTTCTATTGTTTACTTTGCTATTATTAAATTTATAACCCAGGAAGTGTTTACAAGGCAAAGTATTCTGCGTAAAATCTCACAGGAAGAGACACATTCACCATGCTTTTCAAGACACTGCAAGAAGCAGGATATGTCTTGTTTCAATCTCTTACCATCATCCCTTAGAGAACTTAAAAAAGTACGTTTTTACTGTCTCATATTGTACTGTCTATATTTGTCTCTGAAATGTATGCTAAATTTATGGGATATTGTACTTCAAGGTTTATTCTTGTTATTTGTAGTTTCACCTAGCTTGTACCAATAAAGTGCGATTGAAGAAATACGGTATCATGTTTATGGGATAAGAATGGTTTAGCTGAATGTCCTTGAGACAGAACAAGGGTACCTATTGCACATGAGATTGAGACTGCAGCACTAACTTTTGCATTGTTAAGAGCACTTTAATGTATAGCACTGGTCACTTTATAGTGTGGTGCACTTTTTGGAGTGATTTACAGTATATAGGCAGATAGGGGGATATAGGATTTAGGGTAAAATGTAAAAGTAATAGAGCTCTGTATAATATTAATTTTATATAAACACTGACACCATTGGGTGCCTGATACAACAACAGTTATTAGTGGTATAATAAGCACAGATTTGTAAACATTATTTATTTATTTTTGCATTCAGTTCAGTTTCACTAAATGCCTAAATGCGGTCAAAAGCACCATGTTCGACTTTTCCAATGCACTACAATACTCCATAGGCAGTATTTTGACCATTAAAGCACTTGGCAACCCCTCCACTGTGAAAAACCTCTCATGCTATAAGTTGTTTAAAAAAAAAATAGTAAATAGTTATCCTGATATCCTGTTCTTATACACATGCATAAAATTAAATTAATTGCCAGCAAAATGCAAAACAATGAATCTAATCAAGAGTCCCAGAAGATTTCCCAGCTGAGTCAATAAAAGAGTCAGCTATAAAAATTTACGACAAAAGACAAAAAACAATTAGAATGAAAGTCTTGTTTGTACTTCACAGCTGATCTTTGCATATTTCTATTTCAAGACGATTCTGTGAAAGATGAGTGACAAGCCAAATAAGGCACTTCACATCTGACTCCCTACTCCACCAGCAGCCTACTTTATGTGTTGATACACACATTTCTGCATCACTTTTGTAGAGTTTTATTCTCATCTCCCTGCACCTGAACCTGCATTACAAAGCTTTACAAATGGTGTAAATGGGCAGTGTCTATGTGATAAACTTGGCACTGAGAATGCAGCATGATCCAATGACAATAATGTTGAGTATTAGAACTAGGCAAAGAATAGCAAAGCCAAGATGACAGTTAAGGAAGAATTATGATGCTATGGAAACTCACTAGTTAGAACTGAGGATGTTAAAAAAGCAAACACACAGTTAAAATATCACTAAATGGTATTTCAAATAAAAAGTATGAGCACCCTGCTCCTAATGAGCAGGCACTATTGTTTTTTTTTATTTAGTTGTCTGAAGCTGCAGTTGGGCTCAGGCTAATTATTCTAAAAGTTCTGGTTTCTGTGCCAGTTCAGCTGGGTTGCCCTGTTTTTCACTTGACCGTAGGTGTCGCTGTCACCGCCGGTAAGTGTGGAAACGCAGCAAGCTGGATGTATTAAATACCACCTCTTGCTCAGAAATAGCCTAGTGGGAGTGTTTTCCTACTATGAATTCTGGGAGAGGGTATTTAAAGTACGGACGCCATTTTTGGAGAGAGAGAAAGAGAAAAGGAGAGAAGAGGTTCTTCTTCCTGCCAGAGTCCGCTATCCCGACCTCATGGCCCTCCTGGCCTGGGGTGGGTACAACACGGCTGGCTCGAGGCTTTGCAACTGAGAGAGTGGGCCTGAAGAAGTCTTGGGGTCTACTGATCCAGGGGTGGTCCTGTGCTGTCTCACCTGCGGAGAGAGGCCAAGAAAACTGGAGGACCCAGGGGAGGACTTTTCTAGGAGAGGACCTAGCGCAAAGGCTGGTGTCTCTGGAGGAGCCTGGAAACTCAGCTAGGGGACGCAACCCGGATCAACACCAATACAGTATCGCCGCATCGGCTGAAAGAGACTGGTACTGTATGGCAGTTCTTTAAATCTTTCAAGATCTCTCAGTAATGCTTCAATTTAATTGACAAGTCTGTGGCAGAGACTTTGTTGCACATCCCACCGGCTGATAGGTCAAGTGAGAGGGGCCTATCCGGTGATTGCTGAATCCAGTCTGTGGAGCTGTTTGTCCTCTGGGTTCTACTAATACCTTTAGCCCGAATTTACCAGGTGCCTGAACACCCCCTCAACCCTCTGACCCACTATTGAAAGACTTTGTGTTTATTCTAAGCAGTTGAGGTAACGGTAAGCCCAAACAAAACCAGCAGCTCCTTCGGGGGTTAGTGCTTCATGTGGGGGCTCGTCCGGGATTTGCCATTACCTCTCGCAGCTCAAGGAAACTGTTGTTGAAATCTATTCAATAGAGAGTTCTGGACAGCGCCATACGTTTTACAAGGGGTTAATTGCAGGTCACTGCCTGGCGCATGGACTGTGGGCAGAGTCAAGGAAAAAGCCCGTGAGTTGCGTGACCAGAGGAGCCAGAGGGAGGAGTCTTGTCTGTCTACTTGCTGCACGAGGCACCGGGCTGTCTGTGTCGAGACGCTAAAGAGAATGCTCCGATTTCCAGGAGTACCTTCTGTTATGGGACCCAGGATGTTCTCTGTGGGTAACACGAGAAGCATCAGACTGCCTGGAACCCTACTGACAGATACAGGGATTCGCCTGACTCCGCAGGGGCGTTTCGTGCTGTATACTACAGGAGTTGTTGAGGCCTTGGGCATGCTGTGCGACTGGTCGCAAACCCCCCTCCCTTTGTCCGATGTCTGCATTGCGGGGAGTACCTGTGCAGTGGAGCAGCCTACCCTGTCACCTCGTGCCTATAGGATGGACTGGGCTACGGGCATCGCCACTGAGGAGAACGCTACATTTACTCTTATGGTGGGGCCTACATCTTAAAAACCAACTACTACAACCAGTAATCCTGAGGGAGATGGTGCTGTTACTGCCATCAGAGGAACAACCGTAGATATCGTAGAAGCTGCCCCTTCTACCACTACTTATTTTCCTGCACCTGCCCAAAAGAAGGTGGGATATGTAAAGGCCTCCCGCGGCCATGTTCGAGGCCTACCTCAGAGATTGCCTGAACCTGATCCGGAGAAAGTGATCGCTCCCGAGAACTCTGGGGGAAATATACCTATTGGGACTGTGTGTAGATATCTACCGGCAGAAGAGTTACGTGACTCTAAGACAGACTCTCTGTCGGACCTATCTGGGGATGATGATTTGTTTGAAACCATGTCCCAGGAGATGTTGTGGGCAAATGCTGACGATGTTGCCACCATGTGTAATGTATCTGGCTGGCTAGCCTTAAACTCAGGGAGTGCATCGCCTTGGGCAGAAACCCCTGCAACAATTAGTGAAACTTTGCTCAAGGATAACAGTTTGTTCGGGTCAAAGAAATTGCCCCTTTACACCATGGTACAAAAGTCACCTAATTCCTGTGTGCCTCCCAGATTGGGAAGTGCCCGATCTCTGCCTAGACTTGCCCGATCACAGCGGCTGCTAAATAAATGGGTGGCTACAGAGTATGGGCTGGAATTCCGTATGTTCCTAAAGAGGTCATGCAGGAGATTAAATAGAATAGAGAACGTTGGTTCGCTGACGATGTTTGGAACTATTTGAAAGTGCCAAAACCTTTCAGGAAGCCAGTATGGATGACCATTTCACTGGGTGTCTTCAACACTGGAGCTATAGGAGACACATCTATGCGGATAAAGTCATCATTTGCCGGCCGGGAAAGGACAACATTTTGTACTTCATCACAACTGTGGACGACAAAGGGAAAGCCGTAACTTTACCAGACCTCCGTTTCTATTGGTGATGGATCACAGTGACTTTTTCTTCAGTGCCAATTCTAAAAAATTTTTTTCCAAAATACAAGAACTGTGGGGACTAGTTAGGTAGTGTTAGGTTTCCTAGAAGGAAGCTTCAGGTCAAGGTTATCTACCGGCCACAGTGCTTGTATAAAGGACTTGTTTTTCAATGTTTTGCCACTAGATGGTGTAAGTTTGCTTAGCTTGCACTTAGACACATAGTGGAACATATTGGAAAGAAAGTGTAATTTTCTTTGGAAATGGGGCTTTGCTTCCTATAATTGTACACTTTATATGCTCTGTTTTTCTGTTTCTGTGTATTTTGTTTCAGGAGCGTAACAAGATCTGCTATCAAGCTGCTGGAGAGTGGGTGGTTTAGATACGTGAAATTGTTCAATTATATTGTGTGTTCGCGCTACCCTTTTCTTTTGCCTTCCACATCCAAGTTTTGAGTTCAGGTACCAGACTTTCAGGACTGAAAGTCTTTATTTTATTTTTTGACGATGAGGACATTGTCTAATGTGGAGGGGGGAGTATGTAGCGCACTGCTCTTAATGAGTAGACGCTATTGTTTTTTTAAATTTAGTTAGCCCGAGCCCAACTGCAGCTTCCGACAATTATTCTAAAAGTTCTGGTTTCTGTGCCAGTTCAGCTGGGTTGCACTGGTTTTCACTTTACCGTAGGTGTCGCTGTCACCGCCGGTAAGTGTGGAAACGCAGCAAGCTGGACAATACTACCTCTTGCTCAGAAAGAGCCCAGTGGGAGTGTTTTCCTGCTGTGAATTCTGGGAGAGGGTATTTAAGGTACGGACGCAAATTTTTGGAGAGAGAGAGAAAGAGAAAAGGAGAGAAGAGGTTCTTCTTCCTGCCGGGGTCCGCTATCCCGACCTCATGGCCCTCCTGGCCTGGGGTGGGTACAGCATGATCCTGCACATCGAGACCGGCTGGCTCGAGGCTTTGCAACTGAGAGGGTGGGCCCGAAGAAGTCTTGGGGCCTACTGATCCAGGGGTGGTCCTGTGCTGTCTTGCCTGCGGAGAGAGGCCAAGAAAACTGGAGGACCCAGGGCAGGACTTTTCTAGGAGAGGACCAAGCGCAAGGCTGGTGTCTCTGGAGGAGCCTGGAAACTCAGTTAGAGGATGCAACCCGGGTCAACACCCATACAGTATCGCCGGATCGGCTGAAAGAGACTGGTACTGTAGGGCAGTTCTTTAAATCTTTCAAGATCTCTCAGTAATGTTCAATTTAATTGAAAAGTCTGTGGCAGAGACTTTGTTGTACATCCCACCGGCTGCTAGGTCAAGTAAGAGGGGCCTATCCGGTGATTGCTGAATCCAGTCTGTGGAGCTGTTTGTCCTCTGGATTCTACTAATACCTTTAGCCCAAAATTACCAGGTGCCTAAACTCCCCCTCAACCCTCCGACCCACTATTGAAAGACTTTGTGTTTATTCTAAATAAATAAGTGAAAAAGGACTAAGTGTCGGAATTAACAGTCTTTGGGCCATTTTCCAACGGGGACCTCTGAGACGGAGAAGCGAGCAGGTGAGGTAACGGTAAGCCCAAACAAAACCAGCAGCTCCTTCGGGGGTTAGTGCTACACATAGTTTGGGCCAGCTTGGCCCAATTGAACTATAGGTAACTCCCTCACTAACACGTGAGACTGCTGGATGTGCTGTACAAACTATGTAGCTGAGGCTACATACAGTGTACCACTTTGTGATCTGGGTTTGGAGCCGAGACTTCCTGTCTCATACCTGAAATACAGTAGAGTCTATCTGATCGGTGCTCAGCCATTTAGAGAATGTAATCTAGCAATGAATGCAATGCTTCCTCTGATTGGCAGAGTCAGAGGTTGTGACATCATCAGCCAATAAGAGGAAGCTTTGTATTGATTAGAGGATATCGTTGGTTTGGGTCAAGCTGGTAACACTGTAAAGTGTATCAAAAGCTGTAACTCAGCTGTAAATAATAAGTGCAATGAAAAATAGATAAAGAACCATCCAGCGCTCAGTCCAAAGAGCTTCCCTAAAGGACTATGGCAGGCAATGGTTTCAACGAGGCAGCACTCCTCAGACTGGGCGATCTTCAGGATACTGTAAAAACATACACAAGAGGTACTAGTGCAATACCACCAAACTATTATAAATACACAACAGTACTATACTCACTAAAGTAGAACAAAATCAAGCTTATCAAGCTTCCTCAGAGCTCTGAGGAAGGCGGTCTGTCCCCCAAAACACATAAGCTTTTCCACCGTGTAGCATCAGATGAGATACCAGTCTCACCTGCTGGAGCTGAGCACTTGATAAGCTTGATGTTTCCTACTTTTGTGAGTATAATACTGTTGTGTGTTTAAATGAATGGTTTTGGTGGTAATGCACTAGTCATTTGCGCCTTCTTGTGTGTGTTTTTACAATAAGTGCAATGAATAGTGCAAAACTAACCATAATCCCTTGTGTAGACACTATGCATAAGAGATTCTCTCCATGCAGAGAAGCCCAGAGTAATGTAATAAAAAGAAATGGACGAAGGGCTGGCATGACAGGGTTAAAAGGGAGCATATGCAAAGCTGGGTTTTGTTAAAGCAGTTGGGATTGGACGCAGGAGAAGGGGGAGGAACGGAGGTTAATTTAGCAGTGTGAGAGTCCCTCCCCAGCTCAGTACAGCAGGAGGAGCGAGCTTACCAGCAGCATTGTTGCAGTGGAGGAGCTTTTTTCCCGGCTGAAGGCCGAGGCGGCACCCAGAGACAGTGGATGGCTGGAGGAGCGGCTTGCGGAGGTACTAGGAGCGGGGTCCACAGCGGCCGGAACGGCGGGTCGGGAGTCCGCACGAGCCTGGTGGTCCTGGCCACTGGCTCGCTTCTCCCCGGACCCACAACCCATTCCTCCCAGGACACAGCGGCAGCGCCCATGTTGAGTAACAGGCATGCAGACCGGGGAGTGGCAGGCGGGAGCTCCGGCTGCTCCGGGGCGGCCGCCGGGCCTACCTCGAGGAGGGAGAGAGAGAGGGTGGGCCCTACCCCTGGCTTTCTGGCAGTGGGGCGTCAGCGAGGGATATCTGCAGCAACGGCCACCGGGCCTTCCAGAGCCTCAGCCGGCGGTCTGACCAGGATGGAGGTATGGAGGAGCCAGAAAGCCCAAGATGGCGCTATGGGGCGGAAGTCTTAGGCCCGAGGAAAGCCCCGAAAAAATCTGCGGGCGGATCCGACGCGAGGAGGAGGAGGAACAGAGAGCAGCGTGGATCCCCAGCTTTCAGTGACATATCGAGTGGTGGTCCGTCGGTGGGTGAGGAGGAGATGGTGATCGACCATTCAGAGGATGAGCTGTCGCAGTCGGAGGACGAGGGGCAACGAGAACAGCAGTTGGCTGGGGGGGATCCCTTCCAGGCAGCCCGGTAAGTCGGTTTTTTCCTTGCAAGTTAGGGTTACTGATGTGGGGGAGGGGTTAAGGGGGTAGTCAGCCCTTAGCGGAGCGGTCGGCATTGACCAACCCTCCAGACACGATGGTCACAGACCGTGCCACAGCGGAGTCAGGTTTACAGGGCTTCTTAGCGGGTCTAAAAGAATTAGTGAGCAAGTTTGAGCCAGGGTCGAGCGGCCTTGCCTCGCCGGCAGTGGCATGGGTGTCCCCCGGGGGGCAACCAGTACGGGGACGTCAGTGGTGGGGGTCGCCTCCACACTCCCCACAGTGCCGGCAGTACCCGCAAAGGAGGTCGCGGTTGCGGCAGAGCAAGACAAGGCGGCAGGGGAGACGGGTGAGAAGCTTCCAAAAAAATCAGGATCTGGTCAGGCTGGCAGATGCGGCAAAGTGCGAGGTCTATGTATGTTTCGAGGGGCCCCTCGGAGCACACCTTAAACCGGAAGTGCAGGAAAAAATATGGAAAGGTGAGTACGTGGAGATTTTCGCGTTGTTGCTGCTGGAGAGATTTAATCTGGATAGGGTTAAGCCTGAGGATCACAAGAAGGAGGATGAAGAAAAGAGGAGATATAGGCTCATACCGAGGACCTTCCCGAATTGGTTGCAGGCCTTCGCCATAATAGCAAGTGTTATCGGGGAGAAGAACCCAGAACACTGCTCGGCGCTGTTCTGTTATTTGGACGCCATAGGAGAGGCATACAGAGTGTACGGAGGAACCACGTAGTTGCGTTACGACAAGCAATTTAGGCAGCGGAAGGCAATATGCCCATCAATAAGGTGGGACCACAAGGATATCAGCTTATCGATGCGCCTGATGACTTCTACGAGATTGTCGAGTCAGTTTGTCTGGGGGTGGATGAGCCACCGCCCCCCCTGAAAAAATCGGCCACAAAGAAGAGAGGGGTATGTTGGCAATTCAATGAGTTCCTGTAGGTTCGGGGGTCCTGCAAATACAAACATGAGTGCTCCGGCTGTGGAGGTGGGCACTCTGCATCACATTGCTTCAAACAAGGAGAAAATCGCGCAGGTGAGTCTGTCAGTAAGGACGACAATGCTGGTGAAGGTGGAAAAGATGCAGCCTTTCCTCGATAGGTACCCGGATAGGGGATGCAGTGCAATTGCTGGCCCTGGGGTTTAGGGAGGGGTTCAGGATTCCGGCAAAGCTGGTCGATACTCCCCTACTGTCACGTAACTTGCGGTCAGCCTTACAGCACGTGGACATAGTTTCGGAGAAACTACGGAAGGAAGTGGCGATGGGCCGCATGAGTGTCCCCTTTCCTTCCTTGCCGCTCCTGGATTTGGTAGTGTCACCATTGGGGGTAGTGCCAAAGAAGGAACCTAATAAGTTTATGTTGATCCACCATTTATCGTTCCCTAAAGGAGGTTCGGTGAATGATGCAATCGTTCCGGAGATATGCGCGGTATCTTATACGTCCTCTGATGCAGCAGTGTTTTGGGTTCGGGAATATGGGCAAGGGGCTCAGATGGCAAATGCCGACATAGAGTGGGCTTTCTGTTTGCTCCCGGTCCATCCGGATAGCTTTCATTTTTTAGGATGTCAGTGGCAGGAGGAGTTCTATGTGGATCGCTGCCTGCCCATGGGGTGCTCTATATCCTGCGTGTTTTTTTAGCAGTTTAGTTCGTTCGTGGAATGAGTGGCGCGTGACGTCGTGGGAGTGAATTTGATCATACATTGTCTGGATGACTTCCTTTGCCTGGGTCCAGCCTCGTCGGAAGTCTGTGGGATGTTGTTGGCTACGCTGGAACATGTTGCCATCAAGTTCGGCATCCCCCTGGCCCTGCAGAAGACAGAAGGTCTAACTATGGTGCTGAGTTTTCTAGGCATTGTCCTGGACTCTAACGAGATGGAGTGTAGGCTTCCCAAGGATAAGCTGAAGGCGTTGCAGGCGGAGATTTGGGGGATCATGGGGTTACGCAAGGTGCAACTTCGGACTCTGCAGTCGTTGCTGGGTAAGTTGAACTTTGCGTGTCGCATCCTACCAATGGGGAGGGTATTTTGCAGACGGCTGTCGGCAAGTACAGTGGCGGCTAAGTCCCCATAAGTGTGGCACGCATTCCTGGCTAATTTCAAAGGCAGGGCGTTGTGGATGACAGGGCCAGTTAGCAACTTCAATCTGGAATTGTACACAGATGCGGCTGGTTCAAGGGGTTATGGAGCTTTTTTTTCGAGGTAAGTGGGGTGGGGGGCCCTGGCCGGAGTCGTGGCAGGAAGCGGGGCTAGTTGGGAATATGGTGCTGCTGGAATTGTTTCCAGTGGTTCTGGCGGTGGAGCTATGGGGGGAATCCTTTAGAAACTTGAAAGTGAGATTTCATGGGGACAACCTTGGGGTGGTACAAGTAATTAACAAGGTGTCAGTGGCATCTCCGCCAGTGGTGAGGTTGCTCAGACACCTCGTTTTGAGATGTCTACAGCTGAATATATTCATTTACGCTGTCCATCTCCCGGGAGTGGAAAACATCATTGCTGATGCGTTGTCTCGCTTTCAGCGGGACAAGTTCCGGGAGTTGGCACCGGAGGCGGAGCAATGCGGGGTCCCTTGTCCCAAGTGGCTGTGGAAGATTGCCTTGGACGAGTATCTGGATGGATCAGGCAGACGGTGAGCACCGCATCGTGGTCAACATACAACAGGGTAGAGCGTGAATGGGGATCCCTGGTGCAGCAGGTTACGGAGGGACAGGAAGAGCAGGAGCTGAGGTTGTTGGTGCTTTATTTTGTTTCGCAAAATTTAGAAGCTGGGGTGTCGGTGTCAGGTTTGGAGAAGAAATTAGCAGGATTGGCCTTTGGGTTAAAATTTCGGGGATTACCAGACTTCACTAAGGATTTCTGGGTGCAACAAGCGATTAAGGGTTATCGGCATGCTAAGCCGGGCAAGGACTCCAGGCGCCCAGTTTCCTTCAAGCTGTTGGGGAGGATAGTGGCCCAGTTAGGGTTGACGTGTTCCTCACAGTATGAGGTGGTGCTATTCAAAGCGGCATTTTTGCGCTGGCATTGTTCGGGGCTTTTAGGATTAGCGAGTTAGTTAGCCAGTCGAAGAAGTCCAAAGGGGGCTTAGGTATAGCTGAGGTCAGCTGTGGCTTGGATAAGTTGTCCATATTGGTGCGCAGATCTAAAACAGACCAGCGGGGCAAGGGTAGGACGGTGCAGATTTTTGCACTCTTTGGTTCGCCCCTTGTGCCCAGTGGAACTGGTAAGGGGGTTCTTAGAGATATGCCCAGACATAGAGGGGTCTTTACTGGTGCACCAGGATGGTTATTCCTTGTCACGTTTTCAGTTCAATGCAGTTTTTCGTAAATGTTTGGAAGACTTGGGTTTGGGGGATCAAAAGTTTTCTTTGCACTCATTTCGCATAGGGGCGGCTACTGAGGCAGTTAGGTGGGGGTTGGATGAAGCAGCGGTAAAACGAATTGGGAGATGGGAATCGCGGTGGTTAAAATCATATGCTCGCCCCCACTTGTTACCGGTTTAAAACAGGGTATAAGGTTAGGTGGGATATGTGGTGCATTGATATATCATGTTTAGGGAATATTTACTGTAATGGGGGTGTTTTTTCTTTCTTCTCTTTCAGGAAGGACCCCATGCATTTCCCCGTTCTGGCTTGTGTCATGACAGGGATCACCGCTCCCTGTCATCGGGAGCGGTGATTGCTGTCATGTGACTTGAAGCCCATCCCCACCAGAGTTAGAATGACTCCCTAGGACACACTTAACCCCTTCATCGCCCCCTAGTGGTTAACCCCCCTGCCAGTGTCATTTACACAGTAATCAGTGCATTTTTATAGCACTGATTGCTGTATAAATGACAATGGTCCATAGTGTCTGATGTGCCCGCCATAATGTCGCAGTCCCGATAAAAATCGCAGATCGCCGCCATTACTAATTTAAAAAAAAGAAAATTCCATAAAACTATCCCCTATTTTGTAGACACTATAACTTTTGTGCAAACCAATAAATATACACTTATTGCGATTCTTTTTTACCAAAAATATGTAGAAGAATACAAATTGGCCTAAATCGTTTTTTTTATATATTTTTGGGGGATATTTATTATAGCAAAAATTAAAAAATAATGCGTTTTTTTTTCAAAATTGTCGCTCTTTTTTTGTTTATAGCACAAAAAATTAAAACCGCAGAGTGAAGGGTAATAAATCAAGATTAGGGGTTTTTGTCTGCTTTGGTTTGGTGTACAATCCGATACCAGATCTGGGAGATTTGCCCTTTGAGATAAAGAAACATATACACAGCAGGTTTCTCTCCGAGCAAATCTAATCTTTATTCTTGGGTGTCGATATAAGAGGGCTTTTCAGAAAGTACCGCCCTTTAACAGATTATCCAATCATATACAGAGACGCACAAGTACAGTCTGACGCCCACAGTGAAACTAATTATTTCTAAAATATCACGTGCTTTACGGGAAATGAAACTCAACAAGAAGATTACAGTATTATGGAAAAACTAAACTAGAATAGCATGACTTGAGCATATTTCATAAAATGGATGTTAGAGACACACAAAATGGAAGCTGACTATAATACAAAAGAAGTAGTTAAACTAAATATCCCTTCAATCCCCTCTTAGATCATATAAGATGATCTCTACATTCTATGTTGTGCTTTAATACTTCTTTGGGGCTGTGGCATAGATTGCCTGATGACTCTTCATGTATGTCATGTGAGATAGAACCTTATCATCAGGAGATCGAAGGTGCGCAATTATGTAAGTGCAACATTTAAAACAGAGGTAAAGAATCAGAGCAAGGATAAGTACCATAACAAGGACAATGTCTTTTAACCATAAAAATATACCTCCAAGCTCAAATCCTACATTGGCAAATGGGCTCCATGTTTTAGCAATGTCCCTAGCTTCCTGCTGGAGCTGGCCTCTAGTGGATGTCCCCCTTTTATAATCCCCTACCATTCCCATGACAGATAACAAGGATACAAGGTAACACCATCCCTTAGCATGGAGGGGCACCCAGGGATAACACACTTTCCTACAACATACATGGATACTTTGTCCCAGTGCAAAAGGTCTCTTAGCGACAAACTCATGAGTGCACTTGTCCTGTGTTGCGATTTTATAAATTAGTGTAATATTTCACCTACATTTTTAGAGAAAAAGAAAAAGTTATGCAAAGTACAGTTTAACCCTGGGTCAATTACTTGAAACAGTGAGCAGGCAGGGGCAGAGACTCCGGATTCGCACATGAAGATATTAAATATTGACCTGCTTCAGAAAGAGGGGTTAGTCTGTGTCTCATTCCCTAAATTAAAACACCAAACAGGGGAATGACTTCTACCTGCTATTGGAAAGGTAACAATGTTGTTTATGTACAGAGTGGATATGTTAGTCAAGAATACAGGAGGAGTCTCATTGAAAAAGGAGGAAACATTTAAAGGTACAGCCAAAAGGGCAATTCGGGCAGGGCTAGGATGTAATAGTATTATTATTATTATTAATATTATTATTATACAGGATCTATATAACAGTCCGCGTAGCGCTTAATATGCTACATATTCAACATTCTTCATACCCTGATTTTTTAGCATAAGCATACTTAAATTTTAGCAAAAGCATCTTATCAGTAAAACTATCTCCAATCTCTCTCTTGGTTCTAGCTTGTGTCAATATAATGTTCTTGTGTGTGTGTGTTTTTGTTTGTGTTCCCACAGATACTTTTAATTGCACCCAAATCTTCAGGGTGGTAGATACAGTTAGTGGTGATCCAGGTGGGTAGGAACACTGTCAGAGAGATCAGGATTAGTGGGCAGAATGCCTTGTCAGAAGTCTGTGGTGAAGTAAGCAAGGTCATCTTCTCTGGCCGGACCTGCTTTCCCAGGAACTCCTTCATCTGCTTGGACTTCTGCTTGAGGGCCTCCTGTATCCAAGATCTCCTTCTTGCTCTTGGGGCTTTGGGCAACCTTTTTCACTCTGTTGGCATGGATCCAGGACTGGCAATTTTTCACTAGGATGACTGTTCTAGTCACTGCAACCACTGTGGTAGGAGGTCCAAAGGATACTCTTGCTTCTTATTTCTGTTCAGCTGATGGACCACCACGGTGTCTCCCAATTTGAAGGGGTGAGTAGTTTCCTGTGAAGAAAAAGAAAAGGTGCGAGCAACATTTCTCTCAACTGTTTACAATGTTTCAACCAATTACCTTACATATTCTTCCTGTAATAAGTCTAAATCTCCCTTTTCTATCATTAAATGTGCTCTGGCCCATGGGGTGGGGAAAAATCGACCCATCAAGACATCAAAAGGTGAATACACTGTTGTCTTGGAAGGGTCATTTTTATTTCTGCCAGGACTGCTGGGAGGACCTTCTTCCAGTTGGCAAAGGTTCCTCCTGTGGCCTTTCTTATTTTGTCTTTTTATTTTTATTGTTCTGTTTATTCTTTCTACTATCCCTGAGCTTTGAGGGTGTTAGGGAATGTGAAACTTCCGTTCTATCTTGCGAGTTTTTACCCAGTCCTGGCAGACCATTGATACAAATGTAGGTCCATTGTCTGTCTGAGTTTATAAGAAGTGGGCATCCCCATTGAGGAATGATTTCCTGAACGAGGATCCTCACTACTGTTTGTGCATCTTCTTTTGTGGTGACAAAAAGTTCAACTCAACTTGAGAACTTGTCCACAATTTCCAAAAAATATTCCTATCTTTTGCCTAGTTTGGGCATGTGTGTGAAGTCAATCTGCAAATGTGTAAAAGGAATTGTTGGATATATCAGGTGTTCATGTTCGGCCTTGTGTGGGTTGTTCCTGATACATGTGATGCATCTTGCTACATAAAATTGGCAAGGAAAGTTCTGTAATGTAAAAGTCTTTCTCCAATAGTTCACACGTGGCTTTCCAGCCTCTGTGACCTATTCCATGGAACTGGGAAATAAAAATGATGCATAAAAAGTGATGCACTAGCTACTGGTATACATGGCTTCCCCTCTTTGCAGAGAAGTCCAGTCTTTGGATCTTTCTGCACACCTATTTTGTCCCAACCTCTGAGATCAGCTTCATTTGCCATACCTGCAAATCTGAAAGAACCTGATCAAAAAGCAAAAAAACAAAAAACAAAACGAAAACAACAATTCTGGTACTAGCATGGGCATTTGGATCTGTGCATTTTGTGAAGTAGCAGCTTGTTTAGCAGCTAATCAGCCAGAGCATTTCCCTTGGCTATCTGTTTGTTGGCCTGTGTATGCTCTGCAGTGTTGTGGAAGATACATCAGACCTGGGTGATGTGTCTTGGTGAATGAGGTTTATGCAATCATGTTGTGGCACAACCTCATTCTGCTCTCCTTTTAATCCTAAAAGGGCATTTGTATTGGTGCTGGTCCTGAAGTGGGAGAAGCATATTTGATGTGCAATTTTTGATTGGACATCAAGATCAACTCATAGCCGCTCAACCTTTTGAGCAGACATGTGCTGCGTATGTACATTTTTCATACATTGTGGGTGGTGTTAAGTGTAGTGTCGTGCCCCAGAGTGAAAGAAGTGGCCATCTCAAAACCATCATCGAATAGGATGCCTCTGAGACACACAGGCATGCCTTGAACCTGCACCGGAACCATCTTTGAAAAAAATAATAGGGCGCAACTTGCCTCCATGCTCCTGAGCGAGGACACCTGACACGTCCTTACAATTTTCCCTTGCAAACAAATGAAACATTTTTCCTGCAAACTAATTAAACATTTTTTCTAGTTAGGGAGGCCGAGCCCTGGAGCCATTACCATAGCATTTTTCAAATACACAAAAGCATTGCACATTTCATTTGACCATTTTATACAATCTGGCATGTGTAAACCTGTGGCTTGTCTCAGGAGATTGTAGTAGGAACAGTCAGGTACTCATTGGCGGCAGTAACCAATCATAATTACCAAGAAAGGTGAACATGTCTTTCTTAGCAAGTGGGCGGGGCAGACCCACAAGAGCCATAGCTATTCTGTGATTGACTTTCCTTTCTCCTTTTGAGAGTACAAACCAAAATATTCAACCTTTTCTGACACCATTGCAATTTTTCTTTGACACTTTGTGACCACTTTCAAAAATACATTTCAAAAGATCTCTCCCATCCTCCAGGGCGGCCACCCGAGTAGAACTGCAGACGAGGAATTCATCCACATACTGCAGCAGGGATGAACAATATCCTGGTATCCAAGCTCTGAGAGTAGTTTGGAATAGGCTACAAGGGAGTCTATATATAGCCCTGGGGCATTCTGCACCATGTTAGTTGGCGGTTTTAAAAAAAACATAAAGCAAAGATTGGTTGTGCCTCCTCATCCACAGGGACGGAAATAAAAATGCGTTCAATAAATCAATCACAATAAAATACTCTGCATCGTAATTTATGGCGGTAAATATTGATGGCACATCAGGCACTTTTGGGGCAATCGGTACCACTAGGCCATCGATGGCCCTCAGGTCTTGTACAAACCTATAGTCACAATTGCCTTCTTTACTTTCTTACCTTCTCTTTTGTTAATATAGAACAAGGTAATTTCCCTTTAAGATCCCTTTTATAAAAAGAAATCTTCTTTCTTTTTTTTTTTTTTTTCAAACTCAAACTCAAACTCATTCTGCTTTTCTCTGTGTCCTTGTGTCTGTGCTGCTCTGTGCTGCTCCTATCTGGTTTATGGAATGTGAGGGTGGGGGGAAGCGGGCGCCTGATAAAGGCATGGAGAAAGTTAATTTAACCTCTAAATTCACCATTCCATGGCTCTGCTAACCTATCTTGGGCAGCTTTTGGGCTAGGATGCCATAGGGAGCCCCGGGCCAGCCAGAGATCTCCCACAGCATCTTATTTATAGACAAGCTTCATACATTATTATTTACAACCAAACAAATTTTTTTTTTTTTTTTTTATTTCTTTCTTTCAAATTATTTTTTATTTTTTGGCAAAGTGCCAACAGGTTCAAACAGTACTTGCAAGTTCTGTACTGCCAATGCCGCAAACAATTCTTCACAATATCTATTAGCTTAGTGAGATATAAGTACTTGAACCATGTTGGCAAAAAGCCAAACATCCCAATCTTCACTTTCCCTGCATAGCAGCAAAATGAATCATTACCTTTAAGAAAATATTACTAACACTGCTATTTTTCTGCTAACTTTCTAGTCAAAACATTCATACATAAATCATTAAGAATAAACATCAATACATCACCGGATACTGTAGCATTACTCTGTATTTCGATCGGGAACTTCCATCAATCACAAAAGAACCCGGAATTCATAGGAAGGCACGTCTGTCGCTCTTAAATCTAAGTCCTATGATAACACGGAGCAGTGGAAGGCGTTGTCTTACCTTACAAACGCTGACAAATTCCACACAGACAGTTTACAAGTTAGCTTATTCTCTACGCAAAGATAAGAAAAGCAAAGAGATCGGTTTTGTCCACACCTTAGCAGACTTCTTGTTTTGTTTTGTAATTACAGTACTGTATTATCATTAATATACGGACTTCTCAAAAGTCCTGGAACCTACCCAAGGTTCTCTGACTGTTCATCCCGAACAGACGCTGCGCAGACTTATAATGAGGACTACACAGAATCCTCCCTGTTCACACTGAACAGATGCTTTCTTAGCATATGCTATTACTCAGAATAGCTCTTATCTAATGGGCTTCCTAAAGCCCATCCAGCCCCCCCAGGGCTGGCGCTATTGTCTCAACAGCGCTTGACTTTCTTCAAAGTCTAAAAACTATTTCTACATAAATCACAGGTCCCGTTAAAGGAACGATTTCTAAATAGAGGTCACGGTGAGAGAAGATATATATCAAGTCTACTCACGCGCGACATATAGTAATCGATCCCGGACGAGCTCCCAAACTGAAGGGTAATAAATCAAGATTAGGGGTTTTTGTCTGCTTTGGTTTGGTGTACAATCCGATACCAGATCTGGGAGATTTGCCCTTTGAGATAAAGAAACATATACACAGCAGGTTTCTCTCCGAGCAAATCTAATCTTTATTCTTGGGTGTCGATATAAGAGGGCTTTTCAGAAAGTACCGCCCTTTAACAGATTATCCAATCATATACAGAGACGCACAAGTACAGTCTGACGCCCACAGTGAAACTAATTATTTCTAAAATATCACGTGCTTTACGGGAAATGAAACTCAACAAGAAGATTACAGTATTATGGAAAAACGAAACTAGAATAGCATGACTTGAGCATATTTCATAAAATGGATGTTAGAGACACACAAAATGGAAGCTGACTATAATACAAAAGAAGTAGTTAAACTAGAGGTGATCAAATACCACCAAAAGAAAGCTCTATTTGTGGGGAAAGAACGTCGCATGATCGTGTATTTATCAGTTAAAGCGACGCAGTGCCGAATCGCAAAAAGTGCTCTGGTCAGGAAGGGGGTAAAATCTTCCGGGGCTGAACCAGTTAAAGTGAATACCTCAACACTCAGTTCACTATATGCAGGGCTGGTGCAAGGATTTTTGACACCCCAGGCAAAACCTAATTTTCCCATCCCCCCATTGGCTCTGCCTCTGAACCCACCCGTTTTGCCCGAGCATCAGTGTGACAGGAGCCAACGCTAGAGGAAGCATGCAACTGCAGTGGAGAGAACTGATCATAGAGGCGTGCAAGGGGATCTTTGCTTCCATTCCATCAGGACATGTCCTCCAGTGCTGCGCCTCTAAAAAGACATGTACGCAGCAGTATCAAAGAGGAAGCGCAGTACATCCATGACAGGGTGCAAGGAGCTTAGGGGAATAAAGGGGTTAAAATTAGAGGGGTGGTTAAGAAAAGTGTGCCACTTACCAGATTGGTGGAGGTTTGCAGATAGGGGGAGTGCAGCAAGTCTTTTCAGAGCTGGGTGGAGCAAATGCAGCAGTTGGGGGTCAGCAAGCGAAGAGAAAAGTTCCCGCCCACCTGCCCTTTTTATAAGGTATCAGGTTTGGATTTTGGTAGGGTAGGTGGTGTTGGGTCCTTGGCGACAGTTGCATTTATATGGCTTGAAAACGTTGGGACCCATCCCAGATATGGAGTCCTTTTGGCTGGGCTGGTGTCAGTCCAGAATAACGGTTAATAAGTTGGGGGTCTGTGGTCAGTTAGCGAGTCCTCGAGGCGAGTTGGCGGCTGGGGACAAAAATGCTAACAAAAAGGGATTACAGGCTCAAAAAGCAATAAGCGGTCGTCAGGGACTAGCAACCTATTACTTGGAGTTTTTGTAGCTGGAATATTTTTTAATTTGTTTTAAATATTTAAAATAAAAGTTGACAGTTTAATGGTTTTGTTAATAAAGGCCGTCAAGGCTATTTACATCCAACAGGTGTCCGTGTATTCATTCAGTAGAAGTAAGTAGGGGGGCATGCATGTTTTTTTGGGGCAGTAAGGTATCTGGCTACCCTAGTCATGGCACTACAGAGTGGCTGCCTGAGTAACAGGCAGCAGAGGCATCCCCTGAATCCCCCTAGATGTGCACGCTTTATCCCACTATTAGTGCCCACTAGAGGTTATAACATTTATGACAGAGGCATTTATATTACAGCATCGAAAACTTACATAGCGCAGAGATAGAGAGTAGGGGAACCAGTGGCCGGGCACCCTAGGCAGCAATGCACCTAGTCGCCTAGTTTGCCTAGTGGTAGCCAACCCTGACGATATGGACCACTTACTTATTTAACCACTTGTTGCCCATTCACCGTCAAATGATGGAGGGATGGTGTGGCTCTCGTTCTGGGTGGACGTCATATGATGGCACACCAGTACACCTGCTCCTGCGTGTGTGTGGGGGTGTGCAGCATGGTGCTCACGACTGCGCCATGTTGCTAGGACATGGCGTGACCCTGATCTCTGTAAACCTAACATGGCTCTTTAACCAGTTGCTGATCACTGCACAGCGATGTACATCGGCAGAATGGCACGGCAGGCATATGGGCATACCTGTACGTCCCTGCCTCCCAGCGGGTGGGGGGCCCGATCGGGCAGTCGGAATCCCTTCAGGAGTGATCAATGCTGAGGGGGAGGCCACTGATTCATGGCCACCCCCTTGCAATCGCTCCTGACGAATGACAAACTTTCTCGGCTTCTGTAATGTAAACAGAAGCAGAGGAAGTGATGTCATCGCTCCTCGTGAAGCCTTTTCTTTCCGGCTTCCGAGGAGAGAAGACATCCAAGTGAGTTTGCACCAACACTACACTTACAGTAGAACACGCAGGCACACTATTCACCACCCAATCACCCCAAGCACCCCCTGATTACTGCATTGGTGTCCTTTGTTATAAGTGTTAGGGCAGTTAGTGTTAGGCCCCTTTAGGTCTAGGGTACCCTCCTAACCCCCCTAATAAAAGTTTAACCCCTTGATCACCCTCCCATCACCAGTGTCACTAAGCAATCGTTTTTCTGATCGCTGTCTTAGTGTCACAGGTGACGCTAGTTAGGCAGGTAAGTATTTAGGTTCGCTGTCAGCTACCCCATATACTACCTAGTAACCCACTTATTGCCCCTAGTTAACTCTTTCACCAGTGATCGCCATCTACCCCATGCACTCCGCTGCCCTCCCTGTGCTCTCCACCTCCCCCCATGCTCTCTGCCACCTTCCCTGTGCTCTCTGCCACCCCCAATGCTCTCCACCGCCCTCCCTGTGCTCTCCACCACCCTCCCTGTGTTCTTCACCTCCCCCCTGTGCTCTCCGCCGCCCTCCCTGTGCTCTCCACCTCCCCCCATGCTCTCCACCGCCCTCCCTGTGCTCTCTACCTCCCCCCATGCTCTCCACCGCCCTCCCTGTTCTCTCCACCGTCCTCCCCATGCTCTCCATCTCCCCCATGCTCTCCGCCGCCCTCCCTGTGCTCTCCATCTCCCCTCCCTGTGCTCTCCATCTCCCCCATGCTCTCCACCAGCCCCCCCCCGTGCTCTCCATCTCCCCCCATGCTCTCCGCCGCCCTCCCTGTGCTCTCCATCTCCCCTCCCTGTGCTCTCCATCTCCCCCATGCTCTCCACCAGCCCCCGTGCTCTCCATCTCCCCCCATGCTCTCCGCCGCCCTCCCTGTGCTCTCCATCTCCCCTCCCTGTGCTCTCCATCTCCCCCATGCTCTCCACCAGCCCCCCTGTGCTCTCCACCGCCCTCCCTGTGCTCTCCATCTCCCCCCCATGCTCTCTGCTGCCCTCCCTGTTCTCTCCATCTCCCCCATGCTCTCTGCTGCCCTCCCTGTGCTCTCCACCAGCCCCCTATGCTCTCCACCACCCCCATGTTCTCCACCAGCCCCTCCTGTGTTCTCCACCTCCCCCATGCTCTCCACCTCCCCCCATGCTCTCCGCCACCCTCCCTGTGCTCTCCACCTCCCCCCATGCTCTCCACCAGCCCCTCTGTGTTCTCCACCTCCCGCCATGCTCTCCATCTCCCCTATGCTCTCCACCAGCCCCCCTGTGCTCTCCACCACCCTCCCTGTGCTCTCCACCACCCCCCATGCTCTCCACCAGCCCCCCTGTGTTCTCCACCTGCTGCCATGCTCTCCATCTCCCCTATGCTCCCCACCAGCCCCCCTGTGCTCTCCACCGCCCTCCCTGTGCTCTCCATCTCACCCCATGCTCTCTGCTGCCCTCTGTGTGCTCTCCACCTCCCCCATGCTCTCTGCTGCCCTCCCTGTGCTCTCCACCTCCCCCCATGCCCTCTGCTGCCCTCCCTGGGCTCTCCATCTCCCCCATGCTCTCCATCACCCTCCCTGTGCTCTCCACCTCTCCCATGCTCTCTGCTGCCCCCTATGCTCTCCACCTCCCCCCATGCTCTCCGCTGCCCCTTGTGCTCTTCTCTTCCTCCCTGTGCTCTCGCCCCACCCCATGTTTTCAAGGTTCTTCCCTGTGCTCTCCATCCCCCCCATGCTCTTTCCTGGTCCCACCTCACCTCCCCCCAACACCTCTGCACCTCTGCTGGGTTCCCCCCTCCCCTCCCTCAGGGGATCTGTCAGGGTGGAGAGTGGGGAAGGGCCCGGTTAACATGTCATGGGCTGCTTAATCCAAGATGCCCGGGCCTATTTTTTGTCCCAGTCCGGGCCTGGTTTTGCCCCCCCGCCCAGCCCAGCCCACCCAAATGCAGTATCGATCGATCACTGTCACTTACAAAACACTAAACACATAACTGCAGCATTCGCAGAGTCAGGCCTGATCCCTGCGATTGCTAACAGTTTTTTTGGTAGTGTTTTGATACAGTCGCTGACAATCAGGAGCTTTTTTACCTGTGAGTCTTACTAAATTTAGAGCCCAAAATGGCAAATCGAAGGTACACTAGTGAAGAGGCCTACACGTTTCTGAGCATGACAGATAGTGAAGAGGAAGTCACTCATCAGTCAGATTCAGGCTCAGAATACGATCCTGACAATGGCTCCATGACAGATTGCTCTGACAACGGAATTGTGGTCTCTGCCAAGGTCAGGCGTACCAGACCCCAATCTTCTTCTGCTGTTGAGGTGCAAGAACCGCAGGACTCTCGTATGGAGCAGAGAAGTACTAGCGCCGCTATTCCTTATGGTGAACTGGCAAGCACCAGTGGCCTAGTACACCCTGGTCATAGTCAAACCAGCACTGCAGTAACATGTGGTGAAGTAGCGAGTCCCATATGTGCAGTTCAAGCTGGTGAGGTGGCAAGCACAAGTAGTGTCCTGCTGCCACCAAGCAAACAAAGACAGGCCCGTCAAGCCCATAGTGCCTTTCCTGCAGAATTTGCCAATCCTAATTGGGAACCCACCACTTCTGCAGCATCCGTACTTCCCCCATTCACTGGCCAACCCAGCATTCAGTTAGAAACAGTTGATTTTACGTCACTTGATTTTTATTTGCTGTTTTTCACCAAAGATCTCTATAGATCTAATGTGGACCAAAGTAATTTGTACGCTGTCAACACATCGCCACTATTCCCCAGTCCTCCCTTGGCAGAGATTGGAAACCAATTATGGTTTCCGAATTTAAGACCTTTCTGGGCCTATCCCTCCTCATGGGCATAACCAAAAAGAGTGAGTTGTGGTCATATTGGTCCACTGACCAAATTCACCATATGCCCGTGTTCTCTGCTTCCATGGCCAGGGCACGATACGAGCAGATCTTGCGGTTCATGCACTTTAACGACAATGAACTCTGTCATCCTCGTGGAGACCCTGCATAGGATCGGCTCTACAAAATTCGGCCCCTCATAAACCACTTCAACCTACGTTTTGCAGACTTGTTTACTCCCCATCAAGTTGTCCTCGTTGATGAGTCCCTGATTACGTTTTCTGACCACTTGTCATTCAAACAGCATCTTCCCAGCAAGCATGCCAGATACGGGGTCAAGATGTATAAGCTCTGTGACATGGCCACAGGCTATACATGTAGTTTTATAGTTTACGAGGGAAGAGGTAGTCACGTAGAGCCGACAAACTGCCCTGACTACATAGGAAGTGCTGGCAAGATTGTGTGGGACTTGTGTCACCCTTATTTGGAAAGGGGTACCACTTGTACGTGGACAATTATTTCACGAGCGTGCAACTTTTTAGTCACTTGTGGCACTGTGTCATCTAATTGCCAGGGCTTTCCCCATCGGCTTGTAGATTCCCGTCTTAGGCTGGGAGAGAGAGCCTGCTTGAAGTGTAATAACTTGCTCGCTATGAAGTGGAGGGATAATAAGAATATTTTTGTTCTTACCTCCCTTCATGCAGACACGATGGTCCAAATTACTACGGCGACTGGTGTTGTGGAGAAACCCCTCTGTGTCCATGAATATAACCAAAATATGGGAGGGGTGGACCTCAATGACCAGTTGTTGGTGCCGTACCTAGTTGCCTGTAAGGCCAGATGCTGGTACAAGAAAGTGTCTGTTTATTTATTTCAATTGGCTTTGCTGAACGCTCATGTGCTATACAGAGCTTCAGGATGGACTGGATCCTTCCTTAAAGTGGAATTCCACCCTAAAGTGGAACTTCCGCTTTTCGGAACCCTCCCCCCCTCCGGTGACAGGTATCTGCACCCACTTTCAGGCAAAAACTCCCACAGGAGTTTACGCCACTTCCTGTCCCGGCGCGCTGTCTGCCAGGACACACACGTGTCCCGGCAGACAGCGCTGACGATTCTCATTGCGCTGCGCATCTCGCACATGCGCAGTAGGGAACCGGGAAGTGAAGCCGCAAAGGCAACACTTCCTGATTCCCTCACCGAGAATGGCGCCGGCAGCAGCAGAGAGCCGATCGATTGATCGGCCTCTGCTCCCGACATCGCTGGAACCTGTGACAGGTAAGTGTACATTTATTAAAAGTCAGCAGCTGCAGTATTTGTAGCTGCTGGCTTTTAAAATTTATTTTTTCCAGGTACAGTCCCGCTTTAAATTCCAGGAAGAGATCGTCAGAGCCCTTCGGTTTCCAGATGGTGCTCCACCTCACCTTCCCAATCCAAATGCAGTAAGCCGGCTGCATGAGAGGCATTTTCCTTATGTCCTCGCGAGTACACCTACTCAACGAGCCTCCCAAAGAAAATGTTGTGTCTGTAGAAAGTGCGGATATAGGTGTGACACCTGTAATTATTGTCCCCGCTGTCCTAACAATCCTAGTCTTTGCATTGGTGAATGTTTTGAGCGCTACCATACACTAGTTGAGTTTTAGCGTAGGGTACAGCATTGCACAGACTAGGCACACTTTCACAGGGTCTCCCAAGATGCCATCACATTTTGAGAGACCCGAACCTGGAACCGGTTACAGTTACAAAAAAATATGTAATAATATAATATAATATAATGTAATAAAAAAGTAAAAAATACACAAAAAAAAATTTCCCACACATGTGGTATCCCCGTACTCAGTTGAAGCAGCAAAATTTATTTTGGGGTGTAATTCCACATATGCCCATGGCATGTGTGAGCAATATATAATTTAGTGACATCTTTGTGCAAAAAAAAAAGTTTAATATTCCCGCAACTTGTGGCAAAATATAAAATATTCCATGCACTCAACATGCCTCTCAGAAATTAGCTTGGGGTGTTTACTTTCCAAAATGGGGTCATTTGGGGGGTTTTGTGCCATCTTGGCATTTTATGGACTTCAAAACTGTGATAGGTGTATCACAGTTTTGATAGTCAGGGACCCAACCAGCGGAGGTGACGCTTGCAGAGCAGTCTTGGGACCGAGCCGGTTAGCAGGGGTGAAGCTTGAAAAGTATCTGGAGTGCCAAGCTAGGGACCCATCAGGGAAGCGTGGGTGACGCCTGAGGGAGATACCACTGCAAAAGCCTTTAGGAGCTCACGGGATTCAGAGTCAGTGAATCAGAGAGTCCAGTGAGAGACTAGGAGCTCAAGGGGCTAAAGAACTACAAGTAGAAGTTGTAGTGAAGCTGAGTGAACTGTTGAACTTTGTGTTAGGAACTGTTAAGTACTGTTGCCATTGGAGACAGCAATCCTGCATGTGCAGAAGTGGCACTTTGCTGGGGCCTTTCCCTGTACGGCTGTCCTCCTGTTGAAGTCTGCTAATTGAAATTGCATTTACTTAAGGGTGTCCTGGCCCTAACCCTCTTTCCCTTCAAAATAGTAGTAGGTTGGAGTACATTCTATCCAAGGAGGTAGTGGTGAGGCCAGGGCTGGCCCAAGACATTGTGCTGCCTGGGTCAAAAAATGAAATGCTGCCCCCCCCCCCCCAAAGAAAATCACGCCCACCAAAAGACCCCCACATCCATTATTTTATATCATGATAAATACAACTAAAATTAAATTTATCAGGAAGCAAGATTTTGCAGTAAACACATAAGTGTGAACCTAGGTTAAAGGCTAGTTTAGTATATAAACAGGCTAGTGTAGTATATAGAAGGCTAGGGTATATAGACAGGCTAGTGTAGTATACAGACAGGCTAGGGTAGTATACAGACAGGCTAGGGTAGTATATAGACAGGCTAGGGTATATACAGACAGGCTAGTGTAGTATACAGACAGGCTAGTGTAGTATATAGACAGGCTAGTGTAGTATACAGACAGGCTAGTGTAGTATACAGACAGGCTAGGGTATATACAGACAGGCAAGTGTAGTATACAGACAGTCTAGGGTATATACAGACAGGCTAGTGTGGTATACAGACAGGCTAGTGTATATACAGACAGGCTAGGGTATATACAGGCAGGCTAGTGTAGTATACAGACAGGCTAGGGTATACACAGGCAGCTAGGGTATATATAGACAGGCTAGTGTAGTATACAGACAGACTAGGGTATATACAGACAGGCTGGTGTAGTATACAGACAGGTTTGAGTATATACAGACAGGCTAGTTTAGTATACAGAGAGGCTAGTGTAGTATACAGAGAGGCTAGTGTAGTATACAGAGAGGCTAGTGTATAAACAGACAGACTAGGGTATATACAGACAGACTAGTGTAGTATACAGACAGGCTAGGGTATATACAGACAGGTTGTGGTATATACAGAAAGGCTAGTGTAGTATATAGACAGTCTAGGGTATATATAAAGACAGGCTAGTGTAGTATATAGACAGGCTAGGGTATATACAGACAGGCTAGGGTATATACAGACAGGCTAGTGTAGTATTTAGTCAGGCTGGGGTATATACAGACAGGCTAGTGTAGTATATAGACCGTCTAGGGTATATACAGACATGCTAGTGTAGTATATAGATAGGCTAGGGTATATACAGACAGGCAAGGATATAAATAGACAGGCTAGTGTAGTATATAGACAGGCTAGTGTAGTATATAGACAGGCTAGTGTAGTATATAGACAGGCTAGGGCAGTGATGGCGAACCTTGACACTCCAGATGTTTTGGAACTACGTTTCCCATGATGCTCAACTACACTGCAGAGTGCACGAGCATCATGGGAAATGTAGTTCCAAAACATCTGGGGTGCCAAGGTTCGTCATCACTGGGCTAGGGTAGTATATAGACAGGCTAGGGTATATACAGACAGGCTAGAGTAGTATATAGACAGGCTAGTGTAGTATACAGACAGGCTAGGGTATATACAAGGAGGCTAGAGTATATACAGACAGGCTAGGGTATAAACAGACAGGCTAGGGTAGTATACAGACAGGATAGGTTATATACAGACAAGCTAGCGTAGTATACAGACAGGCTAGGGTATATACAGACAGGCTAGTGTAGTATACAGACAGCCTAGGGTATATACAGACAGACTAGTGTGGTATACAGACAGGCGAGTGTATATACAGACAGGCTAGGGTATATACAGCCAGGTTAGTGTAGTACATAGACAGGCTAGGGTATATACAGGCAGGCTAGTGTAGTATACACAGGCAGCTAGGGTAAATATAGACAGGCTAGTGTAGCATACATACAAAAACATATTTGGGAAGCACTCACCAATGCGTTTAAATTCAAGATGGTGCTGCCATAAGACCAACAAGCAATAGCGAACATATTACAGCACACACATTCAAGAATTACATTTCCTGCAGGGCTAGTTAAAAATACCTGAACATATTCAAAAAATACGGGGGTTTGGTCACACTATATGGTTATATAGTGCTAAGCCCACTTACTGCGACAAAGCACCCCGAATTAGTGGGTCCTACCCTAGTAATAGAATGAAAGATCCTGCGTCTCAACCATGGGAGCCAAACTCCTCTATGTGGGAGAACTGAAAGGATTCCTCCTATACACTGGTGGCCACTAAATAAGAGGTAATGAAGAGGGGAAGGGGTGCTCTAACCCAAAAAAACCTGGTCAGGGTTTATTACAACATACAAAAATATATTTGGGAAGCACTCACCAATGTTTAAATTCAAGATGGTGCTGCCATAAGACCAACGCAAAGCAATAGCGAACATATTACAGCGCACACATTCAAAAATGACCCACTAATTCGGGGTACTTTGTCGCAGTAAGTGGGCTTAGCACTATATAACCATATAGTGTGACCAAACCCCCGTATTTTTTGAATATGTTCAGGTGTTTTTACCTAGCCCTGCAGGAAACGTCATTCTTGAATGTGTGCGCTGTAATATGTTCGCTATTGCTTGTTGGTCTTATGGCAGCACCATCTTGAATTTAAACACATTGGTGAGTGCTTCACAAATATGTTTTTGTATGTTGTAATAAACCCTGACCAGGTTTTTTTGGGTTAGAGCACCCCTCCCCCTCTTCATTACCTCTTATTTAGTGGCCACCAGTGTTTAGGAGGAATCCTTTCAGTTCTCCCACATAGAGGAGTTTGGCTCCCATGGTTGAGACGCAGGATCTTTCATTCGATTACTAGGGTAGGACCCACTAATTCTGAGTACTTTGTCACAGTAAGTGGGCTTAGCACTATATAACCATATAGTGTGACCAAACCCCCATATTTTTTGAATATGTTCAGGTCTTTTTAACTAGCCCTGCAGGAAACGTCATTCTTGAATGTGTTTGCTGTAATATGTTCGCTAGTGTAGTATACAGACAGACTAGGGTATATACAGACAGGCTAGGGTATATACAGACAGGCTGTGGTATATACAGAAAGGCTAGTGTAGTATATAGACAGTCTAGGGTATCTATAAAGACAAACTAGTGTAGTATATAGACAGGCTAGGGTATATGCAGACAGGCTAGGGTATATACAGACAGGCTAGTGTAGTATTTAGTCAGGCTGGGGTATATACAGACAGGCTAGTGTAGTATACAGATGGGCTAGGGTATATACAGACAGGCTAGTGTAGTATATAGACAGTCTAGGGTATATACAGAAATGCTAGTGTAGTATATAGATAGGCTAGGGTATAAATAGACAGGCTAGTGTAGTATATAGACAGGCTAGGGCAGTGATGGCAAACCTTGACACTCCAGATGTTTTGGAACTACGTTTCCCATGATGCTCAACTACACTGCAGAGTGCATGAGCATCATGGGAAATGTAGTTCCAAAGCATCTGGGGTGCCAAGGTTTCGTCATCACTGGGCTAGGGTATATACAGACAGGCTAGGGTATATACAGACAGGCTAGTGTATATTTACAGACAGGCTAGTGTAGTATATAGACAGACTAGGGTATATACAGGCAGGCTAGGGTATATGCAGACAGGCTAGTGTAGTATACAGACAGGCTAGAGTATATAAAGACAGGCTAGGGTAGTTACAGACAGGCTAGTGTAGTATAAAAACAGGCTAGGCTATATACAGATAGGCTAGTGCAGTATACAGACAGACTAGGGTATATACAGACAGGCTAGTGTAGTTTATAGACAGGCTAGGGTATATAGACAGGCTAGTGTAGTATATAGACAGTCTAGGGTATACAGACAGGCTAAGGTATATATACGGTACAACCTATGTTGCAGGCCGACCCTGCTGCTGCTCCAATCTCTGTGCAGGCACCCGCCTTGAATATTACCTCTATAAGGAGGTATGTCTGGTTCCACTCTGCTTTCCCAGCGATTTGGGGGCAATCCATTGCAATGCAGAGGGTTTCTCAACCAGGTTGAGATATAGTTTGAGATGCTGCCCCAGGCGTTTCCCACGGACAGAAGCAAAGTAGATTTTGTGATATCTTTGCTTTCTGACAGAGCCTTGGCCTAAGCAAACCCTCTATGGGAGACGCAAAAACCTGTTGTCTTGAGTTATCCTGAGTTTGTGGCTTTGTTTAAAAGGGTATTTAATGTTCCCGCATGCTCCACTTCTGCTGCCAAGTGCCTCATGTCCATCGGACAGAGTAGGAGAACTGTTGCTGACTACGCCATTGAATTCCGTACTCTGGCAGCAGAGGTTGCGTGGAACAATGAGGCCCTGCTATACCCACTGAGCTGGAGAAGTTGATCACGTTTGCCATCCTCATTGACTCCAGACTCAGAGAAAGACTCTTTTAAGGAGCGCTTGCGGAAGCCTCCTGTACCTTGTCTCTGAGCTTTGCAGTCTCACCCGTGCCTTCCTCACCTCCCATGACTCCTGGTACCGAGTCGGTCAGTGACGGTGAACCCATGCGTCTCTATGCGGATGAGAGAACCTTTAGGAGGAGGGAGAGATTGGGCCTTTATTGTGGCCAGGCAGGTCACTTTTTGAAGTCTTGTCCTACCCGTCCAAGGAACACCCGAACCTTGAGGTCCTGTCACGGACAGACCTTAGGTGGCGTTGTTTCATCCCCAGTTATCCAGAAGGATAAGCCCCTGGTTTCGGTCACCCTTTTTGGGCTGAGTTGTCCATTGAGATACAGGCTCTAAACGATTCTGGGGCTGCAGGGATGTTCATTGATGCAGCCTTTGTATCGAAGCACTCGATTCCGCTGCAGCTGCGTGACACTCCACTTGCCAATGAGGCTCTTGATGGGAAACCTCTACAGCCTGCCCATGTGACTCGTGAGACGGTTCCGTTGTCCATGACCATGGGGGCTCTTCACCATGAGATAATCCAATTCCAAGTTATTTCCTCACCTAAGTTTCCGCTGGTTATTGGTTATCTTTGGTTACAGAGGCACAACCCCTCTTTTGATTGGCTCCGTGCTGAGGTTCTCTCCTGGTCACCACAATGCAGTGAGACATGCTTCCAGAAGGTAGCCAAGGTCCTGTGCACCTCTTCACTCTCCTTCCTGCCTCCCTGAGTACCGCGATTTTAGCAATGTCTTTGACAAAGTTCAAGCCGGTAGTTTGCCTCCACACTGGCCGTATGATTGCGCAATTGACCTTCAACCTGGTGCCACACCCCCCATGGCCGGGTTTACCCTTTGTCGGTCTTGGAGGATAAGGCCATGGAGGAGTAGAAAAACGAAAGAAAACCGGCGCTGGAAAAATAATATGTGAATAGAAACAATAAAGTGACTATTTTGCAGCTGCTGTGAAAAAAAGTGCTAAAAATTCAAAAGATGCTATACCGATAATAAACAGCACTAGCAATGGTGATAAAGTAAGTAAATATACAAAAACAAACAGGTGAGAGATACATTCATATCAGTGGCTACTTTTATTAGCATCATAAATGTGTCAAATATATATACAAGGTGCATAAAAAAGTGTCTCTTAATACAGTGTCCAACAAGATGTAAACACAAAAAATAAAATAATAAATGCAAAAAAAGTGTGTCCCCTTTTAGGGCCAAACTCACCAAGCAGGCAGATGAAGCAAGCAGGCAGATAGAGCTAGCCAAACAGACCACATGAGCTGATAGCAGGGCCGGACTGGCCTACCGGGATACCGGGATATTTCCCGGTAGGCTGCCTGCCCTGGGTCCGCTTTGCGGCTGCACTGCTCCCCTGAGTCCCCTCTCTCCTGCTCCTGTGATCATGGAGCTGGCTGGGTCTGTGTTTTGTGGCCGCACACCGCGCTGTAACATGGTCCCACCCCCTAGACCGGCTCGTGTGATAGTAGATACAAATCAGTGTTCCACCCATAACACGAGCCGGTCTATGGGGGCGGGACCGTGTTACAGCGCGGCCGCCGAACACAGACCAAGCCAGCACCGAGATCACAGGAGTAGAGATGCCTGTGAGTACAGCCCTAACTGTGTGCCTGGATAGGGGGATCGACAGGGGGCGGCATATAGATGAAATGAGCTTTCTATATTCCTCCATGCAGCCGCTGAATGCTTGGAGGAGGGAAAGGAGGAGAATCAAGCATTCAGCGGCTGCTTGGAGGAATACAGAAAGCTAATTTCCTCTATATGCCGCCCCCTGCTGATCCCCCTATCCAACTTCTTTTACTGCCCCCCTTCTCCTTGTGCTCCCCCCCAGTGCTCTCCTCTCCCACCACACTCTCCAGCCCCCCCCCCCCCCACAGTTCTCTCAACCCCTGTTCTTTCTGCCTCCCCTGCTCTCCCAATCCTTCTCTAGCCCCCACCCCAGTGCTCTCTACCCCCACAGTGCTCTCCACCCCCCCGTGCTTCCCGCCCCCCACAGTGCTCTCCAGCCCCCCGTGCTTCCCACCCCCCACAGTGCTGTCCTGCCCCCGTGCTTCCCACCCCCCCACAGTGCTCTCCAGCCCCCCGTGCTCCCCACCCCTGTTCTTTCTGCCCCCGTTGCTCTCCAGCTCTTCCCATCAGTCTCCAGCTCCCACCCCAGTGCTCTCCACCCCCCACAGTGCTCTCCAGCCCCCGTGCTCACCACCCCCCCCACAGTGCTCTCCAGCCCCCTGTGCTCCCCACCCCTGTTCTTTCTGCCCCCGGTGCTCTCCAGCTCTTCCCATCAGTCTCCAGCCCCCACCCCAGTGCTCTCCACCCCCCACAGTGCTCTTCAGCCCCCCCATGCTCCCCACCCATGTTCTTTCTGCCCCCGGGAACTCTCCAGCTCCCACCCCAGTGCTCTCCACCCCCACAGTGCTCTCCAGCCCCCCTCATGCTCCCCATCCCCACAGTGCTCTCCAGCCCCCCGTGCTCCCCACCCCTGTTCTTTCTGCCCCCATTGCTCTCCAGCTCTTCCCATCAGTCTCCAGCTCCCACCCCAGTGCTCTCCACCCCCCACAGTGCTCTCCAGCCCCCGTGCTCACCACCCCCCCACAGTGCTCTCCAGCCCCCTGTGCTCCCCATCCCTGTTCTTTCTGCCCCCGGTGCTCTCCATCTTTCCCCATCAGTCTCCAGCCCCCACCCCAGTGCTCCCCACCCCCCCTTGCTCCCCACCCCTGTTCTTTCTGCCCCCGGTGCTCTCCAGCCCCCACCCCAGTGCTCTCCACCCCTGTTCTTTTTGGCTCCACCTTCAGTGCTCTCTTAACCCCCCCCCCAGCACTCTCCACCCCCCTGCATTTTTCCCCCACCCATGTGCTCTCCAACCCCACCAGTGCTCTCCAGTCCCCCGTGCTTTCCACCCCTGTACTTTCTAGCCCCCACCGGTGCTCTCAAGCTCCCCCCCCCATTGATCTCCAGTTCCTGGGGTACCCCTTGATGATTGACCACTTTTAACTGGAATTTGCTTATATATAAAGCCCTATGTGATTTCATATCTGTCTTTTCTGTATATAATACACTCTTCAAATGTGCTTTAAAAATGTATGGTTTTCCCTTTCATGAATCAGAAAATAATGACGTTATGCTGTTGCGCTGGTATAATAATGCTGTGGGGCTGGTATGAAATTTTTTTCAGGGCTGAATTTTATTCCCAGTCCGGCCCTGGCTAATAGTATATGGAGATTCCAAGAAGCGATGGATATACACAAGCAGGCAAATAAAGCTGATTAAGCAAATAGCATAGGCTGGCAATGTAGAAAAAGCTCCAGGCAGCAACAGGTACACACAAAATCACAGGAGTATTTCCAAAATAGGTTCCACCGACATGAAAAAAAGAAACTTCATATGGTGAAGTACTGTGAGGCTTAATTTTAGGGGCTGCGCGCTAAGCGCTACTTACAAGTTGTAATGAGGCAGCAAACATTCAGAGAAAACTTCCGCAATCGCCGCTCAATGGCGTGCATTCCACGGAGGCAGGAAATGGCATCAATGGTTACAACATGAGCCGAAATTACGTTGACGCGTTTCGCCCCTCTTCCAGGGCGTTATCCCAGACATCATTTCCGGCCAATAGAAAACTATATTTATACTAGTGGAAAATCGAAGACTCCACCTGAAAAGGTGGAGCATGTACACCATTCATGATCAGAGGGAGTGATCACTCAAGATCCTGAATCATCATCATGTTGGATTGCCTTGCATTACAAAAAACTTTATTTAACAGAAACATAAGGACAGAAAAAGCCCTTACACTTAAGATTTAAAACTTTTTCAATATATATATATATATATATATATATATATATATATATATATATATATATATCTATATATATATATATTTTTTTTTAAGGAAAATTGTTGCCCATACTTACCGTAATTTTCCTTTCCTGGATCCTCCCCATGTCAGCCTACTATGGGTCAGCTCCACCACCTCTGACCCCTCCAGAACCACCTTTTTCCTAGCCCATAAAGAGGCTGTCTGCCCACACCAGTGTTCGAAAAATACCCGCCTCGCGACGGATAAACTGGGTGGGAATCCTTCCGGCTGACATGGGGAAGATCCAGGAAAGAAAAATTACGGTAAGTATGGGCAACAATTTTCCTTATTCCTGGACCTCCCCATGTCAGCCTACTATGGGATGTACCAAGCAACATTAAAAAAGGGAGGGAAGACAAAAAATAAGCCAAACCCTCAATGCAATGCTACTCAAATTTGTAATGGGCAACAGCCGCCGTAATAACCATAGAGCCAAATGTTTCCTCAGGTGGACAAGCCAAATTAAGCCTGTAATGCCTAATAAAAGGTTTTGGGCGCGCTCCAGCTTGCTGCTCTGCAAACTACCTCAGGGGCGACCCTTACTTATGCTGCCCATGATGCTGCCATACCCCTCGTTGAATGTGCTTTGATCTCTGAAGGAGGAGGAAGGCCCAGCGTTTTGTATGCCATATGTAGGGTCTTTGACAAATCCGGAAGACACCACTCTGGATGCTGCCTGTATACCCTTTTAGGGCCCATTGGGAAAAACTAAAGCTGGTCTGCTTTTAGTCCATTCCAGGTAGGTTGAAATCGCAGAGGCCAGGTCTAACCTACTCCACTCATCAGCTGTATCCGCCAGAAAGGCTGGGAGAATAACCTCCCAGTTCCTACGAAATTATATGGCAACCTTAGGTAGTAAGCTTGGTATCGGCCTAAGGACTATCTTGTCTGGGAGCACCAAACAATATGGTTCTTTAGATGAAAAGGCGCACAACTCGGAGACTCTTCTGGCTGAGGCAACGGCTAGTAAAAAATGAAAAAAACTGTTAAAAGAAATAATGAACAAGAGAAAGCTTGATCAAACGGAGGAACCAGCGATGTTCCCAAGACTAGTGTTAAGTCCTCTTTTGGAAAAAACGATTTCAATGGACATCAATTTCTATGGCTGCCCCTAAAAATTGGATCACCAAAGGATATAGAGCATATATCTTGTACATGACATAGCCGACAAAGCGGGGATTTGACCCTTCAGGGAATTATAAGCTAACCCTAAGAGACCACTCTGCAGAAACTCCAAAATGTTAGATACCGAAGGAGATCCAAGGCCCCAAACCCTTTCTGTAGTATTCCAGATCTGGTAATCGGTTACAATTGTGGACCTCTTACGAGCCTGTAATAATGTCTCCACTATACTGCCTGAGAGACCCAAGCCAGCTAAAGCCTCCCTCTCACTTCCAAGTTATTCTCCTGCGGTTCGGGGTGTCAGGCCCCACTCCGTGAAAGGAGATTTTGACAAGGAGGCAGTGGGATTGGTGAGCCCAACTTTATCCTCAAAGCCAGAGGGAACCACAGCAGCCTGAGCCAGTAAGGTAAGACTACTATAGCTGTGATCCTTTCTCGCTGAATCTTCAGCAGGATTTTGAGAGCCAATGGAAGCGGCAGGAACACATATAGCAAGGGGAAATTCCAAGACCTGGACAGAGCACCCCGACCCAACGCCTGTGGATGCCAGGTCCGGGAGGAGAAGCAAGGCAGTTGACAATTCTCCTCCAATGCCATAAGATCTATCGATTGAGGCCCCATTCTTTGTGATCCTCAAACCTCGACTCAAGTGATCTGCTAAAACATTCCCAGGCTCAGGGAGATAAGATGAAGTAAGAGAGCCGAGACTCTTCTCTGCGCATCGGTAGATTGACATGCCACCTGAAGGAGAGGGCGACTTCTTGTGCCCCCTTCATGAGACACATAAGCCACCGTAGTTGTTCAAAGACTCTTGACAGCTCGACCTCGCAACATAGGTTGGAACGCTAAGAGAGCGCGTCTGACAGCATCCAATACCAGGAAATGTTAACTCTTCACCCCACAAAAGTTCCATCGGCCTTGAACCTGCTGTCCCAGGCAGTGTGCCCCGCAGCCTGCCAGACTGGCATTGGTCGTCACCACTATTGGTTCCGAGGCCTTTAATGGAACTCAGATTGCGAGCTACTGACCCCCAAACCAGGGACCAGATTATCGGAATTGGCAGATAGATTTTCTGGAACAAGGAGTGATGATTCCACTGAAGAAGAAAGTTGCATTGAAACCTCCTTCTGATCCACCTGACCCACGGGACTACTGGAACTGTGGCTGATAGAACCCCCAGATACTGCATGCATTGCTTCACCATCATAGAAGGCCTGGCTATCACTGCTTTTGTCTAAGACTGAATCTCCTGGACCTTCCTCTGAGGAAGAGAAACACCCCCCTGATCTGTGTGGAATTGTACTCCCAAATACTCCAACATTAGGGTCGGATGCATCTGGCTCTTCCGAGAGTTGAACAACCAACCGAAACGAGCTAGTGTTTTACAGGTGAAATTCACATGAAGTAGAAGGAGCTCATTTGACGGACCCAGAAGTAGCACGTCTAGATAATGGAATATTTGCACTCCCTTGACCCTGAGAGTCGCGATGACAGCAGACAGTAGCTTTGAGAACATTCTCAGAGTCGTGCAGAGACAGAGTGGGAGACATTAAAATTGAAAATTAGAGCATTCCACGGAAAACCTGAGAAATCGATGGTGAGATGCGGCTATGGAAACAAGAATATACGCACTACCAGATCGATGGAAACCATCCAGTCTCCTGAGTCCAATGACTCAATTTTGAATAGTGGTACCTTCATGTAAGAATTCCGAAACCCCCTGAAGCCTCTGGGACCAAAAACAGGGGAACATACTATTTCCAATTCGTGCCTTGGAACCGGAAGGATGGCCCTTGCTGCCAACAGCTCCCCTATAAAGCCTCACAAACATCCGTAGCAAGCCCAGCTTCTACGAACAAGGCCTGGAGGAGGCCTTGTTTTTTGAACTTGAGATGATAACGTGATGAAATGATGGCTACAATCCAGGCATCCTAAAATGAAATAAAAATAAATATAAATAAATAACTAAAATTAAACTTTAAAAGGCGTCCGGAGCGAGGACGAAAAAAAGAACACTGGTGTGGGCAGACAGCCGCCCTTTATGGGCTAGGAAAAAGGGGGTCCTGGAGGGGTCAGAGGGGGCGGAGCTGACCCATAGTAGGCTGACATGGGGATGTCCAGGAAATATATATATATATATATATATATATATATATATATATATATATATATATAAATATATGTTTATAAAACATTATAATGGAATAAGGAACTTGATTTATTATACAATGTTAATTGTTTTACTAAATACGCCAATCATATTGGGAATATTACAAATAATTAAAAAAATTAATAAAAAAAATGTAAAATATTGAATAAAAAATAAAATTGAATAAAAAATATATATATTATATATATATATATATATATATATATATATATATATATATATATATATATATATATATATATATATATATATACATACATACACACACACACACACACACACACACACTGTATATAATATATATATTAAGATTATATTATGGATAAATAAGTTTACTACCAATTGGAAAGACTTAGGGACTTAAAGTGCACAATCTATGGATCCATTGTGTTTCGTTCTGAGAGATTGATTTTTTTAGGTTGGAACCTCTCCAGTGTTCCTCCACTCTATCAATCCCACAGAACGTTAAAACACTGGGATCTCGCCCATGAAACATCCTAAAATGGTTAGAGAGACTATGATGTTTATATCCCTTTCTGATCCTTTTCCCAAAAGCTCATGAAGAGGTTCGCCACTGAAGGGGCATGTCTTTGATGTTGGGGAATATCAGCATTAGGGATGAGCCGAACACCCCCGGGTTCGGTTCGCACCAGAACCTTCGAACCGACCGAAAGTTCGCGCGAATTTTCGAACCCTATACGTTATAATGGACGCGAACGTTCGAAATCAAAAGTGCTAATTACAACGGCCAATATGCATGTTAATGTCATAAAACAGGTTTGGGGACCCGGGTCCTGCCCCAGGGGACATATATCAATGCAAAAAGAACTTTTAAAAACTAACGTTTTTTCAGGAGCAGTCATTTTAATGATGCATAAAGTGAAAAAAAAAAAAAGTGAAATTTTCCTTTAAATATGGTACCTGGGGGGTGTCTAAAGTATGCCTGTGAAGTGGCATGTGTTTCCCGTGTTTAGAACTGTCCTTGCACAAAATGACATTTGTAAAGGAAAAAAAGAAGCCATTTAAAACCACTTGCGGCTTTAGGTTTGTTCTTAAGTAGAATCTGAACAGGTACATTATGAAGTGTAGCTCCATCCCAAAAAAATCTATTTTTAAGCTTTTTGGAGAACATAGGGAGGGGTTATCACCCCTGTAACATTTGCTGTCTTTGCACATCTGTTCAGAACATGTCACCTCACTTTCCGTCCCAATGACAAATGTTTTTGGAAAAAGTGGGGTTTTAATTGAAACAAGGATTGGTGATAAAGTATCAGTAGAGAGGAGATACCTTTTTCCCAAATTAAATCTAACAGGATAGAATTTCCCTTCCTAGGGGTAGATTTCCTCTCACTTCCTGTTTTCTCTTTCCATTTGCAAGTAGGAGTCGTTTGTAAGTTGGATGTTTGAAAGTAGGGGCCTGGCGTATATACTCTGCAGAAATTTGCCCTATTAGATGTTGGTGTAGCCACAAGACTGGTGGGCACAGGAATGGGCCCTGCTGTGAGTTAATAGATCAAGATTTGTAATTGCATGCACCTGTTGAACAGGGCAGAAAAATTGGGGGTGGTGGTGGTGGTGGTGGACGGTTTTGCCACAAGACTGTAAGCTCTCACAGTTACTCTTGGTGGGCGCAGGAATGGGCCCTGCTGTGAGTTATTAGATCAAGATTTGTAATTGCAAGCACCTGATGAACAGGGCAGAAAAATTGGGCCTTTGGCGGTGGTGGTGGACGGTGTTGCCACAAGACTGTAGGCTCTCACAGTTACTCTTGGTGGGCGCAGGAATGGGCCCTGCTGTGAGTTATTAGATCAAGATTTGTAATTGCAAGCACCTGATGAACAGGGCAGAAAAATTGGGCCTTTGGCGGTGGTGGTGGACGGTGTTGCCACAAGACTGTAGGCCCTCATAGTTACTCTTGGTGGGCGCAGGAATGGGCCCTGCTGTGAGTTATTAGATCAAGATTTGTAATTGCAAGCACCTGATGAACAGGGCAGAAAAATTGGGCCTTTGGCGGTGGTGGTGGACGGTGTTGCCACAAGACTGCAGGCCCTCATAGTTACTCTTGGTGGGCGCAGGAATGGGCCCTGCTGTGAACTATTAGATCAAGATTTGTAATTACCCGCCCCTGTTAAACAGGGGCTGAAAAATTGTGCCTTAGGCACTGGTGCTGGTGCCACAACACTGCAACCCCTCACAGAGACTGTACTTGGAGCACAGCAGTCACACGTGTTGCGAAGCATTTTTTTTAAAAATTGTAAGTACACGCCCCTGTTAAACAGGGGCTGAAAAATTGTGCCTTAGGCACTGGTGCTGGTGCCACAACACTGCAACCCGGCCCTCACAGATACTGTACTTGGAGCACAGCAGTCACACGTGTTGCGAAGCATTTTTTTTAAAAAATTGTAAGTACACGCCCCTGTTAAACAGGGGCTGAAAAATTGTGCCTTAGGCACTGGTGCTGGTGCCACAACACTGCAACCCGGCCCTCACAGATACTGTTTTTGGAGCACAGCAGTCACACGTGTTGCGAAGCATTTTTTTAAAAAATTGTAAGTACCCGCCCCTGTTAAACAGGGGCTGAAAAATTGTGCCTTAGGCACTGGTGCTGGTGCCACAACACTGCAACCCCTCACAGATACTGTACTTGGAGCACAGCAGTCACACGTGTTGCGAAGCATTTTTTTAAAAAATTGTAAGTACACGCCCCTGTTAAACAGGGGCTGAAAAATTGTGCCTTAGGCACTGGTGCTGGTGCCACAACACTGCAACCCCTCACAGATACTGTACTTGGAGCACAGCAGTCACATGTGTTGCGAAGCATTTTTTTTAAAAATTGTAAGTACCCGCCCCTGTTAAACAGGGGCTGAAAAATTGTGCCTTAGGCACTGGTGTGGTGGCATGGATCATTGAGGAGGAGGAAGAGGATAGTCAGTGAACATAAGAGGACAGTCACTCAGCATCAGCATAGGCAGTCTTGAAGGGATGTGACATTAAAAATTATTCGGTTATATCCGCCTCAGGTGCCTGGTAGCTGGTGGTGATCCAAGACTGATTCATTTTGATGAAGGTCAGTCGATCAACCGAGGCGGTGGACAGGCGCACCCTATGATCATTCACAAATCCTCCAGCAGCACTGAATGTGCGTTCGGAAAGAACGCTGGAGGCAGGACAGGCCAGTAGCTCAATTGCATACTGTGCAAGCTCTGGCCAGTGATCCATCCTCAGGACCCAGTAAGCCAGAGGATTTTCGGTGGGAAAGGTGTCCAAGTCTGACCTTGCCCCAAGGTATTCCTGCACCATGTATATCAGACGCTGGCGATGGTTGCTGGAACCGATCATACCTTGGGGCTGCGGACTAAAAAATTGTCTGAACGCATCGGTCAGACGTCCACCTTCCCCACCGCTCCTTCTGCCACTGACCGAAGCCTCAGCAACTCGTCGCCCAGGACCAGGAGTTTGTAGCCTCCCAGTTTCTGGGAACGCGTTGCACAGACCTTTCTGCAAGGCCTCCCTGAGATGTCTCATCCTCTGCTCCCTCTGCGACGGCAAGATAAGGTCCGCAACCTTACCCTTGTACCGCGGATCAAGGAGAGTGGCCAGCCAGTAATGGTCCCTCTCCTTGATCCGAAGAACACGAGGATCCTTCCGCAGGCTTTGCAGGATCAGGGAGGCCATGCAGCGTAGGTTAGCTGAGGCATTCGGTCCGGAGTCTTCTGGGTCACTGAGGATGACATGATCGCCAGCCACCTCCTCCCAGCCACGTACAAGTCCACTGGTTTGTTGGGACTGTACATCATCCCTAAAAGACTGCTGCTGCTGATGCTGAGTGCCAGGCTCCACCTCCATGCTCACACAATCCTCCTCCTCCTCCTCCTCCTCATCCTCATCCTGTGTGATGGGTGGGACAGAAGGAACACTGTCCGGATAAAGGGGGCCTTGAGAGGCAAGGAAGTCCTCCTCTTCCTGCCTCTGTTCTGCCTCAAGTGCCCTGTCCATTATCCCACGCAGCGTATGCTCCAACAGGTGGACAAGAGGGACAGTGTCACTGATGCATGCACTGTCACTGCTCACCATCCTCGTGGCCTCCTCAAATGGTGAGAGGACAGTGCATGCATCCCTGATCATGCTCCACTGACGTGGGGAAAAAAAACCAAGCTCCCCTGACCCTGTCCTGGTGCCGTAGTCGCAAAGGTACTCATTGATGGCCCTCTGCTGCGTGTGCAGTCGCTGCAGCATGGCCAACGTTGAGTTCCACCTGGTGGGCATGTCACATATTAGGCGGTTCTTGGGCAGGTTCAGCTCCTTTTGCAGCTCAGTCAGCCGAGCACTGGCATTATAAGATCGGCGGAAATGCACACAGACTTTTCCTGGCCTGCCTCAGGACATCCTGTAAGCCTGGGAACCTGCCCAACAACCGCTGCACCACCAGGTTGAGGACGTGAGCCATGCAGGGCACATGGGTGAGCTGCCCCTGTCGCAGGGCGGAGAGGAGGTTGGTGCCATTGTCAGAAACGACCATTCCTGGCTTAAGCTGACGTGGCGTCAACCACCTCTCGGCCTGCCCCTGCAGAGCTGCCAGAACCTCTGGCCCAGTGTGGCTCCTGTCCCCCAAACACACCAGCGCAAGCACGGCATGGCATCTTTTTGCTTGCGTACTTGCGTAGCCCCTTGTACGCCTACGGAGCACCGCTGGTTCCAAGGACAGAGCACTGGAGGAAGAAGAAGAGGAGGGGGTGGAGGAGAGAGGTGTGTCACAACCAGTAGCAGTAGTAGCGTTTTGGAGGCGTGGTGGCGGAACAACCTCCAACACTACTGCACCTTGTCCTGCATCCCTCCCAGCTGCCAATAGAGTGACCCAATGGGCCGTGAAAGAAAGGTACCGTCCCTGTCCATGCCTGCTGGACCATGAGTCAGCGGTAATATGCACCTTACCGCTGACCGCCCTGTCCAGCGAGGCATGGACATTGCCCTCCACATGCCGGTAGAGAGACGGAATCGCCTTCCGTGAGAAAAAGTGGCGTTTGGGAACCTGCCACTGAGGAACCGCACATTGAACAAACTCACGGAAGGGGGCCGAGTCTACCAACTGAAAAGGCAGCAGTTGAAGTGCTAGCAATTTAGCCAGGCTAGCATTCAACCGCTGGGCATGTGGATGGCTGGGAGTGTACTTCTTTCTACGGTCCAGCAGCTGGGGCAGGGAAATTTGCCTGCTGCAATCGGACGTCAGTGTACTGCAAGTACTTGGTTGTGACACACCTAATTCTACACCTTCAGTCCTCTCAGAGCAGCTTTCAGAGAGGACTGAAGGTGTAGTGGGGATGGAGATCCCAGCTGAGGAGGAGCAAGGAGAGGTCCGCTTAGTTCTTTGGTGTGGGTCTTTTATGTGTGCCTGCCAACGAGCTGCATGGCAGGTCGCCATATGTCTGGTCATGCTTGTGGTTCCCAAGCGGCTGATGTTTTGGCCACGCGAGATACGCTTGAGACAAATATTGCAAATAGCAGTGGTGCGATCTGCTGCACTCGTCTCAAAAAAGGCCCACACCAAAGAACTTTTCTGATAACGTGCAGAGGCAGCGCCCTGCACAGGCGGAGCTCTGCGGTGTTGTACAGTTGCTGTGCTGGCCTCTACCTGGCCTCCAGGGGGCATCCTGCCTCGTTGGACATGTGACGCCGCATCCTCCTCCTCCTCGTCCTCCTCCTCATCCTCTCTCCCTTCAGGCACCCACGTGGAGTCAGTGACCTCATCATCCCCTCCCTCTTCACCACTAGAGCAAACCTGGCAGTAAGCTGCAGCTGGTGGAACAGTACTGCCAGATTCCTCAAGCTGGGTATCATCATCCGAGCCTTCGAATCGTTGGGCATCCTCCTGGAGCATGTACCCAACACTGTGCTCAAAGAGTTCGGGGGACTCCTCAGGAGGACATGGTGGGTCTAGGGAAGGGGTGGCTGATGATGCTCTGTCAGTACCCTGAGCCTGGGTGAGAGAGGATGAGGAGGATGAGGAGGGCTTGGTCATCCATTCTACCAAGCCTTCAGCATGATGCGGCTCCACATGTCCAGCTGCCGAAAACAAAGACGCGCGTGTCCCATGGCCACGTGCTGATGACGATGCACGACCACGTCCACGTCCACGGCCACGTCCACTAGAAACAGAGCCTGCCTGCCCTGTGTTCTTGGCTCTGCACGCTCTGCCTCCCCTTGGCGGTCTTCCAGCCATTGTAGTCGGTAGTCCTGTGGGTGCTGCTGAGAAGAATATATAGGAGCTCTGTGTGATGCCACTAACACACTAGAAGTCCTGTGGGTGCTTCTGCAAAGAAAATAGAGGAGCTCTGTGTGATGCCACTAACACACTAGAAGTCCTGTGGGTGCTTCTGCAAAGAAAATAGAGGAGCTCTGTGTGATGCCACTAACACACTAGAAGTCCTGTGGGTGCTTCTGCAAAGAAAATAGAGGAGCTCTGTGTGATGCCACTAACACACTAGAAGTCCTGTGGGTGCTGCTGAGAAGAAAATATAGGAGCTCTGTGTGATGCCACTAACACACTAGAAGTCCTATGGGTGCTTCTGCAAAGAAAATAGAGGAGCTCTGTGTGATGCCACTAACACACTAGAAGTCCTGTGGGTGCTTCTGCAAAGAAAATAGAGGAGCTCTGTGTGATGCCACTAACACACTAGAAGTCCTGTGGGTGCTTCTGCAAAGAAAATAGAGGAGCTCTGTGTGATGCCACTAACACACTAGAAGTCCTGTGGGTGCTGCTGAGAAGAAAATATAGGAGCTCTGTGTGATGCCACTAACACACTAGAAGTCCTATGGGTGCTTCTGCAAAGAAAATAGAGGAGCTCTGTGTGATGCCACTAACACACTAGAAGTCCTGTGGGTGCTTCTGCAAAGAAAATAGAGGAGCTCTGTGTGATGCCACTAACACACTAGAAGTCCTGTGGGTGCTTCTGCAAAGAAAATAGAGGAGCTCTGTGTGATGCCACTAACACACTAGAAGTCCTGTGGGTGCTGCTGAGAAGAAAATATATGAGCTCTGTGTGATGCCACTAACACACTAGAAGTCCTGTGGGTGCTTCTGTAAAGAAAATAGAGGAGCTCTGTGTGATGCCACTAACACACTAGAAGTCCTGTGGGTGCTGCTGAGAAGAAAATAGAGGAGCTCTGTGTGATGCCACTAACACACTAGAAGTCCTGTGGGTGCTTCTGCAAAGAAAATAGAGGAGCTCTGTGTGATGCCACTAACACACTAGAAGTCCTGTGGGTGCTTCTGCAAAGAAAATAGAGGAGCTCTGTGTGATGCCACTAACACACTAGAAGTCCTGTGGGTGCTGCTGAGAAGAAAATATAGGAGCTCTGTGTGATGCCACTAACACACTAGAAGTCCTATGGGTGCTTCTGCAAAGAAAATAGAGGAGCTCTGTGTGATGCCACTAACACACTAGAAGTCCTGTGGGTGCTTCTGCAAAGAAAATAGAGGAGCTCTGTGTGATGCCACTAACACACTAGAAGTCCTGTGGGTGCTTCTGCAAAGAAAATAGAGGAGCTCTGTGTGATGCCACTAACACACTAGAAGTCCTGTGGGTGCTGCTGAGAAGAAAATATAGGAGCTCTGTGTGATGCCACTAACACACTAGAAGTCCTGTGGGTGCTTCTGTAAAGAAAATAGAGGAGCTCTGTGTGATGCCACTAACACACTAGAAGTCCTGTGGGTGCTGCTGAGAAGAAAATATAGGAGCTCTGTGTGATGCCACTAACACACTAGAAGTCCTATGGGTGCTTCTGCAAAGAAAATAGAGGAGCTCTGTGTGATGCCACTAACACACTAGAAGTCCTGTGGGTGCTTCTGCAAAGAAAATAGAGGAGCTCTGTGTGATGGGACTAACACACTTCAAGTCCTATGGGTGCGTCTGGGAAGAAAATAGAGGAGCTCTGTGTGATGCCACTAACACACTAGAAGTCCTGTGGGTGCTTCTGCAAAGAAAATAGAGGAGCTCTGTGTGATGCCACTAACACACTTGAAGTCCTGTGGGTGCTTCTGCAAAGAAAATAGAGGAGCTCTGTGTGATGGGACTAACACACTTCAAGTCCTATGGGTGCTTCTGGGAAGAAAATAGAGGAGCTCTGTGTGATGCCACTAACACACTAGAAGTCCTGTGGGTGCTTCTGCAAAGAAAATAGAGGAGCTCTGTGTGATGCCACTAACACACTAGAAGTCCTGTGGGTGCTTCTGCAAAGAAAATAGAGGAGCTCTGTGTGATGGGACTAACACACTTCAAGTCCTATGGGTGCTTCTGGGAAGAAAATAGAGGAGCTCTGTGTGATGCCACTAACACACTAGAAGTCCTGTGGGTGCTTCTGCAAAGAAAATAGAGGAGCTCTGTGTGATGCCACTAACACACTAGAAGTCCTGTGGGTGCTTCTGCAAAGAAAATAGAGGAGCTCTGTGTGATGGGACTAACACACTTCAAGTCCTATGGGTGCTTCTGGGAAGAAAATATAGGTCTGTGTGATGGGACTAACACACTTCAAGTCCTATAGGTGCCTCTGGGAACAAAATATATGATCTCTGTGTGATGGGACTAACACACTTCAAGTCCTATAGGTGCTTCTGGGAAGAAAATATAGGTCTGTGTGATGGGACTAACACACTTCAAGTCCTATGGGTGCTTCTGGGAAGAAAATGTAGGTCTGTGTGATGGGACTAACACACTTCAAGTCTTTTGGGTGCTTCTGGGAAGAAAATATAGGTCTGTGTGATGGGACTAACACACTTCAAGTCCTATAGGTGCTTCTGGGAACAAAATATAGGATCTCTGTGTGATGGGACTAACACACTTCAAGTCCTATGGGTGCTTCTGGGAAGAAAATGTAGGTCTGTGTGATGGGACTAACACACTTCAAGTCCTATAGGTGCTTCTGGGAACAAAATATATGATCTCTGTGTGATGGGACTAACACACTTCAAGTCCTATAGGTGCTTCTGGGAACAAAATATATGATCTCTGTGTGATGGGACTAACACACTTCAAGTCCTATAGGTGCTTCTGGGAAGGAAATATAGGTCTGTGTGATGGGACTAACACACTTCAAGTCCTATAGGTGCTTCTGGGAACAAAATATATGATCTCTGTGTGATGGGACTAACACACTACAAGTCCTATAGGTGCTTCTGGGAACAAAATATATGATCTCTGTGTGATGGGACTAACACACTTCAAGTCCTATAGGTGCTTCTGGGAAGAAAATATAGGTCTGTGTGATGGGACTAACACACTTCAAGTCCTATAGGTGCTTCTGGGAACAAAATATATGATCTCTGTGTGATGGGACTAACACACTTCAAGTCCTATAGGTGCTTCTGGGAACAAAATATATGATCTCTGTGTGATGGGACTAACACACTTCAAGTCCTATAGGTGCTTCTGGGAACAAAATATATGATCTCTGTGTGATGGGACTAACACACTTCAAGTCCTATAGGTGCTTCTGGGAAGAAAATATAGGTCTGTGTGATGGGACTAACACACTTCAAGTCCTATGGGTGCTTCTGGGAAGAAAATGTAGGTCTGTGTGATGGGACTAACACACTTCAAGTCTTTTGGGTGCTTCTGGGAAGAAAATATAGGTCTGTGTGATGGGACTAACACACTTCAAGTCCTATAGGTGCTTCTGGGAACAAAATATAGGATCTCTGTGTGATGGGACTAACACACTTCAAGTCCTATGGGTGCTTCTGGGAAGAAAATGTAGGTCTGTGTGATGGGACTAACACACTTCAAGTCCTATAGGTGCTTCTGGGAACAAAATATATGATCTCTGTGTGATGGGACTAACACACTTCAAGTCCTATAGGTGCTTCTGGGAACAAAATATATGATCTCTGTGTGATGGGACTAACACACTTCAAGTCCTATAGGTGCTTCTGGGAAGGAAATATAGGTCTGTGTGATGGGACTAACATACTTCAAGTCCTATAGGTGCTTCTGGGAACAAAATATATGATCTCTGTGTGATGGGACTAACACACTACAAGTCCTATAGGTGCTTCTGGGAACAAAATATATGATCTCTGTGTGATGGGACTAACACACTACAAGTCCTATAGGTGCTTCTGGGAAGAAAATATAGGTCTGTGTGATGGGACTAACACACTTCAAGTCCTATAGGTGCTTCTGGGAACAAAATATATGATCTCTGTGTGATGGGACTAACACACTTCAAGTCTTTTGGGTGCTTCTGGGAAGAAAATATAGGTCTGTGTGATGGGACTAACACACTTCAAGTCCTATAGGTGCTTCTGGGAACAAAATATATGATCTCTGTGTGATGGGACTAACACACTTCAAGTCCTATAGGTGCTTCTGGGAACAAAATATATGATCTCTGTGTGATGGGACTAACACACTTCAAGTCCTATAGGTGCTTCTGGGAACAAAATATATGATCTCTGTGTGATGGGACTAACACACTTCAAGTCCTATAGGTGCTTCTGGGAAGGAAATAAAGGTCTGTGTGATGGGACTAACACACTTCAAGTCCTATAGGTGCTTCTGGGAACAAAATATATGATCTCTGGGTGATGGGACTAACACACTTCAAGTCCTATAGGTGCTTCTGGGAACAAAATATATGATCTCTGTGTGATGGGACTAACACACTTCAAGTCCTATAGGTGCTTCTGGGAACAAAATATATGATCTCTGTGTGATGGGACTAACACACTTCAAGTCCTATAGGTGCTTCTGGGAAGAAAATGTAGGTCTGTGTGATGGGACTAACACACTTCAAGTCCTATAGGTGCTTCTGGGAAGGAAATATAGGTCTGTGTGATGGGACTAACACACTTCAAGTCCTATAGGTGCTTCTGGGAACAAAATATATGATCTCTGTGTGATGGGACTAACACACTTCAAGTCCTATAGGTGCTTCTGGGAACAAAATATATGATCTCTGTGTGATGGGACTAACACACTTCAAGTCCTATAGGTGCTTCTGGGAAGAAAATGTAGGTCTGTGTGATGGGACTAACACACTTCAAGTCCTATAGGTGCTTCTGGGAACAAAATATATGATCTCTGTGTGATGGGACTAACACACTTCAAGTCCTATAGGTGCTTCTGGGAAGGAAATATAGGTCTGTGTGATGGGACTAACACACTTCAAGTCCTATAGGTGCTTCTGGGAACAAAATATATGATCTCTGTGTGATGGGACTAACACACTTCAAGTCCTATAGGTGCTTCTGGGAAGAAAATGTAGGTCTGTGTGATGGGACTAACACACTTCAAGTCCTATAGGTGTTTCTGGGAACAAAATATAGGAGCTCTGCCTGCCTGCCACGAACACACTACAAGTCCTATAGGTGCTTCTGGGAACAAAATATAGGAGCTCTGCCTGCCTGCCACGAACACACTACAAGTCCTATAGGTGCTTCTGGGAACAAAATATAGGAGCTCTGCCTGCCTGCCACGAACACACTACAAGTCCTATAGGTGCTTCTGGGAACAAAATATAGGAGCTCTGCCTGCCTGCCACGAACACACTACAAGTCCTATAGGTGCTTCTGGGAACAAAATATAGGAGCTCTGCCTGCCTGCCACGAACACACTACAAGCCCCTCTTTCTAAATCAATCTAAATGAATGAATCTATCTAACTCAATCTCTCTAAGTAAATCTCTCTAACTAACTAAATCCAGCAGAGTGTCACAGATCTAGCCTGCTCTATCTGCGCCGGAACAGCATGTGACCGGCGCAGACGGCGTGGCGGCCTTTTATAGGGGGGGGCGTGTACTACAGCCCCTGAGCTGTAATTGGCTACAGGCGTCCTGCCTGTAGCCAATTATGGCTCTTCGAGTTTCCGGGGCTGTGATTGGCCAAGCATGCGGGGTCACAGTGCATGCTTGGCCAATCATCAGCCAGCAATGCACTGCGCCGGCCGCGCCGGCCGCAATGCATTGCGGGGCCGCTCGCATCACACGAACGTGATGCGAGCGGCCAAAATAGTTCTGGGCTCGCCGAGCGAGCGAACGCCCGGTGCTCGATGCGAACGTGGGTTCGCATCGAGCACCGGGCCCATCCCTAATCAGCATCAAAGACAAACAGAAGGAATTTATTTTACAGGCCCTAGATTTGGCCATGAGCCACAATTTTTTCTGGCACGAGAAAGAATTTTACAGACAGAAGAGGGGCGTTGCGATGGGGGCGAAATATGCCCCTTCAGTGGCGAACCTCTTCATGAGCTTTTGGGAAAAGGAGGCCATTTATAATATGAATATTCCGGAATTTAGACTATATAAACGATATTATACAATATATAGACGATATTATAATAATCTGGGCAGGATCGCAAGATTCGTTTACATTTTTTTTGCAAAAAATGGGTGCTTACCCCTTTTGACATCTCTTTTTCGGAAACATTTAGTTGTCAAGAGGTGAACTTCTTGGATTTAACAATATTCAAGGAAGGAGATAAATTGTTCACACGTACTTTTTTTAAAGATGTTGATAGGAATGGATATATTCCACTCACGAGTTGCCATCATCCCAGATGGTTGGGTGGTATCCCCAAGAGCCAAAAGCTTAGGGTCAGAAGAAATTGTAATAAAAAGGCAGACTACAATACACAGTCAAATCTGATCCTAGAACGTTTTCAGGACAAAGGATATAATCTGGAAGATTTGAAACGGACCAAGGAAATGATTGGGGAGATGGATAGAGAAGAATTGTTTAAGAAAAAGCCTAGAAAACAACAGTATTTTGGTATAGCTTTTCTGACTGGGTATAACCGACAGTATAGAGAATTTGAAAAAATCATTAAAAACCATTGGTCACTCTTATTGGAAGATAAAGCGCTAAAACAAGTATTGCCCAGTCAGCCTAAATTAATTTACACCTACTTTAAGATTGCAATTGGCCCATAATGTTGTGAACCCACCTAAAAAGTTATTCACCTTTTTGAGCCAAACAGGTTTTTATAGTTGTGGCAGATGTATGATGTGCAGGACCTCTAAATTTAGGAAAAGAAATGCAGTTCAGTTTGCTTGCCATGGGGAGATCCTATGAGATTAAAAAGTTTATCACTTGCGGGACCACACATATAACCTACCTGCTGTCTTGCCCGTGTGGGCTTCAATATGTGGGTAGAACCACTAGGCAATTAGGAGTAAGGTTAAGGGAACATGTGAATAGGATCAGAAAGGGATATAAACATCATAGTCTCACTAACCATTTTAGGATGTTTCATGGGCGAGATCCCAGTGTTTTAACGTTCTGTGGGATTGATAGAGTGGAGGAACACTGGAGAGGTTCCAACCTAAAAAAAAAAAATCAATATCTCATAATGAAACACAAACACAATGGATACATAGATTACATATCTCAGAATGAAACACAATGGATACATAGATTGTGCACTTTAAGTCCCCAAGGTATTGATATTGATTTAGATTTAAATTGTTTTCTTTCCAATTGGTAGTAAACTTATTTATCTATCATTTCTGGAATATTATTTTATTTTTGATTCCATTTTCATTCATTTATATATATATATTTTTTTTTTATTTTTTATTTATATTTATTTTTTTTTATTCAATTTTTTTTTTTATTCAATTTTTTTAATTTATTTTATTTTTTAAATTTTTTATTATTTTTCATTCATTTTATTTGAGTATTTTTTATCTTATTTTATTCTTATTTGTTTATCTTCATTTTATTTAAATTTTTATTTTTAATATTCCCGATATGATTGGTGTATATTTAGTAAAACAATTAGAATTGTATAATCAATCTTCTTATTCCATTATAATGTTTTATAAACATATATTATATTTTAAGTTTTAAATCGTAAGTGTAAGGGCTTTTTTTTGTCTGCTGTCCTTATGTTTCTGTTAAATAAAGTTTTTTGTAATGCAAGGCAATCCAACATGATGATGATTCAGGATCTTGAGTGATCACTCCCTCTGATCCTGATTGGTGTACATGCTCCACCTTTTCAGGTGGAGTCTTCTATTTTTCACTAGTATAAATATCGTTTTTTTTTTTTGGCCGGAAATGATGTCTGGGATAACGCCCTGGAGGAGGGGTGAAACGCGTAATTTCCGGGTCATGTTGTAACCATTGACGCCATTTCCTGCCTCTGTGGAACGCACCCTGTTGAGCGGTGATCACGGAAGTTTTCTCTGAATGTTTGCTGCCTCATTGCATCTTGTAAGTAGCACTTAGCACGCAGCCCCTAAAATTAAGCCTCACAGTACTTCACCATATGAAGTTTCTTTTTTCATGTCGGTGGAACCTATTTTGGAAATACCCCTGTGATTTTGTGTGTACCTGTCGCTTCCTGGAGCTTTTTCTACATCGCCAGCTCTATCTGCCTGCTTGGCGAGTTCGGCCCTAAAAGGGGACACACTTTTTTTGGATTTATTATTTTATTTTTTGTGTTTACATCTTGTTGAAAACTGTATTAAGAGACACTTTTTTATGCACCTTATGTATATATATTTGACACATTTATGATGCTAATCATTTTTCGTGGCCACTGATATGAATGTATCTCTCACCTGTTTGTTTTTGTATATTTACTTTATCACCATTGCTAGCCCTGTTTATTATCGTTATAGCATGGAGGAGTATGTTGCAGATGCACTTTCTCAAGGTTTCATCCGCAAATCCTCGTCTCCTGCTGGTGCTGGTTTCTTCTTTGTAAAGAAGAAGAGTGATGAACTGAGACCTTGTATTAATTTTAGGGGTCTCAATCCTTTCACGATTAAGAATGCCTATCCGATTCCATTGATTACGGAGTTATTTGACCGCCTCAAGGGAGCAACGGTTTTCACAAAGATAGAGGGGCATACAATCTTGTGATGATTAAGGAGGGCAATGAGGGGAAAACTGCGTTAATACCAGAACAGGCCATTATGAGTACCTCGTAATGCCTTTTGGCCTTTGTAACACCCCGGCAGTTTTCCAGGAATTTATTAACTATGTCCTCCAAGATTTGTTGCAGTTATGTGTGGTGGTTTATCTCAATGATATCCTCATATTTTTTAAGTCCCTGGAGAGCCACCACACAGATGTCTGTCGTGTGCTTCAGAAACTAATGGCGCGTACACGCGATCGGACTTTAGGGCAGACTAGGTCTGGCGGACCGGAATCCGTCTGACAATTTGATCGTGTGTGGGCTCCAGCAGGCTTTTTTTCCCCAAAAGTCAGACGGACCTAGAAATAAAAATTTCAAATCTTTCTGACTGACTCTAGGGCAGATATTGGCTACTGGCTATGAACTTCCTCATTCTAGTCCGGTCATACGTCATCGCGTTCTAATCCGTCAGACTTTGTGTAGCCAAATCCGTTCGTTTGGAAAGTCCGTCGGAACTCTGCCGAAAGTCCGTCGGGAAGACCGTCGGACCGAGTCCGTCGAAAAGTCTGGTCGTGTGTACGCGGCATAAGAGAAAAATCTCTATTGTAAACTGGAGAAGTGTGAGTTCCATCGTGAACAGGTTAAATTCCTGGGCTATGTCATTTCCACTGCTGGTTTTTCGATGGACCCAGAGAAACTTTCGGCAGTCCTACAGTAGCCCCGAACCGTGGGTTTACGTCCTCTGCAGCGGTTCCTAAGCTTTGCTAACTATTATCGGAAGTTTATTCGTAGCTTCGCGTCTCTGGTCAAGCCCTTGACTGATATGACCAGAAAGGACGGTAACCCACAGAGTTGGTCTCCGGAGTCCATTTAGGCCTTTGAGAGTCTCAAGGCGGCCTTTGCTTCTGCTCCTGTATTGGTACATCCTGATCCTATGTTACCTTTTATCCTTGAGGTTGATGCTTCTGAGACTGGTGTTGGCTCCCTTCTGTCTCAACGTCCTACCTCTGAGAGCGCTATGCATTCTCGTGGCTACTTTTCCAAGAAATTGTCACCTGCGGAGTGCAATTACGAGATTGGTGACAGAGAGCTGTTGGCGATCATTTTAGCCCTGAAAGAATGGAGACATCTCCTCGAAGGTACCACTGTGCCGGTTCTCATATTTACTGACCATAAGAACTTCACATTCTTGTCCGAGGCTAAACGCCTCTCTCCCAGAAGGGCGCAATGGACTCTTTTCTCATCAAGTTTCAATTACATTACCCGGTACTAAGAATGTAAGGGCTGATGCCTTGTCACTGCAATTTTCCTCCACTTCCAAGTTGGAGTTGGTTCCGGTTCCTGTGATTCCTTCTGATCGTATTCTTGCTAAGGTCCGCACCAGTCTCACTTCTACTTTGGGTGACAAAATTCTTGCTGCTCAGGTCCATGCTCCTCCTGAGAAAGCTTGTGACAGCTGCTTTGTCCCAGAGAGTCTCCATACTGCCGTGCTCCAGACATACCATTCTCCCAAGGCAGCTGGCCACCCTGGGAAGAATCAATTTGTTTGGGCCATTTCCCAACAATTCTGGTGACCTAGTCTATGTGCTGCCTTCATAGCTGCCTGTTCTGTGTGTGCTCAGAGTAATTCCCCGTACACACGCTCGGATTTTCCGATTACTATTTCCATCAGATCATTTCCGTCGGAATTTGTCCGAAGCTGGTGTTGCGTACACACAGTCGGACAACGTTGTCGGAATTTCCGGTCTTCAAGAACGCCGTGATGTAAGCCGTCTTCCACGAGACTAGAAAAGGGAAGTTCAGCACCACGTCCGGCACCCGTTGGGCTCCTTCTGCTGATTCCGTGTTTATCGCGTTCTAGTAGAAGTTTGGGGACTTACGATTCGCGCTTCTCAGTTTTCTGACTCAGATCGTTACTGCTTTTCAGTTTGTGCTTGTCGTGCATATCTGTTTATCGGTGCGTGTAGTCAGTTCGCATTTGTTGGTCATTGCGGCCTATATCTTGATATAGGACGCTTTGATTTTCACTGCTTATTGTCTGCTCGTTTCTGGTATTAATTTTGTTCTTTCAGGCCTTGCTGTTTATCGGTGCTTTCTGTTTGTCCGTTCTGACCAGCCGTCCATTTGTGAGCTATGTTTCCTGTACGTACTCGTCGCAGAGTTTGTGTTGTACAGGGACTTGGTGTCGAGCTTTTAGCTTTGACCCAAGACCAGTCCATGAACAGGGCGAGGAGAAGTATGTGGACCAAGAATTGGTTGCTTCAGCGTGACCAATTCTCGCACATGCCTTTGCTTCGTGAGAATAATCCTGATGATTTCAGGAACTTTCTCCGGATGACGGACCACGTTTTTCACCGTCTTTTGGCTTTGCTGACCCCTTTTATCAGCCGGCAGGATACCTGCATGAGACAAGCCATCAATACGGAGCAGAGGCTTGTTGCCATGTTGAGGTACTTGGCGACAGGGAGAAGCCTTCAGGATCTGAAGTTCTCCACAGGTATCTCTCCCCAGGCTCTGGGAATCATTATTCCAGAGACCTGTTCTGCTATAATCCAGGTCCTGCAGGAGGACTATATTAAGGTAACTTTTTTCCTTTACTATTCCCTGCTATGTATGCTCTGTTTGCTAATGACTTGTATTTTTGACCTCCTTCCTTAATTACCATGATTGCAATATGCTCTAATATGCTGTGCCCCTTTTGTCCTTCATGCATTTTTCCCTTCACCTACCTCCCCAGCATGCTCTTCTGGCCCAATAGACACCTATGGCCTAGTCACTTAAGCAATGTATTTTGTCTGCTCCATAGTATTGGTTTCCCCCAAACACCCCCTAAAATATGCACAAATGTTTGCTGTGTGTTTTACTTCATGCAGAGTCCCTTTTAATTTATGTTTTTTTTTTTTTGGGGTGCCAAACTCATTAGGAACCCCCCTCCCCCAACTGCTCTGTCAGATGATACCAATCCTCTATCTGCTGGCTTTGCCAAGCTCAATACACACTATATACCTACCTCTTTATAGTGGTCATATTTAGGGATGAATTCAGCAAAGCATGTAGTGCAAGGGGCTGGCTCAATACTTTACAATGTTTTTTTTTTTTTTTTTTTTATTTTCCTCCTATTATTAGCTTTATAGGTAATTGCAGAATGTCAAAATGTGCTTCCCTTTTTTTTTATTTTTTTTTGGGGGGGGGATTAGGAATCTTCTTTTATCTTTCCTGTGGGCTGCCAATTGTGTTAAGTAAGGAGGGTCTGGCCAAACTAGCACACATTATTAAGCCATTTGGCTATCAATGAAGTGGAGAGGGTTACCTGTCCAATCCCCCCCCAAACCCCTAGTTATTGTCAATGGCCCATCAGAAGTGGGGGGATTGATGGGGGGTGAGTAATCTGCTAAGGGGACCTTGTACTTTGGTGTGCAAATACTTTAAAGATTAAAATTGAAGTCTGATCTTGTTCCAAGATGTTAGTGTCTAATCTGCTTGCAATGTTTATGTGCAAACTGACTAATTTTTTTTTTCTTGTTTGACTCCACAGTTTCCTTCAATGCCACAGGAATGGCAGACTGTGGCCTCCCACTTTGCCAGCCGTTGGGACTTTCCTAACTGCGGAGGTGCAATTGATGGGAAACACGTCCGCATCGTCCCATCCCCCAACTCGGGGTCATACTATTATAATCACAAGGGGTTTAATAGTATAGTGATGTTGGTGGTGGTGTCGGCGACATACGAGTTTTTGTATGTGGACGTGGGGAAGAATGGCCGGATCTCGGATGGTGGTGCCATTGCGCACACGGAGTTCTACTGGCGACTCCAGAGTGGCAGTCTGTGCGTGCCACCTCCAGAGGAGAATGCTGAAGGACTCCCCTTCGTCTTTGTCGCAGATGAAGCGTTTGCGTTGACAAGTCATCTGATGCGCCCCTTCCCAATGAGGACCCTCACCCCAGACCAGAGGGTCTTCAATTACCGGCTGTCCAGAGCCCGCAGAGTGGTGGAGAACACCTTTGGGATCATGGCCAGCCGCTTCCGCCTCTTTTTGACAGCTATCAACTTGGCAGAATATAAACTGAACCACATTGTGCTTTCCTGCTGCATATTGCACAACTTCCTAAAGCGACATAGCACCAACTATGAAAAATACTAAAGATTCCGCGCTTAGGAATAGAACTGCAGCCTCCCAGAAAAGTACTACACACAAGTATGTAATAAAATGAATATGATAAGATAAGGGATGGTGGCGCTGTTCAGGGTGGACATAAAAAATGTGCTATAAAAGTGGGTTGCTAAGACAAAATATTAATAAATTATTAATGCATACTGGGTGAGAGACAAGGGAAAAACTATGTATACATGTGACTAGTATAACAATGTTGTGCAGAAAGGAATCCTCCTCACTAAGGTATACCCAATAAATTTGTTACAAATAAAAATATATATTATTATTAGGAGGTGACTTCAGTGCAATAGTGCTGATAAAAAATGTATTATTAATAATATCTGTGAGGGTATTACTGCGGATATGAAAATATATCAGAAATATAAATTAATGGTAAAAATGATTAAAAAAATTAAAGTGACTCCGTGAAGTAAGAAACATAAAAATAACGTTAATACAAATAAATTTGTGATCCGTGTATATTCAAAGTCCAGAAAAATCGTAATTTTGATACAGAAAAAATTAATTCATTAAAGTGCTCAGTTCCGTGTATGCTCAATCAGAGTGTCAGATAAAATCTTTAAAGTGTGTCCAGATAAAAAAGTCCTGTGTGCAAGCAATGATGAAATAATCAAGAATTGTTAACGTCCTGTGTGGTCCTTAAGACTCAAGGGTTCTATAACATATGGTTTGAGCAAAAAACAACGGATGACTGGTAACTGATGATTTATTCAGTGCTCCCCTCCTTCCTCAGGAGTGACCCCTAATGTGCAAACACTCACCAGAGTGCCTAACCCCTGCAGGGGTGATAGGCATGTAAAATCCTCAATGGGTGGTAAGGAAATCAGAGGTCCTCCTCTGTGGATGTGTTCAGCAAGTTCCAGTCTCTGGGGATGGGGGATGAGCCCCCGAGCGATCCGTATGTATAAAAAGAGGAATGACACTAATAGTGTAATACTATTACCCGATAGGTATTTATTTATAAATAAAAATATACTTTAAAAAATATGAGGCCAACAAGGCTATGAGCAAGAACAAAATTTTTTTTTAAATGATAGTTAAAAATTAAATGAAAAAAAATCAGCAGAGCGCGCAGCGCTGGGCAGTGCGATGACGGCACCGCAAAGCCCCGGTTTACAGCGTGCGTTCCACACGCGAGCTGAAAAGAACTGGAAGCCGCAAGCCGGAAGTGACGTGATGTGTACCAGCCTCCAGTCTCAGGAGGTTACAGTCTCTTCTTCCGAAAAAGAATCTTCTCATGTTGTGTGTGTGATACCTAATATTTTGTCTAGGTAAGGTTTGTAGTGCATAACTGACACCCAAAATACTCCTTTTCATCACCATGACAGAAATGTGTGTATTCCTGAAAATGGCGTGCTACGTGTTTTATTACAAAGCACTGTGGGTGTCATTTACAAAAGACAAATCCACTATGCACTACAAGTGCACTGCAAAATTGCACCGGAAACTACACTTGCAGTGCAAACTGGAATAGCCTTAGTAAATAACACCCATTGTCACCAAAATCCTTTACTTTTGACGTAAATAATGCTTTTGTGGTTTGAAATAAGGAAGCCACACATTTTTTAGAGGTTAAAATTTTACTTACAACACATTCACAAGTGCCTTTCAAAAATGCTTTGCTAAACTCAAAAGATCTTTGGTCTTTAGAACATTGTTTACTAACATTGCGCATTTGTGAAAACCAGGCATGTAGCAAAACAAAACAGACTGAACATAGGAACTTACAAAGTTCATCTTTGAAAAGTGAAGACAAGATCAGACATGACTATATTCAAAGTGTGTTTGATCGTGCCTTCATCACATGGGGTGTCACCCCTGGAAAAGGGAAATTTAGAACATGCACACAATTTGGGTATCAAAATGGGCATTTGATGCAAAAACACATGCCTACAATGTCCAAATGTGCAATCTCCCATCATGGGGATCAATGGACGTGTTTTGGGGGTGCAACCCCTTCACCTCACCCACTTTAGTAGTTAGTAAAGTGGTTGCACCCCCAAAACGTTGTCATTCCTTCACCATGATGGGAGCTAGCACATGTTGACACGCTGTTTGCATCTTCCAAATTTGGCACAGTTATTAAGTTAAAATTTTTGTGATAAACAGCCACAAATGTGTGATAATTACTTTGTGCGTTTTCAGATTTTCGCTAAAACATCAATGATGATCTTCATTTTTTGTTGAACATCATTGATGTTTTTCTTGATATCATCTAGATCTCGATTGCACACCATTATCTCCCCGATGAGTACGTGTGCACTTTCAGTGGTAAAGTGCGATTCTTCTTCCACAACATCCACATCACCTAAAAAAAAACACACAAACAAAAAAAAATGGCTATTGTAAAAGAGGCAGGCATACATTGATTAGCTTACCAGTAGCTGTGTTCTCCCACACTCACCTGTTGTGGTGACAAGTTCTCCAACTTCTATTATCTCTCCTTCCTCCTCCTCCTCTGCTTCTGGTGTTGGTATTTCCCCTTCTTTGGGAGGTGTGGGTTTCCTGGTGTCCTCAGACGTCCCGAGTCTTCGCTCCCCTATGACAATGTACAAAAGGAATACTTAGCACAACAATCTATTGAGGGCAGAAATAGGAAATGTCAAACATTTCTTGGAAGTGACGGACAATAGTTGTTTGTGGCCAGGTTCAAAAGGACAACAACATTAATGTAGTCACTTTGTAAAGGTGCAAAACTTACTACCTTTTTGGTTGAAGTTTGTCAGAAGGAGACACCCCTATAGTATCCACTGGAGCAAATGTGTGGAACAACATAATAAAAAGGGTGTTTGGGTGTCCCAGCACTAGTGCTCTAGAGTCCAGATGGGTAAACAGTAGAGTTGAGCGGACACCTGGATGTTCGGGTTCGGCGGGTTCGGCCGAACTTCGGAAAAAAGTCCGGGTTCGGCCGAACTTCGGAAAAAAGTCCGGGTTCGGGACCGAACTTGACCCGAACTTGACCCCAAACTCCGAACCCCATTAAAGTCAATGGGGACCCGGACTTTTGAACACTAAAATGGCTGTAAAAAAGTCATGGAAAGGGCTAGAGGGTTGCAAATGGCAACAAAATGTTGTTAAGAGCATGGCAAGTGATCTGCAAACAAATGTGGATAGGGAAATAACTTAAAATAACATAAAAAAATAAAAAATAGAAATAAAAATGATGGAGGCCCCCTTCTCAGCAGAAGAGGTACAGGAAGTCATTAGGAACCTCAGAAACTCAACGGCACGATGCCGCACATATGGTGGGAATACCCCAGAATACGCGGAAAAAATTATTAAATTTAATGGATAAGATAGTGGGAAAATAAAATACTTGGAAATTAAAAAAAATGAAAAAATTATAATCTTGACCTAGGAGGACGAAATTCAAATGGAGTAGGAGGTTGAGGTGGCGGTGGATGTGGCGGTGTAGGTGGAAGCGGCGGTGGAGGAGGACGAGGTAGCCAACACTGGTTCAAAAATACAACAATGGCTGGGTAAGGCTAGTGGTGAATGATGTGTCGAATTCTGTCCCCCGCCGCATAGTGTCCGCCCTGTACTGCGCTTGCTCAGTACGTAGGACAAGGGGATTTTGAAACTCTCCGAAGACGATGCGCGGTGACTCCAGGTTCAAGCCACATCATCCGAGGTTGAAGCCTAGCCAAGCGAGCCCGTGAGGGGCCCTGTTACTATGTGCTACCGTATGTCCACTTGGATGGTCGGGCTTGAACCTGCACTCACTGCGCAGGCGACGTTCATCTTTGGAGATTTTGTGAATCTCCTTGTCCTCCGTACTGCGCACTGCACCTGCGCAGTAAGTGGCCGGACACTATCCGATAGCAAGACAGTTTTCGTCAGAACACCGGTATATGTGTCTATTCTGCACAAGGTACGGCCAAGTCCTGTGGGATCCATGCCTGGTTCATTTTAATGAACGTGAGCTTGTCCACATTGGCTCTGGGCAGGCGGCTGCGCTTGTCTGTGATAACGACCCCTGCCGTGCTAAATACACATTCAGATAATACACTGGCGGCAGGGCAGGCCAGCACCTCCAAGGCGTAAAGGGCAAGCTCAGGCCATGTGCCCAATTTGGAGACCCAGAAGTTGAAGGGGGTGGCGTGTTGTGGCGTGCTGACAAAGCTTTTCCACATTCCGGCCATGCTAACCCTGCCTTGCGAAGTGCTGGCGGTGCCCCGGCTGCGTTGGCGACGTCTTCCTCCTCCTCTGCCTTCGCCTTGTGCTTCCACTGTACCCCCGCTTCCAAGTGGGAATGCCACCAGCAGCGTGTCTACCAGCGTGCGCTTGTACTCGCGCATCTTACGATCACGCTCCAGTGAGGTAATTAAGGATGGCACGTTGTCCTTGTAACGAGGATCCAGCAGGGTGGCCACCCAATAATCAGCACCAGTTAAAATGTGGGCAACTCGGCGGTCGTTGCGGAGACACTGCAGCATGTAATCGCTCATGTGTGCCAGGCTGGGGAAAAGGAAAAGCTGTCCTCTGTGGGAGGTGTATCGTCTGTGTCCTCTGTATCCCCTCAGCCACGCACCAGTGATGGACATGAGCTGGTCTGGGTGCCACCCTGCTGTGAACATGGTTCCTCCTCCTCCATCTCCTCCTCATCCTCCACCTCGTCATCCTCCAGAACTGTGCCCTTGCTGCCAGACAATTGTGTACCTGGCGCTTGTTGGTGCAGGAACCCACCCTAGTAGCCACTTGTAAATGACTGCCCTGAAAGCCTTGGAAATTAACCCTCTTCCTCCTCCTCCTCCTCCTCCTCCTCATCCTGTGCCACATCCTCTTCCATCATCGCCTGAAGAGTTTTTTCAAGGAGGCATAGAACTGGGTTAGTAACGCTGAGAACGGTGTCATCGGCACTGGCCATGTTGGTGGAGTACTCGAAACAGCGCAACAAGGCACACGGTCTCGCATGGAGGCCCAGTTATTGGCGGTGAAGTGGTGCTGTTCCACAGAGCGACTCACACGTGTGTGCTGCAGCTGAAACTCCACTATCGCCTGCTGCTGCTCGCACAGTCTGGCAAGCATGTGCAAGGTGGAGTTCCACCTTGTGGGCACGTCACATATGAGACGGTGAGCAGGAAGGCCGAAGTTACGCTGCAGCGCTGACAGGCGAGCAGCAGCAGGGTGAGAACGCCGAAAGTGCGCACAGACGGCCCGCACTTTCTGCAGCAGCTCTGGCATATCGGGGTAATTCTTAAGGAACCTCTGGACCACCAAGTTCAGCACATGCGCCAGGCAAGGGATGTGCGTCAAACCGGCAAGGCCCAGAGCTGCTACGAGATTTCGCCCATTATCGCACACCACCAGGCCGGGCTTGAGGCTCACTGCCACCAACCACTCATCGGTCTGTTGTTCCATGTCCCTCCACAACTCCTGCGCGGTGTGGGGTTTTTCCCCCAAACAGGAAAGTTTTAAAACTGCCTGCTGTCGTTTAGCCCTGGCTGTGCTGAAGTTGGTGGTGAAGGTGTTACGCTGACCGGATGAGGAGGCGGAGTAGGAGGAGTTAGCAACAGGAGGCAAACTGAAGTGCCCTGCAATCCTCGGTGGTGGAAGGACATGCGCCAAACTGCTATCCGCCTCAGGCCCAGCCGCCACTACATTTACCCAGTGTGCTGTTAGGGAGATATAATGTCCCTGACCGTTCTTACGGGTCCACGCATCCATAGTTAGGTGGACCTTGCCACAGATGGCGTTGCGCAGTGCACACCTGATTTTGTCCCCCACTTGGTTGTGCAGGGAAGGGATAGCTCGTCTGGAAAAGTAGTGGCGGCTGGGCACGACGTACTGTGGGACAGCCAATAACATCAGCCTTTTAAAACTCTGCGTCTCCACCAGACGGAATGACAGCATTTCAAAGGCGAGGAATTTTGAAATGCTGGCATTCAGGGCCAGGGATCGCGGGTGGCTAGGGGGGTACTTCCTCTTCCACTCCAGTGTTTGGAAAAATAGAGAGCTGAACGCTTCGACCCAGGTGGTAGTGTTGCTGGCAGATCCTCTGTTTGCGGGTTGGCAGGTGTCACTGTCACTACAGAGGTGGATGAAGAGGCCGAGACTGCAGCAGAAGAGGAAGCAGGAGGAGCCAGAGACCTTTCTTGGTTTTTGCGGTGTCTACTCCACTGCATCTCGTGCTTTGCACTTAGATGCCTGGTCATGCAGGTTGTGCTCAGGTTGAGAACGTTTATGCCTCGCTTCAAGCTCTGATTGCACAGCGTGCAAACCACTCGTGTCTTGTCATTAGCACATTGTCTGAAGAACTGCCACGCTAGGGAACTCCTTGGACCTGGCTTTGGTGTGCTTGGTCCCTTGCTGCGTTGGGCAGTAGCAGACGTACTGTCTAGGGGACGGACGCTCCGCTTTTGCACCCTGCTCCCTCTTCTGCTGTGCTGGTGGCTCTGTGCGACCACCGCCTCTTCCTCTGAACTACACTGGTCACCTGCATGACGTTGATTCCATGTGGGGTCAAGGACCCCATCGTCCTCCACATCATCTTCCACCCAGTCTTCACCCCTGCCCTCCTTGTCGGTCTGCACAATGGTGAAAGCAGCAGCAGTTGGCACCTGTGTTTCGTCATCATCCGAGACGTGCTGCGATGGTCCTCCCATGTATTCATCATGTAACATAAGTGGTTGGGCATCGGTGCACACAATCTCTTCCACTTCTGGGGCAGGGCTAGGTGGATGGCCCTGGGAAACCCTGCTAACAGAGTCATCAAAAAGCAGAAGAGACTGCTGCATGATTTGGGGCTCAGACTGATTGGCTGATTTGCAAGGGGGTGAGGTGAAAGACTGATGGACATCGGCTGCAGGTGCCAACTCTGAAATTTCATCAGGAGACTGGGTGGGAGACAATGTGAAGGAACCGGAGGCACTGTCAGCAACCCAATCTACTATCGCCTGTACTTGTCCTGGCCTCAACATTCGTACAGCCTCATTAGGCGCGCCAAAATACCGCTGCAGGCTCTGTCGCCTACTCGCACCTGAGGAAGGTGTTTCACTAGTGCGTGTAGCTGGCACAGATCGACCACGTCCTCTCCCTGCAACAGGAGCGCCACCAGCAGCACCACGACCCGGGCCACGTCCCCTTTTTGATGATCTCCTCATATTTTCTAAATTTATGATCTCGCCCTAAATGGGTGTTTTTGTCAATAGCAGAATACACGTACAGTGTCTAAAGCGTTTATGAAAACGCAGGATATGCTATTGGGAAGAAAAAAAAACAATGCAAAATTAAATTTTTTCACAATGTTTTTCCAATATCAGAATACACAGATAGTGTCTAAAGCGTGTATGCATGAACACGCAGAAAATGATATTGGGGAAAAAAAAAAAAAAAAACACTGCAAAATTACACTTTTTTGCAATGTTTTTCCAATAGCAGAATACACACAGACTATGGTGCATCTCTTACTATATGCAGTGCAGTAATGGTGCACTGAGCTTGCAGGTAAAACTTTTATATTTTGTCTGGCACTGGCCTCATAGCACTGTTAAAAGACTGTGCACTGCACCCCAGCCAGGGTACAATTGATTTAGGAATCTCTTCAATAATTCTCTCTGCCTCTTTCTTTTCCTTAATAAAGAAACTCCCTACTCTACTCTAGCTATCTAGATCGCTCACTGATCTAACTAATTTGAAGAAAATTAAAGGAATGTGGACTGACTGACTGACTGACTTTATCACACTAATTTCTAAAATCCTCTCTCTTAGCAGCACAGGAACCTGTCTATAGCAGAATGACGCTGTGTGCTGTGTGTCTGGACTATATATAGAGGCAGGGTCACATGCTGCACTGCCCAATCACAGCCATGCCATTAGTAGGCATGGCTGTGATGGCTTCTAAGGGCACACTAGTGAAACTAGCGTCGATTGGCTACCCTGCAGCTCTTAAAAAAGGCGCCAATACATCGCCGAACACCGGACCCGAACTTACAGCCAATAGTTCGGGTCCGGGCCCCGGACACCCAAAAGTCCGGTACGGACCCGAACTTTGCAGTTCGGGTTCGCTCAACCCTAGTAAACAGCTACTGAGTGACCTCTCCTTTACTTTGAAGAAATTGGTTTACATTCTTGATGACATCTCTATTGACAACAAACTTCCTTTCACTAAGAACAGGCCCGAACCAATGTATTTCACTCCAACTTCACCAAACATCGTATTATAAGTGGCCGAACGATCGAGGTTGAGTACGATCGAATGGACACACGAACATGAAAGTGGCCATTTTCAAATGTACAACATAGAAAAAACAACCACATGGAGCAGTATGCAAGCAAGAAAAAAAAAAAGCAGAACACACGACAACTACTTACTTTTTTGAAGAACTCGCTTGATCTTTCTGTACTGATCAGGCTCCCTCAGTTTCAGGTCTGACCAGCGTTTCCTCAGTTGATCCTTGGATCGTTGTACCCCAAAATTATTGTGCAGCCTCCTCACAACTTTAGCCATGACATTTCTTGGCCTTTCTGACATTTGGGTTGAGGTAAGGCCCATACTTCCCATCATAGTCGCTCCTCTTCAATATGTCCACCATCTCCAACATTTCTCCAAAAGACATTATGGAGGCCTTAAATTTAAGCCTCCGGGATCGGGACGTTTCTGCCTCCGGCCTTTCCTCGTCCTCCTCCTCGTTGCTGGATATTTAGGGCGCACCTGCTGTGTCCCCGCCATGTGCTCTCCCCACTGCGCCATAAAGAGAAGGGGTGGGGAATAGACGAGAAAGATCGTCAGTGGCGGGCGGAGTTTCACGCATGCGCACTGTATATAAAATGTCACACGCGTGTGTTGTAGCGACGATCTGTGAGCAGAGGGGAGAGAGAGCTGACGCACGAGACGATCGCTATAACGAAGGTACTGTCAGAGAACTCACGTTACCAATGCCCGTCTTCGTTTGAATCCTCACTCTGCGGGTGCCAGTACCCATGCGCAGTTTCCCCAACGGAACCGAACGAGCTCTGGAACGTGCGGGCGTGCCCGCGTACCAACGCGAACGGTTGCGCGTCCTCGCATTCCAATACGAACGGGTGCACGCACTCGCACGTCAGTGCGAACGTGTATGCGCAATCGCGCACGGACGATCACCTCCACCAATCCCAGCACAGGGCGCCCTATATAAACAGGGCCTTCACATGGCGTCAGTGCTGGATCGTCTTCAGTCTGTGTCCTGAATTCCTGCCTGTATTACCTGTTACCTTGTTCCTGATCTACCCGGCTTCCTTGACCACCCTCCTGGATCACCCCTACTTATTGGCTGCCTCTACTGAACTGACCTCGGCTCAGATTCCTTGACTACGGCTCTGCTCTCCGATTTTGTACCTCATCACCTGCCCGTTGCCAACCTCTGCCTACACTTGACCACGAACTTGCCTTCCGCTTTTGTACCTCGTTGGCCAGCCAGTTGCCGACCCCCGCCTGTCTTGACTTCGCAGTGCCTATTTCCACCTGTTCGGCCATCACTGGATACAGTCTTGGTTACCTCAACAGCACTCCCTGTTCCCACCACCAGGGGTGTTGGGACCGGAACCGTGCACAAGGCCACCCCCAGCATCCAGACTCCGCTATAAGATACGTGACAGGTACAATTTGAACTTGGTACATCACTAGCCTAGACTGCTTATACATTGAGGCTTATTTATGGAGACGATTAGGAGAGTTTAGCCTGACATTATTTAGTGTTTTGTCTGGTGTTGTGTCTTGCAGAGAATATGGATGGCTTCAATGACGTCAACTTCCTCCCCCTCTTCATTGATAAATATCGAGATATGCCCCTTTTGTGGCAGGCTAAGCACCCGCTATACAGCAACAAACCAAAGAGGCACGCAGCGATGCAGAAACTTCTGGAATTTGTATTGTCGGTGATCCCCACGGCAACCGTTGATAAGTTAAGAACCAAAATTGGCAGCCTGAGGAGTACGTATTTCAGGGAGCGCAATAAGGTCCTGAAGTCCCAAACATCTGGAGCTGCAGCAGATCAGGTCTATGTCCCCAGGCTGTGGTACTACGACAGGCTCCATTTTCTCAAAGACCAGGCTGATGTCAGGGAGTCACTCTTGACTCTTCCTTCAACATTTCCTTCCACGCATTCCACCCCTGATGAGGCTTCTGAGGACCAACCTGGGCCTTCCAGTCAGGAAGAGGTGGAGGAGCCCAGCTTGAGCCAGGTATAGTATTTTTGTACCAATTTTTTGGAAAAATTTATGATGTTCACTTGCTCCCAATTGCTTATTTTCTAAAGTGTTTGACATATCAACAGACAGTAGTGTTGGAGACATTTTGGGCAAGAATCTAAACTGCTGGGCTGAGAATTGTATGGTTTTCTATTTGTAAACATTTTGCAACAGTCAATAGATGAAAATTGTGTGTGTTTGATGAACAAATAACTCAAACTATGTCCCTTTTTCATACACAGGAAGACCTCAGCCAGGAGGTGGCTGTGGAATGTGGCAGCCAGGAGGAAGCAGGGGTTAGTGGCAGCCAAGAGGTGGGTAGGCCTAGGAGCCTGACTGTATCCCAAGTCCCACCCCTCCGCCTTCCCTACAAAAGGGCCAGAAAGGGGGGGGGGAGGTGGGGGAGTCAGCGCTCCGGCTGATAAGGGAGGCTTCAACGGCACTACATGCCACACCCACTTACGAGGAGGCCTTTGCCTCCTTGGCTGCCACTAAACTCAAGGAGATGGAGGCGGGGCAACGCAGCATGTGTGAGGAGGTCATCCTCAAGATACTAAATAAGGGGGTGGCTGGGGAGATGACCCCAGCAACACATGTTTGCGAGAGTCACCATGCTCCTCCTCCTCCTCCTCCTCCTTCTGCCACACCTCCAGCACCACAGCCACAGTCTGGAAGGAAGCGTGGAAGGAAGACCAGAGTGTGACGACCTGGATTCAGTCTGGTCTGAGAGAAGATGGAGCCTCTCGTATGACCACAGCCTGGGGACATAGATGGCATCTGCTGCAGTTCCGGATGTTTTGGACTTCAGGACCAGATTGCACTCCCTTAAAATACGTACTCCTCAGGCCACCAATTTTTGAACATAAAAAAATGATGTCTGCCGTGGGGGTCAAAGGCTTTGCAAATTTCCCAAGTTTCTCCATTGCTGCCTTCCTCTTTTGTTTGTTGCTGACACCTAAATAAAGGTATTTTTGATTTCAAGAAATCCTTGCCTATGTGTTTTACTTTTCAACAATGACAGTTTATTTGTGAGTAGGCAGGTACATTTCACAAATCATAAAGTCCAATTAACAAGGGGCACCAACAACAAACAACCTCCTAGTGAATTTAGGCTAAAAATACAAATGATAATTATGGTGTTGGGATAAGTTGAGACACACAACCCCCCCCCCCCCCCCCCCAAAAAAAAAAAAAATAATAAAGGAAATCTGGATTTAAAAAAAAAAAAACACTATAAATGACAAATCCTAAAAAAAATATAAAAAACATTCTTAAGATCTGACGAATAAAAAACATCTAGCCAAGAAATCATGAAAAAGAATAAAGAAAGAAGTTTGTGAGAAGTCAGTGTGAATAGGAGCAGCTAAAACACGTCATTCTTCTTGCATTGTAAAGAAAAAGAGAATGCGCTGCATTAAACACATTTTAACATTGCAGCGTGACGAATGTGCTGTGTCGATTAGGAACAGTAGTTTTACATGACCGAGCGCTTCCGTCACAGAATTTCTTCTGAGCATGCGTGGCACTTTGTCCGTCGGACTAGGCTACACACGATCGGACTTTGTTGTCGGAAAAATTGAGAGCAGGAGATAAAACTTTGTCCGTCAGAAAAACCGATGGAAAATGTCCGATGGAGCCTACACACGGTCGGAATTTCCGACAACATTGTCCGATAGGACATTTTCCGTCGGAAAATCCGACCGTGTGTATGGGGCTTAAGACTCCACGACACCTTCCAGTGGGCCTCCTACAACCCATACCCAATGGAGAGAGGCCCTGGACCCACCTGTCTATGGATTTCATTGTGGAGTTACCCAACTCCCAGGGCAACACAGTTATCATTATGGTGGTTGACCGGTTCTCGAAGATGTGTCATTGTATTCCACTTAAGAAGTTGCCCACTTCTAAGGAACTGGCTTTCATTTGTGCTCAGGAGATCTTTGCTTACATGGGCTACCCAAGGTGATTGTCTCGGACAGGGGTAGTCAGTTTGTGTTACAGTTCTGACAAGCCTTTTGTGCACAGTTGGGAATTTAGCTTGCTTTTTCCTCTGCGTATCACCCGCAGTCTAATGGGGCTGCAGACCGAGCCAATCAGTCCTTGGAGCAATTCCTATATTGCTGTATTTCTGACCATCATAACAACTGGTCAGACCTATTACCATGGGCAGAGTTTGCTCACAACAGTGCCTTGAATTCTGCTTCCTGATTGTGCCCGTTTATGGCAAATTATGGTTTCCAACCTTCCATGTTGCCTAACTTGTTTGTTCTGCAGCGTATTTCTGCATTAGAGGAGCATCTCCATGGTCTTCGTTCCACTTGGGCACAAGTCCAAGTTTCCTGCAGTGGAAAGGGTACAGTCTGGAGGAACTCTGTTGGGTCTCATCCTTGGACGTACATGATTTCCATAGATGTTTTCCCCTCAAGCCTGGTGGTCCTCCGAGGGGGAGGGGTCAATGAGGAGGAGGTACTGTCAGGGCTAGGCTCAGCCCTTCCTTCTCTGAGCTGGCCACTATCGGCTAATTGCCAGCTCCCATCTCTCTCCACAGTCCTGCCTACTTAAGCCGTCCAGTCCAGAGGAGCTCTGCCTTCGCCTTGGTCAACATCACAGAAACGATCTCCTGTGATCCTGATCCTGCTGGCTGTTTCACTACATTGATCCCTGACTTCTGGCTTGGTTGACTATCCGTTCCAGTTACTGAACTTTGGCTATGCTTTGACTACATTTGTTCTTTTTACTTTTATTATTAAACAAGTGTGATTTAACTGTACTTCTGTCTCGGCCTGATTTCATGGTTTCTGACAGTAATGCATTTGTATGCAATGTGCATCAGCATAGCAGCTTATAGTATAGTTTGGAAGGGCATGTGACGGTAATATACAGGCAGGATATTGTGACGGAGCAGAACACTGTCACCCTATAACACAAAGTAGACTTTTCAAGTGATTATCTCATGTTAACCACTTTCGTCGTTCTGGGTGGTCACATGGCGTCCTCCCGGAAATTGCCTAGTGCGCGGCCATGGGGCTGTGCTGTAGCGTGATCTGTCACTGCCTTTACTTCACTGGACACAGCTGATAACTTATCAATGTACCAGCCCCTTTGCCGCCACCATGTGATTGTTGTGACTAATCACAGCAGATCACATGACAATTGTAAACAATAAATGGCTTTGATTCATGCCATTCATTGTGTACAATTGTGTTGCTAATGCCCCGTACACACGATCGGAAATTCCGCCAGCAAAAGTCTGATGAGAGCTTTTGGTCGGAAAATGCGATTGTGTGTATGCTCCATCGGACTTTTGCTGGCGGAATTTCGGGCAGAAAAAGATTGAGAGCATGTTCTCAATTTTTCCGTTCGGAAACAATTTGACGCATGCTTAGTAGCATTGAACTTAATTTTCTCGGCTCGTCGTAGTGTTGTACGTCACCGCGTTCTTGGCGGTCGAAGGTTCAGAGAACTTTTGTGTGACCGTGTGTATGCAAGCCAAGCTTGAGCGGAATTCCGTCGGAAAAAACATCCAAGTTTTTTCCGGCGGAAAATCCGCTCGTGTGTACGGGGCATTACTGTGATCACAGTGATTGCATGGTACAGACAGGACCAATCACAGCACATCTGTACCATGTGATTAGTCGTGGCCAACCACAGCTAATCACAACAACAATAACATTTAGTAAAAATGGTTGCTTACATTAAACTACTTTTAGTTTGTGTTGGAACTACAACTCAATATTATTACCATATATGTGATCTTTTCTTTCGCTGCCACCATATGTACCAAAAACGTAAATATATTTTATTGGGATTTTATGTGATAGACCAACACAAAGTGGCACATAATTGTGAAGTGGAAGGAAAATGATAAATGGTTTTCAATATTTTTTACAAATAAATATGTGAAAAGTGTGGCGTGCATTTGTATTCAGCCCCCTTTACTCTGATACCCCTAAATAAAATCTAGTGGAACTAATTGCCTTCAGAAGTCACCTAGTTTGTAAATAGAGTCCACCTGTGTGTAATTTAGTCTCAGTATAAATACAGCTGTTCTTTGAAGCCCTCAGAGGTTTGTTAGAGAACATTAGTGAACTAACAGCATAATGAAGGTCAAGGAATACACCAGACAGGTCAGGGATAAAGTTTAAAGCTGGGTTAAGTTATAAAAAAATATCCCAATCTTTGAACATCTCACAGAGCATTGTTCAATCCATCATCCAAAAAGAAAGAGTATGGCACAACTGCAAACCTACCAAGACCATGTTAGACCATGTTAGTTTAGGTGGATGGCCATCGTCCACCTAAACTAACATGCAGGGCAAGGAGAGCATAAATCAGAGAAGCAGCCAAAAGGTCCATGGTAAAAATGGAAGAGCTGCAGAGATCCACAGCTCAGGTGGGAGAATCTGTCCACAGGACAACTATCAGTCGTGCACTCCACAAATCTGACCTTCATGGAAGATTGACAAGAAGAAAGCCATTGTTGAAAGAAAGCCATAAGACCTATCCTTTGCTGTTTGCGAGAAGCCATATGGGGGACACAGAAAACATGTGTAAGAAGGTGCTCTGCTGGTCAGATTCAGTGGCGGCTGGTGGCAGTGGTGTCTCCAGCTTTCATATTTAGGGGGGGCACATGGGGGGACAGGGACAAAATTAGGGGGGCAACTATAAAATGCAATTTTACTACGATCCCCAGGGTGGCAGAAGAGATATATGTCACCAGCATACCAAGTAAATATAAGGGTCCAAAGCAGTGGGAGAACTATCAGGTTTGCAAAGGTTGTCTTGTCTCCGGGCCTTGGTGTTCTGCCACTGTGGTGTTCCCCAGCTATTGACAGTGCTGGTCTGGCATCTGTCTCCTTGGCAGCGGCAGCAGTCTATTAGGCCCTAGTGTTGGTGACATTATGGGTGCATGCAGGGGAAGGCTGGCACTATTGGTTGTAGAGAGCCGAGCCCCCAGCTGGTCACCTAGCAGCAGTAATGCTGTATAACCTTCTCTGTTGACATGCTGATCAGGATGTGATCCAGGTGATGCTCCCAGTCAGATCTAATAAACACAGTATTTATTAGCATCAACAGTACAACCATATCCACAGTATGTTCAGCAGCCATGTGGGCTTTTTGCCTGTAAGGTGTGGGCTCTACGCCTGCAAGGTGTGGGCTCCACGCCTGTAAGGTGTGGGCTCTATGCCTGTAAGGTGTGGGCTTTGATCAATAAAACCACTATGATATTTAACACTAGGATTTGACTAGGAGCATCACCTGGATTGCATCACGATCAGCATGTCAGAGAAGGCTGCACTGCTGCTAAGCAACCTGCAGGGAGGTCAACTGTCTACAACCATTAGAGATGGGCTTGGGTGTGTTTGCCCGATCCCACCAGGAAGCCGACACTGCACACAGCTAATCACAGGCAGTGAGACATTCCTGATCTGTGCAGCTAAGGACCAGGAAATGTCTCACTGCCTGTGATTAGCGCTGTGCAGTGTGGGCTTCCTGGCGGGGTCGGGCATATTGGATTTTGAACATGCCCAGCCCATCTCTAACAACAAATTGTGCTGGCCCTCCTGTACCTTAGCCCCATAAAGTAACCAGCATTGGGTTCCAATGTGCCGCCGCTGCCATGGAGACAGAGACCAGCGCTGTGAATAGCCGGGACAGGACAGCAACTCTGGTAGTTCCACCACTGGTCCACACTGCAAGGATTCCCCCATCCACCTATAATGTGTAGATGGGAGAATTGGATCATTTCTTTTTTTTTCTTAATGCAACCTACTAGTTAAATTAAAAAAGTGATCAATGTATGGGCTGCCTAAGTGCTAAGACCAGCCATAGGCAGTTTAAATCTCAGCTGGTTCATCGGGAACTGGCTGAGATTTGAACCATTAATGAGCAGGCTGAATGTACCAAGTTGATCAATCAAATTGGGAACAACCAGCCTGCCAGATACTCTTATGATTATCACTAGTGGTTGCTATAGCCACTAGTGATAATGACTGTTTGTTGGGAGAATACAATTGCTGGGCAGGAAGGATATTCCCCTTGTCACCACTGTCTGTGTTGATGGGGGAATCATGCAAGTTTCTTTCCTGCACACTGTAGATGCAGGAAAGAAATTTGCTTAGTCTATTACCTGCCTAACTGAAAGTGAAAGTAAGTTGTGAAGGTCTTGAAAGAACAGGAGAGGGGAGGGACAGATGGTGGAGAGAAGAGATGGAGATAATGCAGTTCAGTGATTACAGTGTACTGCAGTGCACACACTTACCCACGCGTCCAGGCTAGAAGAATACTCCCCCTCTCAATAGAGACTGTGTTACTCCAGCAGCGGCCTGATTAAGATGTGGCACATCCGCTACGAATGCAAACAAAAAGACATTGCCTTTTTGTAAAAAAAGAAAAATGTTTTTTTGACTTTTTTTTGGGGGGGGGGGCACATGGTGGGGCACAGCATCATTTTGGGGGGGTCAGGGCCCCCTCTGGCCCCCCCTAGGGACGCCATTGGCTGGTGGTCAAAAATTTAGCCGGGCAGGCTCTTGCACTACATAGTAGATGGCAGATCTATAGGAGATTGCACAGACTGTATTGTGTATGGTCTGGTGAAAAAGGGGATTGGACAGAGTATGGTCAGCTTTAGGACAATACCAAGAAATAAATTGCTTTCATATAGGAAATAGGAGGGATAGCCAGGATATACACAACCAGCAGAAAGGGGTGTGCAGGGATGGATGGACAGGTAGGTGAGTGAGTAGGTGGGTGGATAGGTGGGTGGATGGATGGATAGATGGATGGGGTGGGTGGATGGATGGATGGATGGATGGATGGGATGGGTGGGGTGGATGGATGGGATGGGTAGATGGATGGATGGATGGATGGGATGGATAGATGGGGTGGGTGGATGGATGGAATGGATAGGTGGATGGATGGAGGGATGGATAGGTGGATGGATGGGGTGGATGGATGGGATGGATAGGTGGATGGGGTGGATGGAGTGGGTGAATGGATGGATGCGGCGGATGGATGGATGGGGTGGGTGGATGGATGCGGTGGATGGATGTATGCAATGAGGAAGGAAATATTTAATGATCAGGGGATGGTGGATCTGCCTGTCAGTGTTCTGATCCAGCACAGATCAGTGTACAGTGGGGGACGCTTGTCTTCTCCTCCTCCTCCTGTCCTCCCAGCACAATGTCACCATCCAGTATGATCAAGCTCTGGTCTCTGCTCTCAGACTGGGTGTAAATGCAGCTGGATGAGATGAGAATAGGAGAGGAGATGAGAGGACAGCCTGAACAACTAGCATAACATCTAGCATTATTCACTCTGTGCCAGGCTGCCCCTCCCCCTACCTGACACAGATTTAACACTAGCAGCCCCATCCAGATGTACTGTCTCCAGAATGTGCTAAAAGCTTCTCTCTCAAGTCTCAACCCTTCACTGCACTCCCCCCTCCTCCTCCCTCCCCCCCCCAATATCCACTACACAGTCAGCTGCTGCAGGTCTAAGAGCACAACACACGTTTCTTAATCTTACCTGCTAGCAGCTGCTGCTTCAGTGATATGTCCCGATCACCAGCCGACTCCTCTGCTCGTGTTCAGACCGGCAGTCAGGATGAGTCATTCAGAAAACCAGAAGTGATTGGCTGGTCCGATAAAAGCACCGCCCTACGTCCTATGGACCAGCCAATCACTAACCACCATCAGGACACATAATGCAGGAGAATTCCCCAATGAGCGTCTAGAGGGGCTCTGCATAGTGCCACAGGGCATCAAAAAACACAGCAAATGAAGCGTTTTGCCTGCAATCACGGGATTGCATTGGCATGACGCTTCCATAGTGCACTGTGACCGACACATGCCCCAAAACACAGTGCACTTAAAGGGCCTTTTTTTTTTGTGACTGGCTTTGGGGGGCGGCACCCATGCGCCCCCTATGGACGGGCCGCCACTGGTCAGATGAGACCAAAATTGAACTTTTTGGCCTAAAAGCAAAACGCTATGTGTGCCAGAAAACTATCTCTGCACATCACCCTGAACAAACCATCCCCACCATGAAACATGGTGGTGGTGGCAGCATCATGTTGTGGGGATGCTTTTCTTTAGCAGGGACAGGGAAGCTGGTCAAAGTTGATGGGAAAATTGATGGAGCCAAATACAGGGCAATCCTAAAAGAAAACCTGTAATGCCGCTTACACTCCAACAACAAAACCATGGATTTTTTTACGACGGATGTTGACTCAAACTTGTCTTGCATACACACGGTCGCACAAATGTTGTCGAAAATTCCAATTGCCAAGAACGTGCTGACTAGGGATGGGCCCGGTGTTCGATTCGAACCCACGTTCGAATCGAGCACCGGGTGTTCGCCCGCTCGGCGAGCCCAGAACTATTTGGGCCGTTCGCATCACATTCGTGTGATGCGAGCGGCCCGCAATGCATTGCGCCAGTCACAGTGCATTGCTGGCTGATGATTGGCCAAGCATGCACTGTGACCCCGCATGCTTGGCCAATCACAGCGCCGGCAGCGAGGAGAGCAATAATTGGCTACAGGCAGGACACCTGTAGCCAATTATAGCTCAAGGGCTTTAGTACACCACTGTATAAAAGGCCGACGCGCCGTCGGCCTAGTGCACTGTGTTCCGGCTTGATTCTGATATAGGCAGACTGCTGATGCTGATGCTGATTCATTATCATTACTACTGAATACTGATCATTCGATTGCATCACTGATTCATTCTGCTGATTGCACTGCTGCTGAGTGGTGACATTATCTGCTGCTGAGTCTAACTGCTGTGATTCTGGGGATTAGTCTGGTGTGTGCGTGCTGTTAGTACAGCATTGCAGTATCACCTTCTGTTCTATTGTGATCTAAGGCAGGCAGGCAGGCATTTATAGGAGTTAGTGTGTGTGTGTGTGCTGTGTTAGTACAGCACACATAAAAACACCTCAGTCAATCTATCTGCTATAAGGCCCAGTTGTTGTCATCGAAGGTAGCCAGGCATCTCCAGGAGCTAGCGTGTGTGTGTGTGCTCTGTTAGTACAGCACACATAAAACCACCTCAGCCTCTCTATCTGCCATAAGGCCCAGTTGTTGTCATATAAGGCAGCCTCTATCTGCCGTAAGGCCCAGTTGTTGTCATCGAAGGCAGCCAGGCATCTCCAGGAGCTGCACACATAAAACCACCTCAGCCTCTCTATCTGCTATAAGGCCCAGTTGTTGTCATATAAGGCAGCCTCTATCTGCCGTAAGGCCCAGTTGTTGTCATCGAAGGCAGCCAGGCATCTCCAGGAGCTAGCGTGTGTGTGCTCTGTTAGTACAGCACACATAAAACCACCTCAGCCTCTCTATCTGCCATAAGGCCCAGTTGTTGTCATATAAGGCAGCCAGGCATCTCCAGGAGCTAGCGTGTGTGTGTGTGCTCTGTTAGTACAGCACACATAAAACCACCTCAGCCTCTCTATCTGCCATAAGGCCCAGTTGTTGTCATATAAGGCAGCCTCTATCTGCCATAAGGCCCAGTTGTTGTCATCGAAGGCAGCCAGGCATCTCCAGGAGCTAGCGTGTGTGTGTGTGCTCTGTTAGTACAGCACACATAAAACCACCTCAGCCTCTCTATCTGCTATAAGGCCCAGTTGTTGTCATATAAGGCAGCCTCTATCTGCCGTAAGGCCCAGTTGTTGTCATCGAAGGCAGCCAGGCATCTCCAGGAGCTAGCGTGTGTGTGCTCTGTTAGTACAGCATACATAAAACCACCTCAGCCTCTCTATCTGCCATAAGGCCCAGTTGTTGTCATATAAGGCAGCCTCTATCTGCCGTAAGGCCCAGTTGTTGTCATCGAAGGCAGCCAGGCATCTCCAGGAGCTAGCGTGTGTGTGTGTGTGCTCTGTTAGTACAGCACACATAAAACCACCTCAGACTCTCTATCTGCCATAAGGCCCAGTTGTTGTCATATAAGGCAGCCTCTATCTGCCGTAAGGCCCAGTTGTTGTCATCGAAGGCAGCCAGGCATCTCCAGGAGCTAGCGTGTGTGTGTGTGTGTGTGTGCTCTGTTAGTACAGCACACATAAAACCACCTCAGCTGTGCGCATGCGCGAGGGAGCCGTGATGGACGCCTAGTCACGGAGCTCCGCACCGCCCCAGACCAACGGACATCACAGCGCCAGCCCGACCCGCCGAAATACCGCTTTTAAGCGGCGATCTGCCCCACGGACCACCAGGGAATACCCCCCGCTGGTCAAGGAGTCCCTAACATTAGACATTCCTCTCAGCCCCCTCACAGCCAGGGCGTCCTCTCACCGCTCCGGACCTAACGGAGCTCACAGCGCCAGCCCGACCCACCTAACTACCGCTTCCAAGCGGTGATCTGCCTCACAGACCACCAGGGAATACCCCCGCATGCCAGGGAACTCCACACGGCGCAACCTGGAGAAGTTCTTCTCAGCATCCACACAGCCAGGGTGTACCAAGATGGCCGCCACAACGGCCAGCTCTCCTCAGATCTCCCTCATGGAAGCACAACAGGATTGCAGGCAAGTCGTTTCCCCAGCTCATTCACTGCTCACCCCAGGACCTCCACTGCCCTATCACCAGGAGATGACCCCCTCCCCAGCCTCCACAGACTCGCTCCTCAGCCGCACCTTTGGGGCTCCTCCATTTTCCCCAGCAGGGTCTGTAATGGCCGCCCTTACTAACTCTCCTCCTTGTGGAGCCTCTGACAGGGATCAATCTTTCAATATGGAAGACCTATTCCTCAGACTTTCATCCCTACTTGACAAAGGGCTTGCCTCCACTGCTGCCAAAATCACGGGCGACATCAAGGCTGACCTCCAGAGCATCGGGTCACGCATTGACGCCGTTGAAGCCAGGGTAGATCAAACCATCACAACAGCCCACCAACATTCTGACCTTATCTCCACCCTTCATGATCAATTAGACACAGCTATAGCCCGCATTGACGAATTGGAAAACAGATCCAGGCGGTATAACATTAGGATCAGAGGCCTCCCGGAATCCATCCAGGATGTCCCCTCTGCAACACAAGACCTCATTAAATCTCTGATCCCCAATATCCCCTCACACCGCCTTGAACTCGATAGGGCCCACAGATCACTCGGGCCACCCAGGAAGGATGGTACTCCCAGGGATATCATAGCCAAACCGCACTTTTACGCGGTAAAGGAAGCCATAATGAAACAGGCCCGAACCATGCCTCAGGTGACTTGTCAGGGTCACCCAGTACAAATTTTTGCTGACCTTGCCCCCTCCACTATTCAGCGCAGAAGGACCCTGAAGCCCCTTCTACAAGCTCTCACTACTAAAGAAATCAAGTATAGATGGTCCTTCCCCTTCGCCGTAAAATTTACTCTAAAAGGTCAGGAGTACTCCTTCTCCAACTTTATCGACGGCGAACGCCTGCTTCTGAAACTCAAGGTGATCTCCCAAGAGGCCGACATGGACGTCTCAATCCCTCCAGCAGCCTCCAACAAACGCCCTCTGCCGACGAGCCCACCCAATCCACTATGGAACAAGTCCAAAAATCGCTGATCGCAACCCAATGGTCCACGTTGAGTGCAACTTGGAAAACTTTCTTTCATTCACATGGTCTTGATCGACCCCCCACGTTGACCTGCTACTTTGTCTACTGAGATTCCAGTTTTATTTTCCCGAATCTGAACTCTGGACTTTGCGGTAGATATTCCTACCTGTATGATATCCCCAGATGCTCACTAACCCCTTCGGCCAAATTGATCGGATCATTTCTTCTAGCAAAACGCAGATGAACTGTTCATTGTCGCAGGCTCCATGCTTTCTTTATTAGTATCCGGCTGGATCTAGCGGAATTTTCACCCAAATGTCACTGCCTGCACTACTCCCTAATTGGTCGCTACCGAGTAGACATCTTATTCTTCTTCAGCTGGGGTTGGAAACCCCTCTATTGTTATTGTCTTTTTTTTAAATTCTAGTCTACTCGACATCTTTACACTGATTGACGATCGTTTGCCCTAAGGGCTGGTTTTATGTCCAGTTTATGTATTTCATTTTTCCCTCAGACCCGGAAGGTCCTGGTCTGGGGCGGTACACATGCACCTCCTCCTATCCCTCTGACTCCCATCCGGATTTGTTGGGATTGGATCTCCAGGCCGCGTTTGGCATGGAGAATTTTTTCTCCTTTTATGCTTCCTGCTCTTCTAAGAGCAGGAGGATTCCTAGGTCGGACCTCTCCCCCTGGTTCACTCTGTCATCCAGGGAGAGATCGCTGGACCTCTTCTCTTTTCCCTCTTCCCTCCCTTTCCCCACCTCTTTCTATCTTTCGAAGCATCAATTAATTCTTGTTTTTCTTCCAGTGAGCGCATTCCCACGAAACACGCTTCCGGGGACACCAACCAGCGGTACTCCAGAAGAATGTCCTCTCACCCTCTACAGGCCGGAACACTTTCAGGTTAGTGATGATGACTGTTTGCACGCTCCCCCTGACAGTACCCATGGCTGACCGCACTCAGCACACGTTAAAAATAGCCATGCACAATGTACAGGGTATGAATTCCCCCATAAAACGGAAAAAGCTATTTAACTCCTACAAATCCTCCAAGATTGACATTGTCATGCTTCAGGAAACACACCTTCCGATTCGGTATAGTCCCAAATTCCTCCATGCCCACTTCCCCGCCTTCTTTTTGGCAAACGCAGAAAACAAAACCAAAGGGGTTGCTATTGCTTTTGCTAAAGGCTGCAACTTTACCCTGACCTTAGAAAAGCGAGATCCAGAGGGCAGATATATACTTGTCAAGGGGACGATTGAGGATGACCTCTTCTCCCTCATCTCATACTACACACCCAACAAAGGACAAGCAACCTTTTTTGAAAGTATGTTTGCATCTCTTTCCCCATTCCTCGAGGGTACGGTCATTTTCGGGGGGGACTCCAATTCCGCCTTCGACCAGGCTTTAGACAGGTCCAAATCCCCTTCCTCCCAACTCACCAGGCCCACCAAAGAAAGCCTTAAGATAGCCAAACTCATCCATGCTCAGGGCATGGCAGATGTCTGGAGGGAACTCAACCCGGGAAAGAGGGACTACTCTCATTTCTCCGCTCCTCATAACCTATATGCCAGGATTGACCACCTCCTAACCCAAACCCGAAATATTTCCCGGATACTCTCCTCCAAAATCACTGATTCTGCCCTCTCCGACCATTCTATTATAACTCTAACTATGCACAGACGCTACCCGAGACCGGGATTCGGTCAATGGAGATTGAACGAATCCCTGCTATCGGATCCGATAAAAGTCCAGTCGTTGGACAAAACAATCACAGAATACTTCTCCCTTAATAAAACCGACGGGATCTCAGCGGAAACATTGTGGGCGGCCCACAAACCATTCATCAGAGGCGAGATAATCAAAATGACGACGCAACTCAAACGAGAACGGGCAGCGGACGTAAAAAGACTTGACGATCAATATGCTTCCCTTCGCGCCCAACACAAACGACGTCCCTCTCCCTCCTTGCGTACCGAACTCGACAAAACTAGACTCGAACTCAACCTTGCCCTGACTACACAAGCCGAAAAACAAATACGGTGGAGTAAAAATAAATTTTATACACAAGGGGATAAATTGGGATCAATGCTAGCTTCTAGGCTAACACCCAAATTTCGCTCCTATGTAATGCCCAAAATCAGGATCCCAGGACAAGGTACGTCATCCAACCCTGCCAAAATTCTTGAAGTATTCCACGACTTCTACTCCAAACTTTACAGTCAACATGACTCTGCTGACCAGCCTGCTCTTTCCAAGTATCTCGACGGGATCCCCGTTCCCTCCCTTTCTGCAGAACATAAGGCTATACTAGAAGCCCCCTTCTCGATAGAAGAGGTCCAGGATGTTATTACTGCTCTAAAGTCTAACTCAGCACCAGGCCCAGATGGCCTATCCAATTCCTACTATAAGACATTCCCGTCTACCCTGTCGCCCCACCTCACTAAATTTTTCAATTCCAAGATAAGTGGAACCCCACTTGATCCCCATCTTAATACTGCTTTCATCGCAGTTATTCCAAAGCCAGACAAAAACCCAGAAGAAGTCGGCAATTACAGACCTATCTCTCTCATCAATAGTGATCTAAAAATCCTTACCAAAATCTTAGCGAATCGTCTGGCTTCCTTCATCACGAGATATATACACAGGGATCAGGTGGGGTTCATCCCAGGCAGGCAGGGCCCTGACCAGATCAGAAGGGCTATTGATATAGTCTCCATACTTCAGACTGGATGGGATGGGGGCCCTAAACAATCAGGCATGCTCCTTTCACTAGATCTCCAAAAAGCCTTCGACTCAGTCTCCTGGCCTTATATTTTTGAGATCCTCCAAAGCTGGGGCTTTGGAAACAACTTTATGGGTTTGATACGAGCTCTATACTCCAATCCCACTGCTTGCGTCAAGCTTCAGGGTCACTGTTCACAACCTATATCCATCTCTACGGGAACTAGACAGGGCTGCCCGTTATCCCCCCTGATATTTGCTATTGCCATAGAAACCCTTGCAATTTCCATCCGCCAAAACCCCAATATTCACGGTGTCCGATGCGGATCCCAGACCCACAAATGCGGACTCTTGGCGGATGACATCCTCCTTTTCCTCACTTCCCCGACGACATCCCTACCTAATCTTTGCCAATCTCTAGACGAATTCGCTACCATTTCTGGATTACGGGTTAATTACTCTAAATCACAAGCATTAAATGTCTCTCTTCCCCCTACAATGGTCGACTCCCTACGTCCTCACTTTAAGTTTCATTGGAACACCTCTTCCATTAAATTTCTCGGTGTCGAGCTTACGGCCAAAACGGAGAACCTTTATAGCACCAATTATCCTCCCATGTACCGAAAATTGGAACTGGACCTCCAAACATGGTCCAAACATAATCTCTCTTGGCTGGGGAAGATCAATTCAATAAAGATGACGTTGCTCCCTAGACTCCTTTATCTTTTCCGCTCACTACCCACCCCTATCGTAAGAGATCACCTTAAAAAGTTCCAAAGTAAAGTTCTTAAATTTATCTGGGGCTCGAAAGGATATAGGATTCCGCAGCAAACCTTGTTTCTACATAGGCAGAAAGGGGGGGTCGGTTTGCCCCACCTTCATAAATACTACATTGCTGCCCGGATTGCTCAGCTCTCCGTGCTGTACTCCAAATACGAAAAGCCAGATTGGGTCCACATCGAAAGGCAAGCAGTTCCGCATTACACCCTAGACTTTCTCCTCTGGTCAAATCCGAAATTGCGTCCTCCGATTTTGGCCCCTACCCTCTCGCATATGTTCGCCCTCTGGGACTCTGTGCGCTCCAACACAAATTTGGTCTCGGCCTATAAACCCCTGTCTCACTTGTTCCATAACCCTGACTTTCCCCCAGGACAAAATATACAAGCATTTAAATGGTGGCTGGATAAGGGACTATACCGAATCGAACACTTTTATACAGTTTCTGGCCCGGTTACTCTTGCTTATTGTACCAAAAAATGGGACCTACCGGTCTCTGAACGGTTCAGATTTGGACAAATTTCACACTATCTCCACAAACTCTGGAAGGACAAACCCCTACCCCCCCAATTTACAGACTATGAAATCTGGTGCGGTCAGTCCATGGATCAGAGGGGGGGGGGGGTGTCGACAATCTACTCATCACTCATCTCACCTTCCACTAAATCCTCCTACATGCTACGCTGGGATTTAGACTTCCAATTTAACTGGGATCTGGGGACCTGGCAGAAAGCTAGTTTTGGCTCTTTTAAGAGCATCCTGAATACTACGCTCACTGAAGCTAGCCTGAAAATCATTTCTAGATGGTATTACACCCCCTCACGTCTTGCCTCGCTTTTTCCGACAGCTAGCCCATTATGTTTCAGAGAGTGTGGACTCGTAGGCTCCATGTCCCATATTTGGTGGGAATGCCCCAGAATAAGGTCATTTTGGAAAAAAAATTTCAACTTAATTGAAAAACTAGTTGGAATACGGATCCCCAGATCCCCTATGGTAGCCCTTCTTAATGCTCACATTCCAAACTTGACCAAAGCCTCTCAGAAACTCATCAGATTTATACTTCTTGGCGCCAAACTGACGGTTGCTAAGGCTTGGAAAAAACCCAGGGTCTCCTTCCCAGCAGTACTTAGGAAAATCTCTTGGATAATGTCACAGGAGAAGCTAGCCAGTATTATCTCTAACACGGTCTGTAAATTTGAATCCACATGGGAACCCTGGGCCATGTTTATTGGCGCTCCATGGATCACTAACTCGATAATCCCCTGAACCAGATCCTATATTTGATGCTCCGAACATCCTGACTATACTCCCGCTCCACCCTTCAACTCTCCTTCTATCCACTCCCTCTGTTCCCCTCTCGCTCTCTCTTACTGCTGTTTACTTTCTCTTCTTCCCTCTCCTTCTATTTTGTAGCTTACTATATGATTGACAGTGCCCTACTTTCAGGTTTCACCTTAGGTACTGGCAACCCAGAGGGGTAGGCCTTACTTGCAACTTTGCATCTGCATAGCTGGGGGGTGGGGCGGTGGGGGCTTTCCCTATTGGGCACAGTTAGATCCCAGATGGGGTGCCTGGTAGGGGGAGATCCCTATACGTCTCACCGCCTAGAAAGCCCTCTCCTCCCACCTCTGTAGGGCTGGAACATAGGGCCCCGTCTAACCGTTCCACGAGAAATAACAGTTTCACTCATTTGTCATAGCTGATTGCTGCTTGTTTACCATTTTTACCTGTTTTCGTGTTGACAATGTTTATATGCCATGTCATTTCTCATTGTATTCTCTTTGAAAAATTTCAATAAAATACTTTGAAATAAAACCACCTCAGCTTCTCTATCTGCCATAAGGCCCAGTTTTTGTCATATAAGGCAGCCTCTATCTGCCGTAAGGCCCAGTTGTTGTCATCGAAGGCAGCCAGGCATCTCCAGGAGCTAGCGTGTGTGTGTGTGTGCTCTGTTAGTACAGCACACATAAAACCACCTCAGCTTCTCTATCTGCCATAAGGCCCAGTTGTTGTCATATAAGGCAGCCTCTATCTGCCGTAAGGCCCAGTTGTTGTCATCTAAGGCAGCCTCTATCTGCCGTAAGGCCCAGTTGTTGTCATCTAAGGCAGCCTCTATCTGCCGTAAGGCCCAGTTGTTGTCATCTAAGGCAGCCTCTATCTGCCGTAAGGCCCTGGTGCTGTCATCTAAGGCAGCCATCTGCAGGAGTTAGTGTGTGTGCTGTGACTCCAGCACAATATACACTACCCACTACAATGCCTGGAAGACCGCCAAGGATAGGCAGACAGTCCCGAGGCAAGAACACAGGGCAAGCAGGCTCTGTTTCTAGAGACAACAGTGCTGGTCGTGGACGTGGTCGTGCATCGTCATCAGCACGTGGCCATGGGACACGCTTGTCCTTGTTTTCGGCAGCTGGACATGTTGAGCCGCATCATGCCGAAGGCTTGGTAGAATGGATGACCAAGCCCTCCTCATCCTCCTCATCCTCTCTCACTCAGGCTCAGGGTACTGGCAAAGCAGCTGCCAACGCGTACTCAATGGCATCATCAGGCACCCCTTCCCTAGACCCACCATGTCCTCCTGAGGAGTCCCCCGAACTGTTTAAGCACAGTGTTGGGTACATGCTCCAGGAGGATGCCCAACATTTTGAAGGCTCGGATGATGATACCCAGCTAGAGGAAGGCAGTAGCATGAGCGCAGAAAGAGGGGATGCTCAAGGACAGAAATCTGGCAGTCATGTTCCACCAGCTGCAGCTTACTGCCAGGTTTGCTCCAGTGGTGAAGAGGGAGGGGATGATGAGGTCACTGACTCCACGTGGGTGCCTGAAGGGAGAGAGGAGGAGGAGGAGGCACATGTCCAATGAGGCAGGATGCCCTCCGGGGGCCAGCTAGAGGCAAGCACACCAACTGAATCACACCGCAGAGCTCCACCTGTGCAGGGCGCTGCCTCTGCACGTTATCACAAAAGTTCTTTGGTGTGGGCCTTTTTTGAGGCGAGTGCATCAGATCGCACCACTGCTATTCGCAACATATGTCTTAAGCGTATCTCGCGTGGCCAAAACATCAGCCGCTTGGGCACCACAAGCATGACCAGACATATGTCGACCTGCCATGCAGCTCGTTGGCAAGCGCACATTAAAGACCCACACCAAAGAACAAAGCAGACCTCTCCTTGCTCCCCATCAGCTGGGATCTCCAACCCCACTATATCTTCAGTCCTCTCTGAAAGCTGCTCTGAGAGGAATGAAGGTGTAGAATTAGGTGTGTCACAGCCAAGTACTTGCGGGCACTCTGTTAGCAGTACACCGACGTCCGATTCTACCAGGCAAATTTCCCTGCCCCAGCTGCTGGACCGTCGAAAGAAGTTTACTCCCAGCCATCCACATGCCCAGCGGTTGAATGCTAGCTTGGCTAAATTGCTAGCACTTCAACTGCTGCCTTTTCAGTTGGTAGACTCGGCCCCCTTCCGTGAGTTTGTTCAATGTGCAGTTCCTCAGTGGCAGGTTCCCAAACGCAACTTTTTCTCATGGAAGGCGATTCCGGCTCTCTACCGGCATGTGGAAGGCAATGTCCATGCCTCGCTGGAAAGGGCGGTCAGCGGTAAGGTACATATTACCGCTGACTCATGGTCCAGCAGGCATGAATGAATGAATAATTTGTATAGCGCTACAATGCGAACCAAATCGCCCAAGGCGCTGTATTAGTGCTTTGTTGTCAGGCTTCTTAGAAGAGGTGGGTCTTGAGTTTTTTCCTGAAGGCCTGATGGTTTTCTTCCATGCGGATGTAGGTTAGTAGTGCATTCCATAGCCGTGGTCCTTGGACAGCGAATCTTCGTTCCGCTTTTGATTTGTAGCGGGACTTGGGGATGAGGAGAAGGTTTTGGTCGGACGATCGAAGACTGCGATTGGGTGTGTAGCGTTTTATTTTCTCGAGAAGGTATTGAGGAGCGTCTCCATGGGTGCATTTGTGGGTGAGGCAGAGGGTCTTGAAAATGAACCGATTCTTTACGGTTAGCCAATGTAGGCTTCTCAGGGAAGGGGAGATGGATTCCCACGTTTTTTTTCCTGTTATCAGCCTTCCGGCGTGTTTTGGATAAGTTGTAAGCGTGCAAGTTGATATTGGGGTAACCCTATGTAGAGGGAGTTTGCATAGTCAAGTCGTGAATTAATGACTGTTCCAACTACCACTGCTTTGTCCTCCTTTGGAATGAAGGGGATGAGTCTGCGTAGAAGGCGAAGGAGATGGTGAGATCCGCTAACTACCGATCCTATTTGTGCATCCATTGACATTTCTGAGTCAAAAATGACTCCGAGGCTCTTGGCCTTGGTCCTTGGAGAGATGGTCTGTCCAAAGATGGTAGGAGGTGTTGGCATGGACAGGGACATTACCTGTCTTTCACGGCCCATTGGGTCACTCTATTGGCAGCTGGGAGGGATGCAGGACAAGGTGCAGTAGTGTTGGAGGTTGTTCCGCCACCAAAATGCTACTACTGGTTGTGACACACCTCTCTCCTCCACCCCCTCCTCTTCTTCTTCCTCCATGGCCTCTTCGAGTGCTCTGTCCTCGGAACCAGCGGTGCTCCGTAGGCATACAAGGGGCTATGCGAGTACGCAGGCAAAAAGATGCCATGCCGTGCTTGCGCTGGTGTGTTTGGGGGACAGGAGCCACACTGAGACAGAGGTTCTGGCAGCTCTGCAGGGGCAGGCCGAGAGGTGGTTGATGCCACGCCAGCTTAAGCCAGGAATGGTGGTTTCTGACAATGGCACCAACCTCCTCTCTGCCCTGCGACAGGGGCAGCTGACCCATGTGCCCTGTATGGCTCACGTCCTCAACCTGGTGGTGCAGCGGTTCTTGGGTAGGTACCCAGGCTTACAGGATGTCCTGAGGCAGGCCAGGAATGTCTGTTCGCATTTCCGCCGATCGTATAATGCCAGTGCTCGGCTGGCTGAGCTGCAAAAGGAGTTGAACCTGCCCAAGAACCGCCTTATATGTGACATGCCCACCAGGTGGAACTCAACGTTGGCCATGCTGCAGCGACTGCACACGCAGCAGAGGGCCATCAATGAGTACCTGTGCGACTACGGCACCAGGACAGGGTCAGGGGAGCTTGGATTTTTTTTCCCACGCCAGTGGAGCATGATCAGGGATGCATGCACTGTCCTGTCACCTTTTGAGGAGGCCACGAGGATGGTGAGCAGTGACAGTGCATGCATCAGTGACACTGTACCTCTTGTCCACCTGTTGGAGCATACGCTGCGTGGGATAATGGACAGGGCACTTGAGGCAGAACAGAGGCAGGAAGAGGAGGACCTCCTTGCCTCTCAAGGCCCCCTTTATCCAGACAGTGTTCCTTCTCTCCCACCCATCACACAGGAAGAGGATGAGGAGGAGGATTGTGTGAGCATGGAGGTGGAGCCTGGCACTCAGCATCAGCAGCAGCAGTCTTTTAGGGATGATGTACAGTCCCAACAAACCAGTGGACTTGTACGTGGCTGGGAGGAGGTGGCTGGCGATCATGTCGTCCTCAGTGACCCAGAAGACTCCGGACCGAATGCCTCAGCTAACCTACGTTGCATGGCCTCCCTGATCCTGCAAAGCCTGCGGAAGGATCCTCATATTCTTCGGATAAAGGAGAGGGACCATTACTGGCTGGCCACTCTCCTTGATCCATGGTACAAGGGTAAGGTTGGGGACCTTATCTTGCCGTCGCAGAGGGAGCAGAGGATGAGACATCTCTGGGAGGCCTTGCAGAAAGGTCTGTGCAACACGTTCCCAGAGACTGGGAGGTTACAAACTCCTGGTCCTGGACGATGAGTTGCTGAGGCTTCGGGCAGTAGCAGAAGGAGCGGTGGGGAAGGTGGACGTCTGACTGATGCGTTCAGACAATTTTTTAGTCCGCAGCCCCAAGGTATGATCGGTTCCAGCAACCATCGCCAGCGTCTGATATACATGGTGCAGGAATACCTAGGGGCAAGGTCAGACTTGGACACCTTTCCCATCGAAAATCCTCTGGCTTACTGGGTCTTGAAGATGGATCACTGGCCAGAGCTTGCACAGTATGCAATTGAGCTACTGGCCTGTCCTGCATTCAGCGTTCTTTCGGAATGCACATTCAGTGCTGCTGGAGGCTTTGTCACCGATCACAGGGTGCGCCTGTCCACCAACTCGGTTGATCGACTGACCTTCATAAAGATGAATCAGTCTTGGATCACCACCAGCTACCAGGCACCTGAAGCTGATATAACTGATAATTTATAATGTCACATCCCTTCAAGACTGCCTATGCTGAGTGACTGTCCTGTTATGTTGAGACTGACTATCCTCTTCCTCCTCAATGATCCTGATGATAGCTTGGAAAAACATTTTTGTTTCTGGGTGCCATCACCAGTGCCTAAGGCCCAATTTTTCAGCCCCTGTTTAACAGGGGCGTGTAATTACAATTTTTATGCAATGCTTTGCAACAGGTCTCACTGCTGTGCTCAGAGTACAGTATCTGTGAAGGGTTGTGATATAAATTGAGAATTGCGCCAATCACACTGTTACATTGTTGTCACCTGAACCCTGGTTGTAATGGGTTAATATTGTTACTACTGCTGTCAATTGCCGGTTCCTTAGGGGGTTCGGCTGGTTCTAAATTATGTCAAATGAACAAGGGAAAGTAAATTATGATACATAATCCTAAAATTCCCAATCCTAAAAAAATAATAATAAAATATACAATCCTGAAACTCTCAATCCTATATATCAAACAGTAGGTGCTTTTGTGTTGATAGTCCTGTAAAATAAACTTTTTTCGTGGAAAGAAAACTTATAATCCCCCTTCACCACAATTTGCTGATGGAGGAAAAAAACACACACACAATACCACAATATTACAGTTCTGTGGAAAAAATGCATAAATACGCATGTAACATATTTCTGTGAAGAGAAGTGTACATATATATACGTGTATCACAATTCTGTGAAAAAGTCTGGAAAACTAAGCCAAATTAAAGCAAACCCCCCCCCCCCCAGTAAACCCCCAAGCCTATACCCTTTTAGTCCAAATCCTGCAAAAGAAAAATTCAAACAATCTGGGTGTAGTCCCCAACAATGGGTCCGCATAAATTATGTGACAAAAAAGTTCATGTGTTGCCACCACCAACGTTCCAGCCGCTCCAAAACAGGTGAATTCCAATGAAATGCAGTAACTGGTAATTAGTGCTTTCAAAATGTATATCTTTATCACCCTGTGAATCCACCACCATAAAGAATGGCCACTCACCAGATATAGGTGAGTAATAAGCCTTTGGTCTATTTAGCTGGATAACCACTCCTTTTCCTTGTTAAATCTTCACTTTACAAGATCCGGATCGATTAAGTACAGAAAGCGTCCTTCTATCAGAGACGTACTTACCGAGACCGAGATGCTGAGAGCGGTTCACCCTTGCGACCCGGCGCAATCTGCCCCCTGATGGTGAGACAGGGAACAAACGGCACCAGGAGGCACAGGTCACCTCCGATAGGTGGACGGACAGGTGAGACGTCTGGAGGAGATGAGGACCTGGCCCGGGCAGACCGGCAGATGGCAGGAAGGAGAGGCAGGAGCCCAAACACCCAGCTGAGGGACTAACACCGGTCACCGAGCAGTCGGCAGTTATGACAGTCTTGAAGGCAGGCCGAGGGTCAAACACAGGATCAATGGTAGCAAAGTCCGCTGAGGCAAGCCGGGGGTCAAACACAGGGTCAAGCAGCAAGTCTGTTGAGGCAAGCCGAGGGTCAAACACAGGATCAGGCAGCAAGTCCGTTGAGCAGGCAGGGGTCAAACACAGAATCAGGCAGCAAGTCCGTTGAGCAGGCAGGGGTCAAACACAGGAGAAAGCAGCGGAGTCCGTTAACAAGCCAGGGGGTCAAACACAGGAGGAAGCAGCAGTCCGTTTACAAGCCAGGGGGTCAAACACACAGGATCAGATCTGGTTTTACACAGGGACGCACAGGCACTAAGCTGGAAAGACAGACCAGCAAAGTGCCTGTGCGTCAGGCAGCTTTTATAGGCGCCCAGGAGGACTCTAATTGTGCGCCACAGCGCACAAGTGTGCGCTATTGCGCATGCGCGAGCGCTGGACCGCCGGACCGCGAGTGCGCATGCGCCGGAGCGCCGGGCCCCCGCGCATGCGCACTGGAGAGCTGGCCGTCCGTCCGACGCTGGAGCCCTGACAGTGCCCCCCCCCGAGGGGTGGCCTCTGTACACCCAAACTGGCCATTAGTTCAGGGTGAGCCTGGTGGAATGCCTGGATCAAACGTGGGGCGTGTAGGTTCCTTGAGGGTTCCCATGAATTGTCCTCGGAAGGGTAACCCTTCCACTTAATCAGGTATTGAAGCTGCCTGCCCTTTTTCCTGCAACTCAGGATTTCCTCTACCTCAAACTCCTTCTCGCCCTCGACTAAAACAGGAGGAGGAGGCGGTTTTTCCCTGCCAGGAAAAGGGCTGGGGGTGGTGGGTTTCAAAAGGGAAGCGTGAAAGACAGGATGAATCCTGTAACTTGGTGGTAGGTCAAGTTCGAAGGCCACAGGGTTTACTATCCTTTTGACCTTGAATGGGCCGAACCTTGGCCCCAATTTTCGGGAGGGGACAGGTAATTTCAGGTTAGTGGAGGACAGCCAGACCTCTTCGTTGACCCCAAACACTGGATTCTCTTTCCTCCCTTTGTTAAAGTGCTTGCTGTACCCTTCTTGGGCCTCTTGCATACATCTTTGCAGTTTTTGAAAATTGATTTGTAGAGACTCCACACGATCTTGAGCTGCAGGGACAGAGTTTTCCGGGGGAGATTCGGGAAGAAATGAAGGATGGAAGCCAAAATTGGCCCAGAAGGGTGTTTGCTTGGTGGCGGAATGGATAGAGTTAGTATATGCAAACTCAGCGTATGGTAAGAGGGTTGACCAGTTATTTTGGGAATCAGAGCAGAAGCAACGGAGGTACTGTTCCAGTGTCTGGTTGGTCCTTTCCTTTGACCGTTGCTTTGGGGGTGGTAGGCGGAAGACAAGCAGATCTTTATTTCAAGAGACTTGCATAACTCTTTCCAAAATTTTGAAGTAAACTGGGTACCCCTGTCCGAAGTGATGCTTTTGGGCACCCCATGAAGTCTTACGATTTCCTTGAAGAATACGTCAGCCATGGTGGAGGCGGACGGAGTACCCACCAGGGGTAAAAAATGTGCCATCTTAGAGAGCCGGTTCACGATGACAAGAATAGTGGTGTATTCCTTAGAAGGGGGCAATTCAACGATAAAGTCCATGGAGACTTCCGCCCAAGGGCGATCAGGGATGGGTAGTGGTCTTAATAGCCCCCAGGATTTGGTCTTAGGTCCCTTGCTGCGTTGGCATGGAACGCAGGAGGCGACATAGTCCCTACAGTCCTGCCTCCAGCCTGGCCACCAAAAAGAACGAGAGACAAGCTCCGCGGTTTTCCTGGAACCAAAATGGCCTGCTAACTTGTGGTCATGAAAGGTTTCGAGTACGAGAGGTCTCACTCCAAGGGGGACGAAGATTTTTTCCCCGGACCACAGGAAATCGTCGTGCTTGGCCAGAGAGAGGTTGGTAGGGGCCTGGTCATGTTTAGTAGCAGTTTTGATCGTAGTCATAAGATCCGCCTGGGTAAGTAGGCTGAAGTTTTGTGGGGACAAGATAGTGCTAGGTTCGGTTTCTTGGGTAGACTCTAGGAACATGCGGGAGAGCGCATCGGCCTTTCCGTTCTTGGAGCCTGGTCTATAGGCGATGAGAAAATTGAATCTCGAGAAGAAGAGGGCCCATCTAGCCTGCCTGGGTCTCAGTCGTTTGGCTGTCCTGAGATACTCGAGATTCTTATGGTCGTCCAAACCATAACAGGGTGAGATGCCCCCTCCAAGAGATATCGCCACTCTTCAAGGGCAAATTTAATGGCCAGCAGTTCCCTGACCCCCACGTCATAATTCCTCCCTGGCGGGCTCAGCTTCCGGGAGGCAAAGGCCACCGGGTGAAGGAGGGCCTTGGCGCCCTGGCGCTGGGAGAGGATGGCACCGAGAGCAGTTTCGGAAGCGTCCACCTCTAGTACAAAGGGCAATGCGGGGTCTGGTTGCCGTAGGATCGGGGCGGAGGAGAACAGGGACTTCAACTGGGCGAAGGCCGCCTGGGCTTCTGGGGACCACTTGAACGGACTGTGTTGGTGGGTGAGTAGGGTGATAGGTGCCACAATGGAGGAGAAGCCAATGATAAATCTCCGATAGAAGTTGGCAAACCCAATAAACCTCTGAACTCCCTTTTTATCTTTGGGGGCCGGCCAATCTTGGATAGCTTGGACTTTTTGTGGGTCCATGGCGACCCCATTGGTAGAAATAATAAACCCCAGGAACTGCACAGTGGACCTTTCGAATTCGCATTTTTCTGCCTTGAGGTAGAGTTTGTGCTGCCTGAGGATGGTGAGAACTATCTTAACATGCGTTCGGTGGAGTTCAGGAGTGGCGGAGAAAATGAGGATATCATCCAGATAGACCACTAGGAAGTCGTCGAGGAATCTCCGGAAAATATCATTCACCAAGTGTTGGAATGTCGCCGGGGCGTTACAGAGCCCGAACGGCATTACAAGGTACTCGTAGTGCCCGAACCTTGATCTGAACGCGGTTTTCCACTCATCACCTGCCCTGATCCGTATGAGATTGTAGGCCCCGCGGAGATCAAGTTTGGAGATGATCTGTGCAGACCGAAATCGCTGAAATAATTCGGGGATAAGGGGAAGAGGGTACCTGTTTTTAATGGTAATTTTATTGATTTCTCTGTAGTCAATACAGGGTCTCAGTGAGCCGTCCTTCTTCTCGACGAAGAAGATGCCGGCTCCGGCTGGTGAAGAGGAAGGGCGGATGAATCCTTTGGCCAGGTTCTCGTCAATGTAGGTTTTGAGGGTTGCTAACTCGGTTTCGGATAGGGGAAAAATACGGCCAAAAGGAACCGCAGCACCGGGCAAGAGGTCTATGGGACAGTCATAGGGTCGTGAGGTGGTAGGCGGTCGGCCTGTTATTTGTCAAAAACGTCCCTAAATTCCAGGTAGACAGGTGGGACGTGTTTCAGGCTGTCGGGCACTGGTACTAAAGCCGAGCAGGAAGCTGGGGTTGGAGAGGAGCAGTTTTGGGAACAGTATTGGGAAGGGAAGGAGACCTCCTTTGTCCGCCAGTTAATCAGGGGTTCATGTGCCTGCACCCAGGGGAGCCCCAGGATGATGGGGAACATGGGAGACGGAATAATATCCAAGCGGAGGAGCTCCTTATGGCCAGAATCGGTGGTGACAGGGATGGGACAGGTTTCGAAAGTGATCAAGCCGGAGCGCGGAAGGGATCCATCGGCTAGATGAACCTGTAGGCACTGCTTCTTGGGGACAAGGGGAAGCTGGAGCCGGGCAGCGAGTGAGGAATCCAAGAAGCAGCTGCAGGCCCCGGAATCAATTATGGCTGGGAGGCGGACCTCCTTTCCCGTTAACTGCAAAGAGATAAAGAGAATAATGTAAGTTTGGGACAGACCGGAAACCTGGTAGTTAAAGTTGAGCTTGGAAAGGGACTTACTAGGCCTAATGGGGCAAGTGCGAAGGAAGTGCCCGGAACCTCCGCAATAAAGGCACAGGTTGGCCTGTCGCCTGCGCAAACGCTCCTCTGGGGTTAGAGGGGCACGGACCAGGCCCAACTGCATGGGTTCAATTCCGGGAGGGGTCGCAGGTGGCGCATGGAACGAAGGCTGGGCAGGACTCGGCTTGGGCAACATCCAACTGGGACGAGGCGTTTGAAAACGTTCAGCGCGGCGTTCGCGCAAGCGTCTATCGATCTTGGTGACTGCTTGTATGAGGTCCTCCAGAGTTTCCGGGACGTCGATCCGGGCAAGTTCATCCTTGAGGGTATCGGAAAGTCCTTGGCGGAACTGATATTTGAGGGCCGGCCCGTTCCAGCCGGTGTCGGCTGACCATTTCCTAAATTCGGCAGTGTAGTCTTCGACCGGTCTACGGCCTTGGGAGAGGTTGTGTAGGGTGGTTTCAGCGGTGGCCCCTTTTTGGGGATCGTCATAGAGCTGACCCATGCTCTCAAAGAAGGTATCTACAGAGTTCAACACAGGGTCCATCTGTTCCATCAGGCTATGGGCCCAAGCCTGGGGTTCTTCAGTCAGGAGAGAGATGATAAACCCTACTTTTACTACCTCCGAGGAGAAGGTTCTGGGTTGCAGGGCCAAGTACAGGGTGCAGGCATTCTTGAACGCCCTGAATCTCTTGCGGTCGCCAGAGAATCGTTCGGGTATAGGTACCCTTGGTTCAGGAGAAGCTACAACCACTGTGGGATTGCCAGGAACTGCAGACGGGGGGACCCCGCCAATGGTGGCAGAGTTGCCGGCTGCGGGGGCAGATGGCCCGGTCAATTGTTGTAGGCGGCTGTCAATTTGGGTGTAGCCCATCTGTAGTTTTTGGACAGCCTCCGTAAGTGCTGCCATCTGCTGACACAGGATCTCAAGGGGAGAACACGCTCTGTCGGTCTCGGACATGGCTGGTCTGTACTATCAGAGACGTACTTACCGAGACCGAGATGCTGAGAGCGGTTCACCCTTGCGACCCGGCGCAATCTGCCCCCTGATGGTGAGACAGGGAACAAACGGCACCAGGAGGCACAGGTCACCTCCGATAGGTGGACGGACAGGTGAGACGTCTGGAGGAGATGAGGACCTGGCCCGGGCAGACCGGCAGATGGCAGGAAGGAGAGGCAGGAGCCCAAACACCCAGCTGAGGGACTAACACCGGTCACCGAGCAGTCGGCAGTTATGACAGTCTTGAAGGCAGGCCGAGGGTCAAACACAGGATTAATGGTAGCAAAGTCCGCTGAGGCAAGCCGGGGGTCAAACACAGGATCAATGGTAGCAAAGTCCGCTGAGGCAAGCCGGGGGTCAAACACAGGGTCAAGCAGCAAGTCCGTTGAGGCAAGCCGAGGGTCAAACACAGGATCAGGCAGCAAGTCCGTTGAGCAGGCAGGGGTCAAACACAGGATCAGGCAGCAAGTCCGTTGAGCAGGCAGGGGTCAAACACAGGAGAAAGCAGCGGAGTCGGTTAACAAGCCAGGGGGTCAAACACAGGAGGAAGCAGCAGTCCGTTTACAAGCCAGGGGGTCAAACACACAGGATCAGATCTGGTTTTACACAGGGACGCACAGGCACTAAGCTGGAAAGACAGACCAGCAAAGTGCCTGTGCGTCAGGCAGCTTTTATAGGCGCCCAGGAGGACGCTAATTGTGCGCCACAGCGCACAAGTGTGCGCTATTGCGCATGCGCGAGCGCCAGACCGCCGGACCACGAGTGCGCATGCGCCGGAGCGCCGGGCCCCCACGCATGCGCACTGGAGAGCGGGCCGTCCGTCCGACGCTGGAGCCCTGACACCTTCTTTCTCAAGAAAAATAAAAGGATGCTCCCATAGCGTGATATGTTTCAACAATTTATTAAAATAAACAAATAAAAACAAGAGAACTATTGCACTCACATGGGATAGTGCCCTCAAAGCCGGCACTGAGCCTCTCCAGCCGTGTATATAAGGACCTCAAATCCCAGGCAGGACCGCTAGTGCTGTATACTGGTTTAGCGTCTTCAATTCTTACCCAGCAGCCTCTACGCGTTTCGCATGTATGTCTGCGTCATCAGGAAGCTTCCTGATGACGCAGACATACATGCGAAACACGTAGAGGCTGCTGGGTAAGAATTTAATTAATTAATTTGGCTTAGTTTTCCAGACTTTTTCACAGAATTGTGATACACGTATATATATGTACACTTCTCTTCACAGAAATATGTTACATGCGTATTTATGCATTTTTTCCACAGAACTGTAATATTGTGGGATTGTGTGTGTGTTTTTTTCCTCCAACAGCAAATTGTGGTGAAGGGGGATTATAAGTTTTCTTTCCACGAAAAAAGTTTATTTTACAGGACTATCAACACAAAAGCACCTACTGTTTGATATATAGGATTGAAAGTTTCAGGATTGTATATTTTATTATTATTTTTTTAGGATTGGGAATTTTAGGATTATGTATCATAATTTACTTTCCCTTGTTCATTTGACATAATTTAGAACCAGCCGAACCCCCTAAGGAACTGGCAATTGACAGCAGTAGTAACAATATTAACCCATTACAACCAGGGTTCAGGTGACAACAATGTAACAGTGTGATTGGCGCAATTCTCAATTTATATCACATCTTAACCAGTAATCGTACAATCAGTATCTTTACTTTTCAGACTGCAGCCTTCACAAATATAGTCACTATAGGAGTTGGCGCCGGTACACCCTCTTGCAATTTTATCTGTGAAGGGTTGCAGTGTTGTGGCACCAGCAACAGTGCCTAAGGCCCAATTTTTCAGCCCCTGTTTAACAGGGGGCGTGTAATTACAATTTTTTAAGCAATGCTTCGCAACAGGTCTGACTGCTGTGCTCCAAGTACAGTATCTGTGAGGGGTTGCAGTGTTTTGGCACCAGCACCAGTGCCTAAGGCCCAATTTTTCAGCCCCTGTTTAACAGGGGGCGTGTAATTACAATTTTTTAAGCAATGCTTCGCAACAGGTCTGACTGCTGTGCTCCAAGTACAGTATCTGTGAGGGGTTGCAGTGTTTTGGCACCAGCACCAGTGCCTAAGGCCCAATTTTTCAGCCCCTGTTTAACAGGGGCGTGTAATTACAATTTTTTATGCAATGCTTTGCAACAGGTCTCATTGCTGTGCTCAGAGTACAGTATCTGTGAGGGGTTGCAGTGTTGTGGCACCAGCACCAGTGCCTAAGGCCCAATTTTTCAGCCCCTGTTTAACAGGGGCGTGTAATTACAATTTTTTTAAGCAATGCTTCGCAACAGGTCTGACTGCTGTGCTCCAATTAAGTATCTGTGAGGGGTTGCAGTGTTGTGGCACCAGCACCAGTGCCTAAGGCCCAATTTTTCAGCCCCTGTTTAACAGGGGCGTGTAATTACAATTTTTTATGCAATGCTTTGCAACAGGTCTCATTGCTGTGCTCAGAGTACAGTATCTGTGAGGGGTTGCAGTGTTTTGGCACCAGCACCAGTGCCTAAGGCACAATTTTCAGCCCTTGTTTAACAGGGGCGTGTAATTACAAATCTTGATCTAATAGTTCACAGCAGGGCCCATTCCTGCGCCCACCAAGAGTAACTGTGAGGGCTTACATTCTTGTGGCGACACCGTCCACCACCACCACCAAAGGCCCAATTTTTCAGCCCCTGTTTAACAGGGGCGTGTAATTACAAATCTTGATCTAATAATTCTCAGCAGGGCCCATTCCTGCGCCCACCAGGAGTAACTGTGAGGGCTTACAGTGTTGTGGCAACACCAACATCTAATGGGGCAAATTTCTGCAGAGTATATAAGGCAGGCCCCTACTTTCAAACATCTAACTTAGAAATCCTACTTGCAAAGGGAAGGAGAAGACAGGAAGTGAGAGGAAATCTACCCCTAGGAAGGGAAATTCTATCCTGTTAGATTTAATTTGGGAAAAAGGTATCTCCTCTCTACTGATGCTTTATCACCAATTCTTGTTTCAATAAAAACCCCACTTTTCCAAAAACATTTGTCATTGGGACAGAAAGTGAGGTGAAATGTTCTGAACAGGTGCACAGACAGCAAAACAAATGTTACAGGGGTGATAACCCTTCCCTATGTTCTCCAAAAAGCTTAAAAATCGTTTTTTTTGGATGGAGCTACACTTAAAAATGTACCTGTTCAAAATTACAAACAGATTCTACTTAAGAACAAACCTACAGTCCCTGTCTTGTCAGCATTGCAGTATCACATTAAACCACCTTTGCCCTTCTGGCCTGTTGTGTCATCTAAGGCAGCCATCTGCGGCTAATGAATTGCCGGTTCCCGTAACACAGAGAACAGTCATTCATTGAAAGTCATTGATAAAAAAAAAGTCATTGATAAAAAACAAAAAAACAAAAAAAAAAGCGTGGGGGTCCCCCCAAATTCAATTACCAGGCCCTTCAGGTCTGCTATGAATATTAAGGGGAACCCCGGCCAAAAAAAAAAAAAAAAATGGCGTGGGGCTTAAAAAAGCTTAAAAATTGTTTTTTTTTGGATGGAGCTACACTTAAAAATTTACCTGTTCAAAATTACAAACAGATTCTACTTACGAACAAACCTACAGTCCCTGTCTTGTTTGCACAGGATGCCTGTGGCCAATTATAGCTCAGGGGGTTTCGTACACACCCCACACTATATAAGGCCGCTGCGCTGGCGGCCTCATGTAGTGTGTTCCAGTGTGTCAGTGACATTATCTGTTGTGATCCATTCTGCAGTGCTGCTGAGTCTGACATTATCTGTGCTGTGATTATTCTGCTGAGTGCTGCTGACTGCTGACATTATCTGCTGTGATTCTGGGGATTAGTGTGTGCCTGCTGTTAGTACAGCATTGCAGTATCACATTAAACCACCTTTACACTTCTGGTCTGTTGTGTCATCTAAGGCAGCCATCTGTGGCTAATGAATTGCCGGTTCCCGTAACACAGAGAACAGTCATTCATTGAAAGTCATTGATAAAAAAAAGTCATTGATAAAAAACAAAAAAACAAAAAAAAAAGCGTGGGGGTCCCCCCAAATTTAATTACCAGGCCCTTCAGGTCTGCTATGGATATTAAGGGGAAATATCCAAAAAAAGCGTGGGGTCCCCTTCAAAATCAAGGGTCTGGTATGGATTTTGATGGGGACCCCATACCATTTTTTTTTTTTTTGGCCGGGGTTCCCCTTAATATCCATAGCAGACCTGAAGGGCCTGGTAATTGAATTTAAGGGGACCCCCACGCTTTTTTCTTTTTTTATCAATGACTTTCAATGAATGACTGTTCTCTGTGTTACGGGAGCCGACAATTCATTAGCCGCGAGTGATTTTAAATAGCTTTAGGACGTTTTTTTTTTAAATTTGCATTGATACATGTCCCCTGGGGCAGGACCCAGGTCCCCAAACACTTTTTATGACAATAACATGCATATTAGCCTTTAAAATGAGCACTTTTGATTTCAAACGTTCGCGTCCATTGTAATTAACAGGGTTCTTAAGTTCGCACGAACTTTAAGTCCGTTCGCGAGTTCTGGTGCAAACTGAACCCGGGGGTGTTCGGCTCATCCCTAGATACCACATGTGTGAGACTTTTTGGGAGCCTAGCCACGTACGGAACCCCGAAAACCAAGCGCCACCTTTAGGCTTTCTAAGGGTTTACATTTTTGATTTCACTCCTCACTGTCTATCACAGTTTCGGAGGCCATGGAATGCCCAGATGACACAAAATCCCCCCAAATGACCCCATTTTGGAAAGTCGACACCCCAAGCTGTTTTCTGAGAGGTATGGTGAGTATTTTGCAGATCTCGCTTTTTGTCACAAAGTTTTGAAAATTGAAAAAAGAAAAAAAAAAAGATTTTTCCGCTGCAAAATACTCACCATGACTCTCAGCAAATAGCTTGGGGTGTCTACTTTCCAAAATGGGATCATTTGGGGGAGGTTTGTGCTTTCTTGGCATTTTATGGCCTTCGAAACTGTGATAGTGAGGAGTGAAATCAAAAATTTACGCCCTTAGAAATCCTGAAGGCGGTGATTGGTTTTCGGGGCCCCGTTCGTGGCTAGGCTCCCAAAAAGTCCCACACATGTGGTATCTCCGTACTCAGGAGAAGCAGCAGAATGTATTTTGGGCTGTAATTCCACATATGCCCATGGCATGTTTGAGAAAATTATAATTTAGTGACTACATTGTGCAAAAAAAAAAATTTTTTTTTTGTCATTAATCAATCACTTGGGACAAAAAAAAAAAATATTCAATGGGCTCAACATGCCTCTTAGCAATTTCCTTAGGGTGTCTACTTTTCAAAATTGGGTCATTTGGGGGGTTTTCCACTGCCCTGCCATTTTAGCACCTCTAGAAATGAGATAGGCAGTCATAAACTATTAGCTGCGTAAATTCTAGAAAATGTACCCTAGTTTGTAGACGCTATAACTTTTTTTGTGCAAACCAATAAATATATACGCTTATTGACATTTTTTTTTTTACCAAACATATGTGGCTGAATACATTTTGGCCTAAATGTATGACTAAAATTTTGTTTATTGGATTTTTCTTATAACAAAAATTTGAAAATATCATTTGTTTTCCAAAATTTTCGTTCTTTTTCCATTTATATTACAAAAAATAAAAATTGCAGAAGCAATCGAATACCAGCAAAAGAAAGCTCTATTTGTGGGAAAAAAAAGGCACAAATTTTGTTTGGGTACAACATTGCATGACCGTGCAATTACCAGTTAAAGCAGCGCAGTGCCAAATTGTAAAAAGTCCTCCGATCATTGAGCTGCCAAATGGTCAGGGGCTGAAGTGGTTAATATCGGTGTCTTTTGGTTGTGGAGTGTTGGGGTCACCCTTTAAGTTATAAAGGCAGCTATAGTAGGATGTGAAAGCATCCACAATTTCCTTTTGGATTGGTAATTTTTTGCGTAGAGTGTGGGTCTAATGGGTATACAATCTTGGATTGGAGCTTTTTAGTTTTAAATCGGTTTGCTAAGAATATGTCCACCCGATTCCCTGTGGAATAGTGTGCTAGTTTAGGAGGTTTAAGGTGTTTATCATATTGTTCTACATGTATTAGTCGAAGGTCTGTACATAGTTTAGACAGGGTTGTACATGAGGAATGGGTTGGGTTTGCCTTATTGATGAACTCTAGGGTGCGTATATCTCCCTGTAGTTATTCAAGCTGCAATGACCTTTGCCTCCTAATACGTGAACACATCTGTATGAAGATGCCTCTTATGACGGCCTTGTGGGCACACCGAACAATAAAAGGGTTAGAGACTGACTGAGAGTTCAGCTGAAAAAATTCTCGAAGGCACTTGTTAATGTCAAGGACATTCTAGGACGAATTGAATAATTGTGAATAATTGACCCTCCAAATATATGCGGGATTGGGTGTGTGTTCCTCCATTATTGATATGGAAACTGGAGCATGGTCTGACCATGAAATATTATGAATATTGGAGGAAGACACAGCCTGTAGTAACACCTTGTCCACTAGGATCATGTCTATTCTAGAGTATGAGTTGTGGTGTACTGAGTGGAAGGTGAAGTCTCGCTCCTCAGCATGCTGACACCTCCAAGTGTCATAGACATCCTCTTTGTGAAATAGCGGTTAAAGTTCTGAGGGAAGGCGTTTGGGATTTGATGACAAGTCCAGATGGGGGTCTGCAGTACGGTTAAAGTCTCCGCATATCAGCAGTGAACCCTGTCTGAGTTTTGAGATCTTGCGAAACAGTTTACCTGCAAAACAAAGTTGGTGCGTATTGGGAGCATAAGCGTTCACTATTGTGAAAGGTCTATTGTTGATATCGCACAGGAGAATCAGGTATCTACCGTCTGGTTCACGGATGGAGTCATGCAGAGAGAAGGCTACAGAGCTCTTAATTGCAATGAGAACTCCTTTCCTTTTGTTTGGTGCGGGTGCAGTGAAGATGTGAGGGAACTATTTGTTACTTAAAGTAGGAGATACCAATGCCTGAAAATGTGTTTATTGTACACAAATTAAGTCACTTCCTAGTTTAAGAGATTCCTTCCAGAGGGATGCTCTTTTAGCAGGATGGTTAAGCCCTCGAACATTAAACAAAGTCACTTTAAGTACCATGTGGACATATCATTTGAAAAGCTTGTGTTACCTCCAAGCAGCGAAGATGAGTCGACATGCGGGGAAGGCCGCAAACCCAGGTGTGGGCTTCTGTTGAAGCAGTAGATGGTATGCCTGTTTGTTGTTCTCATTACAAATGCCATACCAAGAATCGATATGAAATAGAAAAAAATAAACAAAAACAGAAAGAACATACAAAAAATAGCAAACAGTAAAAATGTGGGCGATTCCAACTGGAATCTGACTGCAGGAGTACTGCATAATATTTGTGGGGGGAACATCGTAGGGAAAGTTCTCCAACTGACCGGGGAGGTTGAGTAGTGTACCTGCTTTAGGTTGGTGATTTAGAGGCTATCAGATTGCGTGACTCTTTTGTTTGCATTTGTAAGAGACAGTTTCCCAGTCTTCTTGGGTGTTTACCCTGGTAGGGGGTGACCGGGATGTGGGTTCTTGCTCTGGAAGAATGCCCCATGAGCAAAGCAATGCCAGGCCCTCATCTAACGATGTTATCATGGAAGTAGCATCATCATGGGTGATAGTGAGTTTTATTGGGTAACCCCAGCGATAAGTGATGTTATAATTTCTGAGTGCTTTCGTGATTGGTAGGAGTGATTTCCTCTTTTGTAGTGTATATTGGTATATTGGTCTTTTGTCAGTTACTATTTCAGAGGTTGGGATTGGATGGTAGGACCGTACGGATCAGGTCACATGCCAATTGATTCAACTGAGCGTTTTGAATAGACTTTTGAATAGACTCAGGAATGCCTCTGAGTTTCACATTGTTCTGCCTCGATCAGTCCTCAAAGTCTGCGACTTTGGCTTTAAGTTTTTCTAATTGGTCATCCCGGTCAGTGTGCATCTATTAAGGTGTTGTGGGAAGATGCAAATTCACCCATTTTATGCTCCATGTGATCCACTTTCCCCCCCAGTTCCTGCAGTTCAGCTTTGAAATTTGTTACACACTGCATCATATCTGCATGCAAGGAGGCCGGCAGGGATACCAACATGTCCTTCAGTGTGGATTCAGATACAGGCTGATTGGTAGCAGGGAAGGAGCTGAATGTATCTGTTAGTTCTCTGGTGGTGTTTGCAGAGTTGCAGCTATGGCTTACCTCTATGGGAGAAGAGCCAGCAGACAGCATGGGTTTACATTTGGCAGGGCTTTGTGTTGTTGGAGTTGATGCCGCTGGCGACCTGGGCTGAGAGACTTTGGAAGCTCCGGCTGATGTAGGGCTCTGTGTGGAGCGAGAGGAGCTGCTGGTCGAGGCCAGTGAGCCGCCGCCATCTTGCGCCCACTCCGTGCGGAGAAAGAAGTGTGGGAGCTTCTTTGTGCTGGCGGTATCCTTCTTCTTCTTGGCCATCTCAGAAGATGCAGAGGCACTATGACAGGTAGCTGCGGGTGTTGTGGGCTCGGTATGCCGTCTCTAATCGCTGTATTCCCCGGTACTCTGGAGGAGCTGCACTATCAAGCTTCCATCCAGCAGCAAGGTAGCCCCCCCCTCCCTTTTCATGCCTTTTTGATGCATTTTAAGTTTCTTTTTCTTTGACCAATAGGGAAAAAAACTGTAGTTTAATGTCACAGGATCTGAGAGAGCGTTTCGGCTTCCTGATACCTGCCCATTGTCTGTGAGTGCTCTTGCTTTCACAGTCATGGCTGCAATTATAATATTTCTTGCTATTGCCACAATTACAGCTTCAGTTGTGAAGGAAGAGGAACAGAGGAGAATAAGCAGATATTGGGTACATCCAGTGATAGCCAATAGGGAACAGAAAGGGCAATTCATGTACAACAACATCCAAGCACATGAGGAAAAGTTTTTCTGTTATGCAAATATGTCTGTAAAAAAGTACTTTCCCTGTACATACATAGGGTTGTGGTACCCCCCTCTTGCATCCTCCATTTCTTTTTTATTTATTTTTTTATTTCTATTTTTTTTTTCTCTCTTTTTTTAGTTAATCACCAACCCTTTTTTTAACACAGTTTTGATGAGATGCTAGGTTTACTCAGCAGCAAGCTGCAGCGACACGTTCTGGAACTGTATTCCACCAGTAAAAAGGCTAATAATCACATTCAGGTAAGTGTGTCTACTTTTTTTCTAAGCTTTTCTCATGCAAAACTGAATAATAATAAAATTACTATGACACAATAAAGTATATAATAATAATAATTTATTTTTTGGTAAACATTTTTTTTAATTCCTTTTTTTAATGAGTTTTTTTTAACAGTTTTTAGGAATACTTTTTTTTTTTTTTAACTTTTTTTTTTAAACAACATTGAACATGCAGCTTGAAATTAAAAAACATTTGAAAACCTCGATCTCGATAGGGGTCCTGTACTGTTTGCCGCACAGAAGCTTGGTATGCTCCAGGTAAATTAGGGTAGGGGGCAAAAGGAACCTGAGGTGGTGTCTGCTGGGGAAAGCTTGTGCGTGGGTTGGCAGGGGGGATACATGATGTTAGACACTGCATTGTGGTAATGCACATCTTTTCCTGTCTTTCTAGAGGCAGACATCCCAACCTGCCAAAACTAATTTTAGGGAGGTGGCAAACCCATTTCAGGGAGGTGGCGCTGTGCGGCATTTCGCGGAACCCCCCCCCCCCCCACACCATCAGTGGATGATCAGAGACTGCAGACATAGTACAGGAGATGATCAGAGACTGCAGACATAGTACAGGAGATTAGACCGTTTCACACTGGAGGAATTTTTTAGGCATGTTAGCTTTAAAAATAGCGCCTGAAAAAAAGCCTCATCTGCAATCCCAGTGTGAGAGCCTGAATGCTTTCACACTGGAGTGGTGCGCTTCTTTGAGGTTTAGCTTCTTTGAGGCGCTTTAGGAGTGGTGTATACACCACTCCTAAAGTGCCGCTGCCCATTGAAATCAATGCCGCAGTCCCTGCAAAGCGCCTTAGCAGTGGCACTTTGAACGCTTTATTCAGCCACTAGCAGGGGTTAAAAGTACCTCTAAAACGAGCGGCACTTTACCGCCGACACCCCCGCGCTGTCAGTGTGAAAGGGCTCTTAGTACATCACATTATACATCACATCTGTAGATGGACTACTGAGGCACAGGAAGGGACCGCGCCTGTGTATCCTATGTAATCTATCATGCCATAAAACATCTAGAGCAGGGGCAGCCCAGAGCACATGTAAAGGGATGCTGGGAATGCCATCCTGTAGCACACTGAATACTGTTAGTGTGACTCACCTCGGTTCTCTCACCCTGCAGCCCGAGATAGAGATGGGAGGGGGAGCCATTGAAGTTGGTGGAAACAGGGCTGGGTCCCAGTGTGAGAAATTAATTCCTGCACATCAGCACTCAGCAGCCAGTACCTAGAACCCTCCTCAGGAAGAGGAGCGCCCCTCCCCCCCCCCCCCCCCCCCCAGCACTGCCAGGCTGCCCTATGCTCACGCTGGTGTTTAAACAGACACAGAGAAGAGGAGGGAGGAGAGAACTTGGCGCCCCCACCTATGCAGGCGCCCGGGTGAAAAGCACCCTGCCATACCTGCCTAGGATCGGCCCTGCCACTGCCTCCCCTGGCTGGGAGGAGGGGGCGGCTTGGGCTTCTGCGTCCGACAACCGGGAGGTTGTGCCGCACTTGCGGGTGTCCGTGAGCCCGCCATCAAATGCAGGAGACTCCCGCGTTTGCGGGAGACTTGAGATCTCTGTTAGAGGCATCTGGTCAACGAACCAGACCGACATATTAACATATTGTTGTCATAATGACATTTGGTTCTTAAATAAACCAACAAGTGTCTCCATCATCTTATCACTCTGTTTTGCAGTCATCCTCCCCACCATGATGCAGTTACTGCTGATGGTGCAGCAGCTCCCTTCAACTCCTCCTGCACCTCCTCCTCTCTTTACTCCCCTGTTATCCTGGCTATGCCCTGTATTCGGGGGTTTCCATGGGTGTTTAATAAACTACAATAAAACAATATTCCAAAGTGTGCTGCCCTTATACAAATTAATAACTTTAATAAGAAACACAGTAAAGTCCCATTAAACATATAATAAACTTCTCTTATATTAACAAATCCATATAAATCAAGTCCATATATCATGTGCAAAAATTGTGCAAAGATTATAGTCCAAATTTGGATAATGTGCACCACCATGAAAAGTGCTCCTGAAAGGAATCACCACAAATGGTTAAATGAGCTCTTTGCCAGCTACACTGATCGGACAGGGAGATCACAAATATGCCTTGCTGCATAGCAGCCACATACAGTACACAGTGATCAGGCGGGACTGGGACAAAAAATAGGCCCGGGCATTTTGGATTGAGCAGCCCATGACAGATCCCCTGAGAGAGGGGAGGGGGGAATCCAGCAGAGGTGGGGGGGGGTGAGGTGGGACCAGGAAAAGAGCATGGGGGATGGAGAGCACAGGGAAGAACCTTGAGAACATGGGGTGGGGCGAGAGCACAGGGAGGAAGAGAAGAGCACAAGGGGCAGTGAAGAGCATGGGGGGATGTGGAGAGCATAGGGGGGCAGCAGAGAGCATAGGGGGAGGTGGAGAGCACAAAGAGGGTGGTGGAGAGCATGGAGGGAGGTGGAGAGCAGAGGGTGGCTGGTGGATAGCATGGGGGGAGATATAGAGTACAGGGAGGGCGACGGAGAGCATGGGGGGAGGTGGAGAGCACAGGGAGGGTGGCGGAGAGCATGGGGGGATGTGAAGAGCACATGTGGGGAGGTTGAGAGCACATGGGGGCTGGTGGAGAGCATTGGGGGGATTTGTAGAGCGCATGGGGGTGGCGAGCACAGGGAGGGCAGCGGAGAGCATGGGGGGAGGTAGAGAGCACAGGGGGGCAGCGGAGAACATGAGGGGGCAGCAGAGAGCATGGGGGTGGAGAGCACAGGGGGGAAGTGGAGAGCGTGGGGGGATATGAACAGCACAGGGGGTTGAGTGCAGAGCATGGGGGGTGGCGGAGAGCACAGGGGTGGCAGAAAGCACAGGGAGAGTGGCAGAGAGCATGGGGGAGGTGGAGCGCACTGGGGGGTGCCAGAGAGCATGGGGGAAGTGAAGTGCACTGGGGGCGGTGGCAGAGAGCATGGGGGAGGTGGAGCACACTGGGGGGTGGCAGAGAGCATGGGGAAGGTGGAGCACACTGGGGGGGTGGCAGGGAGCATGGGGGAGGTGGAAACAAAAAACCTTCTAAGAAGGGGAGGGGGAAACGTGAGGCCACATACCTCTGGGATTTCTTGTAAGTGGTATCTAGGTAAATTAATGTATAGGGACAAATAGAGATGTATATATAAAAAAATAGAATTTTATTTTCCCATAGGGGTAGAAGACAACAAGGACACAAATAATACATCCATACTTTACAGACATATATGTTAAATCAGATGAAGGTGTGGAGCTTCGCCATACTCGACATGTTTCACTCTATGGAGTTTCTTCAGGAGTTTGATAGGTTAAGCTCAAAGGTGTACTGAAATAACAGAATCGCATGAGAAACGCATCCTTATTCAAAACTGTACAGATCAAGTGTACATATTCATACAGTGTATGGAACAATTGGCTCAAGTAGAATATACATCTAGATGAATGAGCAATTGATACGTAGTTACAGGTTCAGTGTAGATATAACAAGGGGCATAGAAAGCAGAGGGAGGGCTTAGAAAGTGAAGCCAGGCAGGACTTACCACAGATGCTTGGATTGGTCTAAAGTATATCTGCATACGTAGATTGTAAATTTTTTGTATAAAAACAAATAGATTACGAAGAGAGGTGAAAATTGTTAGGGAGTCATCCTAAGGTTTATCTGCAATGAACCAGGGTGAAAAAACACTCCGTTAATTGCTGAATGTAAATGGGGAAAGCAAAATAATAGGTTGTAGATAGGAGGATGGTCATAAGTATAGAGAAAAAAGGTTTGATGAAATCTTACCCCATTTAGTGCTGAATATCGGTAGCGGAATTGGCCATTGAGTGGGGGCAGGTAAAACCGCCTCACCCCCTCATGTGCTGAAGATTCTCTGCAGAGATGAAATGGCAGAGGGAGCTGCCTTAAGTAGCGGCTCTCCGACCCGGCGGCGTCTGACATCACCGCCGGGTCGCGGGCGCCAAAACGGCTGCGTCCAGCCATGGACGTCCGTGGATGAGTGGTGCGCATGCGTCAACGACGAACCCTGTCGCCGGCGCATGACGTCAGTCGGCGCGTCGCTGGGAGGCGGCGCGTCGGCGGCCATCTTGGATTATCCAAGTTTGCCCACACCTCTGAGTGGGAGAGTGTGGGCAGAGCCATCCATAGTGGCAGGGAACCCCTGGATGGCGAGCGTAAGTTGCCACCAGGGGAAAACATTCAGAGTGGATGGGGAATGAATCCAGGAAGGCAAGGGCGGACCGGGCCAGAGCAAGCCAAGAGATGGGGGGGGCCCTCTACGGAAGAAGCTGCAAAACTGATCTCAGTTGCTATGCCTCAAAGGAAAACCACCCCCGGGGCGCCCATACAAGCGACTTAAAACGTGCGGCAGTGGACATTTCTATGGGAAGCATCTCTCTGTGAATACAATATTGATCACTATGGCAATCCAAGGCCAAAGTGGTAGAAAGAAAAGGGTACCAAGTTCAGATATGTGATAGGTCTGCCCAGCCACATCTGTCCTCCATCTGCTTTTAACAAAATAGAGAATTCTTTTGTATTATTAAGGTCATCAATTACATATTCATATTAAATGATATGCTGCATTGGTCTATTACAAATGATAAAGGCAAGAAAGATATAACATAAATAAGATAAAATAAAATAAAGTAAATGGGAGGGGGTAAAAACAAAAGGAAAAGAGCTGAATAGTGTGAATAATCCCCATAGAGATCTCAAAGTGCACTTGATTAAAGAAATGATTTGTAACTGAGAGCATCATTCAACCCTGGGTAGATAGTTGCTTTGAGATCAAAGATCCAACGAGCCTCACGTTGGAGTAGGATGCGATCATAATTACCACCTCTTTCACCTGGAGGTACATGCTCGAGTGCGAAAAAATGCATTTTTTGATCATCATGGGCATGAAATAGTCCCATGTGACGACTAATTGGGGTTTCCATCTTCTTCCCACGGACAAGGTTTACATGATCTCTTATGCGGTGGAAGAATGGACGTTTTGTTTTTCCAATATAAAAGGCTGTGCATTCGCATAGCATAATGTATACTATGCCAATGCAGGAGGAAGATGGAGAGAATGATTGTACTATATGCAGCCTCCCCCACCGCTCCTCCTATCCATGTTACGGGGGGGTGAGCGCAGAGCACGGGGCTGCACTCACATTTTCTGTTATCCAGCTTCAAGTTGTCAGGACTCAGCAGCAGGTGTCTGCTCTGGCTCCTCCCCCTTCACAGTCACGTCCCCTGGCACCGATGGCTGACCTATACTGGGAGCCTTGGAGAGCTCCACCCCCTCTATGTTTACGTCCCCCCGGCGCCGATGAGCTGAGTTTAACTGGCAGCCGGGCGGCCGCGGAGAGGCTGCATGAGCGGCACGGGCACAAAGAGCCTTTTGCCATGCATGGACTTGCAGCCTGGCCAATCCGGGCCTGACAGTGATCCAGAATACAAAAGCTCCCTGATCTCCTAAGCTGAAATAGACTCCAAGGAGAATATTAAAGTATAGAGGGAGATCCACACAGTGTAGTATTTTACCAATTGATTTTAATAAAACAATGAAATTACACTTACAATCTCCAAGAAAGAACAGAAATCCCCCACTGATAGGTGGGACTTTTTAGGCAGCCAGTACACCAAAATCATTAGCTACTTGCCGACCACGCTATAGCTGAATAATGGCTACAGCACGACCCGGTAATTCTCGGAGGGCATCTATTGACGTCCTCCTGTGCCCGTGCTTCTCACACGCACCCTGGGAGCACAGCCGACACTGCAACTGATGGCTGTGTCCTCTGGTGTCACAGTGCCCAGTGCCAAATCTAAGCTATGTCAGTGCTCATCCGTGCCACATCAGTGCCATCGCAGTGCTCATCGGTGCCACTACAGAACCATCAGTGCCCTATAGTGCCCATCAGTACCACTACAGTGCTCATCAGTGACACATCAGTGCCCTACAGTGCCTCACAAAAGGGTAATAGGTAGTCAGGAGATTAGATGTGTAATGTCCCTAGAACACCTGACGGTGCTCCCTGCGTGTTGGGCCTCTGTATGTGGCTAGGCTGTGTAAAAGTCTCACACATGTGGTATCGCCATACTCAGGACGAGTAGCAAAATGTATTTTGGGGTGTCATTTTTGGTATATACTAGGGATGAGCTCGATGTTGAACATAAGTTAGACTCAAACATGGGGTGTTCGTCCGTTCGCAGAACAACTAACATTATGGGGCGTTCGCTGGAAATTTGATCACCGCGAACACCCCATAATGCACTGCGAGATCACAGTGCTATGCGGCAGGGTAACTTTGGCATATCATGGCTCAGGGGACTAAGTTCATGTCCCACAACTATATGTAGCACCCTCTACCTAAAGGTAGCTGCTAGAATAGGATGTTTGCTAAGCTTAGGAAGTACAGGTAAATTTAGGCAGGCTTATACTACACGCTGGGCCTGTTTGTTTTGATTTTGGGACTGGGAGTGTTCAGTGCAGTGGTGGGTGTGGTCACCTGTGCACTGATTCTGAGCTGCCTCCCCTGCTTCCGGAGAGATGGTTCTGGAATGGGGGTTGGACCTGAAGTCTGAGTGGCAGGCAGCTCATGTGAGGAGCCCTGACCAATTATCTCTTGGTATTGGCAGGGGGCAGGCCTCCATATAAGCTGGGGTCACATATAATCTGGGGTCACATGGTGCCAGGGAGGAGTCTGAAGTGCAGGAAAAGACAGCATGGAGTGTTGAGTTGCTGTTCCGGGCATCCCCACGCGGGGATGCGCCGAGCGCGGAGGAGGGATGGAGGAACCGCTAGGAGGGAGCCTTAGATAAAGATCTTCATCTCTGAAAAGGTATCAAGCTGCTGTGACTGGGGAACACATTACTTGTATGCTGGAGAAGATCAGTACGGAAGAAGTAGCAGTAAAGTGGAGAAGAGTAGATCAGCGTTCTGTGACAGGGACACAGAACTGGCAAGTAGCAAAAGGTAAGTGTGAACGGAACAAGAGAAGAGAAGCTATCAAGAGTAGTGCAAAATGCTGTGGCCGGGGAACGCAGCATTGACAGTAAAGGACTGGCTGGAACAAGTAGTCCGCCTATTAACATGTGTCATGCCAACGGGGGGAGGTACGGTGTATCTCTGGTCTGGTTAGCACATTGGTAATACCTCCCAAAAGACTGTATGGCTGTCTGATTCATTGATCCATCGGGGAGAGGCTGTGTAGGCCTCTGGTTCTTTGATTCGCTGAGGCACAGGGGCGTACCTAGAGCATTTGGCACCTGGGGCGGATCCTATATCTGGCACCCCCCCACCTTAAAATGTAAAAACATCACACCCCCTCACTACAGTACAGACCACCCCCTCACTACAGTACAGACCCCTCACTACAGTACAGACCCCCCCACTACAGTGCAGACCCCTCACTACAGTGCAGACCCCCCCCACTACAGTACAGACCCCGCCTCCCCCTCCTCCTGCATGCACAGTCCTGTGTAGACATAAAGGAGGAGGGGGAGGCGGCTTCACTCTGCTCGGCTGTGAGAGACAGGAGAAGGGGATTGTTGCAAGTCCCGTCCCGAGTGTGCCGACGGGTGTCACTCGGGTGCTGCTCGCACCCCCCCTACCTGGCCCCCCTTCCCCCCTTACCTTGCAAAGCAGTTACCTGCCTGTCGCCGTAACCGCGGTGACGCTGTTTCCTGCAGCTTAAACCCGCCTGATGTCTCTGCTTCAATTGGGGGGGTGCCGGCCTGACACCCCCCCCAGTGTGGCGGCCCGCCATCCCTGCCCCCCACTTAGTACGCCCCTGCTGAGGCAATACCATTATAGTCAGCAAGGTGGAATTATTCAGAGTGATTCTTTCTTGTCACAATGGAAGTACAGAATTAGTGTTTCAGTAGTGCACCAATTTTCAAGCCAAGGCTGTTCAGTATTGTCTTGCAATACACCAAATGCTATGGGCATCTCATATAACCCATTGTTCCACTCAAGTTATATCCTGCAATAAACGTAACAGCGCAAATGACTGTTCATTGTCTTAACTGATAGTGGGGGTCTGGTGGCAGTGTGATTGGCGGATTGCTAAGTAACCAAGTGGTGAGGCCACCGCTACATATATAAGGCTGCTTACATAGCGGCCGTGTGTAGTGTTGTTGGCGTGGACAGAGAGATAGCTTTAGTTAGATTAAGCAGGCAGGTTATTCAGTAAGTGGCAGTGTATTTGATATATATATATATATATATATATATATATATATATATATATACAGTCAGTCTAGTATATATATATATATATATATATATATATATATATATATATATATATATAGGAAGGCCAGCATGGTGGCCTGCAATTATGGGAGGAGCCCGGAGGGTATACATACCAGACCTCTCCACGAGGCCGGTGTCGGTTCCAGCGCGCCGTATTACACGTCACCAGGCCGACAAACAACTCAGTACACGTTCCTGAGTTGTCCTACGCTCCTCGTTTCCAGATTACGGATTCGATTCCCGATCGCACCCCCAGTTCGTTCCGCTTCAGCGTCGCAGGTAGGATTTATGCTTTTTCGTCGCTACGTCGAAACCCCTGTTTTTTCCACTGAGTCATTTCGACTACCATGCTATTGTTTGTTTGTTTTCTACCCCACAATTCACCCCACTTTCACTGGTTGTTACGCACCGCTACCCAGTGCAAGCATCCCCTTACTCACACGTCCACCACAACCCCCCCCCCCCCCCCCCCCCCCCCCCCCCCAAAAAAAAAAAAAACACACACACACACCCACCAGAGCATCTGTCACTGCCCTCCCCACGCACTTCTTGCAGTCACCGCAAGTTCGTGTAAATGGGCCCCCACACCTTGCAAACCTCAGCAAGACAGTCCACTCCTTGCCTTCCACGGCAACCCAGCCAATGTGAGGCACAGCCGCCCCCCCCGCACATCTTGCTTCACCGCAGGTTTGTGTCACGGCTCCCACATCCACCCTCCCACATACCTCTGCAATCGTTGCAGCTCGACCTCCATTGGCCTCGCAGCCACAACTTCCCCAGTAGCAAACTCAGCTACTCACGCCTTTCTCTATCCCTTTTCACCTTTCCCTTAGGTCAGTAATCGCCCCTGGTCTCCTACACAACAGGATCAGACCATCCCGTTCCTTTTCCAGGTAAAAAAAAAAAAAAAAAAATAACCAACCCCCTTTTTTCTTGAGGGCTTGCATCTCTTCACCAGGGGGTCAACTACGGCCCCAAATCAGCTCTTGCAACCCATCTCTCACTAATATATTTTACGTCACCCTACCGTAGGTACCAGGTCCACCAGGTTTGACCCCAACAGAGACTCCATCACTAGGGCAGCAAGCAGGTGCGTAAATTATTGTTGGTTCAGTTTTCCATTCTCTTCACACCTTTCACTACATATCCCCCTCCCACATACTTATTTGGCTCAGTACCCTGGCGTTAGAGACTGTCACATACTTCTATGCATGTCACTCTGTTTTCGAAGCACAAGTCTTCACTACGCAGACAAGGTCACCTAGTCTCATGACTTGCTGGCAGTGCAAGTATTAGCTGACCGAACCCACGTCAAACTACTACAGATCGAAACATCCCTACTTAGCAACCAACCAGCAGCCACTCCCCCCAGTACCGCCCTGGTGGGGCTCTGGTTGAACTAGTCCGTGCCGAGCACAGACGGACACCCGAGCACCGGTTACCTGGTCAGTCACCTCCTGGCTTACCTCGGTTGTCACGCATTCTCTGAGTTCCACAGGCCAAAGAAACAAACTCACCCAGCGCTCACGCGCATCCCCAATTGTTACAATACCGTCGAACGGTATCTTGCTTCGTTCACACATCTCCCCTCCCCATCCAAGCAGAACACCATAGTTTTGATAAAATCTCCAGGCGTTAGTAACTGTCACATACTTCTATGCATGTCACTCTATTTTTCGAAGCACAAGCCTTCACTACGCAGACAAGGTCACCTAGTCTCATGACTTGCTGGCAGTGCAAGTATTAGCTGACCGAACCTACGTCAAATGCTACAGATCGAAACATTTCCTACTTAGCAAGTCAACCAGTAGCCACTCCCCCCAGTACCGCCCTGGGGGGGCTCTGGTTAACCAGTCCGTGCCGAGCACAGACGGACACCCGAGCATCAACCACCCGGCCAGTCACCTCCTGGCTCACCTCGGGTGTCACGCACCCCCCCCCGAGTTTTTTACATATAGGCCCATGGAACATCCCACTCAGCGCACGCGCGCAACCCGTTTGTTCCCAGACCTGTCACACAGGTATCCCACTCTGCCCCCCCTCCCTCCCCCTTTTTTTGCCGCAACCACAAACATATATATATATGCTCTCCTGCCTTTCAAACTCAAAAAAAAAAAAAAAAAAGAAGAGAAACCCGAGACAAACATGCATCCCCCCTCCCTCCCCCCCCTCTTTTATTCTAGCAGACGCCATGTCTCTGGCCAGCAGCGACGATTTCACCCCCGCCCCATCACCACCCGAAGCGGGTCCGGCAGACAACTCCTCTCAAGCCTTCAGAGCTTGGACCATCCCCAGACTCTCAGCTGAGCTGAGGCGCAGGAATATCCCCTACCCCATCACGGCCAGGAAAGCCGAACTGTACAGACTACTGTTCCCCAGCCCATCCCCACCAACCCCACCAGACACTCAGGCATCACTACAGACAATTGCCTCGGCAGTGTCCCAGCTACACACGCTGGTCTCCTCTCTATCTACTACCATCTCTGATGTCCAGGCCAGAGTGGGGACCTTGGAGCTCCAGCAAGGAACCCCCACTCCACCAGCTGCCGCCCCCGCCACCCCCGCATCATGCGTTACAGCTACGCCCCACGGCGGTTTTTCTGTTTTCCCCGCACATCTCATCCCAGCAAACATCAGGAAGGAGATACTAGATGGCCGCGACATCAACCTGGCATCCCTTCTGATCTCGGTACACGATGTGACAGAGAACAAAGCCTACGCTTGGGGCGACGTTTCCGTTATCTTGAAGGCAAAAGACCACAGGCTTACACGAAAGCTCACGGTCACGGAGTTCGTACTTGCTTTCGGCATGTTTCGGGATGTCATCTGTTCCATCAAACCCGACAGGAGGGAAGAACTAGACCTCTACCTTCATGCTGTCACAGATTTAGGGTACAAGTACGGAGGCAGCGCCTTCTACGACTACCATCGCTCCTTTTCAGCAAAGGCAGCAGCCAAGCTCAGTCAGTTTCAGGCAACCACGGACTGGAGCGCCATCGACACCGAACTCTTCTGTCGCCATTTCGCTGGCCTCCGCTCCCCACTTTGCACTAATTGCCAATCCTCCACCCACACCGCCAATTGGTGTTCAGAACCCGATGGTAGACGCCTCCCCAACTTCCCCTCTGCCCCGCACACATCCCAGTATTCAGACGCAACCCCACCACACCCCCAGGAGGACAAACTCGGACGGCCCGTCCGAACTTTAGGAGGGGCGCAGATATGCAATAATTTCAACTTGGGGATCTGCAACTTCTCACGTTGCAGACTCCTTCACGTATGCCTCATTTGCCGCAAAGCCCACCCCAGGATCACCTGCGGGATCAATAAGCTCAGCTCAGCCTGACTAAGCCGTATTGATATCGGATGGCTGCAATCCTACCTCACCTCACACCCATCACCGTCACTAGCAGCCTTTCTGGTACAAGGCTTCACCACAGGCTTTCACACGGGGCTTATCACACTCCCCGACACCACCCACGAGTGCAAAAACCTGCTGTCAGCAGCCACCGACGAGGAAGCCATCAGTACCCTACTACGAAACGAACTTGACCGAGGGTACATGATCGGCCCCTTCTCTCACCCACCGTTTTCCGTTTGGAGAGTTAGCCCTATCGGGCTCGTGAAAGGAAAGTTTTCAAATAAACTCCGTTTAATTTATGATTTGTCCGCGCCTTATTCTTCTCACACACCTAGTTTAAATTCCCTTATACCCTCACAAGAATTTTCTCTCAAATACTCCTCTGTCGACCTTGCTATCCAGGCCATCCTAGACACAGGTGAGGGTGCCTGGCTCTCCAAAGCAGACGTCGCAGACGCCTTCAAGCTGCTACCAATCCAGCCGTGTCTGTGGCGCTGGCACGGAGTCAGGTGGAAAGGTCAGTACTACTTCGCCACGAAACTGACCTTTGGATCCAAAAGCAGCCCATGGCTCTTTGACACGTTCGCACAGTCCCTGTCCTGGATTCTCTCACACCACGCATCCTGTCAGAAAGTGATCCATTACTTGGACGACTTTCTGCTCATCGAAGACCCCAACCGTCCCCCGGTAGACCTCATGAGTCTAAGGGAGGTCTTCTCCAACCTCAATGTCCCCATAGCGGAGAAGAAGATAGAAGGCCCAGCACATCGCATCACCTTCCTAGGCGTCATACTAGACACTCAAGCCATGCAGGCCAGCCTACCACCAGACAAGTTGACTCGCATCAGGGAAGTCATTCATTCCTTCACGGCCACCCAGGGGTGCTCCAGGAGGCAACTTCAGTCCTTACTCGGGACGTTAAACTTCGCAGTAAGAGTCATCCCTCAGGGACGATCCTTTGTCTCCCGCCTCCTAGTTTTCCTCACAGGATGTCAAGACCCAGACCAGATCTTCAGACTTGATCAGGCAGCCATAGCCGACCTTTCCATGTGGGACCACTTCTTGGCCGACTGGAATGGCATTTCCATGTTCATTCCGGCAGCATCTCCCTCTTCTCCCCAGATTGTCACTGACGCCGCTGCCTCCACGGGCTTCGCAGCTATTTTTGGCCCCCACTGGTTTGCCGGTCCATGGCCGCCAGAAATCTTGGCAATCCCCGGTTTCAGCCAGTCCTCCTCCCTATTCGAACTATACCCAATAGTGGCAGCAGCACAAACCTGGGGAAGCAGTTGGGCAGGCCAGACGGTGGTTTTTTCCACCGACAATCAGGCCACAGCTGACATCATAAACAAAGGCCGGTCCAGGTCTTTGACCATTATGGCCTTCCTGCGCAGGCTTGTTCAATTATCCCTGCTACACCAGTTCAAGGTCCTCTGCGTCCACATCCCGGGCAAGTGTAACACCTCAGCTGACGCTCTGTCCCGATTCAATTTCCCGTTGTTCTTTTCCCAGGAACCCGGAGCCGATTCGACCATGTCCGCCATCCCTCACTGGTCTCAACTAACCCTAGTCTGAGTCACCACCTTCACGGCACCACCAGTCTTACAATCTTTTGCCAAACAATAAACCATTACCTCCCTAAAAACAAGTCTTTGCGCCCTTTTCTTAACTACTCTCCTAGCAGAAAGGGCCTCACGGTGCAGCTCACCAGGGCTTACCTTACGGTAGACCAGGGCACACTTCAGGTCTAGTTTGTTGTCTGTCTTGTGGCGTGTTTATGTTTGCTCCTTCACATCGTTAAGGACCGAGGGCTCCGACCATAAATAGGAAGGCCAGCATGGTGGCCTGCAATTATGGGAGGAGCCCGGAGGGTATACATACCAGACCTCTCCACGAGGCCGGTGTCGGTTCCAGCGCGCCGTACCCGCCCACCCATTCCCCTTCTCAGAACACTCCAACACGTTTCTCTACAGAAACAGCCATTACTTCTCAGGTAAGCGCCCTTTTCTTAACTACTCTCCTAGCAGAAAGGGCCTCACGGTGCAGCTCACCAGGGCTTACCTTACGGTAGACCAGGGCACACTTCAGGTCTAGTTTGTTGTCTGTCTTGTGGCGTGTTTATGTTTGCTCCTTCACATCGTTAAGGACCGAGGGCTCCGACCATAAATATATATATATATATACAGTCAGTCTAGTATATATATATATATATATATATATATATATATATATATATATACTCTGAATTTAACATACACTATATATTCAGTGTTTACTCTATATTCAGTCAGGGCAGGCAGTGTATTAATATATATATATATATATATAGTCTAGTGTAAATATATATATATATATATATATATATATATATATATACACACACACAGTATCTCACAAAAGTGATTACACCCCTCACATTTTTGTAAATATTTTATTCTATCTTTTCATGTGACAACAATGAAGAACTAACATTTTGCTACAATGTAAAGTAGTGAGTGTACAGCTTGTATAACAGTGTCAATTTGCTGTCCCCTCAAAATAACTCAACACACAGCCATTAATGTCTAAACTGCTGGCAACAAAAGTGAGTACACCCCTAAGTGAAAATTTCCAAATTGAGCCAAATTAGCCACTTTCCCTCCCCGGTGTCATGTGACTCGTTAGTGTTACAAGGTCTCAGGTGTGAATGGGGAACAGGTGTGTTAAATTTGGTGTTATCGCTCTCACTCTCTCATAGTGGTCACTGGAAGTTCAACATGGCACCTCATGGCAAAGAACTCTCTGAGGATCTGAAAAAAAGAATTGTTGCTTTACATAAAGATGGCCTAGGCTATAAGAAGGTTGTCAAGACCCTGAAACTGAGCTGCGGTGGCCAAGACCGTACAGCGGTTTAACAGGAAAGGTTCCACTCAGAACAGTAAAAGTTGCGCTAAACTAATAAATAAAATACTAGTAATAATAAGGTAGTGAAAATATTACATCAATGTGCTACTCGTGAATTGAAAACACAAATGACATGGCTATAAAGAAAGAAATATGGACAATAATCTATAATAATAATGTGATAATGGTGAAAAAATCACTTGAATCGCAAAATATCAGTGTCGGTGAAGAACGAATTTGCCGTGATGAAAAGGCCCTGGCTGGGCAATAGCCACATGCACATAATTCTTGGAAGCTGGTAAGCAAGCATTGCAGATGGTGGTGGGATTGCCCAACACTTCAGTCACTTTTCCTGTGTTGTCACCAATACCATTTGGACTGTTACTTTGTTGCGCACACACAGTTTTTGAAATTGTATATTTGGTTCACAGGATTTCCCTCAGGATTTAATTTTTTCCCTGGACTGCTCAAGACACTATCTATATAATTTAAAGACACTGATATTTTGCGATTCAAGTCATTTTTTCACCATTATCACCTGATTATTGTCCATATTTCTTTCTTTATAGCCATGTCATTTGTGTTTTTAATTCACGAGTAGCACGTTGATGTAATATTTTTTACTACATTATTATTACTAGTATTTTATTTATTAGTTTAGCGCAACTTTTTCTGTTTCCCATATTTTTGTGTTATATCGCACTTGGTGTCGCTGTTATTATTTTTCTTTCTATTTTTAGATTTTATTTTTTGCAACATTGTCCAGCTCAGTTTTATTTGAAATAATCCACTCAGAACAGGCCTCGCCATGGTTGACCAAAGAAGTTGAGTGCACGTGCTCAGCGTCATATCCAGAGGTTGTCTTTGGGAAATAGACGTATGAGTGCTGCCAGCATTGCTGCAGAGGTTGAAGGGTTTAGTGGTCAGCCTGTCAGTGCTCTGACCATACGCCGCACACTGCATCAAATTGGTCTGCATGGCTGTCATCCCAGAAGGAAGCCTCTTCTAAAGATGATGCACAAGAAAGCCCACAAACAGTTTGCTGAAGACAAGCAGACTAAGGACATGGATTACTGGAACCATGTCCTGTGTTCTGATGAGACCAAGATAAAATTATTTGGTTCAGATGGTGTCAAGCGTGTGTGGCGGCAACCAGGTGAGGAGTACAAAGACAAGTGCGACTTGCCTACAGTCAAGCATGGTTTTGGGTGTGTAATGGTCTGGGGCTGCATGAGTGCTGCCGGCACTGGGGAGCTACAGTTCATTGAGGGAACCATGAATGCCAACATGTACTGTGACATACTGAAGCAGAGCATGATCCCCTCCCTTTAGAGACTGGGCCGCAGGGCAGTATTCTAACATGATAACGACCCCAAACACACCTCCAAGATGACCACTGCCTTGCTAAAGAAGCTGAGGGTAAAGGTGGTGGACTGGTCAAGCATGTTTCCAGACCTAAACCGTATTGAGCATCTGTGGGACATCCTCAAACGGAAGTTGAAGGAGTGCAAGGTCTCTCATATCCTTCAGCTCCGTGATATCATAATGGAGGAGTGGAAGAGGACTCCATTGGCAAGCTGTGAAGCTCTGGTGAACGCCATATCCAAGAGGGTTAAGGCAGTGCTGGAAAATAATGGTGGCCACACAAAATATTAACACTTTGGGCCCAATTTGGACATTTTCACTTAGGGGTGTACTCACTTTTCTTGCCAGCCGTTTAGACATTAATGGCTGTGTGTTGAATTATTTTGAGGGGACAGCAAATTTACACTGTTATACAAGCTGTACACTCACTACTTTACATTGTAGCAGTGTAATTTCTTCAGTGTTGTCACGTGACACGTGTGACAGTGTTGTCACATGTCACAGGGGTTTACTCACCTTTGTGAGATACTGTATATGTACTCTGCATCCAGTGTAGCCTATATCTACAGTGCATTCTGTGGTGTACCGTTTTTTAATACACTTCAGGCGGTGTATTAAAATATATTTATGGTTGAAGCCCTATGGCCGTTACGTATCCGAACAAGACAAACTTACCATAAGATCTACAACATGAAATGGACCTGAAGTGTACCCTGGTCTAATGGACGGTATACCAAAATAAGGTGGCAAAAACACTCAGGTAGGGGAAAAGATCTTTATTCATTTTTCAGATTTATTCATTGAGCGAGTTGGGTGAATGCCCGTGACATTTCCACCTGAGGATTAGGGATATACCGGGCGAAGCAGGCCGACTTCCATCTGCCAAGTCTTTTAATAATGTGATCTGGGACCCCATGCCGAGACGCGGTTGAGGCTGCCCTGATACGGAAAGAGTGACCGGCGGAGTACTCACTGGGGCTGAGGTGTAAGTTATGAAGTAGAATCCTCACATGTTTCATGAACTGGCGGGCACTCAAAGGATTGAGCGGAAAGAGTAGAAGGGGACTAGAGTCCGGCTGTTCAGGCAGGAGTGAGAGCAGACGATTAAGCATGGTCACTGGACACCAGGCATTGCTAGTCCTATAGAGATGGATGTCTACCCCGGAGCCTGCCTGCCTGCTGGGTCTTGGATACCGTGAGGTGAAGAACGAAATGATCTTGATGGCGAACCAAGTGACGTCTGCGTAGGATTTGACCGGCTGAGTTGTTATAGGTGAACTCGCAAGGCCGCAAGAACCCGTAGTAGGCCAGGTAGATGGCTGCCTACCAAATAGGGAACCGGCAAGCATAGTGGACATATCTCTAAAGATGGTACTTGTAATAGGAAAGGTTTGGCTTTTACTACCGGGTGCCGCTAATGGATGCCGCACAGGACGGCATGGATCACATGGGAAGCAAACACGGATGGTTTTGTGGGATCTTGAGGCGCCAGAAAGTGCTGTATGCTGGTGGGGTGTGAGGTGTGAGGTGAGATAGAATCCCAACCACAGGACATCTATACGGCTTATTCATGCGTTCTTTTGTTTAACCTCACACAGATTTCTCGGATGCGCCCTGTGGCATATGACACAGACATGAAGCAGGCGGCATTGGCTAAAATTACATGAGCCGTAGTTATAATTGTTGCAGATGGCTGATCCTACAACGGTCAGAACAGAGCATCCGAACCTATCTACCTGGGGCTTCTGTACCGGGGCTGACGGGCCTTGAACAATGGCGCACCAGGTGGCGGTGTGGGTGGAGGATTGGCAGATTGCGCATAATGGTGAGCGCAAGCTGGCAAAATTACAGCAGAACAACTCCGTGTCCATGAGGCTCCAGTCCGTGGCTGTCAGAAATTGCGCCAGCCTGGCAGCTGCCTTTGCGGAGAATGAAGGATGGTAGTCGTAGAACGAAAACTCATCCCTGAGCATCCCGAAGGCTAGCGCAAACTCTGGGACAAACAACTTCCGGTTGAGCCTAGGGTCTTTGGCCTTGAGGACCACTGAGACATCTCCCCAGGTATAGGCTTTGTTTTCTGCCAGGTCGTGGACAGAAATGAGTAGGGAGGCAAGGTTGATGTCCTTGCCGTCCAGGATGTCCTTCCTTATTAAAGATGAGCCGAACACCCCCGGGTTCGGTTCGCACCAGAACCTGCGAACGGACCGAAAGTTTGCACAAACAGTAGAACCCTATTAGTTACAATGGACGCGAACGTTTGAAATCTAAAGTGCTAATTATAATGGCCAATATGCATGTTATTGTCCTAAAAAAGGTTTGGGGACCCGGGTCCTGCCCCAGGGGACATGTATCAATGCAAAAAGAAGTTTTAAAAACTGAAATTTTTTCTGGAGCAGTCATTTTAATGATGCATAAAGTGAAAAAGAAATAGGGAAATATTCCTTTAAATATGGTACCTGGGTGGTGTCTAAAGTATGCCTGTGAAGTGGCATGTGTTTCCCGTGTTTAGAACTGTCCCTGCACAAAATTACATCTGTAAAAGAAAAAAATAAGCCATTTAAAACTGCTTGCGGCTTTAATGTCATGTCTTGCCCTGGCAATATGGATGAAAATCTTTGAGAAAAATGGCATGGTTACACCATCACCCCCCCCCCCCTACCCCAGCCCATTACCAGCCCCTTTGGGTCTTGTATGGATGTTAAGGGGAACCCCGCACCCAAAATAAAACCCTATACCTACAACCCTATATACTCTGAACAGCAGTATACAGGCGGTGCAAACAAGACAGGGACTGTAGGTTTGTTCTTAAGTAGAATCTGTTTGTAATTTTGAACAGGTACATTTTTAAGTGTAGCTCCAGCCAAAAAATCTATTTGTAAGCTTTTTGGAGAACATAGGGAAGGGTTATCACCCCTGTAACATTTGTTTTGCTGTCTGTGCACCTGTTCAGAACATTTCACCTCACTTTCCTTTGACAAATGTTTTTGGAAAAGTGGGGTTTTTATTGAAACAAGGATTGGTGATAAAGCATCAGTAGAGAGGAGATACCTTTTTCCCAAATTAAATCTAACAGGATAGAATTTCCCTTCCTAGGGGTAGATTTCCTCTCACTTCCTGTTTTCTCCTTCCGTTTGCAAGTAGGAGTCGTTTGTAAGTTGGATATTTGAAAGTAGGGGCCTGCCGTATATACTCTGCAGAAATTTGTCCCATTAGATGTTGGTGTTGCCACAACACTGTAAGCCCTCACAGCTACTCTCGGTGGGTGCTGGAACGCTGGAACACTATTATATCAGGAATTGTAATTACATGCCATTGTTGTTGTTGAACAGTGGTAGGAAAAATTGGGCCTTTGGTGGTGATGCTGGTGCTACAACACTGTATGCCCTCACAGTTACTCTTGGTGGGCGCAGAAATGGGCCCTGCTGTGAATTTTTAGATCAAGAATTATAATTGCATGCCCCTGTTGAACAGGGGCAGAAAAATTGGGCCTTTGGTGGTGGTGGTGGTGCTGGACGGTGTTGATACAACAATGCAAGCCCTCACAGTTACTCTTGGTGGGTGCAGGAATGGGCCCTGCTGTGAATTGTTAGATCAAGAATTGTAATTGCATGCACCTGTTGAACAGGGGCAGAAAAATTGGGCCTTAGGCACTGGTGCTGGTGCCACAACACTGCAACCCCTCAGATACTGTACTTGGAGCACAGTAATGAGACCTGTTGCAAAGCATTGCATAAAAAATTGTAATTACACGCCCCTGCTTGAGACATATGCTGCAAATAGCAGCGGTGCGATCTGATGCACTCATCTCAAAAAAGGCCCTGGGCAAATACAGGAGCAGGTTGTATACTGTGCTGTGCTGGACTCACACAACACACACACACTAACTCCTGCAGATGGCTGAATTAGATGACACCAGGGCAGATACAGGTGCAGGTTGTATACTGTGCTGTGCTGGACTCACACAACACACACACACTAACTCCTGCAGATGGCTGGATTAGATGACACCAGGGCAGATACAGGTGCAGGTTGTATACTGTGCTGTGCTGGACTCACACAACACAAACACACTAACTCCTGCAGATGGCTGGATTAGATGACACCAGGGCAGATACAGGTGCAGGTTGTATACTGTGCTGTGCTGGACTCACACAACACACACTTACTCCTGCAGATGGCTGGAATAGCTGACACTAGGGCAGATACAGGTGCAGGTTGTATACTGTGCTTTGCTGGACTTACACAACACACACACACTAACTCCTGCAGATGGCTGGATTAGATGACACCAGGGCAGATACAGGTTCAGGTTGTATACTGTGCTGGACTCACACAACACACACACACTAACTCCTGCAGATGGCTGGATTAGATGACACCAGGGCAGATACAGGTTCAGGTTGTATACTTTGCTGTGCTGGACTCACACACTTACTCCTGCAGATGGCTGGATTAGATGACACCAGGGCAGATACAGGTGCAGGTTGTATACTGTGCTGTGCTGGACTCACACAACACACACACTAACTCCTGCAGATTGCTGGATTAGATGACACCAGGGCAGATACAGGTGCAGGTTGTATACTGTGCTGTGCTGGACTCACACAACACACACACTAACTCCTGCAGATGGCTGGATTAATGGAGAACTGCACTAAATGGTAAAAATTTTGTTCCATGAACAGATTTGGGACTTTTAGGGCGCAATAATACCAAAAATATTAAATATGAAAAATAGTTTATTGAAAATCACAACATAACTTAATATTGCACTTTTGACATCATATGTCTATGAAAACATTTAAAAACAATACATCACTGAACAGAGATGAAGTTTTCATTTATTGCTCTTTTTCTCAACATGTTTCACCCAAATTTGGGCTTCCTCAGGAGAGTTAGGTAATGTCATATAATATTTACTGAAATAGAGAAATACAGTCAGACATTGAACACACAAAATTTACACTGCCTAGGTAGAATAGTATAGAAATGAACATCACGTAAAAGGGGAGTGGGTGGAGCTTGTGGGCTCATATGCTAACCTGGGTGTTCCGGGAGAGAATTTCGCAGTCCACATAAATGCTGAATGCATGGGGTTGTAATGAGTGCATCATAGAGAGGGAAATAATATCCAAAACTATATCAGTTTTGCAATCCATCTATGGGGTATATTAGTAAAGATGCTTAGATTATTATGGTGTTGAAGAGAGTAAAAATAGATATATATTATCCCAAAATGGGGGACCCACCTGAAAAGTATTTGCTTGATATGCTATTTTGAAGGTAATAGGAGCATATAGACGAAATGCTCATGACTGCCAAGGAGGAAGTCCAAGTTTGAACCTATGAAATATTTTAAAGGGGAATTCTTTAGTCCATCAGGGAAATATCATACAGATATAATTGCCATCAACAAACCAAGAACAGATCACCATGCCCTAAACATATATTTACCTATGTTGAGGGTTTGCATCCACTCAGGGTGCCAGCCTGGATAAAAGACTATCCGGAAGATAGGGAGGTCAGAGTGAGGTACTTAAACCCCTTAAATAGAATAAAAGAGGCATTTTAGTGATCAATTCCAGGTAGAAGTAGGTGGCAAATAGTCTGCTAAGATCTCTTACCTTTACCAAGCATCGTTTTGGGAGTGAACCTCCGCTGAGCTGCACAATTGGTCAGCCCAAACAAATCCCCTTAAATAACCCTCTCCACCGCCGCTTTGGCGCGAAATTTTGGCGCCAAATGGTCAGGTGAGGACAGATAGTGTCACAGCAGGTGCGCCAGGCGCACAGGAAGTAACAGCCGTGAAACCGGAAGTACTTCCCTCAACAGGAAGCCAGATGAACTGACCTCAGTGCTGAAAGCAAATAGGAATCACAGGATGTAAAGCCACATCTGATGAACTGTCAGCAAAGGGAGTTGTAGGGAAATGGACTGACAAGAAAGTCAATACAAAACAGCAGAAGGATATAGATGATTTATATCCCTAAGCTGGATGTGAGCAGTATTTAAGAATTGATTTGGGTCACAAAACAAATCCATATCAGCTACCCCTATTCCCTTGGAACATAGTTGGAATTATGTAACCAAGAAAACGGCTGCAGTTTGCGCATGCGTTTAACCCCAAAGTGACTAAAGCGGCACCAGTTGGGAGTCGAATAGACTTGTAGGGTCTAGGGACTCCCAGCGACACCTCTAGTGTCCATATGAGGCAATCAAGCCCCATTTCAAAACATTTTAGCCTCACATGTATATAAGGCTGCAAAAATTGCTCCTTAAAGGGACCATGACAAAACATGGCCAATATTGTGAAATAATACAGTGAAGCGGTGGATCTTGCCATAAACCCTCAACCTCAACACCAAAGGTCAGCAAACACAGCACAGACCCAATACGTGATGAACATCTGAAAAATCATTTTATTAATACTCAAAAAGTATAAAATTAATACACATAATAATTTAAATTTTGAATGAGAAGAAAAAATCTCATACGAAAAATTGACAATGGCAACCTAGCCCTATAGAAAGGGTTTGAAGCTCAGAGATTCATTCAGGCCAGGATGGACAGTGGCTCTAAGGTTATGAATCCATTTTGATTCTCTTTGTAATAGAGTTTTATCAATGTCACCTCCGCGATCAAAGTCTGGTACAAATTCTAGCGCAAAAAACTTCATTTGTGAAACATCGAATGAATGGTAGAGTCCCATATGTCGGCTAATGGGAGTCTCCATCTTTTTCTTTTTAATAAGGGATACGTGATCTCTGATTCTTTGAAAGAAGGGTCGTTTGGTTTTCCCTACATAAAAAGCCTGACACGTGCATGTCATGAGGTAGACAACCCCAATAGTCTTGCATGTTGCATAGAAATTTGGCTTAAGCCCCATACACACGGTCGGATTATCCGCGGACCAGGTCGGTCGGATCCTGTCCGTCGTACTTTGTCCGATGTTGGTGTTGCGTACACACGGTCGGACTACGTTGTCGTAATATCCGGTCTGCAAGAACGTGGTGACGTAAGTCGTCCTCCACGAGATTAGAAAAGGGAAGTTCAGCACCACGTCAGGCACCCGTTGGGCTCCTTCTGCTGATCCCGTGTTTATCGCGAGTTAGTCGAAGTTTGGTGACTTAAGATTCGCGCTTCTCAGTTTTCTGACTCAGATCGTTACTGCTCTTCAGTTTGTGCTTGTCGTGCGTATCTGTTTATTAGTGCGTGTAGTCAGTTCGCATTTGTTGGTCATTGCGGCCTATATCTTGATATAGGACGCTTTGATTTGCACTGCTTATTGTCTGCTCGTTTCTGGTATTCATTTCGTTCTTTCAGGCCTTGCTGTTTATCGGTGCTTTCTGTTTGTCCGTTCTGACCAGCCGACCTTTTGTGACCTTGTGAGCGATGTTTCCCGTGCGTACTCGTCGCCGAGTTCGTGCTGTACGTGGAATTGGTGTCGGGCTTTTAGCTTTGAGCCAAGACCCGTCCATGAACAGAGTGACGAGGAGTATGTGGACCAAGAATTGGTTGCTTCAGCGTGACCAATTCTCGCACATGCCTTTGCTTCGTGAGATCCGGGAGAATAATCCTGATGATTTCAGGAACTTTCTTCGGATGACGGACCCCGATTTTCACCGTCTTTTGGCTTTGCTGACCCCCTTTATCAGCCGGCAGGATACCTGCATGAGACAAGCCATTACTCCGGAGCAGAGGCTTGTTGCCACGTTGAGGTACTTGGCGACAGGGAGAAGTCTTCAGGATTTGAAGTTCTCTTCAGGTATCTCTCCCCAGGCCCTGGGAATCATTATTCCAGAGACCTGTTCTGCCATCATTGAGGTCCTGCAGGAGGACTATATTAAGGTAACATTTATACTTTACTATTCCCTTCTATGTATGCTCTGTTTGCTAATGTCTTCTATTTTTGACCTCCTTCCCTAATTACCATGATTGCAATATGTTCTAATATGCTGTGCCCCTTTTCACCTTCCTGCATTTTTCCCTTCACTTACCTCACCACCATGCTCTTCTGCCCCAATAGACACCTATGGCCTAGTCACTTAAGCAATGTCTTTTGTCTGCTGCATAGTATTGTTTGCCCCCAAACACCCCCTAAAATATGCACTAATGTTTGCTGTGTGGTTTACTTCATGTAGAGCCCCTTTTATTTATTTTTTTGGTGGGGGGGGGGGGGGGGGCAAACTCATTAGGAACCCCCTCCCCCAACTGCTCTGTCAGGTGGTACCAATCCTCTATCTGCTGGCTTTCCCAAGGTCAATACACACTATATACCTACCTCTTTATAGTGGGCATCTTTAGGGATGAATTCAGCAAAGCATGTAGTGCAAGGGGCTGGCTCCATACTTTCCATTTCCTAGTTTTTTGTGTTCTTTCACTCCTATTAGCTTGCTTGGTAATTTCAGAATGTCACAATGTGCTTTCCTTTTTTTTTGGGGGGGGGGGGGTTTGAAATGTTAGTTTAGCTTTCCTGGGGGCTGCCAATAGTGTTAAGTACAGAGGGTCTGGCCAAACTAGCACACATTATTGAGCCATTTGCCAATCAATGAAGTGCAGAGGGTTACCTGTCCAACACCCCCCCCCCCAAAACCCTAGTTATTGCCAATGGCCCATCAGAAGTGGGGGGATTGATGGGGGGTGAGTAATCTGTGAAGGGGAGCCTCTACTTTTCTGTGCAAATACTTTCCAGCCTCCAATTTTATACAATGCTCTTGTTCCAAGATGTTGATTGTCTAATCTGCTTGCAATGTTTATGTGCAAAGTGACTAATTATTTTTTCTTGTTTCACTCCACAGTTCCCTTCCACGCCACAGGAATGGCAGACTGTGGCCTCCCACTTTGCCAGCCGTTGGGACTTTCCTAACTGCGGAGGGGCAATTGATGGGAAACACGTCCGCATCGTCCCACCGCCCAACTCGGGGTCCTACTATTATAATTATAAAGGGTTTAATAGTGTAGTGATGTTGGCGGTGGTGTCGGCGACATATGAATTTATGTATGTGGACGTGGGGATGAACGGCCGGATCTCGGATGGTGGTGCCATTGCGCACACGGAGTTCTACTCGCGTCTCCAAAGTGGCAGTCTGTGCTTGCCACCTCCAGAGGAGAATGCAGAAGGACTCCCCTTCGTCTTTGTCGCAGATGAAGCGTTTGCGTTGACTCCCCATCTGATGAGGCCGTTCCCGATGAGGACCCTCACCCCAGACCAGAGGGTCTTCAACTACAGGCTGTCCAGAGCCCGAAGAGTTGTGGAGAACACTTTTGGCATCCTGGCCAGCCGCTTCCGCCTGTTCTTGACGGCAATTAACTTGGCGGAATACAAACTGAACCACATAGTTCTTGCCTGTTGCATATTGCACAACTTCCTCAAAAGACATAACAGGAAATATGTGGTGCCCGTTGGCCCAGATGTGGAGGGCCCTCCAAATGCTGACCTCACAGCCCTTCAAGTGGGACGTCCAGGCTTGCCCCCTCTAAATGCCTGCGCGGTCCGCGAGCAATATATGGACTACTTTGTGGGTAGGGGGGCCATTGCTCTGCCTGACGATGTGTGAGAGGCATTTTGTAATAAATCTTATTTTTCAACCAACCTATGATTTCTTGTCATTTCCGTATTCTTTTTAGCTTATTTTACCTTGAAATTTTTTCCCTTTGCCTTCGACAGTGGGAATGCACTTTCTGGGCAAAAGGAAGTAACAGTCTCTTCTTCCCAAAAAGATTATTCTCATGTTGTGTGTTTGCTACCTAATCTTTGGTCTAGAGAAGGTTTGTACTGCATAACTGACACCCAAAATACTCCTTTTCATCACCAGGTCAGACATGTGTGTATTCTCAAAAATGCTGTGCTCCGTGTTTTCGTACAAAGCACTGTGGGTGTCATTTACATAAGTCAAATCCACTATGCTCTACAAGTGCAGTGCAAAAGTGCCCTGGAAAATAAACTTGCAGTGCAAACTGGACTTGCCTTTAGTAAATAACACCCATTGCCCCCCATATCCTTTACATTTGACATACATAATGCATTGTGTTTTTTAAATAAGGAAGCCACACATTTCGAAAAGTAAAAAAGTTTACTTGGAAAACATTCACAAGTGCGTTTACAATCTTCTTGCCCAAACTGACAACATCTTGGTTATTTACAACATTGTTTAAAAACATTCCGCAATTGGTAAAACCAGGCATGGAGCAAAACAGAACCTAGGAACTAGGAAAGTTCAACTTTCTAAAGTGAAGACAAGATCAGACATGACTATATGTTCAAAGTGTGTTTGATCTTGACTTCATCACATGGGGGGTCACCCCTGGAAAGTGGAAATTTAGAACATGCACACAATTTGGGTCTGAAAATGGTCATTTGATGGTAAAACACATGCCTAGAAGCTTCAAAAGTGCCATTTTCCATCATGGGGATGAATGGACGTATTTTGGGGGTGCAAACCCTTCACCACAACCACTTTCGTAGTTCGTAAAGTGGTTGCACCCCCAAAAAAACGTTGTCATTCATCCACCATGATGGGAGCTAGCACATGTGGACACAATGTGTGCATGTTCCAAATTTCACACAGTTCTTAAGTTGCAAATGTGTTCAGAAGCAGGCACAAATGTGTGTTAATTACTTGGTGCGTTTTCATATTTTATCTAAAACATCAATGATGTTCTTCAATTTTTGTTGAACATCATTGATGTTTTGCTTTAGGTAATCTAGATCTCTATTGCAGACCATTATCTCCCCGATGAGTACATGGGCACTCTCTGTGGTAAAGTGCGATTTTTCTTCCACAACATCCACGTCACCTAAAAACCACAAACAAACCAAAATCGGGTGTTGGAAATGAGGCAGCCATACATTGATTAGCTTACCAGTAGCTGTGTTCTCCCACACTCACCTGTTGTGGTGACAAGTTCTCCAAGTTCGATGATCTCTCCTTCCTCCTCCTCCTCCTCTGCTTCTGCTCTTTCCCCTTTTTTGGGAGGTGTTGGTTTTGGGGTTTCCTCAGATGGCCCAAGTTTTCGCTCCCCTATGAGAATGTACAAAAGGAAGATTTAGCAACACTATCTATTGAGGGCAGAAATAGGAAATGACAAACATTGCTTGAAAGTGAGGAACACTATTTTTGTTTGGTTAGTTACAAATGCCAACAACATGAATGTAGTCACTTTGTAAAGGTGCTAAACTTACTAGCTTTTTGGTAGAAGTTTGTCTGATGGAGACCCCCCTCTAGTATCCACTGGAGCACATGTGTGGAAAAGCATAATAAAAAGGGGGTTTGGGTGTCCCAGCACTAGTGCTCTAGAGTCCAGATGGGTAAACAGCTACTGAGTGACCTCTCCTTTACATTGAATAAATTTGCGTTACGTTCTTGATGACATCTCTAGTGAGAAGAAACTTCCTTTCAATCAAAACTTCCCCAAACCTCGTATTATAAGTGGCCGAACGATCGAGGTTGCGTACGATCGAATGGACACACACACACGACCATGACAGTGGCAGAAAGATCGAGGCTGAGTACGATCGAATGCACAGACGAACATGAAAGTGGCCATTTTGGAATGTACAACTTTGTAAAAATCAAACCACATGGAGCAGTATGCAAGCAAGAAATCAAACACAAAACACAACTACTTACTTTTTTGAAGAATTCGCTTGATCTTTCTGTACTGATCGGCCTCCCTCAGTTTCAGGTCTGACCAGCGTTTCCTCAGTTGCTCCTTGGATCGTTGTACCCCAAAATTATTGTACAGCCTTCTCACAACTTTAGACATGATCTTGGCCTTGCGGACATTGGGGTTGAGGTAAGGCCCATACTTCCCATCATAGTCGCTCCTCTTTAATATGTCCACCATCTCCAACATTTCTCCAAATGACATATTGGAGGCCTTGAATTTCAGGCTCCGGGATCGGGATGTTTCTGCCTCCGGACTTTCCTCGTCCTCCTCCTCGTTGGTGGGATATTTGTGGCGCACCTGCTGTGTCCCCACCATGTGCTCTCCCCACTGCGCCGTAAAGAGAAGGGGTGGGGTATAGACGAGAAAGATCGTCAGGGGCGGGCGGAGTTTGACGCATGCGCACTGGATATAAAACGTCACACGCCTGTGTCGTAGCCACGATCTGGGAGACGAGGGGAGAGAAAGCTCACGCACGAGACGATCGCTAGAAACGAAGGTACAATTTGACGTTGGTACATAACTAGCCTAGACTGATTCGAACTTGAGGCTTCTTTATGGAGAAGATTAGGAGAGTTTAGCCTGACATAATTTATAGTGTTTTGTGTGGTGTTGTGTCTTGCAGAGATTATGAAGGGATTCAACGACGTGAGTTTTCTCACCCTCTTCATTGAGAAATACAGGGAATTTCCCATTTTATGGCAGGCTAAACACCCCCATTACAGCATCAAACCAAAGAGGTACGCAGCCCTGCTGGAACTTTTGGAATTTGTCAAGCCAAGGTTCCCCGCGACAACTGTTGATGATATAAGAAAGAAAATTGGCAGCCTGAGGAGTGCGTATATCAGGGAGCGCAAGACGGTCCGGAAGTCGGAAGAAACTGCAACTGCAGCAGATGAGGTCTATGCCCCCAAGCTCTGGTACTATGAGAGTCTCCATTTTCTCAAAGACCAGGCTGATGTCACGGAGCCACTCTCGACTCCTCCTTCCACGCTTCCTTGCGCGCAGGCCACCCCTGATGAGGCTTCCGAGGAGCAACCTGGGCCTTCCAGTCTGGAAGAGGTGGAGGAGCCCAGCTTGTTCCAGGTATAGTAGTTTTGTTACCATTTATGTGAATAATGAATGATGTTCACTTAATTCAGGATCCCCAATTGGTTACTTCCTAACGTGTTTGACATATCAACAGACAGTAGTGTTGGAGACATTTGGGGCCAGAATCAAAACTGCAGGGCTGAGAATTGTATGGTTTTCTATTTGTAAACATTTTGCACCAGTCACTAGATGAGAATTGTGTGTGTTTGATGAACAAATAACTGAAACTATGTCCCTTTTTCATACACAGGAAGACCTCAGCCAGGAGGTGGCTGTGGTAGGTGGCAGTCAGGAGGAGGCAGGGGTTAGTGGCAGCCAAGAGGTGGGTAGTGGCAGCCAAGAGGGGGCTAGGCCTCGGAGCCTGACTGACTCACAAATCCCTCCCCTCCGCCTTCCGTACAGAAGGGCGAGAAGGGGGGGTTATGCGGCAGAGTCAGCGCTCCGGATGATCAGAGAGGCTTCAGCCTCCCTACATGCCACACCCACCGACGAGGAGACCTTTGGCTCCGTGGTTGTCACTAAAATGAAGGGTATGGAGGTGAGGCAACGCAACATGTGTGAGGGGCTCATCCTCCATGTCCTAAATAAGGGGATGGCTGGGGAGATGACTCCCCTCACACATGTTTGCCATAGTTACCATGCTCCTCCTCCTCCTCCTCCTCCTTCTGCCACCCCACCAGCACGACAGCCACAGCGTGCAAGGAAGCGTGGAAGGAAGACCTGAGAGTGACGACCTGGATTCAGTCTGGTCTGAGAGAAGATGGAGCCTCTTGTAGTACCAGAGCCTGGGGACCGAGATGGCATCTGCTGCAGTTCCGGATGCTTTGGACTTCAGGACCAGATTGCACTCCCCTTAATATACGTACTCCTCAGGCCCCCAATTTTCTACGCTTGAAAAATTATGGTTGCCGTGGGGGTCCAAGGCTTTGCAAATTCCCCAAGTTTCACCATGGCTGCGTTCCTCTTTGGTTTGTTGCTGAGACCTAAATAAATGTTTTTGGGATTTGAAATAATCATTGACTATTGTGTTTTACTTTTCTACAATGACAGTTTTTCTTTGAGTAGGCAGGTACATTTCACTAATCCTAAAGTAGAATTAACAAGGGGCACCAACAACCAACAAACTCCTAGTAAATTTAAGCAAGAAATACAAATGTTAATAATGTGGTTTTGCTAAGTTGAGACACACAACCCCCCTCCAAAACAAAAAAAAAAAAAAATCTCCTTCAAATATGTATTCACAAAAAAAAAAATAAAAAAAGACAAATCATGCTAAAAATATAACAAAGATTCTTTTACGATCTGAGTACAAATAAACATGTAGTGTATAAATGCTGAAAAGTAATAAAGAACTAAGTTTGTGAGAAGTGCGGGTGAATAGGAGCAGCTAAAACATGTCATTCTTGTTGCATTGTAAAGAAAAAGAGAATGCGCTGCATTAAAGACATTTTAACATTGCAGCGTGACGAATGTGCTGTGTCGATTAGGAAAGGTAGTTTTACCTGACCGAGCGCTTCCGTCACAGAATTTCTTCTGAGCATGCGTAGCACTTTGTCCGTCGGACAACCGTACACACGATCGGATTTGGTGTGATCGGACCGTGTTGTCGGCAAATCTATCCAGCAGGAGATAGGACTTTGTCCGTCGGACAATCCGACGTACACTGTCCGATGGTGCATACACACGGTCTGATTTTTCAACAACATTGTCTGATCGGACAGAATCCATGCAAAAATCCGACCGTGTGTATGGGGCTTTAAAGGTTTGACCAGAGGGCAGCATTATTTCAGTGGAATTAATCAATAAATCACAGAATTCACATTTTCCACAGGGAGAAGTACCTTTTCGATGTGTCTTAGTTCTTAAAGTAAGATGACTATGAACTAGTCGATCTTTTAAAGAAGTGGATTTGCGGTAGGTAATTTGTGGGTGAACGCCCACATATTTTGAAAGCACATCGTCTGTCGAAAGAAGATGCCAGTATTTCTCAAAAATGTGGCGTACTTTTTTGTGTTCACCAACAAAAGTGGTGATTAGGCGGACTTTGGATTCAGATTTACGTGGTTTCACTTGGTGGATTAATTGATGTCTATCCCTCTGTTTTGCTCTATTGTACGAACGCTTAAGGCAATTTTTACTATAGCCTCGTTCCAGAAGACGGGCCTGTAGGGCTTTGGCTTCCAATTCAAAATCAGCTTCCTTGCTGCAGTTCCTTTTCAATCTTAGGTACTGACTAAATGGTATGCTCTGGACGAGGGACTCGGGATGGGAACTATCAGCATGAAGAATAGTATTGCCTGCAGAAGGCTTTCTGTATAGAGAAGAGCCAATGGTTTTGTCCTCATTAACGTAAATCTTAATATCAAGAAAGTTCACAGTGACCTGATCACAGGTCATCGTAAATTTTAGATTGTAGGAATTGATTTCAAGGCATAGTAAGAATTGCTATAGTTCATCTCGAGTTCCGGTCCAGACAATAAAGATATCGTCGATAAATCTCTTCCAAATTTAAATATTTTCAAAGAAACGATTGAATTGAACAGCCGAGAATATCTCCCGCTCCCACCCCCCCCCCAGATACAGGTTAGCGTACGATGGGGCACATTTAGTCCCCATCGCCTCCCCCTGTACCTGGAGGTAGTGGGAGCGGTCGAAAATAAAAATATTATTGCTCAAAATGAAGAGCAACAATTCTAGAACAAAATTATTGTATGGCCTGGCTGATGGCCCCCGTTCAGAGAGGAAGCCGTCCACAACTCGAGCCCCCAGTTTATGGGGGATCGAGTTGTAAAGGGCCTCCACATCTATGGCCACCAACCAGGCCTCATCAGGTAGACATAGCCCATCCAGGGACCTCAGCAAGTCAGCTGTGTCCTGGATGTATGAGCTCAACGACTTGACATGCGGTCTCAGATAGTCATCTATAAGCTTACTAGCTGATTCCGTCAGGCATCCATTTCCCGATATAATTGGACGCCCAGGAGGAAAAGAAGCATTCTTATGTATTTTAGGTAATGCATACATAGTAGGCAATCTAGGATTTTCAACAAGTAAGAATTCACATGTTTTCTTGTCAATTAGATCATTCAGAAAGGCCTGGGTAATAAGGCGTTTGTATTTAGTTTGAATATATGAAACCTGAGATACAGGGATGGGACGATACCATTGGCGATTGGATAGCAGGTCCAAAACCATGGTTTTGTAATTTTTTAAATCCATTAAGACAATGTTGCCTCCTTTATCGGAAGGCTTTATGATCAATTGATCATTCATTTGTAGTGATTTAATTGCTTGACGTTGTTTCAAACTTATATTGGATCTGCTATTCCAAGGTCGCCATTTTGTATTTTGAATCTCTTTACACACCTGTTGGGTGAACGCCCTGGGCCTCATATGGACACTAGAGGCGTCGCTGGGAGTCCCTAGACCCTACAAGTCTATTCGACTCCCAACTGGTGCCGCTTTAGTCACTTTGGGGTTAAACGCATGCGCAAACTGCAGCCGTTTTCTTGGTTACATAATTCCAACTATGTTCCAAGGGAATAGGGGTAGCTGATATGGATTTGTTTTGTGACCCAAATCAATTCTTAAATACTGCTCACATCCAGCTTAGGGATATAAATCATCTATATCCTTCTGCTGTTTTGTATTGACTTTCTTGTCAGTCCATTTCCCTACAACTCCCTTTGCTGACAGTTCATCAGATGTGGCTTTACATCCTGTGATTCCTATTTGCTTTCAGCACTGAGGTCAGTTCATCTGGCTTCCTGTTGAGGGAAGCACTTCCGGTTTCACGGCTGTCACTTCCTGTGGGCCTGGCGCACCTGCTGTGACACTATCTGTCCTCACCTGACCATTTGGCGCCAAAATTTTGGCGCCAAAGCGGCGGTGGAGAGGGTTATTTAAGGGGATTTGTTTGGGCTGTCCAATTGTGCAGCTCAGCGGAGGTTCACTCCCAAAACGATGCTTGGTAAAGGTAAGAGATCTTAGCAGACTATTTGCCACCTACTTCTACCGGGAATTGATCACTAAAATGCCTCTTTTATTCTATTTAAGGGGTTTAAGTACCTCACTCTGACCTCCCTATCTTCCGGATAGTCTTTTATCCAGGCTGGCACCCTGAGTGGATGCAAACCCTCAACATAGGTAAATATATATTTAGGGCATGGTGATCTGTTCTTGGTTTGTTGATGGCAATTATATCTGTATGATATTTCCCTGATGGACTAAAGAATTCCCCTTTAAAATATTTCATAGGTTCAAACTTGGACTTCCTCCTTGGCAGTCATGAGCATTTTGTCTATATGCTCCTATTACCTTCAAAATATCATATCAAGCAAATACTTTTCAGGTGGGTCCCCCATTTTGGGATAATATATATCTATTTTTACTCTCTTCAACACCATAATAATCTAGGCATCTTTACTAATATACCCCATAGATGGATTGCAAAACTGATATAGTTTTGGATATTATTTCCCTCTCTATGATGCACTCATTACAACCCCATGCATTCAGCATTTATGTGGACTGCGGAATTCTCTCCCGGAACACCCAGGTTAGCATATGAGCCCACAAGCTCCACCCACTCCCCTTTTACGTGATGTTCATTTCTATACTATTCTACCTAGGCAGTGTAAATTTTGTGTGTTCAATGTCTGACTGTATTTCTCTATTTCAGTAAATATTATATGACATTACCTAACTCTCCTGAGGAAGCCCAAATTTGGGTGAAACATGTTGAGAAAAAGAGCAATAAATGAAAACTTCATCTCTGTTCAGTGATGTATTGTTTTTAAATGTTTTCATAGACATATGATGTCAAAAGTGCAATATTAAGTTATGTTGTGATTTTCAATAAACTATTTTTCATATTTAATATTTTTGGTATTATTGCACCCTAAAAGTCCCAAATCTGTTCTTGGAACAAAATTTTGACTTAATTTAAGGGATGAGGCGCTACACTTTAGCTTTCAGCAACTCAGCTCATCTGCACTAAATGGTAGATACAGGTGCAGGTTTATACTGGGCTGTGCTGGACTCACACAGCACACACTAACTCCTGCAGATGGCTGTATTTATAGAGAACAGCACTTTTCCCACACGCAAATGCCTGAGAAGAACACACTATCCCTACCTAATAATCATAGTTACATAGTTACATAGTTAGCTAGGCCGAAAAAAGACACAAGTTCATCCAGTTCAACCATAAAAATAAAAGAAATAATAAATAAAAATAAAATATATCGTACAATCCAATAAACCCCATTCTATACCCACAGTTGATCCAGAGGAAGGCAAAAAAAAAACCCAAAAGAGCATGATTCCAATCTGCTACTGCAGGGGAAAAAAATCCCTTCCTGATCCCCCTAGAGGCAATCAGATTTTCCCTGGATCAACTTTACCTATAAATGTCAGTACCCAGTTATATTATGTACATTTAGGAAAGTATCCAGTCCTTTCTTAAAGCAATCTACTGAGTTAGCCAGAACCACCTCTGGAGGGAGTCTATTCCATATTTTCACAGCTCTTAAGCCCCATACACACGGTCGGACAATCCGCGGACCAGGTCGGTCGGATCCTGTCCGTCATACTTTGTCCGATGTTGGTTTTACGTACACACGGTCGGACAAAGTTGTCGAAAAATCCGATCATTCTGAACGTGGTGACGTTTGTTGCCTACGACGGGACTACGTAGAGGCTAGTAGCCAATAGCTTTGGTCTTGTAATGTGATCTGAGCATGCGTAGCACTTTGTCCGGTCGGACAACCGTACACACGATCGGATTTGGTGTGATCGGACCGTGTTGTCGGCAAATCTTTCCATCAGGAGATAAGACTTTGTCCGTCGGACAATCCGACGTACACTGTCCGATGGTGCATACACACGGTCTGATTTTTCAACAACATTGTCCGATCGGACAGAATCCATGAAAAAGTCCGACCGTGTGTATGGGGCTTTACTGTGAAGAAACCTTTCCGTATTTGGAGATGAAATCTCTTTTCCTCTAGACGTAAGGAGTGCCCCCTTGTCCTCTGTGTTGACCGTAAAGTGAATTCAACACCAAGTTCACTATATGGACCCCTTATATATTTGTACATGTTGATTATATCCCCCCTTATTCTCCTCTTCTCAAGAGTGAATAAATTCAGTTCCTCTAATCTTTCCTCATAGCTGAGCTCCTCCATGCCTCTTTCCCTGCACTTTCCCCACACGGAAATGAATGATAAGTAGTTCACACTGTCCCTGCCTATCAATCCTCTTTCCCTGCACTTTCCCCACACGGAAATGAATGATAAGTAGTTCACACTGTCCCTGCCTATCAATCCTCTTTCCCTGAATGCCGGAACACACTACACAAGGCCGACGGCGTGGCGGCCTTATATAGTGTGGGGCGTGTACTAAACCCCCTGAGCTATAATTGGCCACAGGCATCCTGCCTGTGTCCAATTATTGCTCTCCTCATCCTTCGAACATCGGTTTGAATCGAACACCGGGCCCATCCCTATTCCTTGGCTGGAACTAAATGTGCTGGGCAGACAACGGGACTTGTCCCTGTGGTACCTGTCGGAAGTGGTGGACTGGACTGTTGTTAGGTCAGGGATAGTAGTGGCGGGTGAGCCTCTAAGAGCGCCACTCTAGCCTGGACATCCATGACTGTGTTTGCCAAAGATTACACCATGGTGTGGAGTTGTGATATGGCAGTGGAAATTGATTGGAGAGAAGCCTGTTGAGTACTGGGCCCAGCTGTGGCTGGTGGGGGGAAGAGGAGCCTGAAAAGCTCTGCCTTCCTGGCTGTGGCGGGGAAAGGCACACCCCTGCGCCTTAGTTCTGCCATCAGCTTGGGGTCCATCCCCTGAGGGACTGCACGCTGCAACTCACTGACGCTGGGGAAGGTGACAGAGGGGCGTTGAGGTCTTCGCTGCCAGCTTGAGACATGGCTCTAGGTGGCTTGTACCCTAGATGTGATGTCCTGTCTCTCCGAGGTCGCAAGGTGGTCGACCGGAACCTGAGGGTGACATAAGTCGAGATTGTTTCTCTTTCCTACACCAACATACGTACCCAGCTCCTATCTTTTAAAGGATGGGTGTATACACATACGTATATATATACATACGTATATGTTTTCTTATATATATTTTTTTTTACCTGGGAAAACACCGTCCAACCTGGTGCAGGGTGGACCTACTGAACTTGACTGACCTGGAGAGAGAAACAACAATTGACAACTGGTGAGGAGTTTGACTAACTAACTTAAAAAGATGACTTAGGTGACTGACTCGTGTAACTCCGTAACGCATTTAGGCGACTTTGTTGGTTTGAAGTGGTTTTGAATCTGACTTGTTGCGACATTTGCGTGAAAATGAAATGAGAGAAATGTTTTTTGCCATTATGTAGGCACAAATCGGTACTGTGACTAGCAATCGAGATAAAACTGCGGGAACATAAATGAAATGAGACCAAGCCAACGGTGGGGCACACCGAGACGAATCGATGCATCACGGATGCCACTGGATTTGAATCGGAGCGCGGTACATGACAATTAAATTAAATGAGAACTTTGCCATGATAGAGGCACAAAACGGTCGTGTCGCAACTGCGACCGACAACGAACCAGACTCTGGAGCATGTACTGAAATGAGGCCAACAAATATCTGGGGCACAACGGAACGTATCAGCGTATGTTGGATGCGACTGGATTCGAACCGGAGCGCAGTACGTGACAGTGAAATGAATGAATACGTTTTGCCATTACAGAGGCACGGATCGATCGGCCGAAACTGCGACCGACGATGAACCAGACTTTGGAGCATGTACTGAAATGAGGCCGAAAAACAACTGGGGCACGCCTGAACAAATCGGAGCATCAGGATGCGACTGGATTTGAATTGGAACGTGATACGTGACAGTGAAATGATTTCCCATGACAGAGGCGCTAATCGGTGAGCGGCAAACTGCGACTGGCAACGACCAGACTCTGGAGCATGTACTGAAATGAGGCCAAACGACTGGAGCACACTGGGACGAATCGGTGCATCATGGATGCGACTAGATTTGAATCGGAGCATGGTACATGACAGTGAAATGAGTGAAATGATTGAAATGATTTGAAACGTTCCCTGCTATGCTGGGGGCACGAATCATTGTGTCGCGACTTTGCGACTGGCAATGACCTGTCTGTGGAGCATGGCACCGAGGTGAAGATACAATCCCGAGACATGCCTGAACGATGTGGTGCAATACTAATGCAACTAAAGTTCCGATTTGAAGTGAGACAAGTGAAATGAGAAAAAGTCGGTTACAACAGCGGTGCGAGTGAGTGGCTAAGAATACGGCTATGTGTAGGGTTTCTAACGAATGACTCGTACGTTTCGATACTGAGATTTGTGACAAGATATCTAACAGAAATGCATGAAATGAAGGTCAAACGAAAACCCTACCTGCGACAGTCGAGCCAGACACGTTGTAGAAAAACACGATCGGGAAACGAAAACCATGAGACATCTGGAGACGGAACTCATGAACGCTAACGAATCTCGAATAGTCAGCCTAGTGACGTAGTATCGCGCACAGGAAATCGACAAAGACCACAGGCGAGTGGGCTGGTTAAATGCCCCCCGGAGTCCTCCCAAAAAATTCAGGCCACCATACTGGCCTTTTTATTTATGGTTGAAGCCCTATGGCCGATACAGATATGGATAACATTCAGAGTTAATATAAAACTTACCACATGGCCTTCCTATATATATATATATATATATATATATATATATATATATATATATATATATATATATATATATATATACAGTCTAGTATATATATATAGTGCATTCGGTGGTGTATACTTTCTAATACACTTCAGGCGGTGTACACAGTATTTAATACAGTGTGTACAGTTTATAATACATTTCTGGTGGTGTACACAGTATATAATACAGTGCAGCCATTGTACAGTTTCTAATACAGTGCAGGCGGTGTATACAGTATCTAATACAGTGTGTACAGTTTCTAATACACTTCTGGTGGTGTACACAGTATACAATATAGTACAGCCATTGTACAGTTTCTAATACAGTGCAGGCGGTGTACACAGTATCTAATACAGTGTGTACAGTTTCTAATACACTTCAGGTGGTGTATTAATAAATATATATATATATATTATATATTATATATATATATATATATATATATATATATATATATATATATATATATACAGTCTAGTATAGGATAACATTCAGAGTTAATATAAAACTTACCACATGAAATGGACCTGAAAGTGTGCCTTGGTCTAACAGACGGTATACCAAAATAAGGGGGCAAATTCAGGTAGGGGATAGTTCTTTATTAATATGAGTTTGATCATTGAGCGAGTTTAGTAAATGCCTGAGCCATTTCCACTTGCGGATTGGGGATGTACTGGGTGAAGCAGACAGACTTCCACCTGCCTAGTCTTTTAATGATATGGTCTGGGACCCCGTGATGGGATGCTGCTGAGGCTGCTCCAATGCGAAAGGAGTGTCCGGAGTACTAGCTAGGGTTCAGGTGAAGGTTGCGGAGAAGTATCCTCATGTTTCATGAACTGACAGGTACTCAAGGGTTTGACAGGAAAAGGAAGAAGGGGACTGGAGTCCGGCTGTTCGGGCAGTAGTGACAATAGTTGATTAAGTGTAGCAACTGGACACAAGCTATAATTGGTTCTGTAGAGGTGGATGTCTACCCCGGAGCCTACTTGCTGGGTTTTAGAAACCGCTAGGTGCAGGACGAAGTGATCTTTGTAACAGACCAAGTGCCGTCTACGTAGCACTTGGCCTGCAGGATTGCTGCAAGTGAACTCTCCAGGTCGCAAGAACCCGTAGTAGGCCAAGTACATGGCTGCTTGTAAGACCATACTGGAGAGGAGACCAAATGAAGAGGTAGTTAGGATGTTCGACATACCTCTAAAGATGTCTCCCGTTATGGGTAAGCGTTTGGTGCTGACCACCGGTTGGAGTTTCTTGATGCCACGTAGAATCAGTGGCGTACCTAGGGTATGGCAGCCATGGCAAGTACCATGGGCGCCATGGGGGGGGGGGGGGGGGGGCGCAAAAAAGCCAGCCCGCACAAGAAATAAAGTTTGACTCCCACCCGTCCTCTTGCGGCCGCCTCCCACACTAATCCAATCCCTGGTGCCACGACTGGTCTGCTGGAGCGCAGCGCCGGAGCAAAATATATCAGGGAGTGAGCAGGGAAGCGACAGGTGCCCAGGCGCCCCCCATGGCGGCCGATGAGTTGGCTCTGTCCAGAGTGAGCGCCCGGGTCACCTACGTAGCCATAGAGTAAGTAGCGGAGGCGGAGCCTAAGGCTCCGCCTACCCTCCTCTGCGCAGTGGCTTTAGTGTCTCTTCTCGGCGGTCTCCCGGTCTGTGTGACAGTGTGACTGTGACGTGCTGATGGTGCTGTGATGTCACGTGGTCAGTGAGGACTTGAAGAAGAACATGGAGGCTGGAGACCAGGAGAAGAAGAATGAGACACCAGAGGGAGAAAAAAACAATTGGAATCCCCCCCCCAAGCAGCAGGAGCAGGTACTGTAACTAGTCTTGTACAGCAGCACAGTCTTATCATCATCATGTGCACATCATGTGTACTGTGTAGCAGTAACCAGCAAAGTAATCAAATATATTCTCAATTTGGATTAAATAAATATGCTTAGCTATAGATATAATAAAGTGTAATAAAAGTGATTTGTGCAACAGCAGGTACTACTTGCACAAATCACTTTTATTACACTTTATAATATCTATTGCTATGCATATTTATTTAATCCATATTGAGCACTATATTTGATTGGCTACTTGCTTCTGCTTGGGCCTGACACACACACAATTGCACATGATGATGACTTAGACCTCTTTAACACTGAGCCGCCCCGGGCATCAGTGGTAAAGCGGCGCTATTTTTAGCGTCGCTTTACTGTCATTTTAGCAGCGCTATTCAGCCAAAAAGGGGTTAAATCCACCCACAAAATGCCGCTGCAGCAGCGTTTTGCCGATGGTATGGCGGCGCTGCCCCATTGTTTTTAATGGGCAGGAGCGGTGGAGGAGCGGTGTATTCACCGCTCCTCCACCGCTACACCGCTACAAAGTAGCTGCTGGCAGGACTTTTTGTGACACCCTGCCAGCGCAGCTCCCCAGTGTGAAAGCACTTGGGCTTTCACACTGGGTTTGCAGATGAGGCTTTTCTCAGGCGCTATGCTAGCGCTATTTTTAGCGCTGTAGCGCCTGAAAAACGCCTCCAGTGTGAAAGGGGTCTTAAAGTCATCATGTGCGATTTTGCGTGTGTGCGTGTAATCCTACTCCCTCTCTACCTATGTACAGTGTCAGAGACGCTGGCGCAGCATTTATAGGTGCTGATGTTACCGCATTTATGGGTGCTGATGTTATTGCATTTTTGGGTGCTGATGTTATGTTACCGTATTTATGGGTGCTGATGTTATTGCATTTTTGGGTGCTGATGTTACTGCATTTATGGGTGCTGATGTTACCGCATTTATGGGTGCTGATGTTATGTTACCGTATTTATGGGTGCTGATGTTATTGCATTTTTGGGTGCTGATGTTACCGCATTTATGGGTGCTGATGTTACCGCATTTATGGGTGCTGATGTTACCGCATTTATGGGTGCTGATGTTATGTTACCGTATTTATGGGTGCTGATGTTATTGCATTTTTGGGTGCTGATGTTACTGCATTTATGGGTGCTGATGTTATGTTACCGTATTTATGGGTGCTGATGTTATTGCATTTTTGGGTGCTGATGTTACCGCATTTATGGGTGCTGATGTTACCGCATTTATGGGTGCTGATGTTACCGCATTTATGGGTGCTGATGTTATGTTACCGTATTTATGGGTGCTGATGTTATTGCATTTTTGGGTGCTGATGTTACTGCATTTATGGGTGCTGATGTTACCGCATTTATGGGTGCTGATGTTACCACATTTATGGGTGCTGATGTTACCGCATTTATGGGTGCTGATGTTATGTTACCGTATTTATGGGTGCTGATGTTATTGCATTTTTGGGTGCTGATGTTACTGCATTTATGGGTGCTGATGTTATGTTACCGTATTTATGGGTGCTGATGTTATTGCATTTTTGGGTGCTGATGTTACCGCATTTATGGGTGCTGATGTTACCGCATTTATGGGTGCTGATGTTATGTTACCGTATTTATGGGTGCTGATGTTATTGCATTTTTGGGTGCTGATGTTACTGCATTTATGGGTGCTGATGTTACCGCATTTATGGGTGCTGATGTTACCACATTTATGGGTGCTGATGTTACCGCATTTATGGGTGCTGATGTTATGTTACCGTATTTATGGGTGCTGATGTTATTGCATTTTTGGGTGCTGATGTTACCGCATTTATGGGTGCTGATGTTACCGCATTTATGGGTGCTGATGTTATGTTACCGTATTTATGGGTGCTGATGTTATTGCATTTATGGGTGCTGATGTTATGTTACCGTATTTATGGGTGCTGATGTTATTGCATTTTTGGGTGCTGATGTTATTGCATTTATGGGTGCTGATGTTATGTTACCGTATTTATGGGTGCTGATGTTATTGCATTTATGGGTGCTGATGTTACCACATTTATGGGTGCTGATGTTACCGCATTTATGGGTGCTGATGTTATGTTACCGTATTTATGGGTGCTGATGTTATTGCATTTTTGGGTGCTGATGTTACTGCATTTATGGGTGCTGATGTTACCGCATTTATGGGTGCTGATGTTACCGCATTTATGGGTGCTGATGTTATGTTACCGTATTTATGGGTGCTGATGTTATTGCATTTTTGGGTGCTGATGTTACCGCATTTATGGGTGCTGATGTTACCGCATTTATGGGTGCTGATGTTACCGCATTTATGGGTGCTGATGTTACCGCATTTATGGGTGCTGTTTTTTTGTTTGTTAAGGTTATCTGAAAGATGGGTTTCAAATGTTTTGACAGGGGCGCAGTTTCAGTTCTTGCCATAGGCGCCATTTTCACTAGATACGCCTCTGCGTAGAATGGCTCGTATTGTGTGGGATGTGAATAAAGAGGGTTTTGCGGGGTCCCATAAGGACAAGAAATGTTGGACGCCAGCTAGGTATAGCCGAATAGTGTTGTGTGATAGGGCCAGCTGGGTATGACAGTATGAAATAAAGGCCAGTATCTGTCTGATGCTTGAAGTTTCCTTGGTGTGGTGTGTCAGGAATTTGTTAAAGGCCCTCCAGGCTGTCTGGTAGGCCTTGAGGGTGTTGCGGGAGAGTGAGACATTGATGAGTTGAGTCGCTGTTTTCAGATGTTGTGTTAATCCAGGGTCAGCTGAGACCAAGCAGGGATAGTGGCTTATACTGGATTGGCTCCGGGCACCTGTTCAAAAAAGGAGGTGTAGTTAAAACGGGAAATCGCATCTGCTGCAAGGTTGCGCTTGCCAGGAAAAAATGAACAATAAACGTTGAACTGAAATTGTAATGATAGTTGTACCAGCCTACGCAGGAAGAACATGACTGCAAGGGATTTGGACCTGCCTTTGTTAATGATCTCTGCTGTGGCTTGGTTGTTGGTGGTGAAGGCCACAGTTTGCCCTGTCCAGCAATGACCCCAGAGCTGTGTGGCTGCCACTATGGGATAAAGCTCAAAGAGGGAAGATGTTCTGGTGAAGCTGGGAATTGCGAGTATCTGTGGTGGCCAGGGTCCTGCAAAGTGCAAACCAGAGATGGCCAAAAATTGCAGCAAAGCCTGTGGATGCTGCAGCATCTGTCACTACCTGGGGTGACAGGGACGATACGGTAGGAATGAATAGGGATATGCCGTTCCAGGTGGAAAGGAACTCCTCCCACATGGAGAGGTTCGCTATTGCTGCGGTGTCTAGACTGAGGACCTGTTCATAATCTTGTGTATGAGAAAGGAACACCAGCAGGCGGGACACAGAAGCGACCCTGTGGGGTGATGCACATGGCAAAGTTAAGCATCCCTAAGAGGGATTTCAGCTGTTTCTTGGTGCACCCTCTGGTGTGGGTGAAGTCTCGGAGGACCGGACTAATGCGGGTCAGTTTGTCCGGGGGAATGCTGGCCTGCATGGCGCAGGTGTCAAGATTGATTCCAAGAAATGTGATGGTATGTGCTGGACCGCCGACTTTGTGTTCGGCGATGGGGACGTTAAGGTTTTTAAACACGATCCTTAGTTTGTTGAGGTCCCCTGGGGACGGGCGGCTCTATTAGTAAAAAGTCGTCCAGATAATGGATGACCTCTTGACACTGGGCTTTGTGCAACAGAATACAGGTGAGAGACTGCGCAAACCAGTCAGGGAGAATTCTTCGGAGGGGATAAGGGAATTAAGACGGGGGAAGAATGAGGCGCAGACAAATCGTACACCAGACGCAATTTATTAGAGAACTTGCCCTTGACAAGTGCAATAGGGCTGACTCTCCAGGTACTGAATGGGGGTTGAGTGAAAGGGCCTATTATAAAGTCCCGGTCTATTTCGGTCTGTAGGAGCTGGTCTATGGCCTGCTCATCGATGGCCGCTAAACGAAGATTCCTGCACTAATGGGTAGCGTGGGGCAGAGAAATTAGGCCAATGTGTAACCCTTCTGTGAAACCCTGGATAAGGTAGGTGGCCAGGGAGGGAGTGGGGTGTGCGGAAAGATAGAAGCCAAGCCATGTGACATTGACCTGGCTTAGTCATGCCTTTTTCAGTTGCTTGACTTTGCACATGATCCTAGGATGTGCCCTCTGGCATAAGATGCAGATGTGGAGCAGGCGACACTGGCTAAAGTTACAGGATCCGTAATTAAAGTTATTTCATATGGCTGCTCCTCCCACGGTCCAGACTGGGCATCCGAGTTTGTCCATCTGGGGCATACGTGCAGGGGCCTGCTGGCCCTGAACTGCACCGGAGGTAGAGGGATTTTCGAAGGGGCGACTGGTTGTCACATTGGCTCACCAGGTAACGGTGTGGGTAGCAGATTGGCAAATGGCGCACAGCGGTGATCGTAAGCCAGCAAAGTGGCGACAGAACAGCTCCGTGTCCATAAGACTCCAATTTGTGGTTGTCTGTAACTGTGTGAACCTGGCTGCTGCTGTGGCAGAGAAGGAGCGGTGGTAGTCATAAAAACCAACCCTCCATGCTTGTAGCCCAAGTCTACCACAGTATGGAGGTATACATCCAGCTCTTCCATTCTGCTGGGAGAGACTGAACATATGACATCCCTCATCATACCGAAGGCCAATGTGAACTCCGGTACAGATAATTTCCAATTGAGCCTGGGGTCCTTGCCCTTAAGGACCACTGATACGTCGCCCCAAGTGTAGGCCAAATCATGCACAGAAATGAGCAAAGAGGTGAGGTTGATGTCCCTGCCATCCAGGATGTCCTTCCTGATGTTGGTTAGAACCAAATGGGATGGATACACAATGGGCCTCCACCCTGTGGTACCCGTAGAAGGGGGTGTTACAGCCGGACTATGGTAGGGTCGGGACAGCCATGGCCAGGCGGGTCTCCAGGAGGGCCACTCTGGTCTGCACCTCTGAGACTAAGGCGGTCAAAGATGACACTAAAGCCCCATACACACGGTCGGATTTTCGCATGGATTCTGTCCGATCGGACAATGTTGTCGAAAAATCCGACCGTGTGTATGCACCATCGGACAGTGTACGTCGGATTGTCCGACGGACAAAGTCCTATCTCCTGCTGGATAGATTTTTCGACAACAAGGTCCGATCACACCAAATCCGATCGTGTGTATGGTAGTCCGACGGACAAAGTGCTACGCATGCTCAGATCACATTACAAGACCAAAGCTATTGGCTACTAGCCTCTACGTAGTCCCGTCGTAGGCAACAAACGTCACCACGTTCAGAATGATTGGATTTTCCGACAACTTTGTCCGACCGTGTGTACGCAAAACCAACATCGGACAAAGTACGACGGACATGATCCGACGGACCTGGTCCTCGGATAATCCGCGCGTGTGTATGGGGCTTAAGGTGTGGAGTTGTGATATGCCAGATGAAATGGATTGGAGGGACGCCTGCTGGGTGCTGGGTCTTGCTGCAGCTGGTGGAGGGAAGAGGAGCTTGAAGAGCTTGGCCTTCCTAGCTGTAGCGGGAAAGGGCACACCTCTACGCCTCAGTTCTGCAGTCAATTTTGGGATGGTCCATCAACTGAGAAACTGCACACTGTCACTCTCTGAGACCGGAGAAGGGGACAGAGGGGCCGTGAGATTTTCACTGCCGGCCTGGGACATGGTTCTGGTGTTCTAGATGCCCTAGGTATGGTGTCTTGTCCTCGGGTCGAGTCTTGATTGACCGGAACCTATTGAGGGTGACATGAATTTCAAGTTTCGCTTGTGCTCCCTAACGGCATACGTACCTAGGTGGTGTGGCTTTTTTTTTTTTGTTCCTGGGGGAATACTGACCAACCTGGTGCAGGGTGGACCTACTGAACCCAACTGACCTGGAGAAAGATGAAAGGTAAAACTCATGAAGGAGTGACTAGAATGGGTACTTTAACAGGCGGCTGTGAGCCAAAAATGAAATTAAATGAACGAAACGTTTGCCTTAATCATGAAATTAAATTAAAAATATCTGCCAAGACAGAAGCACTACTCGGTCGTGCATGTACTGAAATGAGGCAATCAGTAAAATAAGGCCAGATAGCTGGGGCACATTGGGACGAATCGGTGCATCACGGATGCAACTGGATTCGAATCGGATCGCGGTACGTGACAGTGAAATGATTTGCTTGCCATGACAGAGGCACGAATTGACCATGCCGATGTTGCGACTGACCACGAATCGGACTCTGGAGCATGTACTGAAATGTGGCTTAATACCTGGGGCACGCCGAGATGAATTAGTGCGTAGATGTGACTAGATTTGTATCGGAGCGTCATACGTGACAAAGAAATGATATGCCATGACAGAGACAAGAATCAGTGACCTAACCCACAACTGACAAGTGAATCCGTCTCTGGAGCATGTACTGAAATGAGGCAGAGAACAACTGGGCACACGGAGCAAAACGGTGCATCATAGATGCGACTAGATTCGTATCGGAGCGTGATATGTGACAAAGAAATGATATGCCATGACAGAGACAAGAATCAATGACCGAACCCATAATTGACAAGTGAATCCGTCTCTGGAGCATGTACTGAAATGAGGCCGAGAACAACTGGGCACACCGGAGCGAATCGGTGCATCATAGATGTGACTAGATTTGCATCGGAGCATGATACGTGACAAAGAAATGATATGCCATGACAGAGACAAGAATCAATGACCGAACCCACAACTGACAAGTGACAATGTTTGTGAGTAACTTTGTGAGTTCGGATATCACAGTTTAGTGACATGGTAATTGCAATACATGAAATGAGAACGTAAGCCGAAGCCCTACCTGCGACAGCCGAACCAGATATGTTGTACGACAACTGCGACTCGAAAACGAGTGCCTCAAAAATCTCGTAGATGGTAACTTATGACACGGAACTCACAAACTCAAAAACTCAAGAACACGACACCCACGTACACGAGATTGACGAATACGGGAACTCACGAACACAGGATCTCACAAACGCTGTGTCCCGAATAGTCGGCCTAGTGACGTAATCATATCGTGCACAGGAAACCGACAAGGACCACATGCGACCGGGCTGGTTAAATACCGCCCCGGGCTCCTCCCATAAATTCAAGCCACCATACTGGCCTTCTTATATATATATATATATATATATATATATATATATTACAGTATCTCACAAAAGTGACTACACCCCTCACATTTTTGTAAATATTTTATTATATCTTTTCATGTGACAACAATGTAAAGTAGTGAGTGTACAGCTTGTATAACAGTGTACATTTGCTGTTCCCTCAAAATAACTCAACACACAGCCAACCGCAGGCAACAAAAGTGAGTACACCCCGAAGTGAAAATGTCCAAATTGGGCCCAAAGTGTGATATTTTGTGTGGCCACCATTATTTTCCAGCACTGCCTTAACCCTCTTGGGCATGGAGTTCACCATAGCTTCACAGGCTGCCTTTGGAGTCCTCTTCCACTTCTCCATGATGACATCACGGCTGGTGGATGTTAGAGACCTTGCACTCCTCCACCTTAAAGTCCATCACCTTTATCCTCAGCTTCTTTAGCAAGGCAGTGGTCATCTTGGAGGTGTGTGTGGGGTCTTTACCATGTTGGAATACTGCCCTGCGGCCCAGTCTCCAAAGAGAGGGGATCATGCTCTGCTTCAGTAGGTCACAGTACATGTTGGCATTCATGGTTCCCTCAATGAACTGTAGCTCCCCATGCCGGCAGCACTCATGCAGCCTCAGACCATGACACTCCCACCACGATGCTTGACTATAGGCAAGACACACTTGTCTTTGTACGCCGCACCTGGTTTCTGCCACACACGCTTGACACCATCTGAACCATCGTGGACTTGGTGCATCCTCTGCAGGTGGCCGTGGTGCACGCTTGTCCATTTTTTCTGCTGCTGGCTGTGTTATTGAGCCACAACATGCAGAAGAGTTGGTGGAGTGGATAACAAAGCCGTCCTCATTCTCCTCATCCTCTCTCACCCAGGCTCAGAGTAGTTTGCCTTCCAACGCAGTTGCAAAAGCGCCCTATTCCACCGGCTCCTCGTCCACAGTTTCCAGAATTATTCGACCACAGTGTAGGTTATATGATGTTGTAGGATGCGCAATGATTTTAAGGCTCTAATGTTGGTTCCCAGGTTGAGGAAGGGAGTAATGTGAGCCTAGAGAGAGGGGGTGCCACTGAAGGACAAGAATCTGGCAGTCATGTTCCCCCAGCTGCAGCATACTGCCAAGTTTGCTCCAGTGATGAAGAGGGAGGGGATAAGGTCACTGACTGTACTTGGATGCCTGAGAGAAGAGAGGAGGATGAGGAGGCACAACTTCAATGAGGCAGGATGTTCTCTAGGGGGCAGCTTAAGGGCAGTCACAATATTGCATCACACTGCAGAGCACTGCAGGTCAAGGGCGCTGCTGACTCCTGCTAACTTTTAAAAGTTCCTTGGTGTGGGCCCTTTTTGACACGTGTGCAGCAGATAGCACCGTTGCTGTTTTTAACCTATGTCTGAAGTGGATCAAGCGTGGCCAGAACAGCAGCCGCTTGGGTACCACATGCTTGACCAGACATATGATGACTTACCATGAAGTCCGTTGGCAACAGCACTTGAAAGACCCACATCATAGAAAAAAGACGGACTTCTCCTTGCTCCTCCTCTGGGATCTCCTACCCTACTATACCTCCAGATCTCTGAAAAACCTGCACTGAGAGGAATGAAGGTATAGCAATAGGTGTCCCAAGTACTTGCAGCCAATCTGCTAGCAGTACACCACCAATTGATTTTAGCGGCAAATTTCTCTACCCCAGTTGCTGAACCGTAAAAAGAAATTTGGTCCCAGCCATCCACATGCTCAGCGTCTAAATGCTAGCTTGGCCAAATTGCTAGCACTGCAACTGCTGTCTTTTCAGCTGGTGGACTCTGCCCCCTTTCGTGAATTTGTGGAATGTGCTGTACCTCAGTGGCAGGTTCCAAAACACCATTTCTTTTCACGGAAGGCTGTTCAACAGGAGCATGTAATTACAATTTTTGATATAATATTTCACAGCAGGGCCCGTTCCTGCGGCCAACAAGAGTATCTGTGAGGGTGTCAGGGAGATGCTCGAAGCGGACGCAGTGCTGGGCGCTCTGGGGTGCGTTGGTGCGCGCCGGTGCGCGCTGGCGCTCACGGGCGCGCGCCTGTGCGCATTAATGTGCGGGTGCGTGCGGGTACGCATGTTTTTGTGCCTGTGCGGGCTGGTGCGGGTGTGCGTGCACGGGTGCGCGTTGGCGTGCGCGTGCATGGCGCTTGGCGCCAATCAGCCTATTTAGGTTGCTCTCACTTGGTGCCCGGCGCTGTCCGATCGTCAGCTCCATGTGTCCTGATACCCGTTGCCCGTCTGAAACCCTCTGATCTCCTGACTTCCCGGCTTTGATCCTGTACCTACCTGTCTGCTGCCTGCCTATTGACCTCGGCCTGTCCCTGACCTTGCACCTGCCTGCTCCACTGTACCACGCTGCCCGCCTGCTGCCAACCCTGCCTGTGACCTGGACTTTGAGCTTGCCTGATCCCTTGTACTGTGCCTGTGACTGGACGTGCCTTGTCAGCTCCTGCTCAGTACCTGCTGCCAGCCTTCAGTTGCCTGGAGACCACCGACCCCATTACAGCAAGCCACTGGGGCCATCTCCCCTGCAACGACCCGCCAGGCTCTTATACCACTCTGCGCTCCCGTGCCTCCTGTCCACACTACCAGGGGCCGTGAACCAGACACATAAGGGAGGCCTTCCCCTGCTATCTCGGGCTCATCAGTCAGGTGCGTGAAGTCTGACAGTATCGGACAGCCATGTCCGAGCCCGAGCAGGGAGCCTCCCCCATGGAGGAGCTATGCAGACACCTGGTGGGTCTCACACAAGCTGTGAAGAGCCTTTAAGAAGGCTACAATAGACTGGAAGGACAAGTCCAGGTCATTTTGCAGTGCCTGCGAGCTCTACTTTGCATTGCAGCCACGCACCTTCTCATTGGAAGCGACCAAGGTGGGCTTAGTAATCTCTCTCTTGTCCGGGGAGCCACAGACCTGGGCCCACCGCCTCATGCGGCAGAAGTCAACCTCCCTTGGTAACCTGGATACATTCTTCACTACTATGTCCCAACTATACAAAGACCCCCAACTAAAGGCGACCGCTGAGGCCGCCTTGCACGCCCTGCAGCAGGGGCGTAGGGCAGTCAAAGATTATGTGGCAGAATTCAGGCGCTGGGGTTCAGACACGGAATGGAATGATGCGGCCCTGTGTTACCAATTCCGCATGGGACTGTCTGATCCGCTGAAAGACGAGTTGGCACGGGTTGGTATTCCCCAGTCCCTGGAAGAACTGATCAATCTGTCTATTCAGATAGACCGGCGTCTCAGGGAACGCCGTTCGGAGAGGGCCACCAGCCAATATCGGCCCACCTGGGTCCACCCCAAGGTCCCTAGTGCTCCCAGCTCCTTCCGCCTGACCTCCTTTGCTCCTCCTGCTCCGGTACCCGACACCTTTGAACCCATGCAGCTTGGACTCATCCGTCCATCTCTCACCCCGGAAGAACGGCAACTACGAAGGGTGAGCGACCTGTGCATGAACTGTGGCGAACCGGGTCACTATGTGAGATCTTGTCCCAACAAGACACGTAAGTCACCTCCTATTTCTCCAAAGCTTGCATCTGCCTTGCCTAAACTTGCCTCTCACCTTGCTCTCTCTGTCATCCTACAGCTTCCCGACAAGGATATACCAGTACCAGTCATAATTGACTCCGGAGCCTGCAGCTGTTTTATCAACCTAACTTTTGCTACTAACCATCGCATCCCCCTTCGATTAAAACCACAGAGCCTCGCTGTACACCTGGCTGATGGCACCATCCTTAGTTCTGGTCCCGTTACACAGGAAACCGTCCCTTTACTGGCCACCATGGGCCCGGCCCATCAGGAACTTTTATGCTTGGACGCAATCTCCTCACCTCTCTTCCCCATCATCTTGGGAATGCCCTGGTTACAGGCCCACAATCCTAGCATCAATTGGGCCACGGGGGAAATCAAGTTCCTCTCTGGATACTGTCAGCAGCACTGTAGGTTAATTGCCTTCTGTTCAAAAATTGGCCCTAGTATATGAATGGGGACCTTGGATTGTGGGCTCCTTGAGGGTAGGGACCAATGTGAGTGTGTGCAATGTACAGGGATAGGGACAGTTGTAGACACTCGCTCAGGTTGAACTGGATGGACTGGTGTCTTTATTCAACCTTACTAACTATGAAACTATGAATGCCGCAGGACGGCGTGTTCTGGTATAATGACAAAATTCTGGTCCCAGAATGTTTGAGGGTGGAGATTTTGGGACTTTGTCACGACCATAAATTGGCCGGACATTTTGGCTCCCTGAAGACGCCAGAGTTGGTGCAGCGTGCGTAATGGTGGCTGCAGCTGACTAAGGACTGCAAGACCTATGTGGAAACCTGTACCACCTGCGCCCGGAGCAAGACGAGCCAGGCTAAGACTTGGGGTTTATTAAGGCACTTACCTGTCCCGGAAAGAACCTGGAAGATGATATCAATGGATTTCATTGTGGAACTCCCTCAAGCGGAAGGCTATTCTACCATTTTTGTTGTGGTCGACAGACTGTCTAAAATGGCTCACTTTCTGCCTATGAAGGGCACACCCTCGGCCATGGAAACGGCGAAGATCTTTATCAAGGAGATAGTGAGGCTGCATGGGGTTCCTTCGAGCATCGTATCTGACCGTGGTGTTCAATTCACCTCCAGGAAAGCTCTCTGCGGTTCCCTGGAAATTGAGTTGGCATTTTCGTCTGCCTATCACCCCCAGGCGAATGGGCAGACGGAGAGAACTAATCAAACCTTTGAACAGTACCTCCGCTGCTTCTCTGCCTTCTCGCAAGACGATTGGGCCTCTCTATTGCCTATTGCTGAGTTTGCTTACAACAACTCCTTGCATTCTGCGATTAAGCAAACACCTTTCTTTGCAAACTACGGCTATCACCCAGCCTTCCTGCCTGGTTCTGTACCTGAGTGTGCCATTCCTCCATGTCCGAAAAAATGGACTTCTTCCTGACCAATAACAAATTATTACAGGAGACTATGACCCAAACCCAGGAGTACAACAAGAGAATGTTCGACAGGAAGAGGTGGGGTGAGCTCACCCTAGTACCTGGCAACCAAGTTTGGCTCTCCACGGCTAACCTAAAGATGGCTTTCCCCTCAAGAAAGCTAGGTCCCAAGTTCTTGGGTCCCTTTCCAGTCAAAAGGAAAATTAATAAGGTGACTTACGAGCTTGACTTGCTCGCTGAAGATCCACCCAGTCTTCCACGTATCCCTGCTGAAACCTGTTACCCCCAACCCCTTTACCGGCCGTAATACGGGCCCACCTAAACCTGTAATCGTTATTAACAAAGAGGAATTCGAGGTGGAAGCAATACTGGACTGCAGAAAAAGGGGCAACCAAGCCCAGTATTTGATCAAGTGGAGGGGTTATGGACCGGAGGATAATTCATGGGAGCCAGAAAGTAATTTGCACGCGGAAGAACTCCTGAGCGCCTTTAAGAACACCCATGCTGATAAACTGGACCGGATGGGTATCCGGAGGCTGCCCTTAAGGAGGGGGCACTGTCAGGGAGATGCTCGGAGTGGACGCAGTGCTGAGCGCTCTGGGGTGCGCTGGTTCTCTTTCCTATAATGGAATGTGGACTACTTCTTGAGTCGTTATCTCAGGTTTTGTTGGTTCTTTTGTTTTTTCTTTTTTTTCTTTTTGTTCTTTGAGTTACCTAACCGACAAGTTTGCTGCCAGAGGTTCATACATTTACGTTAATAATTTGTTATAACATATTGTTAGGCCAGGCCTGGACGAACTCCCTGGGGTTTTTCCAGGTCCCTCAACCATGAGTGTTACATAATCATTCTGCGGACACACCGCCCCCCGCTCTTCTTCTGGGGGATGTGGTGGAGACTGCTCCCTGTGATTTCACGGATGCCCCCCTCACTAGGGGCATTTGGGTCACTCTTCCACACAACCCCCCACGGGAACACCACAAGATTTTGCGTGACTTCAACAGGTTTCCCAATAGCCTAAATATAATAATTTCAGGTTGTTACCCACATGTCTTATCTTTCCCTTCTCTGCCTTCCCCTTTCTCTTTACCCCATCCTACATTTCTCTTTCACTTTTCCTGGATTAGATGGTACCGCAAGCTGAGAACGCACACTCTAATCCTCCGATGGCTACTTTAAATGTAATTTCATACAATGTTAGGGGCTTGAACCACGCTGCCAAACGTCACCAGGTGTTGAAAGAACTGAAACAAGCCTCCGGCTCAATAGCATTTCTCCAAGTAACACACCTTACACATACCACTTCGGTAAGGCTCTCCTCTCCTCACTTCCCAAAATGGTATTATAGTCTTTCGGATACCAATAAAGCAAAAGGTGTAGCAAAAGCTATAGCCATCGGATTTAATAGCAGTGTGTCCTTTCAGCTTGAGGAGATGTTATCAGATATCCACGGTAGGTTTTTGTTTTTGAAGGGTTCTATAGGCAATACTCAGTGCAAACATTTACTGTCCAAATTATAACCAACCAACCTTTATATCCCAGGTTCTATCCAACTTAGCAACTTTTGCCAAAGGTATTACTATATTGGCAGGAGACATTACCATGCCACTAGACCCCATTTTAGACAAGGCCCAAGGCCGATCCAACATATCATATAAACGGCTGGCTTTCGTCAAAAAGAAGTTATATGACCACCAGCACATTGATGTCTGGCATACACTTCACCCCAAGGATAGGGACTTCTCCCTCTACTCTAGAACTCACCACTCTTACTCGAGGATAGATAATATCTTCCTTGACCACTTCCACTTACCCTTATTAAAATCAGCCACCATAGGTACATCCACAATATCTGACCATGCCCCGGTCTCCATGCGGATAGCTATCCCCTCCCTACCTAAACGCTCCACCAACTGGAAGCTTAACGAATCCCTTTTCGCTAATTCAGTAGATGTGGCCATTTTGGTCACCGCCCTGAAACAATATTTCATAGAGAACGGGTCTGCAGACACCACTTCCTCTCTGCTCTGGGAGGCCCATAAAGCCACAATGAGAGGTAAACTCATAGAACTAGGTACTAGAAGGAAGAAGGAACAAGCCCAATAACTTCATGATCTGATGCTACAAATAGCTGATCTTGACAGACAACACAAATTATCCCTACATAAATCTCATCTAGCAGCCCTGACACAGAAAAGAGAGGAACTTACGGTACTATTGAATTCAAATTTTCTCCCAGAAACTGTATGAGTGGGGGGACAAACCAGGTAAACAACTGGCGCACTCCATCCGAGCGAAAAAATCGGCCTCTTTCATTTCTAAAGTCCTGTCCTTGTCGGGTACCATGGCACACTCCTCCCCCCAAATCGCCAAAGCATTTCAGGAATACTATGCTGAACTCTACAATGTTAAGGGGGACTTATGCCGCGTACACACGAAGGGACAATCCCGTGGGATTATCCTCTGGACTCAAGTCCAGCGGACAATCCCCTCGTGTGTGGGCGTCGGCGGACTTTTTGGCGCCAAAGTCCGGCGGACCAAAGTTTTAAGTTTGGTTTTAAAATTATCCGCTGGACTTGGCAGTCAGGCGGACAATCCCGCCGTTAGTAGGCTAGTCCGCCGGACTTTTGAAAATGAACGGACTTGCCGCTCATCGGCAAGTCCGTTCATTTAGCACGTGACTTCAGGTACGTAGCTAGCGTAGGCAGTAAATGCCGGTGCGCTAGCTCCGTCACCTGGCATGGATTTAAAGGGAATCCCCACGCCGAAAAACGGCGTGGGGGTTCCCCCCAAATCCATCTCAGACCCTTATCCGAGCACGCAGCCCGGCAGGCCAGGAAAGGGGTGGGGACGAGCGAGCGCCCCCCCCTCCTGAGCCGTACCAGGCCGCGTGCCCTCAACATGGGGGGTGCCCTGGGGAAAGGGGGGTCGTGCGGCCCCCCCACCCCAAAGCACCTTGTCCCCATGTTGATGAGGACAAGGGCCTCTTCCCGACAACCCTGGCCGTTGGTTGTCGGGGTCTGCGGGCGGGGGCTTATCGGAATCTGGGAGCCCCCTTTTATAAGGGGGCCCTCAGATCCCGGCCCCCCACCCTATGTGAATGAGTATGGGGTACGATGTACCCCTACCCATTCACCTAAGGTGTAAAATGTAAAGTAAAAAAACACACACTTTTGAAAAAATATTTTATTGCACTACTCCGGGGGTCTTCTTCCGTCTTGGGGGTCTTCTCGCCGGACTCCTCCGCCATTTACCAAGCTCTTTTACCGAGCGGAGAAGTCCGGCTACCTTCTTCGTCGTCGCCGCCGTCGTCGTTGTTTGGGGGTCTCGATCCGCCTTCGGGGGTCTTCCGGGGTCTCTTCTGTTCTTGCCGCTGTCGTCGCTTTCTGCGCCGCCTTCTTCTTCTTCTTCCGCCTTCTTCTTCTTGTTCTTCTTGTTCTTCTTCTTCCGATGTTGACACGTCGCTCGCTCTGGCCGGAATGCCAGAGCCGCGCTGTGCTGGCACTTATATAGGGACAAGGGGACAGGGTCACATGCTTATGTCACATGGTGACCCCGCCCCCTTGTGATGTCACAGTCCCAGCATCCTCCGGGACTGTGACATCACAAGGGGGCGGGGTCACCATGTGACATGAGCATGTGACCCTGTCCCCTTGTCCCTATATAAGTGCCAGCACAGCGCGGCTCTGGCATTCCGGCCAGAGCGAGCGACGTGTCAACATCGGAAGAAGAAGAACAAGAAGAACAAGATGAAGAAGGCGGAAGAAGAAGAATAAGGCGGCGCAGAAAGCGACGACAGCGGCAAGAACAGAAGAGACCCCGGAAGACCCCCGAAGGCGGATCGAGACCCCCAGACGACGACGACGGCGGCGACGACGAAGAAGGCAGCCGGACTTCTCCGCTCGGTAAAAGAGCTTGGTAAATGGTGGAGGAGTCCGGCGAGAAGACCCCCAAGATGGAAGGAGACCCCCGGAGCAGTGCAATAAAATATTTTTTCAAAAGTGTGTGTGTTTTTTTACTTTACATTTTACACCTTAGGTGAATGGGTAGGGGTACATCGTACCCCATACTCATTCACATAGGGTGGGGGGCCGGGATCTGAGGGCCCCCTTATAAAAGGGGCTCCCAGATTCCGATAAGCCCCCGCCCGCAGACCCCGACAACCAACGGCCAGGGTTGTCGGGAAGAGGCCCTTGTCCTCATCAACATGGGGACAAGGTGCTTTGGGGTGGGGGGGCCGCACGACCCCCCTTTCCCCAGGGCACCCCCCATGTTGAGGGCACGCGGCCTGGTATGGCTCAGGAGGGGGGCGCTCGCTCGTCCCCACCCCTTTCCTGGCCTGCCGGGCTGCGTGCTCGGATAAGGGTCTAAGATGGATTTGGGGGGAACCCCCACGCCGTTTTTCGGCGTGGGGATTCCCTTTAAATCCATGCCATTTGAGGGAGCTAGAGAGCCGGAATTTACTGCCTACGCTAGCTACGTACCTGAAGTTACGTTCGAAATGAACGGACTGCTCCGTGTGTGGGCAAGTCCGTTCATTTTCAAAAGTCCCGCGGACTTTGTCCAGCAGACTGTCCGCCGGAGAAGTCCGGGCGTGTGTGGGCAAGTCCACACGCTCGGATAGTCCGGCGAAGCCAGCTGGAAAGTCCGTCGGATTGTCCGCTGGACTAGGTCCGCCGGGAAAAGTCTGCACGTGTGTACGCGGCATTAGATGGCCTTGCCTCATCGGAGAAACGCTCTCGCATTTTAGCATATTTAAAACAGGCCAACCTTCCCAAATTATCTCGACAAACTCTCAAACAATTAGAAACGGATTACACAATTGAAGAGTTCCAAGTAGCACTGAAAAGCACCCCTTCCGCTAAAGCACCTGGGCCAGGCGGCTATACAGCAAATTACTACAAGACCTTTAGCGAGGTTCTATTACCCAGACTTACATCTTATGCTAACTCGATTTCTAACACTACGGGATATCGCCCAGAATCCCTGTCAGCTCACATTACAATTATTCCCAAAGCAGGCAAGGACCCTACACTCTGTGCCAGCTATCGCCCTATATCTTTATTAAATTTAGACCTCAAACTCATTGCCAAAGTCATGGTCACTATACTTCTACCCCTTCTCCCTAGCTGGATTTCAGCTGACCAACTAGAGAGGCTAGGGACAACTCTTTACGAACCCTCTCACTGATACACCATGTTCGGAGGAACTCCCAGTCCACCCTTCTTTTATCTACCGACGCTGAAAAAGCTTTTGACAGGGTGGACTGGGCTTTCCTCAAGACAACGCTGAGGTACTTCGGTTTAGGCCCTTAAATGTTCCACTGCATATCATCCCTATATTCATGCCCAACAGCCCAAATCTGGATCAACGGCACGTTGAGCGAGACATTCACATTACACAACAGAACGAGGCAGGGTTGTCCTTTATGCCCCCTACTATTCGCTATTTCCCTTGAACCCTTTTTGGCACACATTAAACACAATGATAGTATTCAGCGAATCAAGGTAGGCACCAGAGTTCACAAATACGCCGCTTACGCGGATGATATATTTTTTTTTTTCCCACAACCATATTTCCCTACCAAACATTATGTCAGCCTTCCAACCTTCAAATCCCTTTCTAATTTCAAAATAAATCTATCCAAATCCGAAATTCTCAATATCAATACCCCTGACTCTTCTGTTAAAAAACTGAAACCTCAATTTCCTTTCCAGTAGCAATCAAACACTCTGAAGTACCTGGGCATCTTCCTCACACCTAACCCCCAGTCCCTCTTTAGATGCAATTACATTCCTCTCCTCAACAACATTAAATCAGATCTACGACACTGGTCTTCCCACCTACACTCGTGGGTAGGTAAAATAAATATTGTTAAGATGAATATTCTCCCCCGTGTGTTGTTTGTCCTCCAGATGTTGCCACTGAGTGTGCCTGTAGGATTCTTTATCATATTACAATCTATGATATCACGCTTCGTTTGGAAGGGCAGACAACCCACGATTTCCCGTACGACTCTTTATCCTAAAACACGGGAGGTCTCGCCCTTCCAAACTTTAAGGCTTATCACCAGGTCATTATGCTCTCCAGGATAGCTGACTGGAAATATGCGTACAAATCCAAACTTTGGGTCCAACTTGAACAATCCTTAAGCCTGGGTTCAGACTAGTGCGGTGCGAATTGAAGGCCCTGCGTGACTGCGCAGTGAAACTTCGGCTGTTCTGCGGTTTGTCCGCGTTTTAGGTGCGAATTCATTAGTAACCCTTCCTGTCTAATTTGAGTTGCTAATTTTGAGCTTACCAAGCACTTTTGCTGATTGGCTGCTTATAAAACCTGGGAGGTTTGTGTACACTTCCTGGCTGTCCAGCAGTCTGTAGTGTGTTTTGTGTGTTTCTTTGCAAAATGTGTGCTGCTCTGCCTATGATAATGCCAACAGTTGTTGCTGTAACAGCAGCAATCTTGCTTGAAGAAGAGAATAGGAGAAGGATGAGGAGAAGAAGAAGATACTGGGTTCATCCCATCATTGCAAATCGTGAAGAAAGAGGCCAGTTCATTATCTTGTATGGGCACCTCTGTGGGCATGAAGAAAAAATTTTCAATTTCACACGCATGTCAATAAGTAGGTGAGTCATTTTTCATCCAAATCATACTTTATTTGTAGCCATTGATGTATAGTGTGTTTTATATTTTCAAGACACAAGTCCATCCAGTCTAACCTATGTGTGATTATGTCATTCTAAGATTATTGTAACTAATAAGCGTTGTCTCCCCCCCCCCCCCCCCCCAAAATACAAACTGTACATTATTTGAGCATGCAGCCTAAAGGGCACAAAATGAGCATCAGCTAGCACCCCCTCCTGTTGTAAACCAGGTCATATGCCCTTAAATTTTTTGGGGGGATATTTTACCCCCCAAATACCTTGGCCCAAATTTGCTGGTGACAAGGTGCTTTGTGGGTGGTGGTGTTGCCACGCAGCTTTGTTTAGCATTTTTGGATCAGACAATTGTTACTGTTAAATTAAAAGGCCAGTGGCTTCTTCTCTGTTGAAATGAGGACCCATATGCATTTTTTTTTTTTTTTACTGCCACTTATTTAGCCATAATTATATTGGAACTAAGGATGCATGCCTTGTTACCATAAATAATGTCCTTAACCACTTACCTTACTCTTTTTTATACAGTAGGCCCAAATGTTTTTCCCACATGTATTTATGAATTTAATATTTTTTTACTCAGTTTTGACGAATTGCTTGGCTTAATCTCCCCTCGCTTGGAGCGTTAGAACATGAGCTTCAGAACAAGTATCCAGCCTGCTGAAAGATTATTGATCACATTAAGGTAATTTTCAGCACTGATGTCATTTCTCATGCGATTTATTGACCATGGTTTTTTTTTTTTATGTTTTTTTACCTGGGTATTTGTAAAAATATGACGGCACAAAAAATGGTGGAATAATTATTTATTCACGTATCATAAAATATGATAAAAATATAAACTTTACCCATGTATAAAACATAAATTAACTCTGAAATAACTTAAAAAATAAACTTGCCTGTCAAGTAGGCTTCTTCCCTGTTGTTTTATCAAAATGTGTCATGTTGGTCCTTAACCTTGAACAGACCTCATCACAGATTCTGATATGTTTTTGGGAAAGGGGCCTCATAGGAGTATTGAGTTGCGGAAGCTGGGTCATCACTGGCAGTGTGGGGAGCAGGCCTAGCCTCCCCATGTTGACTTGGCACATACATACCCTGAGTTTGGGGGGGAGCCCTAATTGAAGGAAGTGGGGATGGGATGGGATAGGGAAGGTTACTGTGTGGCACTTCATATCTGGAGATTGGCTTGTCATAACTTGGATATGATGGTGGATTATAGGGGTAAGGATGGTGTTGCTGCTCAGGGTAGTGCGTGTATCTTGGGTAGTTATGGGGGGGTCTTGGTTGGGGCACATTTGGGTAGTTAAATGCAGCTTCCTGCTGTGGCTGGGAGAAGGAGTGCATCATTTTTTCTATATTTTTTCGCATTTCATAGTAACGCTCTGGGGGTACCTTTTTAATTAGTGGTACAAAACTGAGCGCCAGGATTGTATCGGGACATAAAAATGCATCCACCTTTGCGGTCATGTTTTTTAACATGTCTAATAAGTGCTCACTTAGGTCAGGTTGGGATAGTGCTGGGCGCCTCTGTGGCACTTTGCCAGGCTGACCAATGTGTGCAGGAGCAGAGGATGTCCCAGGGACAGCCTCTTCTGCCCCTGAACATTGTTCATCTGGATTAGTTTCCCAGAGACTGGAAGATGTTTGGATTAGTGATAAATCCTCTGTGTCTTCTGGAATATTAATGGGTGCTTCCTCCTCTGTTTGTTGTTCTGGTTCTTCATCCAAAACATCTTGCTCCTCCCAACTAGATTCTGTCCTGTTTTATATTGTAAAAATGTCAAAAATTAACTAGGCATATTAATTATTAACAGATTGTGCGATACATAGATGATGTACATGAAAACTTACTCCCTCATCTCCACAATGGGTTGGAGAAAATCCAAGTCCCTGGCAAACATATAGGGTACCCTAGGCGCTGCCCCCGAGCCACTCCTTGTTTCTTTGAGGTGCCGCATATATTTTCTGTAAGCATCAAGCATGCTACGCCATCTTGTCTGTAAGTAGTGCACTGAAAAATACATAACATAATTTATTTATTTTTTTTGTTTCTAGGTACTTAGCAACAGGAAATTCCTTTGGAAGTTTGCACTATGAATTCAAGGTTGGAAAATCAACGATTAGTGGCATTGTTCATGCTACCTGCCTAGTCATATGGGAAGAACTGAAGGATATTGTTATGAAGAAGCCCAAAAAACAAGAATGGCTGATGGTAGCGGACCTATTCTGGGAGTGATGCAACTTCCCCAACTGTCTTGGAGCCATTGATGGCAAACATGTATGCATCCTCAAGCCTCCAGCTAGTGGGAGCCAATATTTTAATTATAAAAAATATTTTTCGTTGGTATTAATGGCAGTGGCAGACGCAAATTATAAATTTAAATACAATACACTAGACTTGCCCAATAATTCTCCCCTGCCAGGGACTACAGAGCCTCTCCTCCCACATGTATTTGTCGGAGATGAAGCTTTCGCACTTTCCCAGAACATGCTCAGGCCTTTTTCAAGTCGCTCTCTGACAACTGAAAAAAGAGTGTTCAATTATAGGCTGACTAGGGCACGATGAGTAGTAGAATGTGCATTTGGAATTCTTTGCAATAAGTGGAGATTCATGCATACTTCTATTAACCTCAGTATTGATCATGCGATCAGTGCGATTAAAGCAGCCTGTGCACTGCACAACTATGTGCGTGAACGAGATGGCTTTCTTTTTGAAGATTCCCTGACCCATAACATGGAGGCAGCACATTTCAATATTCCTAGGGGCAGCACTACTGGTACACTTATTCGAGAAGAATTTAAGAAATGTTTTTTGTCACCAGCTGGGGAGGTTTGGCAATGACAAATAAAACTTTTTTATCTCACATTTGTGGTGTATGTCATATTACTAACCTTACAAATTCTAAGAATATGCATTTATTTAGGGACTCCTCCGTCGCTAGATAAAGCTGGTATGTGCACAATGTTTACAGCATGTGGCCTGGTACAGATTTGGGGGTGACCAGATGCTGTTTGTTCAAATCTAATAAATGAAATTAATGTACACCATATAAAAAATACAGGACAGCATATACAGGTAGTGAAAGGTAATAAAAAAACTTACATTTGTCAGCCTGAACTTGGGAAGAGCACCTGCTCCACTCTGGCAAGAGGTCTCTGGCAATGTCCTGCCATGCACGTTTTTTTATAACGTTGTCCTTATATTTAGGATGCCGGGTGTCATAAATCATGGGTTTCTCCCTCACAAGTCTGATCAACTCCTCACAATCCATAGATTCTTTCGCCTTTGATTACGCTTTTCGTCCTCTTTTTGCCATGCTGGTTCCAGTCCGGATTTCAAAACACACAGGGGAGGAACAGGAAGAGGTGTTGGAGTGGCGCGAATTTCTGTTCACAACGCAAGCCAGATGCGAATCAGATGCGTGCCCATAGAAGATAATGGGCCTGAATTCGCACCTGATCCGCAATGCAAGTGCGCATGCACCGGAGATATGTGAACATGCCTCATTGAAAACAATGTATTTTGAAATGTCCTGCGAATTCGCAGTGTTTTCCACCACTGCAAATTCGCATAAGTGTGAACCCAGGCTCAGTGTCATGGACCTGGCTATCATACCTTGGATCCCTCGCTCCTACAGGGCACTATCACCGAATACTTCGCCACTAACCATTTCTACACTTGCAATCTGGGACTCTATGCACAGAAGTTTTACTGGCAATACAATTCCCCTTTGCTACCAATTCTGAATCATGATTTCTTCTTACCTGGCCGCTTGGATGTTGGCTTCAGAGCCTGGGAGACAGGAGACCCCTCTCACTCCATCACCTTGTTGTTTCGGACAGTTTCAGACCACTAGATGACATACTGACTCCTAACCCAGTCACCTTCATGGACAAATGGAGATACAAACAAGTACAAGAATTTATACGCTCTCTCCCCCATCCAATAAGAGACATACAGGACCTCACTCCAATTGAATACCTATTCTCGCACAAAGATCCACCTCTTCACCGTATCTCGCAGTTCTATAAAGCCATCAAACAACTATTGAACCCCTCATACCCGGAATACCTCCACAAATGGGAAGTCGACTTACAATCTACCATCACTGATGTCCAAAAGGATAAAATCTTAAGCCTGGCTCATATCTCTTCCATTTCCTCCAAAACGGCCAAAATGAACTACAAACTGCTCACAAGATGGCACTATACCCCAGCTAAACTTCACTCTATGTTCCCCTCCAACTCCCCGTTGTGTTGGGGGAGTTGTGGGAACACAGCTACCCATGCACATATCTGGTGGTCGTGCCCAGTTATTCAACCTTTTTGGGCCAACATCATCCAACTTGTGAATCAGATAACAGGCTCCTCCCTTCCCATGGACTCATGGACTATACTCTTACATAGCACAGTGGAGTCAGTGGGCCCGTACAAGCGTTCACTCACGCCTTATCTACTAAACGCTGCCAAAGCGTTCATCCCGGCCAGATGGGGCCAACCTACTGTACCTACTCTGGGAAACTGGGTAAAAGTGGTGGAACATACTTGTCTCATGGAAGAACTCACCCTTATGGCTAGGGATAACCTCAACCGTCATACTACAACTTGGTCCCAATGTACGGAATTCAAGAACTCCTCCATATATAAGGACATCATGTACGCACCTTCTGTACTTACACAATCATCCCCAAGGAGTCAAGCTCCCCTCGTATGCCCAAATGATTTTTAAATGTGCAGAAATGACTCAAAACCATTTTTATGATATAATCATAAGTAATCAATAATATGTTGTTCTATGCGGTACATCCTTTACCATCCTATACCAGCCTTCTCTCACTTTACTCTTTTCTTCTTTCTTTCTCCCCCCCTGCTATCCTCCCCCCCCCCCCCCCCCCCCCCCCCCCCCCCCCCCCCTCCAAAACATTTCTTTTTTTTACTATTACATTACCATAATGATAGTATGCATTTATAAGTTACCCAGTCTCTTGAGCCCAAGTTTCGAGACTTCATCATACTTGCTGCAAATAATTTGTGTTAATGATCCTGAGTGTCTTCAGACAGCATAATTACTTTAATACTGTGCATATGTTTCTACCACACCTTTTTTGTTCTGTACTCTGTTTATATTATCTGTTTAATAAACAAAAATTAAACAAAAAAAAAAAATTTCATAGCAGGGCCTGTTCCTGTGCCCAACCAGGGTAACTGTGAGCGGTTAGAGTGTTCTGGCACCACCAACATCAAGGCCCAATTTTGTTGCAGAGTGTATAGGGCAGGCTGTATAGTATATACTGTATACTGCTGTTCAGAGTATATAGGGCCTGGGGGACCCCCACACCATTTTTTTAAAATTTTGGTGCAGGGTTCCCATTAATATTCATACCAGACCTAAAGGAATATTTAATTTTGTTTTACTTTAAGCATTATTAAAATCACTGCTCCCCAAAAAATTGCCATTTTTAAAACATTTTTTTTGCACTGATACATGTCCCCTGGGGCAGGACCCGGGTCCCCAAACACTTTTTATGGCAATGACTTGCATATAAGTCTTTATAATGAGCACTCTTGATTTTTTACGTTCGCATCCCATGGACTTTAACGGTGTTTGCGTGTTCACACAAATTTTTTACCTGTTCGCATGTTCTGCTGCGAACTGAACCGGGGGGTGTTTAGCTCTAGTATGAAGTCAAGAAATTACTGCAGATGTGTAATTTATGTCCCTAGAACACTTGACAGTGCTCCTTGCATTTTGGGCCTCTGTATGTGGCTAGGCTGTGAAAAAGTCTCACACATGTGGTATCGGATATCGCCATACTCAGGTATAGTAGATTATGTTTTGGGGTGTAGTTGCAGTATGCATATGCCATGTGAGAGAAATAAAAAAAAACTTAATTTTGCAAAGAATTGTGTGAAAAAATGTAAATTTAAAAAAACTCACCATACCTCTTACTAAATAACTTGGAATTTCTACTTTCAAAAAGGGGTTATTTGGGGGGTATTTGTACTTTCCTAGTTTGTTAGTGTCTCAAAAAATGAGATAGGCCGTCAGTACATCAGGTGCCATCAGATGTGATCAAATTTCAATGACTGGCACCATAGCTTTTAGACTCTATAACCTTCACAAAGACCAAATAATACAAAAGGATTTAGGTTAATTTTACCAAAGATATGTAGCAGTATAACTTTTGGCCAAAATTTGTCCAGAAACTGAGAAAATGCATTTGGTGGTGATTAAATACCACCAAAAGAAAGTTCTATTTGTGTGAAAAGAAGCACACAAATGTTATATGGTTATAGTGTTGCATGACTGAGCAATTGTCATTTAAAGTGTGGAAGCGCTGAAAGCTGAAAATTGGCCTGGTCAGGAAGGGGGTATAAGTGTCCAATGGGTAAGTGATTAAAAAACATAAATGTATTATTTCACATTAAGGCTGCTTTCACACTGGGGCGGGCGGGCGTTGACGGTAAAAAGGCGCTAGTTTTAGAGGCGCTTTACCGTAGTTTTAGCGGCGCTATTCGGCCGCTAAGCAGGGTGCTTTTAGCCCTGCTAGCTGCCGAATAAAGGGTTAAATGTGCCAGTGTAGCGCTGCTGCCCAAACGGTGCCCATTCATTTTAATAGCCCAAAAGTGCCTGAAAAATACCTCAGTGTGAGAGGGGTCCAAAAAGAGTTCAGATAATGAAATGACATATACATACAAACAGTAAAATTCACAACTCAATTTACAACCATCTTGTTAAAATGTATACATATAGAGTTATGCTGTCTCCACTCTTCCCGATGCATTTCAGGTCAAAACCATTCTTCAGGGGTATTGCAGGGGAGAAACAAGTATTCAACATTTCTATTAATAGAAAACACAACATTGTAATGATGCTACAAGCAAAATAAATATAAGGCCTTTAGTAATGCTCACTCTTGACAAAGTAACCTACCACCTAAGCTGATCAAGGTAGTGTATGGCTATGTGGATGATAAAAGGAAGGGTGAGATTCTGCCTCTGCCTCTGCTTGGGTGCAGGAGTCAGCACCGCCACAGGGCCCCAGAGAGCCCCAACGGAGGTCCCCCACAAAAGGAATCGCTGATATCCAGACAGTTCTACAAGATATAATGAGGTACTATTTGATAATAGAGTACATATCAGTACGGGCATATTTATATTATTAGAGGGCTTTAAAGTGGTTGTAAACCCTTACAGACCACTTTTACCTACAGGTAAGCTTAGATTAAGGCCATTGCCGTTGCTAACACCGATCATGCCGTTAGTGGCGGCTCCCACGCATGTGCGGGAGTGACGTCATTGCGTCTCTGGCCAATCACAACGCCGGAAGCCGCGATACCCAGAAGGGAGATGGCCGCTTCATGGAAGAGGGAACAGCGGTGACATTGTAGGCTCCTGTGTCAGGTAAGTGACACATAATGGGCTACTATGTGATGCATAGTAGCCCATTATGCTTTACCTTTGCAGGGAAACAAAGAGGAAGTAAAACCCATCAGGGTTTACATCCTCTTTAAGATGTCTACAGCCAGGGGTCAAGTCCTGGGGAAAATGCCAATATTGCTAAGAAGCAAGTGAGAAGGTAAAGTGAGAAGGTAAATAATAAAGGGGTGAATATCTCAAAAAATATTAATTGTATAAAGCTAAAAATAGTCTGTGCTGAAACAATAAAGTTCTGTGAATTATTCCACTTGTCGTGGATATTCCACCACACTCTTGCGCTAATAAGTGCCCTTCAATCTAATGATATAATGTGCCCTCTCCGATCGTATGTCTCCCCTGGTCCACCCATTCCTCAGTAACAGACATTACCACATTCTCACGTCATCATCGGCCTGCATCCCTCCCTTTCTGAGCTGCGCAGACTGCTTTATTTCAAATCAGTTAGAAGCCACGCCCTGGAGGGTTCGCCTCCAACAGCTAAACCCCTCCTACAAAGTTTGTGACCTCATCTTATTTACACAGGATGTGCATGACCATATAAGGACATACAATACAATGATGTTACAATACAGGGACAATTGTTTTCCTTCAAAAGAACCAATGACACACATGCATATATTCAAACAGAAATACAGTGTTGACCTGTGCAGACGGTGTCGTGCAAAACCATGGCACCTGGCACCTGGCTTTGAACACCACCACGTGCACACCTCCACTGCTACCAGTGATGCGAACCATACCAAACTATGGCCCAGTGGGCCACAATATTCATATAGTTATGCTACAGTTCCAATGTACACAGACATGTTCGCCTGAAGTCATTAATGCAGTCACCAGGTGAGGCACAAATAACATCCTTAAAAAGCAAACACATCCGCCGTGTCCAAGGGAAGGTTTCCGCATCCAATGGTCCTCCGCCAATGTCTGCATGTGCGAATACGCTCACACAAGCGCATTACAGCAAAACCGACACTGGGGGGCCTCTGACAACATACTTTAATAAAATTTTCCACAACACACTGGAACAGTCCTCGTGAGGTACAAGTATAAATGTGTGGATGGAAATCTTCCTGTGGGATGACACCACACAGGTATAAGGGCCGTGTGGAACAACGGAAACCGGCAAAGATGGACAGTTGTCTGGAGTTGTATCAACAGTCTTACACGAATAAAAGATGGGTACTCTTAACGATGGTGTTGGACACACATGTCATACGACAGTGAGTCAATCAGGCTTGTGGTCTCGATTGGTCCCAATCAGACACTGTATGTGAATTGGATGGATCCTGATAGGGGGTCCTCACTTTTCCGTCTCCGGACTCCAAGCGAACAGGCAATCCTGGTGGGGGATCCTCACTTATCCATCTCCGGACTCCAGAGGCAGGTGCTCGGAATGGAATGTATCCAGAAAGGGATGTTTAAAAAAGCACATGGAAGTAAAGAGAAAAACAGAGGGGCTCCGGAGGGTGCAGGTCAAAACAAACCAGTGGGTTTATTGAAATGGTCATAAAGTATATAAATGACACAAAAATAAAAGTGATCACAGGATAAAAAATGAAAAAATATAAAAACAATGTGGGGTACATAAAATGCTGGTCCGACGCGTTTCGACACTAAGGGCCTTCAAGGCATCAGGCATGCCAGCGGAGTCCCTCCTTACATCAGGCATTGCCAGCGGAGTCCCCCTTACATCAGGCATTGGCAGCAGAGCCCCTCTTACATCAGGCATTGCCAGCGGAGTCCCCCCTTACATCAAGTATTGCCAGCAGAGTCCTCCCTTACATCAGACATTGCCAGCGGAGTCCTCCTTTACATCAGGCATTGCCAGTGGAGTCCCCCTTACATTAAGCATTGCCAGCGGAGTCCCCCTTACATCAGGCATTGCCAGCAAAGTCCTCCTTACATCCGGCATTGCCAGCGGAGTTCTCCCTTACATCAGGCATTGCCAGCAGAGTCCTCCCTTACATCAGACATTGCCAGCAGAGGCCCCCCTTACATCAGACATTGCCAGCGGAGTACACCCTTACATCAGATATTGCCAGCAGAGTCCTCCCTTACACCAGACATCCCCCAATGGAGCCCCCCCTTTCCTTACATCAGGCATTCCCAGCAGTGGAGACTCTCTCCTCCGCCATTACTAAACAGAATGGGACAGAATATCCGGGTGGCTGCCAATAGCAATTGAGCTTATATGCAAGTTATTGTCATAAAAAGTATTTGGGGACCTGGGTCCTGCCCCAGGGGACATGTATCAATGCAAAAAAAGTTTTAAAAACTAACGTTTTTTTTTGGGAGCAGTGATCTTAATAATGCTTAAAGTGAAACAATAAAAGTGTAATATTCCTTTAAATTTCGTACCTGGGGGGTGTGTATAGTATGCCTGTAAAGGGGCGCATGTTTCCCGTGTTTAGAACTATCCCTGCACAAAGTGTCATTTCTGTAGGAAAAAAAGTTATTTAAAAGCACTCTCGGCTATAATGAATTGTCGGCCCCCCGTAATACAGAGAACAGTCATTGAAAGTCATTGATAAAAAAAAGCGTGGGGTTCTCCCCAAATTCAATTACCAGGCCCTTCAGGTCTGGTATGGATATTAAGGGGAACCCGCGTCAAATAAAAAAAAAAAAGATGTGGGGTTCCCCCCAAATATCCATACGAGACCCTTTATCCGAGCACGCAACCTGGCAGGCCGCAGGAAAAGAGGGGGGGACAAGAGAGCGCCCCCCCTCCTGAACCGTACCAGGCCACATGCCCTCAACATTGGGAGGATGCTTTGGGGGTCTGTGACCCCTCAAAGCACCATGTCCCCATGTTGATGGGGACAAGGGGCTCATCCCCACAACCCTGGCCGGTGGTTGTGGGGGTCTGCGGGTGGGGGGCTTATCAGAATCTGCAACAGGAACTGAAGTAGAAAAGATGAAGCTGGATAGCCGTACTCCAAACTATTCAACTTTATTTCAAAAATGTAATAAAATCAAAGCATCTAGGCTTGTATAGAGACTAACTGCACAGCCGCTGACATGTTTCACACCGAACACGGTGCTTAGTCATAGCTCATGACTAAGCACTGTGTTCGGTGTGAAACAGGTCAGCGGCTGTGCAGTTAGTCTGTATACTAGCCTAGATTCTATGATTTTATTACATTTTTTAAATAAAGTTGAATAATTTGGAGTGCGGCTATCCAGCTACATCTTTTCTACTTCACCTGACAGGTCTTAGCTGAGGAGGATGGGGCCACCCGTCACCTGACCCCCCCCCCCCCGCTGACGCAAGGGGAAACCCGGATTCCCCAGTGACGTGCGGGTGACCCCGCTCCCCTCTGATGTAACGGAAACCGATACACAAAACCCTCTAAGGACGGCATAAATTTTGCCAATTCCCGATTTACCTTCTTCTTCATTTTTTCTATTACCCTGTGCAATGGAGATGACAGCCAACTCAATTGTGGCACTTTTTCCGAAAACACGATGATTGTATCCAGGGAGGTAAAATGAAAACGGGACAGATCCCTCTTAACCGAGGACAACAAGTCCAGTCTATGTGTGTTATCTAGATCATTCCCACCCAAATGCACTACCAGTATCGAGGGAAGCGGCCAAACCTGGCACATTTGTGACAATTGAAAATACAGCTGATGCCACTTCATGCCTCGTACACCTTTCCAATATACAGTGAAATGCTGCGTACACACGGTCGGAATTCTCGTCGGAAAAAGCTCTGATGGTTTTCCCGTCGGAATTCCGACCGAATTTCGCTCAAACTGTCTTGCCTACACACGGTCACACCAAATTCCGGCGGGCAATAACACCACGACATACAACGCGTTTGACTGCACTATAAAAAGGGAAGTTTAATGCTTCTGAGCATGCGTCAAATTGTTTCCGAGCATGCGTTGGAATTGCATACACACGAACGGAAAATCCCATAGAAAGGTTTTCCGTCAGAAAAATTAAGAACAGTTTCTCAATCCAAAGCCCGTTGAAATTCAGACAGAAAAAGACAGATGGGCATACACATGGTCGGAAAATCCGATGAAAAGCTCCCATCGGACTGTTTCCATCGGAAATTCCGACCGTGTGTACGCGGCAAAAGATTCCGGCTGTAACGACTGATTAGTCTAATACCCAGTATACATAGGAATGGCCCACAATCCAAACATAGTGATAAAAACCCATAAAATAAAAAAGAGAGGCTAGGTCTGACATAACGTTTGAAACAATCGGACTTCCATCTACCCAAACCCATAATGGCCGAACCCGGAAGACCCTGAGTGGCTGCGTCAGATGCCGCCCCAATCCTAAAGGAAAACTTCAAATTGCCTAGACCTAAATGAGTCATACAGTGCCTTAGTACATAATTAAACTGATACTTGGTCATTGGGGAAAGATCCAAATGCACAAAAAAATGGCCAGCCCCCTCCGCTAAGAAACGGCTGACCATCCACACCCCTTGACCTAATTGGTCCTTTTTAGACTGATGTAGAAAAAGGTAAGCCTTCCCTTACTCTACCAAAACAAGCTCGGATAACATCCCCTGAACACTTCCTGGAACCCAGAATCAATTCCGAGACCCGAAATGCTCCAAAATAAGCCAACACAAAAGCCGTTTGGAAAAGCAAGGCCTCATAACTTGTAAAGCATATTACCGACGTGGCCTCACAAATCCGCTATAATAATTCCAAACAAATGGGCCTCCTCCCGTCTGGGGTGAAATGTAGCTTCCTGTATCCCTTCTGTGCCTGCTTTACTGAGAAAAAACTGGAACAAGGCGGGAGCCGCCGTAGGGGAAAGAAAAAGATACCCCCACCAGCGTCTTAGCAATGTAGCTGTAGGAAAAATGCTGCTCCATCAAGAAAACCAGAAAAGACAAAACAGACGATTCAGATGGCACATCCCATTGAAAACGTCATCTATGACGAAACGACGTATGGGAAGGCACGCAGTGACGCCACCACGCAGATTCGGAAGAGGGGACAGGTACCACTGACCGGCCGGCAGTGTTGTATTATTGTGCTTGTTAAACTTTGGATACACGTAAGTGTTTTTAATCTATGTATGCGGAATAAATCGATTTGAGATAGTATTACACTATGGGTGGCCCCATTCTTTTTGTCTGAGCTTACCAGTTGGATTTGATTTGGGGAAGTGAACAGCGTTCAAAGTTTCCTTGCTCCTGTGAAAGACCGTTCCTGAGCAGGATCAGCCGTACCAGCTATCATCTGCCTAGGAGGCTGCTATCTGTGTTTACAAAAATGCCTTATTTACCCAGCCATCTGGGAAACCTTTAATTCAGCAGGTGATTGGGATTGAACATCATTTGCATGTCACAGTGTGAAGAGACAGGACAGTCACGGTGGTGTTTTATTTTCCTTTATACTCCAAACCTGTTTGTTATTGGAAATCAGGATTTAAGATCGAATTGACTTAAGCTGTAAAGTTCTCATGGATTTTTGTTATGGACTAATTTAGCCATCAGTGGACTTTACATATAGCCTCATCCATGTGTTCTTGCATGACCACCATATATCTGTGCTCATTTGTGTTCCCTTTTTTCCATTTATATTAAACTAGTTATTATTGGCGCAGCTTTACCCATTTATATGACCATAGCTCCAATGGGACTCCCAAATAGTGCCAAAACCTTTGGAACCAGCTGCATCCGTGAAAAGGTGAAAATCCGGCGCAAAAATAAAGTCCGACTGAAAAAATGACCTCCCATTAAATTCTACCAAAAAATAATAAAAGCGCCTTCTCCCTGTTTGGGTACTGGTCCAACCAGGGGCGCATGCTTTCCAGCCTCACTGGCGTGCAGGAAAAATATGGAAAAATATCCCGCGAAGACTGCAGCGCTGTTTTCTTGAAACATTTTACCATCGGATGGGGTCCTGCACAAACTGAGCATTCATGCCTATACTTGCAAGTTGCATTAAAACGACATGAACTCTCATTAAATGCAAAGCAACAACCCCTGCGGTACCCTGCATTTACAGGGTTAGCCTGGCCCAACTTACCTATTGCTGGTCTCTGGGGAACAATCAAATTCAGCCATAGGCCCACATCCTTTATTCCCCATCTTAACGACGGATGCACCGCCAGTTTCTGGCGAAAGGACTCGTCATAAATATACCAGCCCAATCCGCCAAAACTTTTATAAGCCTCCAGCACATGATCCATATGCTGAAAAAGGCCTCCACTCAGCTCAGGCTGCTTTTCAACCAATACGCTAGAAAAAACAAAAAATGCCTGCAGCCAATTATTAAATGAGCCTGCGCCTATCCTCTTCCTGCCTGTCCTCCCCTTTCTTTTCGGTTTTAAAAATAAAATCCTTTGACGCCGGAAGAAGGGATAGCATATCAACAAAATCCCCAGCCCAAATTTTATCCTTCACTGTCCCTGGTAAATGACAACCTAAAAGGGACATCTCACATGGCAACACTTCCTTCATACTCACCTCAAGGACTGACAACCTAGCTGTCTCCCTAGGTGAGAGCGCAAATCAGGGCTATGCACAGGGCTACTTAACAAACTGTGTGACACGGGAGCAGAGATTTCAGAAACAGGCGCATTAGCAGCAAGAAATTAACAAGAGGTAGCCAGGGAGGGTGCAGCAGCAGAAACAGGTAAACCTACCGACATAGAAATACCGCAGAAGAAAGTGCAGCTGAAATAGCTGACAGATAACCCATAACATCAGGCAACACATTATGTATTTAAGACTCACCCTGCCCTGCTGGACCCGGGGCTGAGTAACTGAGTAACAGGGGCAATGATACCGGAAAAGTTCTTAATAAATTTCCTATAGAAATTGGCAAACCCCACAAAGCGTTGTATGGCTTTCTTGTCTTCAGGGGCAGGCCAATCAAGTACGGCAGCGACCTTTTGCGGATCCATAGAGATGCCCTCCACAGAAATGACAAGTCCCAAGAACTGGATGGATGATCTCTCGAATTCGCATTTCTCAGCCTTAGCATAGAGATGGTGCTGTTTAAGTCTATCAAGTACTTTCTTTACATGGTTTCTCTGAAGATCAAGGGAACTGGAGAATATAAGGATGTCATCCAAATAGACAATAATGAATAAGTCTAGATAATCCTGAAACACATCATTGACCAGGTGTTGAAATGTGGCAGGGGCGTTGCAGAGACCGAACGGCATGACAAGATATTCATAATGACCAAAGCGTGTTCGGAATGCAGTCTTCCATTCGTCTCCATCACAAATTCTGACTAAGTTGTATGCACCTCTCAAATCAAGTTTAGAGAACACTTGTGCCCCTCGCAATCTTTGGAAAAGTTCTGGAATCAGGGGGAGTGGGTAACGGTTCTTAACCGTTATCTTGTTAAGATCTCGATAGTCCACACAGGGTCTGAGGGTGTGATCTTTTTTTTCGACAAAGAAGATGCCGGCCCCCGCAGGTGATGTGGATGGTCGAATGAAGCCCTTCTCCAAACTTTCGTCGATGTAGTGACGGAGAGCTTCTAATTCAAGCTCAGAAAGAGGGTAGATACGGCCAAACGGTATCTCAGCCCCGGGCAGCAATTCAATGGGGCAATAATAGGCCCGATGAGGGGGAAGAGAGTCTGCACTCTTCTTATTGAAGAAGTCCAGAAATTCATTATATACTGCAGGAACAAGTTTTGAGACTTCTGGGTCAGGCTGTATGGCCAGGAGAGGGGTAGCGGGATGTACCTCTTGTGGAGCACAGTGTGCCAGGCAGTAGGAAGAAGAGAAAAGGACCTCCCCTTGTAAGCCAATTGATGCTAGGGTTGTGTGCCTTCAGCCAGGGCATACCCAGGATGATGGAGAACATGGGTGATGTAATAACATCTAGGCGTAGTAACTCTCGATGGCCAGTAGAAGAAAGGCAAAGGATCGGAAACGTTTCCTGTGTTACTGGGCCAGACTTGATACCAGAACCATCAGCGAGATGTACCACAAACCCTTTCTTCTTAGTGCAAAGAGGGAGGTTGTGCTGGGCTGTGAAACTAGAGTCCACAAAGCAGCTGCAAGCACCAGAGTCAATAATTGCGGAGACAAGGATGGTCCTTCCAGCAAGTTGTAAGTGGCAAGAAAGGGTTAGGTGAACCCGATCAGTCCCAGAAGGGTGCATTGTGTGGATCCAGTTAGAAGGAGCCTTGCAAGGCCTTACAGGACAGGTTCGCACATAGTGGCCTGTGTCACCACAGTAGAAGCAGAGTTCAGAGTGCTGATGATGGAGGCGTTCGGCTGTAGACAGAGAGGGTCTCAAGAAACTCTTCCGACAAGGGACCCAGGGTGACCTAGTCTTGTCACAGGAGAGACAGGAGCTGATATTCAGACATCTGGGGGAAGTCAAAGAGTCTCTATGGGTTTTTTCAGACTGGCGCTCCCGTAACCGTCGGTCAATCAGAATGACAAGATTGACTAAGTCCTCCAAAACAGGAGGTACTTCAACTCTGGCAAGTTCATCTTTAATGGCATCAGATAAGCCCCAGCGGAACTGATAGTGAAGAGCTGCTTGGTTCCATTTTGTATTGGAGCTCCAGAGACGGAAATCAGTCACATAATTTTCCACAGGACTCTTACCCTCCCATAATTTGCTAAGTTCTTGCTCAGCAGTCTGTCTGCAGAAGGGGTCAGCATACAACTGAGACATGGCAGAGAAAAAAGAGTCCATAGAGGCTAGGGCAGGGTCAAGCTGCTCACGAAGTTGAAAGGCCCAGGATTGGGGCTCATCCAGAAGGAGAGAGATAATGAATCTCACCCTGACATCCTGTGTGGCAAAGGTTCATGGCCAACGCGAGAAATAAAGTTCACATGCGTTTTGGAAAGTCCTGAATTTCCTGCGGTCTCCAGAGAATCGTTCGGGAATAGGCACTTGGGGTTTAGGGGGAAGGCAGGTTCCACCGGATGTGTAGATCTCTGTCTGAGTAGCTACGTCTGCAGTAACAGGAATACCCGAAAATGGCAAAGTCTCTGTGCCGGCTAGCAATCGATTTTCCATGCGGCTTAGGTCCACTTGCAATCCTTGCACGATGGGCCGTGATCGATTGTAAAAAGTCCTCAGGTGGAGAGGCCTCCCTTTCAGACTCCATTACTGGCTGACTGATACTGTCAGGGATCAGATTGGAGACTGAGTTGACGAGGTCGGCCTCTCTTATATCTCAAGTGCCTGAAAAGGATGATCCCAGATGGGCTGCTTGTCAGGATCCAGAAGTCTGGAACGAGCTGTGGTGTGCAGAGCAGGAACAGAAGGCAGCCAGGCAGGTAACCGGGGTTTAACTGAAGCCAAGGACTTAGACAGGAGCAGGGTCTCAGGAACAGCCGGGTTCATCAGCAGGCGGGCAGTGTGGTACCCATTCATCAGACAGAAGCAGGGTCAAACAGGAAGCCGGGATCAGAAACCAGTAATCAGGGGTATGGAGAAGTCCAGGAGCAAGGTCAAGGATAGCTAGGGGTTCAGCAACGGGAATCAATCAGGCAAGGCAAGATCACTAGGTACGGGTACGGGACAGCTGAAGATCAGTCAGCAAGATGCTGGGGACAAGGTTCCCCTTAAATAGGCCATCTGGTGCCAAGGGGAATTAGGGCCGTGTGCGCGCGCCTGTGCGCGCATGTGTGCACGCTCGTGTGCGCGCATCCGTGCATGTGTGTGCGCGTGTGCGTGCACCCCTGCGCTGATGCGCATGCCTGTTAGCCATCCTATGGGAAAGACTATGCGCTTACGCACATCTATGCGCAAAGCATCTCACAGGAATTCCCTGACATTAGTCTTCACTAACCTCCCCAGCATGCTATCCTGGGCCCATACACACCTAGCCTAGTCACTTAACAATGTATTTTGTCAGCTCCATTGTAGTGCTTTACCCTAAACACCCCCTAAAATGTGTCCAAATGTTATTGTTGTCCTTAAATTCAGGCAGAGTGCCAGATGCTTTTTTTGGGGGTCCCAAACTCATTTATAGTCCTCCCCCCCTTAAGCTTTTCCAATGGGCCATCAGAGGGGGTGAGGAATCTGATAAGTGGGCCTTATATTATTAAACACTCCTTAAAATAAATGTTCTACTGATGTTGGCCAAGAATGTTTGTGTCTAATCTGCTTACAATGTTATGTGCAAAAATACATTTTTTTTTCTTTTTTGACTTCACAGTTTCCTTCAATGCCACAGGAATGGCAGACTGTGGCCTCCCATTTTGCTGAGTGTTGGGACTTTCCTAACTGCGGAGGGGCAATCAATGGGAAACATGTCCACATCATCCCACCACCCCACTCAGGGTCATACTATTTTAATTGTAAGGGGTTTAATAGTATTGTGTTGATGGCGGTGGTGTCGGCAACATATGAATTTTTATATGTAGACGTGGGGAAAAATGGGGGGATGTCGGATGGTGGAGTCTTTGCCCAGACTGAGTTCTACAGATGTCTCCAGAGTGGTGGCTTGGGATTGCTACCTGCGGAAGAGAATGTGGAAGGACTCCCATTTGTCTTTGTTGCAGATGAAGCATTTGGTCTGGCTGATCACCTGATAAGGCCATTCCCCCAGAGGACCTTCACCCCGGAGAAGAGGGTTTTTAATTACCGGCATGGAGAATGCCTTTGGGATAATGGCCAGCCGGTTCCACCTATTTCTTACAGCAATATATATGGCAGAGTACAAACTGAACCACATAGTTCTAGCATGCTGCATACTTCACAACTTTTTAAAGAGAAATGCTCCTAATTATGTTGCCTCAGTTGGGCCTGAGGCTGGACTTCCTGAAACTACCCTGAAGGCCCTGGAAGCTGGCCATCCTGGCTCGCCCCCCCAAAGCTCCCGTGAAGTGCGGCACAAATATGTGGATTATCTTACGGGTAGGGGGGCCATTGCTATGCCAGCAAATTTGGAAATAATTCCTATTTTAAAAAAAAATGTTATCTGATAAAATCTTGATTTTGATTTACTGCTTGTGTTTCTTTTAGCTATATCCTAGGTTCTCCTAGTGCACCTGTAGTGCCAAGTGGTTTTTACATTATTAGAAAACCCCCATTGTCACTGTAAACAGCAACTTAATACAAAAACTGGTATTGAGCATTAAAAGAAGAAGCCACACAATGTTGAGTATAAAAACGTTTTACTCGGTGCACATGCACATGTGTGTTATAAAACCTATTTTGGTAAAAAAAAAACACCATCTTGGTTTTATAAAGTTTTACCTTGAAATGTTTTTATAAGTACATAAACAGGCATGTTTCAAAACATAACATACACAATTCAGGAACTTACAAAGTTCAACATTGAAAAACTGAAGGCAATATCACACATTATAGTTTCAAAAATGTGTAGATCTTGCCTTCATCAGATGGGGTGATGTCACCCCTGTAAAAGCCAAATTTTGAAGATGCACACAAATTGAAAGTCAAACTGGGGATTTCCCTCCTGATCCCATGCCTAATGTGAATATGTGCTATCTCCCATCATGGGGGATCAATGGATGTGTTTTGGGGGTGAAACCACTTCCTCATACCTACTAAAGTTGCGAGGAAGGGGTTGCACCCACAAAACGCGTACATTGAAATCCCCTGATGGCAGATAGCACATGTTGACACACTGTGTGCATCTTGAAAAATTTGGCTTTTAACCACTTCACATCCGCCCATAGCCGAATGACGGCCTCGGCGCGGATGTGAAATCCCGGGAGGACGTCATATGACGGCCTCCCCTTTCCTCATTCCCTGTGCGTGCTCACGAGCGCGCAGCAGGGAAATTCTGTGTTGGCCGTGTCCCTCGGACACGGCCAATCACAGATCGCTGTAAACGGCCAATCACAGCGGCCGTTTACAGCGCGATCGGCGTGTCCAATGGGAGATGATCTCATATGTAAACATATGAGATCATCTCTCAGCGCCACTCCCCCTCCTCACACAGAGACAGCGTGTGAGGAGGAGGAGATGAACGGCTGCAGCACCTTAAGTTTAAAAAAATAAATAAACGAAATGCCATCTGTGCCCACTGCCACCACTGCAATCTGTCCCCAATGCCATCTGCCAGTGCAATCTGTCCCCAGTGCCATCTGCCAGTGCAATCTGTCCCCAATGCCATCTGTCCCCAATGCCATCTGTAGTCAGTGCCATCTGTCATCAGTGCCACCTGTCATCAGTGCCACATGTCATCAGTGCCACCTGTCATCAGTGCCACATGTCATCAGTGCCACATAGTGCCACATGTCATCAGTGCCACATAGTTCCACCTGTCATCAGTGCCATCTGTCATCAGTGCCATATCAGTGTCACGTGTCATCAGTGCCACATATTAGTGCCATCTGTCATTAGTGTCACGTATTAGTGCCATCTGTCATCATTGTCACGTATTAGTGCCATCTGTCATCAGTGCCACCTGTCTTTAATGCCACGTATCAGTGCCATCTGTCATCAGTGCCACGTATTAGTGCCGTCTGTCATCAGTGCCACGTATTAGTGCCATCTCTCATCAGTGCCACATATTAGTGCCACGTGATATCAGTGCCACGTATAAGTGCCATCTCTCATCAGTGCCACTTATTAGTGCCATCTGTCATCAGTGTCACGTGTCATCAGTGCCCCGTATTAGTACCATCTGTCATCAGTGCCACATCAGTGTCACGTGTCATCAGTGCCACGTCAGTGTCACGTGTCATCAGTGCCACATATCAGTGCCATCTGTCATCAGTGCCACGTCAGTGTCACGTGTCATTGTCCTGGTGCTCCAGGGCCTTCAAAAGTGTAATAGGTAGTCAACAAGTTAGATGTGTAATTTATGCTCCTAGAACACGTGATGGCGCTCCCTGCATGTTGGGCCTCTCTAAGTGGCCAGGCTGTGAAAAAGTCGCGTACATGTGGTATCGTAATACTCAGGAGGAGTAGAAGAATTTATTTTGGGGTGTCATTTGTGGTATACACATGCCATGTGAGAGAAATAACCTATTACAATGACAATTTTGTGGAAAAAAATAAAAAATGAAAAAATAATTAATTTTGCAAAGAAATGTGGGAAAAAAATGACAACATAAAAAACCTCACCATGCCTCTTACTAAATACCTTGGAATGTCTACTTTCAAAAAATTGGTCATTTGGGGGTTATTTGTACTTTCCTGGCTTGTTTGGGTCACAAGAAATGAGATCGGTCACCAGTGCATCAGGTGTGATCAATTTTGTATAATTTGCACCACAGGTTGTAGAGTCTATAACTTTCACAAAGACCAAATAATATCCACTAATTTGGGTTATTTTTACCAATGATATGTAGCAGTATAAATTGTGGCCAAAATTTATGAAGAAAAATTAATAATTTCCTAAATTTTATCACAGAAACAAAGAAAAATGCTTTTTTTTCAAAATTTTCGGTCTTTTTTCATTTATAGCGCAAAAAAACCCCCCAGAGGTGATCAAATACCACCAAAAGAAAGCTCTATTTGTGGGAAAAAAAAGGACAAAAAAATAATTTGGGTACAATGTTGCATGACTGAGTAATTGTCAGTCAAAGCGTGAGAGCACCGAAAGCTGAAAATTGGTCTGGATGGGAGGGGGGTGTAAGTGCCTGGTAGGCAAGTGGTTAATATGCGAGAAAAATTTGTGAAAAATGTTCCCAAAAAAAATGGCATTTTGTTGTTATTTAGATTCTCCCTAATACATCACTCATGTTCTTCAGTTTTTGTTCAACTTTATTTGTTTTTTGCTTTATGATGTCTAAATTCCGACTACACCACATTACGTCCTGGATTAGTCTTTGTGCACTGTCACTAGTGAAATGAGGAGATTGTTCTTCCACAACCTGCACATCACCTAAAAGAAAAAATACACACCATGTATTATAAATATGCAGGTATACCTCTATTACCTGAATCTGTGGTGCCTGACACTGACCTGTTGTGGTGACAATTTCAAGCAATTCTTCCAACTCTCCTTCCTCCACATCCTGAGGTTGTGGTGTCCTCTGTTCCCCTTCTTTTGGAGGTGGGGGGGTTCCTGGTGTCCTCAGACGTCCCAAGTCTTTTCTCCCCTATGAGAATGAAACAAAAGGTATACTTAGCACACATATATTTGAGACCAGAAATAGGAATATGAAACATTGCTTGGAAGTGGGGTACAATTGTCTGTTTTGGCAGAGTTCCAAGCTGAAGACATGATTTTTTCCTTTAACAAAGCTGGGATACTTACCTTTTTTGGACAAGTTTCACACATGGAGACACCCCAAGTATCCACTGGAGCACCTGTGTGGGTCACCCAAAAAAATTTGCTCTGGTGTCCCACACTAGTGCTCCTGAGTCCAGATATGTAAGCAGCTGCTGAGTGTCCTCTCCTTACATTACACTGAATCAAGTTTGCAATTCATTCTAGTTTCAAAGACATCTAGACAACAATGTCCTAAACTTCTTTTAATAAAAATTAGCATTTAATTGCCGAATGTAGTTAACCCTGTATCTGTCAAAAACATTGTATTTAGTTGGCAAACAAACGATGTTTACTACGACCGATTACTGTGCCCACGAACATGAAAGTAGCCATTTAAAACTGTACAACACTAAAGAAAAGCACACGGAGCAGCATGCAAGTAATAATAATAATAATAGGAACACACAACAAATACTTACTTTTTAGAAGCTTGATCCTTCTGTACTGATCCTGCTCCCTCAATTTCAGGTCTGACCAGCGTTTCCTCAATTGCTCCTTGGATTGTTGTACCCCAAAATTCCGGCGCAAACTCTTCACAACTTTAGTCATGATTTTGGCCTTTCTCACATTTGGGTTTAGGTACGGTCCATGCTTCCCATCGTAGTCAGCCCTCTTAAAGATGTCCACCATCTCACCAAAGGACATATTTGATGCCTTAAATCTCCTCCTGGATCGGGACGTTTCTTTTTTTTTTTTTTTTTCTTTCTTTTTTTTTTTTTTTTTTTTTTTGCCACTTCAGCTCAGCATTCCAAGCGGACCTAAGTCGGTTTACACCAATCAATTTTGTCCATATTGTTTTACATCACATCATTGTGGCGTATTTGTGAATCAAGCATTTGTTAATACAGGTATGATATAAAAAGAAACAGAACCAAAGAATAAACACAAAACCATTTCTACCTCCCATCTCTACATGCTACCTTAGTGTACCCTGTTCCATATAGCCACTCCTAGCCTAGTGGTCCCCTCCTTCCCCACCCCCCCCCCCCCCTTCGGTCTCATCGCTATTTCCAAACTTATAGATTGTTTATATTAGTCCTTGTCCTGCTGTTGTTTCTATATCCTAATAGCTTCAGCATAGCTCCATGTTCTCTTAAAGCTTTTCCAGCTGTCCCAACACTCTCCCAACTCCTCGTTGTTATCATCCGAATTCCTTTTAAGGGACTCCATGAGTCGAATACTTTCGACCGCGTCAACCCATTCCCATATGGATGGGGCCTCCGCTTCTCTCCACCTCTTTGCAATAAGTTTCTTTGCTGCATTTAGTAAGTGTGGTACTAATGAGTTTTCATAATGCTTTGCCTCCTCCCTTGTGGCATGCATCAGGACCACCCAGGGGTCGTTGTATATGGCCTTCAGAGTGATCTCCTTTATGTATCCTAAAATCTTTGTCCAGTAAATTTTAATCTTATTGCATTCCCACCATAAATGGGCCATAGTCCCTCTTTCTTTGCAACCTCTCCAGCAATCAGGAGAGGCGCCCTTTTGATACTGACTTACTTTATCAGGAGTGATATACCACCTCGCTAGACACTTATAGTTGGCCTCAGCCGTCCTGACATCTATTGCAGAACTATGGGTCATCCTGATAATTTTCCCTATTGTGCCTGTATCTAAATGTGAGCCAAATTCCCTTTCCCATTTATGGATATATGGCGGGGTCTCCTCCCTTTCTGTCACCAACATCTTTTTATAAATCCTTGAGATCATTTTTTTTGTGTTAGGTTCCATACAGATACCCTCAAGCCATGTGGTGTCCGCTTCCGACCTCATGGGCTGAGGTAAGCTTTTGATAAAATGATGTAGTTGGAGATACCGCCATCTATCCATCCTGAGAGTTTCCCCCTTACCTTGTAGTTCCTCAAATGATAATATTTTCCCATCGTGCATTACATCCTTTAATCGTGTTTCATCTTTTAATATCCACTCCCCACCCACCTCTATTTTCCCGGGCTGAAAAAATTAGTTGTCTTTTAGTGTTATTAATAGTGAATTATAATTTCTGTTTACTTTTTTATACCATTTATCCCATATTTTTAGTGCGTTTAATGTAATAATGTGTGTGTTCTCGCCTAAAAATCTATGTGTCGGTGGGTTCCAAATAATTCTACCCATATGTGCTAAACTAATCTCTTTTTCCAGGGTGACCCATCTTTTATCTGTCCCCTCCTTACCCCATTCCGGGATTCTGGACAACACGATCGCTTGATAGTAATTAATTATGTCAGGAACCACGAGGCCTCCCTGTTTTTTTTCCTGTTTTAGTGTGTTTAGTGCTATCCGGTGTTTTTTACTATTCCAAATAAAATTTATAATTATGGACTTTAGTTTTCTCAGGTAGGTCGGAGAGAGTGGTATAGGCAACATCTGAAATTTATATGTGATTATCGGGAGTACCATCATTTTGACTGTGTTTATGCGCCCCATCCAAGAGAGGGGTCTATTAGAATATTCTTTACATTTCTTTTTTACATCATCGAGAAGCGGGAGATAATTAATATTATACATTTCTTTAATCGATTTAGCTAAGTTTATTCCCAGGTACTTGATCTGCTTCCTCCAGGGAAAGTCAAAGCTCTCCTGTAGAAAGAGCTGATCGCGCTTTCCTATGTTTACGTTCAGGATAAAAGATTTCGAACGATTGACTTTGAAATTTGACATTTCCCCGTAACGTGTTAGTTCGGACAGTAAGTGCGGCATAGACGTCCGCGGGTTACCTATAAAAAACAGGATATCATCCGCGAAGGCGGATAGTTTATGCATATCCCCTCCCGCCTCAATCCCTTCAACTTCTGGGTTAGCTCTAATTGTGGCCAGCAGGGGTTCCATCGTCAAGACGAACAGGAGGGGGGACAGTGGGCACCCCTGCCTTGTCCCGTTCCTCATCTCGAATAGAGGTGATGATATTCCATTAATTTTAACTTTCGCTTTCGGGTGGTCATATAACACCTTGATACGTTGGATTGTCTTTGCACCAAAGCCCATATATTCAAGTGTATCTATCATGAACCCCCAGTCTACCCTGTCAAAGGCCTTTTCAGCGTCTATTGACAGGAGTAGACCGGGGGTCCCTGCCTCTCGAATCCTCTGGAGGAGCAGGAGCGCCCGAACCCCGTTGTCCCTACCCTCCCTACCCGCCACAAACCCCACTTGGTCAGGATGGACCAGTGTGCTCAGGTGGACCTTAACCCTTTCTGCCAATATTTTTGCATAGATTTTAGTATCTGCGTTCAGGAGTGAAATTGGTCTATAGCCCGAGCACACTGACCCATCCTTTCCATCCTTCAGGATCACTGTGATACTGGCAGTCAGGGATTCCTCACTCATTCTGTACTCCGCTCCCAAGCCATTTAGATAGTTACGGAGTCTTGGGACGAGTATCTCTTGAAAAGTTTTGTAGTAGAGCGCCGTAAAGCCATCCGGCCCAGGGCTCTTCCCCGCCGGGGTGCTCTTCAATGCCCGCCTTACCTCCTCGCTAGAGAATGGTTCCTCAAGTATATCCCTATCATCTGTAGTTAATTTTCTGAGTCCTGCCTTAGCTAAGTAGTCTGCCCTTTTTTTTCTTTTTTCCTTTTCCCTGTTATGAGCTCCCTTCTGTGCCACCGTGTAAAGATCCTCATAGTATTCTTTAAAGGAGGCTGCTATGTCCCTTGATGAGTATTTAATCTCTCCACTCTTATTTCGTATTTTTTCTATGTAGTTAATCGTTTTTTTTTTTTGTAGAGTTCTAGCTAGATGTTTGCTAGGTTTGTTGCCCCACATGTATCTTTCCTTCGCTATTCTATTGTAATATTTTTGTGTTTCTTGCTCCATGAGTTCATTTACTTGTTCTCTTATTGCCACTGTTTTAAGGTATAATTTTCTGTCCTCCACAGGGGATGCTTTATGTTCCTGTTCGACCTGATTTAATTCCGCTATTAGCTCTTTCAATTTCTTTGTTTTCTCTTTTTTTTTATCCATGTTCCCTTTGCAATTAGGACCTGTCACGTACCTGGTGGTTGAGCCCACGAATGCAGGGAGCGGCGTCTCGTATACCTCCGGCTCGGGAACCCCTGGTAGAATAGACAGGGGCTCGGAAGCACAAAGGGGCACAAGTGCCTGGCGGGTTACAGGTGTAGGGCTGGTCCCGACGTCTGGAGTACTGTAGGACGACCAGTAGAGGACTAGGGCAGGAACCCAGTCGTAGTAGACAGGCAGGTGGAACTTGCGGATAGCCGGGAGAGACTGGAGTCCGGAGCTGAAGCAGGTCACAGACAGGCCGGGTCAAACACGGGCAGGCAGGTGCGGTACCAAATCAGCAGGCAAGGCGTAGTCGTGAAGCAGGCCGGGTCGTTTAACAGGCGGACAGCAGAGTACCAAGGAGCAGGCAGAAGAGATGTCAGGAAGGTCCGCACTCTAACACAGCAACCGGGCACGTGGTCTCCCAACACCCCCCTATGGGGAAACCCAGAGCTACCCCATTTCCGCACCATCCCTGATCCTGGTATATGGATCAGATATGGCATCGCACAACTAAGGGACGTAGTGACAGCTGGACAACTAGCCCCCTTTGACACCTTGAAGCGGGATAAGGGGTTACCAAACCACATGTTCTTTAGATTCCTCCAACTACGCCATGCGTACAGATCCCAATTCCCTCAGAGAATCGTGTTACAAACAACGGAGCTAGAAAATATTTTGAGATCAGAGGAGCAAAAGGGCACACTCTCTGCTCTTTATAATATGCTGGCGGGGCTGGACACATCTAAGGTCACACAGTTATATAACGCTTGGCAGACAGACATCCCGGACCTAGCGGATGATGACTGGGAGGAGGGCATCCAACAATATTTACCACTAATGATATCCGCAAGAGACAGATTTACTCAGTTAAAATTTTTACACCGCACCCAGTACTCTCCGGCCCGCCTTGCAAGAATCTTTCCTGGTCGCTCAGCAGTATGCCCCAGATGCGGGCAAGATGAAGCAGGTTTTTTCCACGTTGTCTGGTCGTGTCCCCGCATAGTGGCCTTCTGGCAGGAAGTCCTCACTGATATAAACTCCATAGGGAAGATTAGGGTCCCGTGCAGCCCCACCATCCTTCTCTTGGGGGTCTGCGACAATCTTGAAGCCCCCCAAAAGAAAAAGCTATTCGTTTTCTATGCATCCTTCTATGCTAGGAAAGCAATTCTCATGCAGTGGAACCAAACCCTACCCCCCACCAAACAACTATGGATGACCTTAATTAATAATGCCCTACCCCTCTACAAACTCACTTATCTAGGTAGGAACTGTCCAACTAAATTTGAAAAAATATGGGCCCCCTGGGTATCGGCAAGGGAGCTGACCCTAGACTGAGAACACAAAGAGACTCCGACTCTGACAGATGACGGAAACTGGTCCATGTAATCCTTCTAATACCTTCTCCGAAGGGCAGATGAACAGCTAGGACTACCGTACCAACCCGGTCTGTCCCCCCCCCCCCCCCAAGGGACATAAAAGGTGTAATCTATCTGCTTAACTATTAAAAGGATGGCAATGGGAAATATACCGAAATTACCGTATTTGTCTTTGTTTCCTGGTCTGTAAAATGTATTATATGTACAAATGTCTTATCCGGAATGTCTGTATGACATGCTGAAAAAGCTGATGTTCTGTTTTGTTTTGTTTTTTTCTGTTCTATGACAAATAAATAAACTTTATGTTAAAAAAAAAAAGAAGAGATGTCAGGACAAGCCGGGATCGAGGACAGGCAGCAGGTACGGGGTATCAGGAACAAGCCAGGTAGTCAGGTATCAGAAGTCAGGTAATTCACAGGTAGCTGGTAGCTGGGGGTCACGGGAACGCTGTAGACCGGACAGCAAGACAGCATGGACAGGCACTTCCTTAAATAGCGCTTCTGGCGCCAAAACGGACTCAAACAGCGTGCGTGCGCGCTCCCGCGCGTGCGCGCGCGCTCCCGTGCGCGCGTGCACGCTCCCGTGCGCCCGCGTGCGCGCTGAGCGGCTCTTTTGCTGGACATACCATAGCCGATTCTCCTGCTGGCAGAAAAAGGTACTGAACGCTTTTCTTGACATTGCCCCCCCCTAAGGGGCAGCCTCCGGATGCCCAACTGAACCATCTTACTTGCGTGTGCATTATTAAATGCCCGAATCAGCCTCTTTGCATGAATGTTGGATTCCGGTTCCCACGAATTTTCTTCCGGGCCGTACCCCTTCCATTTCACCAGATACTGCACACGCCCGCCTCTTCTCCTACAATCCAGGATCGACTCCACCTCGAATTCCATTTCCCCATCAATGAGTACCGGTTCAGGAGGCCCCGTATTTCGGCCAACAAAAGGATCTGGGACAGTAGGTTTGAGCAGAGCTACATGGAAGACTGGGTGGATCCGGAATGATTCGGGTAGTTTTAATTTATAAGTTACACTATTGATTTTTTTTTCCACAGGGAAAGGACCCACAAACTTAGGGCCAAGCTTCTTGGAGGGGCATGCCAATTTCAAGTTTAATGTAGACAGCCAGACTTGATCTCCTGGTTTTAAATTGAGTTCTCCCCTTCTCTTCCTGTCAAAGACCTCCTTGTAATATTCCTGAGTTCTTGTCATTGTCTCCTGGAGTAGTTTATTATTGGCACTAAAAAAATTCAGCGTTTCCTGAGCAGCAGGTACAGGACATTCCGGTATACTGTTTGATAGAAATAAAGGGTGAAAACCATAATTTGCAAAGAAAGGAGTCTGTTTTGTAGCAGAATGAATCGAATTGTTATAGGCAAATTCGGCCAGCGGCAATAGAGGAACCCAATCATCTTGTGAGAATGATGAAAAGCAACGTAAGTACTGCTCCAATGTTTGATTCGTCCTTTCTGTCTGGCCGTTTGTTTGAGGATGGTAAGCTGAAGAAAAGGACAGATTGATCTTCAGAGAGCCACATAATGCCCTCCAGAATTTTGAGGTGAATTGTACCCCACGATTTGAGGTTATGTTTGCCGGAATGCCATGAAGTCTTACGATTTCCTTAATGAAAATTCTCGCGGTTTCGGCCGCAGAAGGAGTACCCTTCATGGGAAGGAAGTGAGCCATTTTAGAGAGTCTATCCACCACTACGAAGATGGTTGAATGATCTTCCGAGGGAGGCAGCTCAACAATAAAATCCATAGAGATCATTCTCCATGGTCTCTCTGGGACAGGTAATGGTTTCAACAGCCCCCAAGCTTTTGATTTGTTGCCTTTGTTCTGGATACAGACGGTGCATGATTCCACATAATCCCTACAGTCCTTTGTTAACTGTGGCCACCAAAACATGCGTTGGAGCAATTCAGATGTCTTGTGCACCCCAAAATGACCAGCTAACTCATGGTCATGACAGAAGTTCAGAACAGCCACTCGCACCTCCTTAGGTACGAAGATCTTTTCTCCGTACCATAACAGATCGTCTCTGGTTTGTAGAGTGGTATCAGGTGGGGAAGAAATTCCTGCGGAAGCCTGTTTTATCTGAGCCAGCAAATCTTCTTGTAGCAAAAGAAAACTTCCAGAAGACAAGATGGTGTCCGGAGGAGAAGAAGTTTCAGGTTCACTAAACATCCTAGAGAGGGCGTCTGGTTTGGTGTTCTTCGACCCGGGCCTGTAAGTTATGTGGAGGGAAAATCGCGTAAAGAAAAGTGCCCACCTGGCCTGGCGTGGTCTCAGTCTCTTAGCGGTTTTTAAATATTCGAGATTCTTGTGATCCGTATACACAAGAATCGGATGTGTCGCTCCTTCCAAAAGATATTGCCATTCTTCAAGGGCCGCTTTGATGGCCAATAGTTCTCGGTCTCCCACGTCGTAATTTCGTTCCGCCTCAGATAGTTTGCGGGAGAAGAACGCAACTGGGTGCAACAGAGCTTTAGGCCCTTGTCTCTGAGATAACACTGCCCCGACTGCAATTTCCGAGGCATCAACCTCAAGTATGTACGGTAACGCTGGGTCTGGATGCTTCAGAACTGATGCCGACGTGAATCGATCTTTCAAGGTTGCAAAGGCTGCCTGCGCTCCGGAAGACCAAGAAAACTTAGTGCTCTGCTTGGTTAGATTCGTGATGGGTGAAATGATAGTGGAGAATCCTTTGATGAATTTCCGGTAGAAATTTGCGAATCCCACAAAGCGTTGAACACCCTTCCTGTCGGTAGGAGCTGGCCAGTCCAGGATGGCAGAGACCTTCTGTGGGTCCATTTTGATACCTTCCACGGAAATAATCAATCCTAGGAACTGGATGCTCTGTTGCTCGAATACACATTTTTCCGGTTTCGCATACAAGCCGTGGCGTCGAAGTCTGGTTAGCACCTTTTTAACATGTTGGCGATGCTCTGTCAGGGAAGGCGAGAAGATCAGGATGTCGTCCAAATATACTATGACGAACAGGTCAAGGTAGTCTCTGAAGATATCGTTCACAAAATGCTGGAACGTAGCAGGGGCGTTGCAGAGTCCGAATGGCATAACCAAATATTCAAAATGCCCGAATCGGGTGCGAAAGGCAGTCTTCCACTCATCACCGCTCCGGATGCGAATAAGGTTGTATGCCCCGCGAAGGTCCAGTTTTGTGAACGTCGCTGCAGATCCCAGTCTTTGAAATAATTCAGGTACCAAAGGGAGAGGGTACCGATTTTTGATGGTAACTTTGTTAAGTTCCCTGTAGTCTACGCAGGGGCGTAGGGAATGGTCTTTTTTCTCTACGAAGAAAATTCCTGCCCCTGCTGGGGAAGTGGAGGGCCGAATGAACCCCTTCTCCAGATTATCATCAATATAGGCCTTCAAAGTGCCAAGTTCAAGTTCAGTTAAGGGGAAGATTCTCCCAAATGGAACTTCTGCGCCAGGAAGGATTTCAATTGGGCAGTCATAAGGCCTGTGAGGAGGAAGAGTATCTGCGCCCTTCTTGCTGAAGACGTCTAAAAACTCATGGTAGACTTCAGGCACGGCTTGACGGGTCTCTTCATCAGCTTCCATGCAGAGTAGGGGTGAAAGTGCTTGAGCCGTCTCAGGTAGGCAATATTGGTGACAATAGGAGGAGGGAAAGCTGATCTCCCCAGTGGTCCAGTCAATGAATGGGTTATGAGCCCTCAACCAGGGCATGCCTAGAATAACTGGAAACAGAGGGGATTGGATGATGTTCAGGCATAATAGTTCTTGGTGGTTACCGGCCATAGTGGTAAATATTGGCACAGTCTCTTGTGTGACAGGTCCAGATTTAAGAGCCGAGCCGTCTGCCAGATGTATAGAGAGGCCTTTTGCTTTTGGTCGAAGAGGAACATGATGCCGGGTGGCGAAAGCTGAGTCCATGAAACCGCTGCAGGCTCCGGAGTCAATGATAGCGGTTACCCGGATATTCCCTCTGGGGAGCTGAAAAAGAACGGAGACAGCCAGGTGAGACGTATTATTCGGCAGAGTGGGAGTAAGAGCAAAAGAGGTAGTGCAGGACTTACGGAGTTTAGCAGGACAGGATCTCACATAATGTCCCGATTCGCCACAGTAGAGGCACAGATTATTGGATTGCCTGCGTTGTCGCTCTTCAGGTGTCAGAGATGGGCGCAGCAATCCTAGCTGCATAGGTTCCGGAGTTTTAGAGGTATAGGCCACGGGAGTTCTGGGATTCGGTGGAGGCTGACTGGGTACACGGGGAAGCATCCAGATTGGTCTGGAGGGACCGGCGGCACGTTCAGACCTCCGTTGTCGTAGTCGCCTGTCAATCTGTATGGACAGGTTAACCACTTTCAGACCGGACCAATTTGCAGCCAAAGGACCAGGCCCCTTTTTGCGATTCGGCACTGCGTCGCTTTAACTGACAATTGCGCGGTCGTGCGACGTGGCTCCCAAACAAAATTGACGTCCTTTTTTTCCCACAAATAGAGCTTTCTTTTGGTGGTATTTGATCGCCCCTGCGGTTTTTATTTTTTGCGCTATAAACAAAAATAGAGCGACAATTTTGAAAAAAATGCATTATTTTTTATTTTTTGCTATAATAAATATCCCCAAAAAATATATAAAAAAACATTTTTTTTCCTCAGTTTAGGCCGATACGTATTCTTCTACATATTTTTGGTAAAAAAATCGCAATAAGCGATTATTGATCGGTTTGCGCAGAAGTTATAGCGTTTACAAGATAGGGGATAGTTTTATAGCATTTTTATTAATAATTTTTTTTTTTATTATTAATGGCGGAGATCTGCGATTTTTTTTTGTGACTGCGACATTATGGCGGACACATCGGACATTTTTGACACATTTTTGGGACCATTGTCATTTTTACAGCAATTAATGCATTTAAATGCATTGATTTCTGTATAAATGACACTAGCAGTTTAGGGGTTAACCACAAGGTGGCAGTGTAGGGTTTAAGTAGGCCTAGGGGTGTGTTTTTTACTGTGGGGGGGCGTGGCTGTCAGCTAGTGAATGCTGATCTCTGCTCCAATCACAGGGAGCAGAGATCGGCGTCACTAGTTGCTAGGCAGAACAGGGAGATGCTGTTTATCTCGGCATCTCCCCGTTCAGCCGCTCCGTGAGACGATCGCGGGAGTCCCCGCGGCGATCGAGTCCGCGGGGACCGCGGCCGGACTCACGGGGGTCCCGACCGGCGCGGGAGCGCGCCGCTCCCGGCGCGCTCCCGATGGCACGGACAGGCGAAAGGAGGGACGTATATATACGCCCTCCTGCCTGTACGTGCCATTCTGTCGACGTATATCGTCGTGCGCCGGTCGGCATGTGGTTAATGAGTGCGTCTAAAGTCTCAGGTGTATCCACTCTGGCCAGTTCGTCCTTCAATGATTCAGAGAGGCCCATGCGGAACTGGTACCGCAGAGCGGAGTCATTCCAGTTAGTATCGGAACTCCAGCGCCTGAATTCGGACGCATAATCTTCCGCTGGTCTGCGACCTTGCTGTAGGGAATGCAGGGCCGTTTCTGCAGTTGCTGTTAGTTGCGGGTCCTCGTAGAGCTGGGACATAGCATGAAAGAAAGAGTTCAAATTGTCAAGGGCGGCATCCTTCTGTTCCAAAAGCCGATGGGCCCAGGCTTGTGGATCTCCTGACAGCAGGGAAATGACAAAGCCTACTTTGGTGGCGTCAAGCGAAAAAGTCCTAGGCTGCAGAGCAAAGAAAAGTTCACAAGCATTGTGGAAAGCTCGAAATTTGCTACGGTCCCCAGAAAACCGCTCAGGAGTGGGAACCTTAGGTTCAGGTGGCATCATCACTACTGAAGGAGCAGCAGGAATCGCAGGTGAAGGTGACGTAACTGTGGATAGGATCTGAACACGTTCCTCGAGCCGGGTATAGCCTTCCTGAAGACTCTTCACTGCCTGGGTTAGGCCAGCCAGGTGGCGACACAGATCATCCACTGGAGCAGCTCCCTGCGTGGGCTCGGACATGGCTGTCCGGTACTGTCACGTACCTGGTGGTTGAGCCCACGAATGCAGGGAGCGGCGTCTCGTATACCTCCGGCTCGGGAACCCCTGGTAGAATAGACAGGGGCTCGGAAGCACAAAGGGGCACAAGTGCCTGGCGGGTTACAGGTGTAGGGCTGGTCCCGACGTCTGGAGTACTGTAGGACGACCAGTAGAGGACTAGGGCAGGAACCCAGTCGTAGTAGACAGGCAGGTGGAACTTGCGGATAGCCGGGAGAGACTGGAGTCCGGAGCTGAAGCAGGTCACAGACAGGCCGGGTCAAACACGGGCAGGCAGGTGCGGTACCAAATCAGCAGGCAAGGCGTAGTCGTGAAGCAGGCCGGGTCGTTTAACAGGCGGACAGCAGAGTACCAAGGAGCAGGCAGAAGAGATGTCAGGACAAGCCGGGATCGAGGACAGGCAGCAGGTACGGGGTATCAGGAACAAGCCGGGTAGTCAGGTATCAGAAGTCAGGTAATTCACAGGTAGCTGGTAGCTGGGGGTCACGGGAACGCTGTAGACCGGACAGCAAGACAGCATGGACAGGCACTTCCTTAAATAGCGCTTCTGGCGCCAAAACGGACTCAAACAGCGTGCGTGCGCGCTCCCGCGCGTGCGTGCGCGCTCCCGCGCGTGCGTGCGCGCTCCCGTGCGCACGTGCGCGCACCCGTGCGCCCGCGTGCGCGCTGAGCGGCTCTTTTGCTGGACATACCATAGCCGATTCTCCTGCTGGCAGAAAAAGGTACTGAACGCTTTTCTTGACAGGACCCCTCTAATGAATGCTTTATGGGCATCCCATAGCGACGCTCCACTCACTTCTCCATTGTCATTCTGTTTAAAAAAGTGCTCTAGTCTAATTCCTCTTTTACGTATTCTACGACCTCTTTATTGCGTAATAGGGATTCGTTTAATCTCCAGGTTGGGGGTGAGCTCCCACCTTCCGAGATGTCTAAAGTCATAGAAACGGGGGCATGGTCAGACAGTGACAATACCTAAATTTTCGTACTAATAATTCTGTCCAGGAGTCCGTGATCTATCAAGGCGTAGTCGAGGCGGGAGTACATCCCGTGCACGGGGGAGAAGAAGGAATAATCTCTTATTTTAGGATGTTGAATCCTCCACACATCAACCAGCTGATTTAAAAAAAGTTTTTGTTTAGTCAATTTTAGCTGTTTCCTATCCATCCCCCCTGCACCGGACGACGAATCTAGCCCCGGGTCCAGGCCAAAGTTTAGATCTCCCATCAGTATTACATACCCTTCCCTAAAATCCCTTAATTTGTTGAGAATCTCGCATAGGTATTTCATAGGGTTGGTATTCGGAGCATATATATTGGCTAGAGTATATTTCCCCCCCCCCTATAGTTCCTTTCAGAAAAAGATACCTTCCCAGTGGGTCAACCAATCGATCCTCTAAACCAAAAGAGATACCTTTAGAAAAGCCTATCGCCACCCCCCTAGCTCTACTAGTAATTGCGTCTCCGTAGTACCAGACTGGGAATGGATTAGACGATAGCCTTGCATTCGACTCATGTACGAGGTGAGTCTCCTGTAAGAAGACCACCCCTGCCCCATAATTTTTTAGTTCTTCCAAAACTTTATGCCTTTTTTGAGAGTGTTGAGACCTTTTACATTGTATGTTATAAATTTAATTTCTGTCCTCATATTCAGCTGGGCCCTTCTCAAGGTCTGTTAATTTCGGATATATAGCGATGAGATTTCCCATATTAATCCCCACCCTCCACCCCAATCCCCTTCCCTCCCCCTCTTGGTGCCCGTCCAACCTCCCACCCCATCCCTCCCCCTCTTTATGCCCCCTACCCCCCTTCCCCTTCCCCCCTCCCTCCCCGACCCTTGTTCGGGTCTCAGAGTCGAAGTGGGTCATAATCTTATATGGCCCTCCTCGAGTCTCCTAATTTCTCAGGTGAAGTGGGGCTCAATCCCCTAGATCACTTTCACCCGTACTCCCCCAATTCCTTGGAGTGTACGGGGCTAGCGGGCAACTCCCATAGGGCACTGCCGAGAGGCCTGTTCTTCCTCCAATCATCCCTCCCCTCTTCCCCCCATCGCCCTGCATCGCTCTCCCTAACTAGGTAACCCATCCAGGTAACTCAGGGACCTGTAGATCTAATTTCTCACAAAAACTGGTTAGATCTTCGGGGTATCTCAATCTTGCTGATCTCCCCTCTTTTATACCTATCAAACACGCTGGAAACCCCCAGCTATATTTCACATTTGCCGTCCGCATCATTTCCAATAGGGGTTTTTGTAGCCTTCTTCTTTCTAGTGTCTGTGGTGCCAGGTCTGAGTATATCTGTATCTCAACTTCTTATTTATATTATATATATATATTTCAACGGTGTTTTTCCATATAGGTTTGCCCAGATCTCTGCTTTCTCATCGTAATGACGAAATCTAAGGATGATATCACGTGATCTACCGGTATCATTGATGTTTGGTTTTCCTACACGGTGTACCCTTTCAATTCCCGGGAACGAGTCCTCGCTATTTCTCAAGAATGGACTCAAAATGATTTTGATAATCTCACTGAGATCCTCTCCTCTTTGTTCCGGTACCGCACGTATCCTTAGGTTTTGTCTACGGTTCCTGTTCTCCTGGTCCTCCATTTTATATTGGGTTTCCCTTAGGGTTAGTTGAATTGTTCTGATCTTCTCCTCAATCATATTCATGTCTTGCTCCTGTTTTTCTGCTCTCCCCTCCACTGCCTCCACTCTAGTAAGCAGCGAGCCCATATCTTCTCTCAGTAGTTTTATTTCCCCTTTTATAGTGTTCTCCATTTTTCTATTTCAATATTTTTATTGAAGAAGTTTCACATTACATGTAATCAAACATAAATCAAAACATCTTTACATTCCATTACAAACTTGAAACGTACTGTTGTATTGTAATAGTGACATCAAAATGCTTAAAAGATGCTAAAGTAATATAAACAATCTAGTAAAAACTTTATAACCCTGCAAGAGCCAAAAAAAACTGCAAGACTGTTAGAGGTGTTGTCGACCTGAAAAGGAGTGTGAGTCAAATGGAGGGCTCTATATTGACTAACACCGAAAAAATTTCCGGAAAGATCGGGTATTTCACCTCTGCACCCATACATCCCTGTAGGGATCTAACTGAGTGTGAGTGGAGGATACATCTGCTCAATATAAAGTTGTCTCATTGTTGGTTTCCAAAACGTAATATGCAGTTGATTATGCCTCCTAAAATGTTTTATAATTGAAAAAACCGAAGTGCATACAAAAATATAGCGTTACGATGTCTCCAACAAAATGACAAACGCATAGTGATAAGAAAGTTGAAACAAATACTAGTCCATGGAAAGAGTGAGCACATTGTGTACTTAACTAAGGCATCAAGGTCTAGGTATAAATCTTGACTGGTTGCCATTAGGTTGGAGAAGAAGATTGAGCTGATCAACTACGGCCCCAGTACTCTCCGACACCCCCAAGGGGATCATACTGTGTCAGAGGGGGCCGGAGCTGATTCCCACCAATAATGCGCATCATCTCAACCAGCAAGGATAAGGCAACCATGCGCGGTCGTCAGGCAGCAGATCAAACACTGCGTGGTCCACCACCTGAGAACCGTCAATATTCATCTAAGCTTATCAGGAACGCCTGTGTCTCGATATTGTCCCTGAGAAACTCTGACCGGAATTATTTCCATAATGGAATATTATAATTCAAAAGAAAATAGAAAAGAAGAGAAACATAGAGAGAGGAAAAGAGAAGGGGGTAGAGTAAGAAAGGGGAAGGAGCACTATTACCCGTCCACATGACGAGTTATGTTCATGACAAGTAGGGAAAGTTGGATAGTCCCATTATTCTGGCCCACGGTTCCCAGGTGGCTTCAAATTTTTCTGATGAGTCCTGTAACAGACTGGTTAGTTTTTCTTGAGACATTACCCACGAAATTTTCCTTTTAGCCATTGAGAGAGGTACGGTCTGTGTTTTCCAGGCCCTAGCAATCGTGAGCTTGGCTCCTAAGAGCACGAACTGAACCAATCTATTAGAGGGTTTAGAGATGTGTGGGATGGGTTCATGAAGAAGGGCCACCAAGGGGGACCTGGGAACTGAAGAACCCACCAATTTATCTATCATATTGAAGATTTTTTTCCAGAAGGATCGAATCTTCGGGCATTCCCACCATATATGTGACATTGTACCTAAAAGCTGGCATCCTCTGAAGCAAAGGGGGCTGGAAGCCGGATACATTGAGGCTATTCTGAAAGGTGTGTAGTACCATCTGGTCATCACTTTTAGACCAGCTTCCATCAATGTGGTATTAAGAATTCCCCGGAATGATTTAGCGCAAGCAGAATGCCATTTCTCTTTGGTCCAGAGGAAATTGAAGTCTGTTTCCCAGGCGACCATAAATGACGACTTGGAGACAGGGGCAGTAAGTGATGTGTAGACCGTGGAGATCCCCCCCCTCTGGTCCATGGCCTGACCGCACCATATTTCGTAATCCGTGAATGCTGGCGTGTTAGAATTGTTTTTACATAGGGATTGCAAAAAGTGATGAATTTGATAGAACCGAAATAGTTCAGAGTTGGGGAGATCAAGTTTTTTAATGCAGTGTTTAAGAGTAAGCGGTCCAGCAGCTGTGAAGAAGTGACCTATTCTATATAGACCTTTATCAACCCACCATTTAAAGGCCAGAACGTTTCTACCTGGGGGGAATTGTGGGTTGTTAAATATGTGGGTCAAGGGTTTATATGCAGAGACAAGAGAAGGCGAAGAACGTAAGGAGTCCCATAGGGCGAAGGAGTGAGACAGTGTAGGGGAGAGAATCGGGGGCCTATTCTTTTGAGGGGTCCACAATAAGAAGTCCAGAGTAAAGTGGGGAACAGCGTGTTTTTCAATTTGGATCCAATCAGGCTTCTCGAATTTGGAATAAACCATTGATATTTGGGCCAGCCTGGCTGCTTGATAATATCTATATAAATGAGGAAGACCCAAGCCCCCTCTTTTCCTATGCGCATAAAGGATTCCCTGGGCCAATCTGTACCCTGCCTTGCCCCAAACAAACTTCAGAAGCTTACTTTGGAAGGTTTTGATGTGGTCTTTCCTAATGGGAATGGGAAGGGATCGAAATAGATACAGTAATCTAGGAAGTAATGTCATCTTGATGGCATTTATCTTTCCTAGCCATGAGATGGTATGCTGTGCCCAGTTGCGCAGGTCTGTTTCTAATTTACGATACATGGGAGGATAGTTGTGACTAGAGGTCGACCGATATGGGTTTTTCTCTGGCCGATGCCGATGCCGATATTTAGAAATCGCGGCGGCCGATGGCCGATATAGGATGCCGATTTTTTTGGGCCGATATGTTAGGCCGATTTTTTTAATTTTTTTTATTTTTTCCCTTCATCTCATAAAATCTAATGAGATTTCACACTGGGGCGTTTTTCAGGCGCTTTTGGGCTAAAAATAGTGCCTGTAAACTGCCTGCAAAACGTCTCCCCTGCAGTCTCAGTGTGGAAGCCCGAGTGCTTTTACACTGAAGCGATGCGCTGGCAGGACCTTAAAAAAAAAAAGTCCTGCAAGCAGCATCTTTGGAGCGGTGTTAACTGCTCCCCCACCACTCCTGCCCATTGAAATGAATGGGCACCGCTGCTGAAGCGCCTGCAATGCGATTTGGCAGCGGCGATTCACGGGCGCATTTAACCCCTTCCTCGACCACTAGCTGGGCTATAAGTGCCCCACTAGCAGCCGAATAGCGTCGCTAAAATGACAGTAAAGCGTCGCTAAAACTAGCAGCGTTTTACCGTCAACGCTGCCCGCTCCAGTGTGAAAGCAGCTTTAAGTGATACAAAAAATTTCCTACATTTAAACATTTATTAAACAAAACAAACCTCCAATCAGTTCACTTGTATGTATAATTTAAAAAAAAAACTATATATTAAATACACAAAAATAGGTAATCAAAACTTTAGGACGAAAAAATTAAAAAATAAATCGGCAAACTTTACTGTTTTAGTTTTCGCTTTAAAATCATTAGTGTATTTTTTTCCAAAAAAAAATGCGTTTGAAAGACCGCTGCGCAAATACCGTGTGACATAAAATATTGCAACAACCGCTATTTTATTCCCTAGGGTCTCTGTTAAAAAAACATATATAATTGTTGGGGGTTCCAAGTGATTTTCTAGGAGAAAATACAGGATTTTTACTTGTAAGCAACAAGTGTCAGAAAAGATTTAGTCTTTAAATGGTTAAACTGAGAACTTCTCCACACAGCCTTGAGTTTATTCATTAAGTGTAAACATTGTAATCATTGTAACAGTTTGGTCTTTTTTTGGCAGAATGCCCAGAGAGGAGAAGGGGAAGACTCAGGCAACTTGCATTGACTTCTATTACAGAAGTCTTTTGCAAGTCACGGCTGAAGTTATAATCGGCCTTTTTTATCAGCAGAATCGGCCGATGCCGATTAATTAAAAAACGCCAAATATCGGCCGATATATCGGCCGGCCGATATATCGGTCGACCTCTAGTTGTGACTGTATAGATTTTCAATCTTAGCTGTGAGGTTAATACCCAAGTATCTGATGGAAGATTCACTCCACTGAAATTTAAAGGATTGTTTCAGGAGCTCTACTGTGGGGGAGTCTAGGGAGACATTAAGAGCATGCGATTTGGAGTAGTTCACCTGAAGGCCCGATAACGTAGAAAAGGAGCTTAGCAAAGAGCATAGATTGGGAAGAGAGATAATGGGGGATGTTATGAAAAGCATAATGTCGTCCGCAAAGAGGCCACATTTATGAATTTGGAGACCACAGGAAACCCCTTTAATGTCCGGGTTTTGTCTAATTGCTATGGCCAGCGTCTCTATTGCGATTGCAAAAATTAGTGGCGACAATGGACATCCCTGTCTGGTTCCCTGTCGTATCGATATGGGTTTAGAATAAAAGCCTTGGATCCTAACTTTTGCGGAGGGAGAGGAGTAAAGCGCCTGTATGAGACCCATAAATCGCGGACCAAATCCCCATCGATGTAGTATGGTGAAGATATAGGGCCAGGAAACTGAATCAAAGGCTTTTTGAAGGTCTAGAGATAGAAGCATTCCCGATTGTTTGGGGCCACCATCCCAATTAGTTTGGAGAATAGACATGATATCTATTGTCCTCCGTATCTGGTCTGGACCTTGTCTACCCGGAATGAAACCCACCTGATCCTTATGAATGTAAGTATTAATAAAGGTTGCAATGCGGTTGGCGATAATTTTAGTTAGGATCTTGACGTCGCAGTTAATTAAGGAGATGGGGGCGGTAATTCCCAACTTCTTCCGGGTTTTTGTTCGGTTTTGGGATAACTGCGATAAATGCAGCATTAAGCTGAGGATCAAGTGGGTTACCTTTCGTTGTGTAGTTAAAGAATTTAGATAAGTATGGGGCTAAAATGACAGCAAACTTTTTGTAGTAAGGGTTCGACAGGCCATCTGGCCCAGGGGCAGAGCCGGTCTTCAGAGCTTTTATTGCATCTAAGACTTCCCCTTCTGTGAAAGGGGCTTCTAGACTATCTCTGTGGTCGGTGGATAGATGGGGGATGGGGAGATTGTCAAGAAAAGCGTGTATGGTGGAGTCCATTGAGGGGGTAGACGGTGAATAAAGTTTGTTGTAGAACTCATAAAAAGAGTTCGTAATCTTGGAGGGATCTGCTGTGGTGCCCTGGCCTGGGATGCATATTTTCGGCATTGTGTACGTTTTCAGTTTTGGTGTCAATTTGGAGGCCAACAAGGAATCCATCTTGTCGCCTTGTGTGTAAAAACGATTCTGGGACCAGCGGATTTGTTTTTCGGCTTTGGCTGTGAGAGCTAGGTTGAGTTCTAACCTGGCTTTGTCAAGCTGAGGAATCAAAGAGGGAGAGAGGTTCAGTTTGTGTTGTGCCTTGAGTGTAGTGTATTCAATTTCTAATCTTTTGATGTCTGCTTCCCTTTCTTTCTTGATGGAGGAGGCAATTCTGATGAATTCCCCTCTAATAAAGGCTTTATGAGCTGCCCAAAGCGTTTCATCCGAAACAGCCCCCTGATCATTGAATTTGAAGTATTCCTCAATAGATTTTGTCAACATTTTTACTCGAATAGGGTCAGAGAGAATGGATTCATTGAGTCTCCACTGTCTCTGATCCGGTCGGTTGTAGTGGGATTGAAGAGTCATAATCACCATGGAGTGATCAGATAAGCTAGAGTCTGCAATGTGAGATTTCAAAATGAGCGGGATAGTTTGTGATCGGACCAGGAGATGATCAATCCTGGTGTATGTGTTGTGTGGGTGAGAGAAATGGGTGTAGTCTCTTCTATTGGGGTTCAATTCCCTCCAAACGTCCGCCAATCCCTGTGCGTGTATCAGTTTTGCTATCTTAAGGCTTTCGTTGGAAGGGCGGGTAAGCTGTGCATTCAGAGGTCTAGACTTGTCCAGTCCTTGATCAAAGGCCACATTAGAGTCCCCCCCAAATATGACCGTACCCTCAAGCAGTGGGGATAGGGTTTTAAGGAGGCATCTGAAAAAGGCTGCTTGTCCCTTATTAGGAGAGTAGTAGGAAATTATGGAATACAGCTGACCCTCAATAGTGCCTTTGACTAATAGATATCTACCCTGTGGGTCTTTCAAATCCGAGATCCAAGTGAAATTACATGTCTTCGCTATGGCCACTGCAACCCCTTTGGTTTTATTTTCCGCATTGGCCATAAAAAATGTAGGGAAATGTGAGTGAATGAATTTGGGGCTAAAGCTCGTGGGGAAGTGGGTTTCTTGCAGAAGGACGATGTCCAATTTAGACGTTTTATATGTGTTAAATATTTTTTGGCGTTTTAGGGGTGAATTCAATCCCTGTACATTATGGGTGGCTACCCTCAAAACCTTATGTGTGTGATCAGCCATGGACCTGTGAGGGGGAGGAGCTGCCCGAACCCGCATCACCTACCTTCAATGGGGATTTGTGTAGAGATGTCATATGAAAGAGCGTTGCACCTTTCCTGCTGGCAGCGTTCTTTCGGTACTGACCTCCGTGAGATGGTTCTGAAAAACAGAGAACGGGTAAGTAGTGCTCCAGAAAGGGGGAGAGGAAGGAGAGAGAGAAAAAGAAAAAGAGAAAAAAGAGATAAAGGAGTCTACTCCCACCCAGGCGAGAGAAGGCCCGGGGGAGAGCAACATCCTCGAAGGTCATCTCACCAAAAATCGTGAGATGACAGGAAAAATCCAAGTACCGACCGCAATGGTCGGTCAGCCTACCACCCTGACAACCGAAGTGGTCAAAGAAGTATGAGGAGGCGCATGTGAACCACGCAGCCCCTATGCGCCCTAAAACCTACTACATTTGTGGGTAAACAGAAAACATTCACAGAAAAGCAGGTTGTGATAATTGGTAAACATACATACCACCCATGGGGCTCGCCAAGCCCCAAAAACAGAAAAGCCCCCCCCCCCCCCTCATAAGAGGGGAGAGAGGAGAAAAAAAAAAATTTAGTAAAAATATATATAAAATGAAATAAAATTAAAAAAAAAAAATAAAAAGAATAAGGGGAGAAGCCAGGACCTACGTCCTCGAGGGAGACTAGGTAGACCCTATGGGAGCCCAGAACTACCCCCGATTAACAGATGACACAGGTGAAGTCCATTCCTAGTCATAAAAAAAAAAAAAAAAAGAAGATTAGGAATGGTCCAGTGGCCAGGGTGGAAACCAGTTTTAGGTATTAAAGAGGATCCCGTTCAGGTGGGGCTATTGTGTGATGGTCTTCTAGACTTGTTCTTGTTCCATAAAGGATTCGGGGGGCTCGACGGGAGCGGGCGTTTGTTGGCTCCTGGGAGGGATGGAGAGGCTTCCGTTTCCATTTCCTGTGAGATGATTTTTAGATTAAGAAGTAGTTGTTCACCCGATACGAAGGTGGAAAAAGAGTGTTGCTGACCCTTGTAAGCGAATTTAACCGCAAAAGGGAAGGCCCATTTGTACTTAATGTCCTTCTGGGTCATGGCTGTCAAAAGCGGTTTAAGAGCTCTTCTTCGTTGAATGGTAGAGGGGGAGAGATCTGCAAATATCTGGACGGGATGACCTTGGCAGGTGATCTGGGGAAGAGATCGGGCCTGTTTCATCACGGACTCCTTCACAGCGTAGTAGAGCGGTTTGGCAATGATGTCCCTGGGAGAGCCGTCCTTCCTGGGTGGGCCTAAGGCTCTGTGTACCCTGTCTAATTCAAGGCGGGCTGGCGGAATGTTCGGCACGAGCGATTTAATCAAGTCTTGTGTGGCAGTGGAAACATCAGTAATCGATTCAGGCAGGCCTCTGATTCTAAAGTTCAGTCTCCGAGACCTATTTTCCAAGTCGTCAATGCGTGAAAACGCAGTGTCCAGTTGGTCTTGTAGGGTTTGGATGAGGCCTGAATTCTGAAAGGTTACTGCAGCCGTCTGTTCCAGTTTGTCTTCAATGGCGTCCATCCTAGAGCCAATGTTCTGCAGGTCCGCTTTGATTTCTCCTGTAATGGCAGCAGCGTTAGCAGTGAGAAGTGTAGAGAATTTAAGGAATAGATCATCCACTGAGATCTGAGGAAGTTGTGAAATGGGTCCATGAGGGCCAGAAGCTGACATGTCTTGTGGGCCTGCAGGGAGAAAGATCTGATCCCCAAATGAGTGACTGAGCAGGGATTCTGTGGAAGCAGGGGAGAAATTCTGAGAAGGAGTTCCGGAGCCACATGACCCTGGGGATAAATGTGGGAAAGCAGAGGAATTCCCAGCTTTGTGATCTGGAGTTGTTTCCAAATGTAGATGTGCGGGCATGGAGGCTGTAGCAGCCATGGCGGCCATCTTGGGATACCCAAATTGTGAGGCGGCCGAGAATTCAGGTTTTAAGCTCCTCCTGACCCCAAATTTCTGCATATAGAGGGCTTCCTAAAAGGAGATGGTGTACCTGCACAAGTGACCTCCAGCTGCGATCCGCGGGATGAATGAGCCCCTTTTTGTTTTAGAGAGATCCGGCGGCCATCTTGGAACACCCGTTTTGTGCTGCGGCTGCTGTGTGAGGCTAATGAACGAAGCAAGTGGCCGGAAAAGTATGTGGGGAGGGTCACCGGGTGGCGGAGGTCCCGGATGGCTATTTCAATGCCGTGATCTGCAGGACGGAAGACCCCTTCCTGTGTTAGAGAGGTCCGGCGGCCATCTTGGTACACCCCTCGTGTACAGCGGCCTCTGTGTGGGGTGAATGGCCGGATCGGACGGCCGAAAAACTTTGTGGGGAGGATTACCTGGTGGCGGAGGTCCCGGATGGCTAGTCTGATGTTGGCAAGTAGCGCTGGGTGGCTCACAGCGGGCGCAATAGGAGCTGTGTGGCGCAGAGCTCTCGGCTTAATCGGCCATCTTGGAGCTCCCGCGCATGCGCACCCGTGTTCTCCATTTTTAATAGCATCTCTGCCATATCTCCTTTCGTAGGCAGTTGGGAGATTACCACTTGTTCTTCTGCTCTGCTGGTATCTATTTCACTTCCCATTGAGCGGTCCGCTGTGGAAGGGTCCTCTTTGTCCCCCACTTTCTTCTCCTTCCCCTTTCTTCTATCCATAGTGAGGTTTTGTGGGTGTTCCACACTATTCTGGAGAGGGCTTGTTCCTGTCTTCAGGTATTGTTTTATAGTGCTTGTTGAGCTTTTGGGAGTCTTCGGTACCCCTTTTTTTGAGATTTTACTCATGTTAGCCTTACGGGGCCCCCTAATTCTTTTCCCCAGTTTGCTGCTGTCGCACTATACTTTGATGAAGAGGGATTATACCTTAGGGGAGGAACCCCCTCGGCAATCTTGCCCCCCTTTTCTTTACCTAATAGGTATATGTTTACTTTTCTTAAGGCCTCTTCCTTCTGTTGTTCCTATAGCATGTTGTTCTATGCATTCCGTAGAAGATCACACAGCCAGGATCGCTTGGGGGGGCAAGTATTTATATATCAGTAAAGAGAGACACTTTTACTAAATATTCCCCTTTGATGATTAGGGAAGCCTGTTTAGTAAACTTTTTAACCCCTTGCCCCAGGCTTTATAGAGAGGAAGAGACACCCTATATGGAGTCTTTGGGGCACTCTATGTGAGAAAAAGTAGTTAAAACGTTTTTTCGCGATATTAGAACAGCACTATACAGGATAAGACAAAAGGCTGTTTTGAGGCGTTATTAAGATGTTGTCCTACCACCCTGTTTCTTAGGGATCGGGACGTTTCTTGCTCCGGGCTTTCTTCCTCGTCGTTACTGCTATTACGCACCTGCTGTGTCTCCACCATGTTCCTCTCCCACTGCGACAAAAGAGACGGGGTGGGGAATATTCTAGAAAGATCGTCAGGGGCGGGCTATGTGGGCGGAGTTTCACTCATGCGCAGTGTATATAAAGTTAACACACGTGTGTTGTACATACGTTTTGTGTGCAGAGGAAGGAGGACGAACGTTCTAACGCAGGTATCATTTTAACTTGGGACATCAGTGGCCTATACTAATTCGAGATTGAGGCCTATATTGGGATAAAATTAGGAGAGTTTAGCCTGATATTAGTGTTTTTGTCTTGTGTTTTGTCTTGCAGCAAATATGAAACAATTCAAAAACCCTGAATTCATGGGCCATTTCATAGACAGATACAATTTGTGGGAGGTTAAAACCCCCTTATATCGAAATAAACCAGCTAGGAAGGCATCGCTGGAGAAACTGCTGCAATTTGTGAAGATGCAGGTCCCCGACAGACATCGAGTTTGTGGATAAGAAAATTGGTAGCTTGAGAAGCACATATAGGAAGGAGCTTAATAAGGTCCAGGCTTCCATGAAATCAGGAGCAGCAGCAAAGGATGTGTATGTACCCAGTCTGTGGTAACAGGATGCGGTTTCTGGAAGACCAGATTGAAGCCAGGGAATCACTTTCTACACTTCCATCCACCCTTCCCTCAACCCCAGCTGACGCTTCCGAGGTCCAACCTGGGGCCTTCCTTCCTGGAAGAAGTTGAGGAGCCCAGCTGGAGCCAGGTATACTATTTTTTAACACATTTATTGTCCGAAAATGATTGTTGTTAACTGGATGTTATTATTGATAACGATTGATTGATTTAACAAAGTGTTTTACATATCAATAGACAGTAGGGGCCAAAAAAGATTGTGACAAAAATGAAAAATGCTGGGGTAGTCTTACTGATATTCTTTTATATTTCTTAACATTCAATTTGCAACAGTCATGAGCTGAATATTGTGTGTGATTGATGAACCAAAAAACTAAAACTATGTCCCTTTTTCATACACAGGAAGACCTCAGGCAGAACGAGGCTCTGGAATGTGGCAGATAGGAGGAGGCGGGGTAAGTGTCAGCCAGGAGGTGGGGGTAAGTGTCAGCCAGGAGGTGGCCAGGCCCAGTAGCCTCACCAAATCCCAGGTGCCTCCCCTCCGCCTTATAACAAAAAGGGCCAGGAAGGGGAGTAACGTGGAGGAGGCAGCACTGGGCCTCATTAAGGACACTAATGCAGCCCTGGAAACACCTCCCCCCCAAGCTGAAGAGGCCTATGCCTGCTATGTAGCTGCAAAATTGCAGCAAATCATGTGTGAAAATGTTATTTTTTTAGGCCCTTCAGAAGGGGTTGAGGGGCCAAATGAGTGATAACATGCACTTATGTGCGCTCGCCCATTCTCCTCCTCTTCCTGCCACAATTCCACCTCCAGAGCCACAGCCTCCAAGAAAGGCTGCAGGAAAGGCTGTAGGGAAGCGTGGAGGCAAGGCTGCAGGGAAGACAAGAAAGTGATGGCCTGGGTTCAATCTGGTCTGACAGAAGACGCAGGCTGTTGTAGTACCACAGCCTGGGGACATATATGTCATCTGCTGCTGTTCCTGATCTCTGGGAGTCCTGGACCAGATTGTGCTCTCTATTCTATGGACTTATCAGGCTACCAATTTTTAGTTAGAAAGAGTTGATGTGTGCCCTGGGGTACAAAGGCTTCGCAAATTAAAGCAGTTTCTCCAGCGTTGCCTTCCTCTTTATTTTGTTATGCGCCACAATAATTGGAGATTTTTTTATATGAAAATACTTGCCTATGTGTTTTTACTCAAATAGGACAGTTTGTTTGTGAGTAGGCAGGTACATTTCAAAAAGACAATGTCTAATTAACAAGGGACACCAACCAACCTCCTTGAGGTTAAAAAGATAATAATGTTGTTGTGGAAACTTGACACACATGCAGTTTTTTTTCTAAATTTTGGTGTGGTGTACCCCTTAAAATAAATACCAGACCTGAAGGGCCTGGTATGGACTGGGGCGGGGAATTTTTTCCTTGATTTTTATTTATATTGCCGGGAGGCAGCAATACATTACAGCCACAAGCAATTTAAATTAACATTTTTCCTTTAGAAATTGAATTTGTCTGCGGCACTGTAAAACACATTACACAGATGTGACACTTTAGGGGCAGACTAAGTAGACCCCCCCAAACATGATATTTAAAGGAATATTAAATTTTTATTGTTTCACTTTAAGCATTATTAAAATCCCTGCTACTTCTTTTTGCATTGATACATGTCCCCTGGGTCCTCATACAGTTTTTATGGCAATAACTTGCATATAAGCCTTTAAAATTAGCACTTTTGGTTTTTCATGTTCGTGTCTCATAGATTTTAATAGGGTTCACATGTTCGCACAAGTTTTTTGCCTGTTCTCGTGTTCTGGTGCAAAGTAGGGATAAGCTTTTCATTTGGGTCAAGATTGGGTTTGTATGTTATGTATTGCTATATGGATGTGAAGGTTCTCATTTATTCAGGTCTTGGAAAATCTAGTAGTAGTCACATTCAACTGGCCCTTTTCTGTAATGTTGAAGCTGATTCATAGTTTACCAATCCACATCTTCCATTCACCATGGAATGTGTAAATGTTCATATTCTCAGAGCAAGATGGAAAGTGTGAAAATTGTGGTGCCATCCTGTCTTGGTTTGCCAGAGGCATGAATGAGAGGGGCATCTTTCTTCCTCATTAAATGACATTTTAAGATCCCAACTGTCCCTCATTTGGGGCCAAATCCTTCTGTCCCATTTTCCACCACAGTTGTACCTCTATTTTTAATCTGAAATATAGATCTAAAATATATATTTTTTGTTTAGCTTCCGAAGGTGTTAGGCCCCTTTCACGCGGGGATGATCTGCTCAGGGGAGTCCTCCAGATCAGTGGGAGATCGCTCTGTTGATCTCCTGCTGTCTGTAGGGTTCAATATTGAATTGGCCTGCCCTTTGCAGCTATAACAGCTTCAACTATTCTGTGAAGGCTAAGAAAGGATGGAGATGTGGGATTTTACGGGTACCTTTTGAAAATATTTTCTATTTTAGAGCAAAATACTCTGATACAAAGATTTAAATGTGAAAACATATTTTTATTATACAGATAAACAAAAAGATTCATAAAAAATGAACAAATGTGCAAACATCCATTGTCTAAGGTATATACACCTATTCCTATTGTCGACATAGAAATTGCAAAGTTCATTGATGTATGGTCATGTATTCAACGAGCTTCTACATGTTTCGTCTATAAAGGCTTCATCAGGAAAGTTGACATGAACATATAAAGTTAAAAAATTCCAAAGTGAGACTTCATTCTTATATAAGACCTTAGGTGTAAAGCAAAAAAGAGAAAAGTTTAGAAAATGCATTGATTTCAAGACAAACAGAGAGGTATTTAATTTAGTTTCTAATACTATATGGAGACACAGAGATATGGCATATCCTTCTATCCAATTAGTATGACCCACCCCCATTCAAAATGGAAACAAACCAAAACCAAACAAACTCATAACCGCACATAAACAGTCACCTAAATACCCCAAAATGTCAAAGGATAATAGAAGGCGACCCTACCTCTCATATTGGATCCAGTCCAAAAAATATCCTTAGAGGGATCTCATAGGGGACTGGTCATAACCGCAACAACCTCACTGGTACGACATACATTCAGATCCCACTAGGACGATGGGCAAATCGCAGGGAGGGAGATATGGGGCTCAGTGAAATATAAATGCCACGTTGATTTTGTTAAGGGCATAAATCTAATAAAAGATTACATAAACAATCATATGGTTTGGATATCTAAGAAACACCAAACATTTAGCCAAAGACAACTTGTTCCATAAGTTTCATGCTTACCATTTCAATATGTCCCTGAGGATATGGTTAAGAAGCTGACTGAGAGCTCGGATGGATAAAAGCAGATGGTATACATGCTCACTATCTATAACATTCACAAAGGACATATATTGAGATAAACTCTTATTTGCAAACTAATGAGGCTAATATTGAATAATATCTGTTATGGAGCGCATAGCATCAAAAATATTTAAATTTATAGTAAAGCATCACTGCTTACCTATCTATGGGCAAAGACACTCTTAAGCCCCATACACACGGTCGGACTTTTTCGTGGATTCTGTCCGATCGGACAAGGTTGTTGAAAAATCAGACCGTGTGTATGCACCATCGGACAGTGTTCGTCGGTTTGTCCGTCGGACAAAGTCTTATCTCCTGCTGGAAAGATTTGCCGTCAACCCGGTCCGATCACACCAAATCCGAGCGTGTGTACGCTTGTCCGACGGACAAAGTGCTACGCATGCTCAGAAGAAATTCTGTGACGGAAGCGCTCGGTCAGGTAAAACTACCTTTCCTAATCGACACAGCACATTCGTCACGCTGCAATGTTAAAATGTCTTTAATGCAGCGCATTCTCTTTTTCTTTACAATGCAACAAGAATGACATGTTTTAGCTGCTCCTATTCACCCGCACTTCTCACAAACTTACTTCTTTATTACTTTGCAGCATTTATACACTACATGTTTATTTTTACTCTGAACGGAAAAGAATCTTTGTTATTTTTTTACCATGATTTGTCTTTTTTTTGTTTTTTTTGGGGAATACATATTTGAATGTTTTTTTTTTTTTTTTTTTTTGGAGGGGGGTTGTGTGTCTCAAATGACCAAAAACACATTATTAACATTTGTATTTCTTGCTTAAATTTACTAGGAGGTTGTTTGTTGTTGGTGCCCCTTGTTAATTCTACTTTAGGATTAGTGAAATGTACCTGCTTACTCAAAGAAAAACTGTCATTGTAGCAAAGTAAAACACAATAGTCAATGATTATTTCAAATCAAAAAAACCTTTATTTAGGTCACACCAACAAACCAAAGAGGAACGCAGCCATGGTGAAACTTGGGGAATTTGCAAAGTCTTGGCCCCCCACGGCAACCATCATTGTTCAAGCGTAGAAAATTGGGGGCCTGAGGAGTACGTATATTAAGGGGAGTGCAATCTGGTCGTGAAGTCCAAAGTATCCGGAACTGCAGCAGATGCCATCTAGGTCCCCAGGCTCTGGTACTACAAGAGGCTCCATCTTCTCTCAGACCAGACTGATTCCAGGTCGTCACTCTCAGGTCTTCCTTCCACGCTTCCTTCCACGCTGTGGCTGTCGTGCTGGTGGGGTGGCAGAAGGAGGAGGAGGAGGAGGAGGAGGCGGAGCATGGTAGCTATGGCAAACATGTGTGACTGGGGTCATCTCCCCAGCCCTACCCTTATTTAGGACATGGAGGATGAGCCCCTCACACATGTTGCGTTGCCTCACCTCCATACCCATCATTTTTGTGACAACCACCGAGCCAAAGGTCTCCTCGTCGGCGGGTGTGGCATGTAGGGAGTCTGAAGCCTCTCTGATCATGCGGAGCGCTGACTGTGCCGCATAACCCCCCCTTCTCGCCCTTTTGTACGGAGGGCGGAGGGGAGGGGTTTGGGTGTCAGTCAGGCTCCGCGGCCTAGCCCCCTCTTGGCTGCCACTACCCAGCTGGTGGCTGCCACTAACCCCTGCCTCCTCCTGACTGCCACCTTCCACAGCCACCTCCTGGCTGAGGTCTTCCTGTGTATGAAAAAGGGACATAGTTTCAGTTATTTGTTCATCAAACACACACAATTCTCATCTAGTGACTGGTGCAAAATGTTTACAAATAGAAAACCATACAATTCTCAGCCCTGCAGTTTAGATTCTGGCCCCAAATGTCTCCCACACCACTGTCTGTTGATATGTCAAACACGTTAGGAACTAAGCAATTGGCGATCCTGAATTAAGTGAACATCATTCATTATTCCCATAAATGGTAACAAAACTACTATACCTGGAACAAGCTGGGCTCCTCCACCTCTTCCAGACTGGAAGGCCCAGGTTGCTCCTCGGAAGCCTCATCAGGGGTGGGCTGCGCGCAAGGAAGCGTGGAAGGAGGAGTTGAGGTTGGCTCCGTGACATCAGCCTGGTCCTTCAGAAAATGGAGACTCTGATAGTACCAGAGCTTGGGCACATAGACCTCATCTGCTGAAGTTGCAGTTTCCTCAGACTTCACGACCTTCTTCCGCTCCCTGATATACGCACTCCTCAGGCTGCCAATTTTCTTTCTTATATCATCAACAGTTGCCGTGGGGAACCTTGGCTTGACAAATTCCACAAGTTCCTCCAGGGCTGCGTGCCTCTTTGGTTTGTTGGTGTAATGTGGGTGTTTACCCTGCCACAATATGGGAAAATCCCTGTATTTGGCAATGAAAAGGGGGAGAAAACTCATGTCATTGAATCCCTTCATATCAATCTCTGCAAGACACAACACCACACAAAACCCTATAAATTATGTCAGGCTAAACTCTCCTAATCTTCTCCATAAAGAAGCCTCAAGTTCAAATCAGTCTAGGCTAGTTATGTACCAACGTCAAATTGTACCTTCGTTTGTAGCGATCGTCTCGTGTGAGTTTTCTCTCCCCTCGTCTCCCAGATCGTGGCTACGACACAGGCGTGTGACGTTTTATATACAGTGCGCATGCTTCAAACTCCGCCCGCCCCTGACGATCTTTCTCGTCTATTCCCCACCCCTTCTCTTTACGGCGTAGTGGGGAGAGCACATGGCGGGGACACAGCAGGTGCGCCACAAATATCCCACCAACGAGGAGGAGGACGAGGAAAGTCCGGAGGCAGAAACGTCCCGATCCCGGAGCCTGAAATTCAAGGCCTCCAATATGTCATTTGGAGAAATGTTGGAGATGGTGGACATATTAAAGAGGAGCGACTATGATGGGAAGTATGGGCCTTACCTCAACCCCAATGTCCGCAAGGCCAAGATCATGTCTAAAGTTGTGAGAAGGCTGTACAATCATTTTGGGGTACAACGATCCAAGGAGCAACTGAGGAAACGCTGGTCAGACCTGAAACTGAGGGAGGCCGATCAGTACAGAAAGATCAAGCGAATTCTTCTAAAAAGTAAGTAGTTGTGTTTTGTGTTTGATTTCTTGCTTGCATACTGCTCCATTGTGGTTGGATTTTTACAAAGTTGTACATTCCAAAATGGCCACTTTCAGGTTCGTTTGTGCATTCGATCGTACTCAGCCTCGATCTTTCTGCCACTGTCATGGTCGTGTGTGTGTCCATTCGATCGTACGCAACCTCGATCGTTCGGCCACTTATAATACGAGGTTTGGTGAAGTTTTTATTGAAAGGAAGTTTGTTCTCACTAGAGATGTCAGCAAGAGCGTAAACCAAATTTTGTCAATGTAAAGGAGAGGTCACTCAGTAGCTGTTTACCCATCTGGACTCTAGAGCACTAGTGCTGGGACACCCAAACCCCCCTTTTTATTATGCTTTTCCACACATGTGCTCCAGTGGATACTAGAGGGGGGTCTCCATCACACAAACTTCTACCAAAAAGCTAGTCAGTTTAGCACCTTTACAAAGTGACTACATTCATGTAGTTGACATTTGTAACTGGCCAAACTAAAATAGTGTCCGTCACTTTCAAGCAATGTTTGTCATTTCCTATTTCTGCCCTCAATAGATTGTGTTGCTAAATCTTCCTTTTGGACATTCTCATAGGGGAGCGAAAACTTGGGCCGTCTGAGGAAACCCCCAAACCAACACCTCCCAAAAAAGGGGAAAGAGCAGAAGCAGAGGAGGAGGAGGAGGAGGAAGGAGAGATCATCGAACTTGGAGAAATTGTCACCACAACAGGTGAGTGTTGGAGAACACAGCTACTGGTAAGCTAATCCATGTATGGCTGCCTCATTTCCAACACCCCGTTTTTGTTTGTTTGTGGTTTTTAGGTGACGTGGATGTTGTGGAAGAAAAATCGCACTTTACCACAGAGAGTGCCCACGTACTCATCGGAGAGATAATGGTCTGCAATCGAGATCTAGATTACATAAAGCAAAACATCAATGATGTTCAACAAAAATTGAAGAACATCATTGATGTTTTAGTAAAAATATGAAAACGCACCAAGTAATTAACACACATTTGTGCCAGCTTCTGAACACATTTGCAACTTAAAAACTGTGTGAAATTTGGAACATGCACACATTGTGTCCACATGTGCTAGCTCCCATCATGGTGGATGAATGGCAACGTTTTTTTGGGGGTGCAAACACTTTACGAACTACGAAAGTGGTTGTGGTGAAGGGGTTGCACCCCCAAAAAACGTCCATTCATCCCCATGATGGAAAATGGCACTTTTGAAGCTTCTAGGCATGTGTTTTACCATCTAATGTCCATTTTCAGACCCAAATTGTGTGCATGTTCTAAATTTCCACTTTCCGGGGGTGACCCCCCCATGTGATGAAGGCAAGATCAAACACACTTTGAACATATAGTCATGTCTGATCTTGTCTTCACTTTACAAAGTTGAACTTTCCGAGTTCATAGGTTCTGTTTTGCTCCATGCCTGGTTTTACCAATTGCGGAATGTTTGTAAACAATGTTGTAAATAAACAAGATGTTGTCAGTTTTGGCGTGAAGATTGTAAACGCACTTGTGAATGTTTTCCTAGTAAACTTTTTTAGTTTTCTAAATGTGTGGCTTCCTTATTTAAAAAACACAATGCATTATGTATGTAAAATGTAAAGGATATGGGGGGCAATGGGTGTTATTTACTAAAGGCAAATCCACTTTGCACTCCAATTTTCTTTCCCTGGGAACTTTTTCAATGCACTTGTAGAGCATAGCGGATTTGACTTATGTAAATGACACCCACAGTGCTTTGTACGAAAACACGGAGCACAGCATTTTTCAGAATACACACATGTCAGACCTGGTGCTGAAAAGGAGTATTTTGGGTGTCAGTTATGCAGGACAAACCTTCTCTAGACCAAAGATTAGGTAGCAAACACACAACATGAGAATAATCTTTTTGGGAAGAAGAGACTGTTACCTCCTTTTGCCCAGAAAGTGCATTCCCACTGTCGAAGGCAAATGGAAAAAATGTCAAGGTAAAATAAGCTAAAAAGAAGACTGAAATGACAAGAAATCATAGGTTGGTTAAAATATCTGATTTATTAAAAAATGCCTCTCACACATCGTCAGGCAGAGCAATGGCCCCCCTACCCACAAAGTACTCCATATATTGGTCCCGGACCACACGGGCATTTAGAGGGGGCAAGCCTGGACGTGCCACTCGAAGGGCTGTGAGGTCCGCATTTGGAGGGCCCTCCACATCTGGGCCAACGGGCACCACATAGTTCCTGTTATGTCTTTTGAGGAAGTTGTGCAATATGCAACAGGCAAGAACTATGTGGTTCAGTTTGTATTCCGCCAAGTTAAATGCCGTCAGGAACAGGCGGAAGCGGCTGGCCAGGATGCCAAAAGTGTTCTCCACCACTCTTCTGGCTCTGGACAGCCTGTAGTTGAAGACCCTCTGGTCCGGGGTGAGGGTCCTCATCGGGAACGGCCTCATCACATGGGGAGTCAACGCAAACGCTTCATCTGCGACAAAGACGAAGGGGAGTCCTTCGGCATTCTCCTCTGGAGGTGGCAAGCACAGACTGCCACTTTGGAGACGCCAGTAGAACTCCGTGTGCGTAATGGCCCCACCATCCGATATCCGGCCGTTCATCCCCACGTCCACATACATAAACTCGTATGTTGCCGACACCACCGCCAACATCACTACACTATTAAACCCTTTATAATTATAATAGTAGGACCCCGAGTTGGGCGGTGGGACGATGCGGATGTGTTTCCCATGAATTGCCCCTCCGCAGTTAGGAAAGTCCCAACGGCTGGCAAAGTGGGAGGCCACAGTCTGCCATTCCTGTGGCGTGGAAGGGAACTGTGGAGTGAAACAAGAAAAAAAATTAGTCACTTTGCACCTAAACATTGCAAGCAGATTAGACAATCAACATCTTGGAACAAGAGCATTGTATAAAATTTGAGGCTGGAAAGTATTTGCACAGAAAAGTAGAGGCTCCCCTTCACAGATTACTCACCCCCCATCAATCCCCCCACTTCTGATGGGACATTGGCAATAACTAGGGTTTTGGGGGGGGGGGTGGTGGACAGGTAACCCTCTGCACTTCATTGATTGGCAAATGGCTCAAAAATGTGGGCTAGTTTGCCCAGACCCTCTGTACTTAACACTATTGGCAGGCCACAGGAAAGATCAAATAACATTTCAACCCCCCCCCCCCCCCCCCCCAAAAAAAAAAGGCAGGCACAGTGTGACATTATTAAATTACCAAGCAAGCTAATAGGAGGGAAAGAAGACAAAAAAATAGGAAATGGAAAGTATGGAGGCAGCCCCTTGCACTACATGCTTTGCTGAATTCATCCCTAAAGATGCGCACTATAAAGAGGTAGGTATATAGTGTGTATGGACCTTGGGAAAGCCAGCAGATAAAGGATTGGTACCATCTGACAGAGCAGTTGGGGGAGGGGGTTCCTAATGAGTTTGCCCCCCCCCCCCACCAAAATAAAAAAAAAAAGGGGGCTCTACATGAAGTAAACCACACAGCAAACATTTGTGCATATTTTAGGGGGTGTTTTGGGGCAAACAATACTATGCAGCAGACAAAAGACATTGCTTAAGTGACTAGGCCATAGGTGTCTATTGGGGCAGAAGAGCATGCTGGGGAGGTAAGTGAAGGGAAAAATGCATGAAGGAGAAAAGGGGCACAGCATATTAGAACATATTGCAATCATGGTAATTAGGGAAGGAGGTCAAAAATAGAAGACATTAGCAAACAGAGCATACATAGAAGGGAATAGTAAAGTATAAATGTTACCTTAATATAGTCCTCCTGCAGGACCTGAATGATGGCAGAACAGGTCTCTGGAATAATGAGTCCCAGGGCCTGGGGAGAGATACCTGAAGAGAACTTCAAATCCTGAAGACTTCTCCCTGTCGCCAAGTACCTCAACGTGGCAACAAGCCTCTGCTCCGGAGTAATGGCTTGTCTCATGCAGGTATCCTGCCGGCTGATAAAGGGGGTCAGCAAAGCCAAAAGACGGTGAAAATCGGGGTCCGTCATCCTGAGAAAGTTCCTGAAATCATCAGGATTATTCTCCCGGATCTCACGAAGCAAAGGCATGTGCGAGAATTGGTCACGCTGAAGCAACCAATTCTTGGTCCACATACTCCTCGTCACTCTGTTCATGGACGGGTCTTGGGTCAAAGCTAAAAGCCCGACACCAATTCCGCGTACAGCACGAACTCGGCGACGAGTACGCACGGGAAACATCGCTCAGAAGGTCACAAAAGGTCGGCTGGTCAGAACGGACAAACAGAAAGCACCGATAAACAGCAAGGCCTGAAAGAACGAAATGAATACCAGCAACGAGCAGACAATAAGCAGTGCAAATCAAAGCGTCCTATATCAAGATATAGGCCGCAATGACCAACAAATGCGAACTGACTACACGCACTAATAAACAGATACGCACGACAAGCACAAACTGAAGAGCAGTAACGATCTGAGTCAGAAAACTGAGAAGCGCGAATCTTAAGTCACCAAACTTCCACTAACTCTCGATAAACACGGGATCAGCAGAAGGAGCCCAACGGGTGCCTGACGTGGTGCTGAACTTCCCTTTTGTAATCTCGTGGACGACGACTTACGTCACGACGTTCTTGCAGACCGGATATTCCGACAACGTAGTCCGACCGTGTGTACGCAACACCAACATCGGACAAAGTACGTCGGACAAAATCCGACCGACCTGGTCCGCGGATTGTCCGAGCGTGTGTATGGGGCTTTAGTGTGAACATATGGAGTGTGGTTCCCAAGGTTTAACTCCAATGGGCGTTTATCCTGATAGGAATTTAAGGTATAAATATTATAAGGAGATAGGTAGAATTCAAATAGAAATAGCCAAATTTAGGGGGACAGTAAATCAAAATAATGCCATTGTTTACCTTGGTGTAGACTGGATTATCTCTCCGAGCTCCCGCACTTACTGTCTTGGATAGTGCGCTTTATAAAGCCCTCCCCATGGCGCCAAAACGGCGTGGGCGTCTGACGTCACAGCGGACAGAAGGGGAGGGACCCGCGCCGCAGTCAGCCGCTACCGGAAGTGACGCACCGGAAGTGCGGCTTCAAGCGACACACTGTGCGGACACCCATTCGGAGCGAACGCCGAAGGGTTCCCACAACAGACTGCAACCAAAACGCCGCAAAATACGACATACCTGTGGCTATGGGGAACCTCATGGTGGACGCACGGCCAGAGCACCGCACAAAGACCCCCCCTGTGAAGGAGGAAGGGAAGGAGGAACACCGCCATGCATCCTTGGGTGTCCATGCGATTACCCATGTACATATCGTCCCAGATGGGACATCTGTCAAAACTTTCACTCATTCAATCACTCAATGTGTCCCCAGATATTGTCTGCCATATCTATTGTGTTTACCAGATTTTTTTATATACATACAAATATTATTCATTTTGATTTTACAAACATAAGAATAAGAAAAAGAAAACAAAAAATAATAAATACAAAACATATATAAATTTTTTTTAATTATACGCGTAAGCGTATACATGTGTGTGTAAGTCAAGTCCCCTCTAATTTCCTACATCGTGAAGGGACAGGGCCCGGTGGGAGCCGAGAGGGAAGAGGGAAGGGGGGGGGGGGATTATTCTGTGAAGGCTGTCCACAAGGTTTAGGAGTGTGTCTAGGGAAATGTTTGACCATTACTGAGGTCAGGCACTGATATGGATGAGAAGGCCTGGCTGGCAGTCTTCGCTCTAATTCATCCCAAAGATATGCTATTGGGTTGAGGTCAGGACTCGGTTCCTCCATCCCAAACTCGCTCATCCATGTCTTTATCAGTGTTGCCAAGCCCCCGAAGTGAAATTTACTGGCAGGACGCCAGACTTTACAAACAGCACCATTTTTTTTTTTAATGGCAACAATCATGAAATTTACTGGCAGAGCCACATTTTTTACTGGCACTGCAAAAAAGTACATAAAATTACCATTTTACCAAATATCAATATTTAAACTATAAGCATGTAGCTAATGCTATTAGCAATGTTTTAAAGTTAAAGGGTCACTAAAGGAAATATTTATAGCATGCTATACTTACCTCCACTGTGCAGCTCGTTTTGCACAGAGTGGCCCCGAACCTGGTCTTCTGGGGTCCCTCGGCGGCTGTCTCGGCTCCCTCCCGCAAGGACTCCACAACTTCATGCAAGCTCCCTCGCATGATGTGCAGTGCTTTCGGGCGTGCTCCAGTGATACAGCTGGCGGCCATAGCCGCTCACTGTATCACTCGGCCCTGCCCCCTGGCACGCCGTGTCATTGGATGTGATTGACAGCAGCGTGAGGCAATGGCTGCACTGCTTTCAATCCATCCACTCTAGCCAATCAACGGCCAGGGTGAGCGGCGAAGAGGATGTCAGGGGCGAACGCGGGACTTTCGAGGGGTCAGGTAAGTAAAATGGGGGTGCTGGAGGGGCCGGCATTATCAGATGTTTTTTCACCTTAATGCATAGAATGCATTAAGGTGAAAAAACTTTTACCTTTACAACCCCTTTAAAACAAAAGTCAAAAAACATTTCCCCATTTACCCGAAGGTCAGGTTACTATAACCCAGCCAACACAGCATTTCCCCATAAATCAGAGTCTGCAGATCATGATCTAAGGGGGAACTCTGATGCAAGATGGGGCTCTAGTGACCAGAGACCACCCTATATCAGAGTCCACTGCATTCCCCTTTACATCAGAGTTCCCACTTATATTAGGGTCTGCAGCATTGTCCTTTACATTCGAGTTCCCCTTTACATCCAGGTCCGCAGAGTTTCCCCTTGCACTGTAACAGGGAATCCTGCAGACTCCTGATTTAAACAGGAATGCAGGGAACTCTGATGTGGGGGGGGGCACCTTCCGCATAGCGAATACACTAAGGCAAGGGGGGGGGTTACTGATATGAGAGGAACCCTTATATCAGTGCACCCTTACATTATTGTATTCACTCCCACCTTACACTGGCCTTGCGGCGCTGTCACTGACCTCCTCTCAGGTGCACCAGTCATGCGGTCCTCTCTGGGCTCCAGCTTGGTGGCTCTGGTTTTATCCTATAGTCTCCTCCCCATAGTCCACACACATTTGACTCCTCCCGTGACCCCCATCCCCGCGGGGTTACTCCTCTCTAGACCCTGCAAGACTGCTGACATGATAAAAGACAAGAGATAGTCAGAGATTGCAGGTATGATACAAGAGATAGTCAGAGACTGCAGACATGATACAGGAGATGGTCAGAGACTGCGAACATGATACAGCAGGTGGTCAGAGACTGCAGACATAACACAGGAGATGATCAGAGACATGATACAGGAGATGGTCAGAGACTGAGGACATGATACAGGAGATGGTCAGAGACTGCAGGCAATGATACAAGAAATATTGAGAGATTACAGACATGATACATGTCATCTGGTAACTGCTTTCTATGCAGTAAAACCAGGGACTCTCCCAACCTACCCGTCCCATACCAGTACCTTTCATCTCTTACCAAACTCCAGAGAGCCATGGAGTAAGCAGATGCCATTCTACCAGGAGTGTTAAACTTAAATAAATGCTCCCCCTAAACTAGAACACATGACCATAAAACTGCACCCTGCAGAGGCGCACTCGCGGTGTGCAGTAGCACAGACTCCCAGTCTCCCACTCACAACAGCGGTGGCCTTCAGCTCGACACCCGGGCTGGCGCGGTGTGGTGGTGACATTTTCACCCCGTGCAGCACAGCCTGCTCTGCCAGACCGGCCTCCGGCTCTGCCCTCCAGCACCGAGCAAAAGCGAATACAAGATTGGTTCGGATTGACTCCGTCATCTCCGGGAACTGTGCATGTGTAGTTCCGAGCTGAGCCTCCGTCTACCAATAAAGACTGCAGAAGACTGGAACCCATGGGAGAAGATGCTGGTGCTGGCAAGGTACAGGAAACATTGGAAAACAGGTAAGTACTGATCCCTTTAGTTCTGTTTTAAAGCGGAACTAAACCCATTGATTTAAAGTGGTTGCAAATGGCTATTTTTTAATAATTAAAATTTATAAAAAGTTCTAGTTACCTACTCTGGTGTTGCTCTGGTGTTGAGTGGCCCATTACGTCCTCTTCTAAAGTCCCCCACTGGCACTCTCAGCTCCTCTTTTCCTGTGGGTGCCCTGCATCAATCTGTGTGCTGAAGGGGCACCCATGCAGGAACAAATCCCGCTCTGGGCTGTGTGCATCCATAGAATCTCCTGTAGGACCAGGAAGAGAGAGCAGCAGTGCCGCAGACGGGGACAGAGCTGGATTGTGAGAGGCTGCAGGTAAGTGTTTATGGAGTGGGATGGGGGGAACAATTATTGGAAGTTTTTTTTTACCTTAAAATTATTGTAAACCTTCACATATACCCAGTGAAATGACTGGCCTCAGGTGATACAGAGATGAAACAAATCCTCCTACGTAAGTTGTTTATCTGAATGTGGTGACCCCGCCCCGTATGATGTCACAGTCCCAGCATCCCCGGGACTGTGACATCATAAGGGGCGGGGCCACCAGGTGACATCACCTGGTGACCTTGCCCCTTATGCCTATATAAGTCGCCGCACAACGCGTCCCTGCCATTACGGCCGGAAAGAGTGTCCTGTCAACATCGGAAGGAAGAAGAAGAAGGCGGCGGCGGCGGCAACGACAAGATGGGGCCAACGCTAGTAAAAGAGCTGTAAGAAGATAGCGGAGTCCCGGCAGAAGAGCGGGACAAGACCCCCGAAGTTGGAAGAAGACCCCCAAAGTCAGAAGAAGACCCCCAGACGGCGGCGGCGACGAAGGAGAAAGCCGGGCTCCTCCGCTAGTAAAAGAGCTAGTCTCGGAGGAGGCTAGCGAGAAGACCCTGAAGTCGGAAGAAGACCCCTGGAGCTGTCTAATAAAGTACTTTAAAAACCTGTGTTGTGTTTTTTTTATTAACACTTTTTTCCCCAGGTGAATGGGTATTCACATAGGGTGGGGTGCCCGGAATCTGGGGCCCCCTTATTTAAGGGGGTTTCCGGATTCTGATAAGCCCCCCGCCAGCAGACCCCGACAACCTGTGCACCATACGTTTCCCCCTGCTACCCAGATCCCCCCCCCCCCCCCCCTGCTGCCGGATTCCTTCCTCTTCTTCCTGCCCGCAGCTGCAAGCACAGAATGGGATCCTTCAAAATTGAGAGAGGGGGAGGGGAATATGTCATATTTATAAGCCCCTTCCTTTCCTGAATGAACACAATGAGCGATTGGTACCAATTCCTCACTGTGTTCATTAATAACTGAAGCATTGTCTGTATAGGCTGAATGTATTATACATAGAGTGTTGCGCTATTAATCGCAAACTACTTGCAATCTCCTAATTGTGATAATCTTTAAAATATATAATATACATGTGCAAAATCCATATACATATAAACATATACACCTCCTAAAACAGTGCTTGTGCACACACCTATGTGTGTACACGTATGTATAGAGTGTCGAGCTATTAATCGCAAACTACTTTCGATCTCCTAATGGTGATTCACTTTAAAATAAATTACAATATATAATATCCATACACATATAAACATATGCGAACAGTAGAGTGTACAATGAATGGCCTATAATTATACACTACTCAGCGCTGGATGTGTGTCCACAGTTATAAACATAGATCAAATGATATAAAGTTTAAATATATAAATAAATAGTAAATATTCATAAATATATTAAATTAATCTAAGCAGCTGTTTAAATAAAACAATTAAATATGGGTGATAGTATAAAATCAAACGTTGGTGTCAGTGAGATAAAATACTAAAAACAGCGCTAAAACAGTGAGATAATCAAATCTTTCCGTGCAAAGTCCATGAGTCTGTGTCATAAACAGTATTGTACTAATAGGTAGTCCTTGAGTGTTTCTGAGAAAGTAGTGCACAGTTCAATCGATAGTGACTTTCCTTGTGATTTATAGTGTATACAGTTGTATATCCAAGCACCGTTATCGATAGCTTCACCACGTGAGGCACTCTCCCCTCAGGGGGTTAAACTCACCGGAATGACAATTTAAACAGGCCTTAAGATATAGGGTATCACTATGGCAATCACTGCCCAGGACGCGTCACACATCCACCGTTATACAGGGTCTGGTCACTTCCTCAGATTAAGGTATCAGCAACAAGGAATCAGGGGTTCAGAGGGGAATCAACTCGCAATGATGGTCATAAAAAGACGGAGAGAATAGCATCCATAGCGTAATCCCGTTTTTATTTCACAACATTAAAAACAATGCACCCTCCAACTTCCCCTTTAAGAAAATTACGTACAATAAGCATTCTTTGGAAACAGCATATAAAGTATTCACTTGCGTGTGGGGAATGAGTAGATGGCAATCCTCCACTTGGCCACTGCAGCGGTAACGTTCCTCCTGGATCAGCGTGTGTCTCTGCTGACACTTCGCGTCACTTCCGGGTGGGTGGTTAGCGTTGGTGGAGCGCAAACGACACTTCCGGTCAAACGTCGTGTAGGCCACGCCCTGACGCGTTTCGTCACTTCCTGACTTCAACAGAGGACGCCCTGTCATCAGGAGCAGCGATCAGTGTGGTGTCACACAAAGTCACGTCCCCATACAGTTAGAAACACGCCCCTAGGAACACTTAACCCCTACACTACCACCTAGTGGTTAACCCCTTCACTGCCAGTGACATTTTTACAGTAATCAATGCAATTTTATAGCATCGATCGCTGTATTAATGCCAATGGTCCCAAAAATGTGTCAAAATTGTCCGATGTGTCCACCAAAATGTCGCAGTCACGATAAAAAAACGCTGATCGCCACCATTACTAGTAAAAAAAAATGATTAATAAAAATGCCATAAAACTATCCCCTATTTTGTAGATGCTATAACGTTTGCAAAAAACAATAAACGATTATTGCGATTTTTAATATATTTTTGGGGGATATTTATTATAGCAAAAAGTTAAAAATAATGCGTTTTTTTTCGAAATAGTCGCTCTTTTTTTGTTTATAGCGCACACAATAAAAACCACAGGGACGATCAAATACCACCAAAAGAAAGCTGTATTTGTGGGAAAAAAAGGACGCCAATTTTGAGCTGAGATACATTTAGCCTATAGTTTCAACACTGGCAGCGCACAAGGTCCTACCCATATTGTCTGTATGTGGCCCCCTAGTTTCTAACAGCAGCCCTGTTGGGATGAATCAAGGGTTAAGATGGGAGCTTCCTTGACTGTAAACGAGGGTTTGGTTGTATGTAGGCACAGTATATTAATATTTGGCACACATGGGTACTCTAATTCAGGGCAAGGGCATTTTAGAAAATAGACACACTATCTTAGAAGCTTGGAGGACCCCAGAACAAACTGCAGCGCTAAGAAAAAACGATGATGTAGTTAACATGGTCGTCTTCGGGAGATTAGACGATGCCAGGCTTCTTTGAAGAATGTGGATGATTGTTAGAAGTTCTCTGGCGAAAGGAAAGGTTACCAAAGGTACCTGGCTGTGAACATAACGAAGCCGAGCTGCAATCCCCACTGCCGCCATTAGGGGGAACTCCCTCTCCCCTGTTGCAGAACGTGACGTTGGAGATGGTTTGAAGACAAGTCACAGGGAAAGGATTCTTACTGGGAATTTCTCCTTCTCCCACATCCCGACACTACTGTGTATAGCGTGGATGGGAGCACGATCCCGGGCTCTGCAATCCAGGGCTGGAAGTCACTGACATGCCTGTAAGTAGACGCTGCTCGTTGCACCTTCAGGTTCCATTCTCCAGCCTTGCGATCCATGGCAGTGACAGCTGGGCAATGTGTGCCAGGATCCCTCATCATGTGTGATCCCTCATCATCATGGGGAGCAGACTCATTTTTAGGGGGGTCTATGGAAACCCGAGCGCCATTTCATCTCCCTATAGAGTCTGGTACAGATCTGAGAGTAGAGGAGGGTGAGGAGGATGATGAGGGTTATGATGGGTTCTTCTGGTACAGGTTGGTGGCCAGGAATGCACTCCATGTGTATAGAGGAGGGGGGGGGGGGGGGGGGGGTTGCTCCATGCTGTCTATCTTTAGCCCTGTGCATATTTTGGGGATGCTGTAGAACCGATCTTCTTATTAATAATGTATGGCTATCTTTCAGCCATTTCCCTCTCCTATTCGGGGCTGAGGATGCAGATGCCAGCATTTTCCCCCCTATTTTTTTTTCACCATCTTCTCTCTAATAAAATATTGATTGAATCTTTTTTCTCCTCTCTAGGATGGGGGTGTTGTAAGGAAGAACAGTATGCTGCAGATAGCAACAGCACTGATCAGCTAAGGAGAACCTTGTGACAGCTAGCAGGCACCTTCCTAAACCTGCCGGATCTCAGCACAAAGGGATTTACTCAACAATTCCTCCTTCATTCATCTCATCCCTACACATTTCTTCTTTTACCCTCATCGCAGCCACCAAAGGATTCTGCCAACTACACAAAGGATTTGATCTGCAGCTCCCATATCCTCCACTCTTGCATTGATTTAGATGTATTTCTGCACCCTGTTTGCCTATGTGGATATGCAAGGTAGAACAGAGAAGAGCATAATCCCACCATGTCCAGTGCTTTAACCCAGCAGACTAAGGGATCTGTGTCTTCAAGTCCAGGTATGTACGCCAAGCCTGTCCTCTGCCTGATTTAATGCAAATGTGATTCTTTAGCAAGCCTTGTAGAAATCTGCGTTCCACGTATACCTGTAGTAGCTGTTGCATCTTCCATCTTCTGTAAACAAGAATGGAGCACAGTGTGAATTATATGTACACCTTTTTATCAAAATGCAGCCTGTGAAAACCAAATATTGATATTGTTTATTTGTAATGGGAAATGTGAACCATGCATGTTTTATATTGGATGTGCTAGTGCTCAGGAAAATGCAAATATTTGTATCAGCTTTTCCTTTTCAGTAGGAGTCAATTCCACATCATTATTTTTGTTATTACCGTAGTTGTATGGGGACAAAAAAAAAAACATTCTTCTAGTGGTTTTAGTTAAGCACGTGCACAATATGGTGGTCTTCACTACGGGCCTTCACCTGCTCCAATCACATATTGATGCAGGACAGTTGTACAAATGCAGGTTCTGTTCTAGGCCCTGCGAGTGGAGGAGGCCTGGACTTTGATCCACTGCGATCTCTTGTGGAATAACAGGTTACAACCATGTCATTTAGATCAACACAACAATTCAAAGCAGATCGGATGATTTTAGTGTATGCAGGCATGTGATCAATTATATAAGATAAAAAATAGACCCCCAACTTCAAGTGTACATATTTAGCTCAGTGATCATGTCCCATTAATGGGTGCAGAAAATTTCTTGCAGTCGACTGATCAGTAAATGTTTCATTCTAGGCATTCTTCAGATGATATTATTGACTCATTACTTGCCAACACATATCACATCCTTATGGTTGCCTCGGAAACCAGATATATGGAAATTGAAAGGTGATCATGTTTTAAAAGTTTAGAGTAAAAAAAAAATATCAACAAGTTATTCAACACTTTTATTTAAGCTGTGCTAATGTTACATTTTAATTAACCATTTTACATAACATTTTAAATTCTCATTTCAAAATGAATGTTGTGTAGTAGCAGCCAGAGTACAGCTCATTACCATAACCTATATATTGTGAAGTTCATCGTCAGACTGCTTGCAGTGGCAGTGTAATAGGAAAGGATTATACATTAAATCATCTGTAATATATATCTGTCATGGGTAATTTTTTCCAAATTTGAATATAATTTCCAGTGACATTTTACTAGGGGGCATGTAGGCAAACACTAGGTTGTCATAGATTACAATAACCCAAACAAGACACTGTCATTGGGCACATGTAGATAGAGATTCCTTTGCTGTGTTTGTGCATACATACATGCATATGTATACACATACTTGTATGTGTGCGTATGTATATGTGTGTGTATATATATAGAGAGAGAGAGAGAGGAAGACATACATTGAGGGTTTTGCTTCTTGCTCAGAGGAGCAAGTCATTGCAACTGTAGAATTCATATTTTCTTCTTAAATATGCTAGCATATTTTCAGAAAAAGAATTGAAATGGCATATATTCAGAAGCTGATAGCTCTGGAAAATAACATTTGGAAACGTTGCCTGTATGGTTGTTTGCCATGTAATAATGTTTCAATTTGATTTGTTGTTCCATTAATGCTGTTTGTAGTTCACATACTGATTTCTATAATGACTGGACAAATGAGCATTTCATTCCTGCAGGTCTATCATAAGTGATCATTCATTTTATGTTAAAGCAAAGAAAATAGCTTGCCTTATTTTAACAATGGTGTACAGAATGGTGCCATTATCACTGCTACTTTTTTTTATATATTGCTAATATATTGCCATTCATAACACCATGAACATTCCTGCAATCATCTTGACTGTGATAGCTGTTGTTCTGTATGCTCAACCAGTGTTCACAATATGCCATATTCCACAGTGATGTCACTGGTTCTCGGTAAAATATCTGTAGCTAATTTGACAAAATGGCTTCTTCCATCTTTTGTGAGTGGAAACCATACATTAAAGTAGGGGATTGGGAATCGGAGAAAGATAAGTATGTATGTTAAATAAAGCTATCCTGCTTGGTGATGGCCTGTTGGTCATGGATATTGCAATACACTTCTGGGACCTGTAGGCAGTTTCACCAAGTTTCTGGTAATAAAGTCTCAGCCCCTCTGGAATATTTAACCATTCCAACATGCTCTGAAGCTGGACTGCACTCCCATACTCCATTATTTAATAAACCACTTGTTTTAACCTAACATATTCAATTTATAAATTGTTGTTGCTGGCTTGGCCTAATGTAAAAAAAAAATATATATGTATATATATATATATATATATATATATATATATATATATATATATATATATATATTTCCAGATGTTAGACGTGTATTGTGAATCGGATCAATTATTTCTGCCTTACAATTATAAGTAACATATAATGATTTAGATCTGTGTGTGTGTGTGTATGGTATAGGGAGTGTTATGACTGTCCTCGATGTAGTCATAAGAAATCATACAAGCAGGTGCAAGAACATGATTTGGATGGGAGTGGCTTGGGGATTTATTTATTGTCATTTATACTCTTATCAATAACTGATATACAATTGTATATAACTGGCAAAGGTTCATATTTAAATCCTGTACATCTTTAATCTACAAAATATTCTACTTGTCAAAAACCTCCCCCCCAGTGACCATCCTGTGCTAAATATAGAAAGTTCCTGGACAGAGGAGGGAATTTTAGATGCTTGTATTGCCCCAGTGTTTCCTATGAGAATTGCAGATCACAATGCGAAACATTATTTGTAGTAGGCCTTAATGGTTATCTATTGCATCACTGCTAGTTAACTATTATGTGTACATCCTGGAGTAGAGACCAATTAAACAAAATATATAATCAATTTAAATCCTTTTAATTTTTTTTTTTACAAAGCTCCAATTTTTACCATTTGATAGATTTAGAGAATGTACGTGATTGATTTTTGTGCGTCATTAAAATCATTTAACTGAAGCACCAGTGTTCCTGTAATGAAGCAAAACCTTTTATTTATGTAACAAGGCAATTTTGTTACAAAGATTTTAAAGATACAAAATATTCATAGAAATAAAACAGAATTTTGTTTTGTTTTGTTTCATTGTTAAATGTGTCAGTGTATTACCATAGGTTACTACCATAGGCTTTTGCCCATATACTAGGCTTATAACATACAGTTACAGTGCATATAAAAATACATATTGAGAGCAATTCAATAAAGTATTTGCAATTTTTTTGGAGTTATGGCCATATTAAAATTTCCTGCACCAAATTTATAAAAGCCCTGCAACAGTTTTTCTTTCCAATGCGTGCAACAAATTCATGTAGTTCTCATGCCCAACATATTAGTGGTGATAAAAGCGATGGCAAATAACATCACTTCAAAGTTGGAGTAAATTGTGTCACATGTGTAAGTAGGCCATTCTGCAACAGATTCATGTACATCTTACCGACAGTTGCATGAATCTGTCGCAAGCTGCACAATTTGTTGTGCGAACGGGAGACAGATTTTTAATGTGTCTATGACAATATGAATTCCAGGGATTGATTGTCAATATTTGAGATTCATAAAGCAGACAACTTTTATCCATGTCATGACTTGTGATCATTCTTTACCTAACCCTCACTTGTTGTGATTCCCCAGTCTTGAGACAGCAGTTTGTACCCTTGTGATTGGATTCCAAAGTTTCTGAAATCTCACTCTAAATCTATTTCAAGAGCATTACCAGGAAATTGTAGGAACTTCTTTCCTTTATTATCTATATTTTGTATTCTCTCCTTCTACAGAGATGAGCCAAGCACAGCTACAGGAACCACTCCACAGATGGGGAAAATGCTGGGGGTGGTACATCTTTTATGAAAGAGGCTCAAAGTATTCGTGTTCTATAGTTGACACGTTCCCCAGCAAGCTGGTAGACTTATTTTTCTAGCGTGTTCATGCTTCTTTGCACTTGGGATTTAAGATATGGACAGCCTGTACTAGAGAAAAAAATATTTTAGAAACAATAACTAAAGCCAAGAAATTATTGCTAGGGGCTGGATTTAGGAAGAGACGCCAGCAGCTGAACATAGGAAGGCACTGATTGTCGAAGAAGCATGTCAAATGCTGTTACATAAATGTATGCAATGCTGTCTTTGTGGTGCTTTTACTACTCTTTTACTATTGTAACATTTTAAAGCACCACTATAAGCATGGAAAATGTCCAAATACATAACTAAAGAGCATACTCTGGAAAGAAATATTATACATCTTACATAAGACAAGAAGCTATTGCTACTTGATACTTTCTGTCTTTTTATGAATGCAGCTTTCTCAGAAAGGAGATGCACTCATTTTGTAAGGCTGACGTGTTTTCAAGAGGGTAGTCCTTTTGTTAGGCCTCAAAGTCAGAATATACTATACCTCAGCAAGGGCACTTTTCTATAGTGCAATCAAGGATAAGTCCTTCAGAAACTGAGTAATCAGTCTTGGGTGGAGGCAGGTTTAATTTTATCATCTCTTAAAAAGGGATACACTTTAACTATGTCCTATCCCTAACCCTAACTATAAACCTTACTTTAAGGGGCCAATTTATAAGATTCTCCATTTCTTTTAAAGAAATCATCCAGTTTCCTGGAAATTTATAAAAGAGCAAATAAAATGTTGGTGTAATGTGAAAACAGTTAATAGGCAAAAGTGTCCTATGCCAAATACTTTCAGTGCCTGCAACAGGATCATAGTCGCTGTGATCTCAGTGCCAGGACAAAATTATTTCCTGGATCACAACATTAGCTAACCAGAACAATCTTTTTTTGGTAGGTAAGCCAAATCACAACTATTTCAATTGTATATTTAGCTGGTTGTCTGGAGTTTAGCTGTGGTGAATAGCCTGCAGTAGCCCACTATGGCTAGTTTTCTGTAAATTTGATGAAGTCTTCTGTCTTTCTTTTTGCTAGATAAGATTCTGTTAATAGAACATTAACATTAGGCTCAAATACAAAGTAATGTTGTAATATCATTCTTGGAACTATTTAACAAGATAATAGTACAGTATAGTACAGTAAAACCTTGGATTTGGAGCATAATTCATTTCGGAAACATGCTTGTAGTCCAAAGCACTCGTATATCAAAGCAAATTTGCCCATAGAAAATAATGAAAACTCAGAGGATTCATTCACAACCATTTATTCATGAGTCCTTCAGTCTATAGTCCATATAAAAAGATTATAGTTATGTGTAACCATAAAATGTCAGTTCACAAATGGCAGCCTCCACAAGGGGATTAGAAGAAAAATCCAGCAGGAGCTAAAGAGTATAAAAGAGAAGAAAGGCACCTCTAAGTGTAGCAATATGGTTACATTTAATGAAGGTACAACATTTAGAAACTCACATGGTTGATGATTAAAACAGGCACATCTAAGTATGCAAGCATCCGGGGTAAAGCTGTCCACATAGACTGTCCTCTTGCTACTGACAGTCTGGAATCGTGACCAGGAAGACTACCCTGCAGTAGAGCGTTCTGAAAGCGAGGCTTAACGCACTCGTGGAGCGCAGCGTGGAAGGGATGACGGTGGTGGCGGTGCTGAAGACAGTTTATGTGCACCCCTGATGCCTGCATACTTAGATGTGCCAGTTTTAATCATCAACCATGTGAGTTTCTAAATGTTGTACCTTCATTAAAGAGGAAGTAAACTTCCCTCTAATGTTTGTACCTATAGGTAAGCCTATAATAAGGCTGTAAATATCTTGCACCGTTTAGGAGATATTTACTGTATAACGCCCGTGCTGTTTCTTTAGAAGCCTGTGCTGTGACCGGTGGCGGCTCCGGTCAGTCACACAGCCGGAGTCCTCGGACCCGGAAGGAAGACAGGTGAAGATGGATGCGTTCTCGAGCAGGGACGACGAGGGCTTCATTTGCAGGTCATACAACGTTACTCGTATATCAAGACATCGCTCGTTTATCAAGTCAAAATGTATAAAAAAAATTTGCTCGTCTTGTAAAACACTCACAGACCAAGTTACTCTCAATCCAAGGTTTTACTGTATATGTAAATTTGAAATGTAGTCTATGAAATATTTACTGGATTTTACCTTTATTGTCTGGTATGGAAAATTTTATTTTAATTTTTTGAAACCTTGGGCTGTGTGCAGAATCACTGTTGTGTTCCACTTTAAATGCTTATTTCTAAAAAGAGAAAATGTTATATAATTTGTAAAATTTTTAAAATTGAAAAAGTACCTGCACTTTTGTTTAGAAAAAGAACATTACCCACTAGGTGATCTATGTACATTGCAGGGTTCTAATGAGGAAAGTGACATGGTCTGCATCCCTTAAGACGTGATTTTTCCTTTGGTAGTACCTCACCCTGATATTTTTGTTGCAGGGGATTCCCAAAATCTGATTTGTATCTTAGAGCAGACTTCTGGGAGAATCAGTAAGCCAATCAGGAAATTACATTTGTGGGGGTGTTCTGTACACCAGCCTGTGTAAAGAACACCTCCAGGTTCCACATTGCATTGCATTTTACAGAAAATGACAGTGCTGCAGTTTAAAAATAAAAGGTACTTTTTAAAAACATTCAATTACAATATGACTTGTGAAGCAAGAAATTTGAGTATATTTAACTGCTTGCAGGGCATAAGTCATAATTTTAAATAGTTGTAGCACTTCCTAAAATATAGAGAACAATCCTTTCTAATGTTTATCCCTTAAAACCACTGCCAGCATCAGAGCTTGTGCTGATAATAGGGGTGGGTGCCAAGATTGCCCATTTCAAGGTCCCAGTGTTTTCTTCAAGTGGGATATCCCTTGGGGGCTTTGGGATAATAAAGGCTGCAGTGCTAGTGTTGACAGATGCTGTATCCAGGGATCATCTTTAGATAGATGCAAATTAGTTTTTTAGGCTATTAACCACACTTTTGTTTCCAGATAATATTGAGCGGTCAGCAAATCAAGCATTCTTATCTACAGGAAATATTTGTTTCACAAGTTGTAAGAAAAAAAAAAACATAGTAGGAGACATTCTTGTGTCTCGTGCAGGAAATTTTTGTTTAGGTTTTTTAGCAATGTTCTCTGGGGACTGATAAGATAACGTGATTTTCAATACATCTTAGTTTCGGTAAAGCTAAAGTAATTAGTGGTTGAGTACTTTTATTGATTATATTAGCACCTAATTGATTATACAATTGATTCTAATAAATTATTAAGCTAGTTGTGTTCAGCCTAGAAGATAGTAAAATGTATATTGCCAGCTATGGACATGGAAATATATTTTACTTCTTTGGGACCAGTCCTGTTTATACCTCATTTGTAGTTTATACAGACGTAAATAGGGTGACTTAACTTAGTGCTACACATCCAACATGAACAAAACCCAATTTCAATTTCCTTTTTAAGAACATTCAGTCATTAAGTGTCCCATTTGCATTTTAATATGCCTTTTTGTATTCTTGCTTCTGATCATCTCTTCAGGCCAAGATTTATTGAAAAGGACAAGGGCCCCCAGTAAAAAATAATCCAGAATGTTCTATATAGAGTATGTGTATACTGGTATTTACCAAAGTGTGCCATTTTGGGGTATTCACACCCTCTGTTAATGGAATGCTGCAGCTCAGAATTTGTGTCCTAAACTGCTTTGCAAAGCAATATGCTTACTTTGGTGTCAACTACCGGTGGCTCTAAGGGGCATTTTTTTTTTTTTTTGGCCTACAAATGTTTGCAAACTATACAGTGTAGCCCCAATACTGAAAAGGTTGGAGACCTCTGGTCTAGACCAAGTTGAAAATATTTGTAACTGAAGCTGCTTATTTCTGAGCACATGCATTTTCGAATGAAATCAGTGGAAATGCATGAAAACATGTGTTGATGTGCAATTCATTTTGTATTGTATATCAATGTGTGTAAAACGCACGCCGGTGCATTGTGACTGTGGACAGATGTGCATTCACACAGCATGCATGTGTGCTTTTTATATATGTTCGGGCACATTTAGTATACCTTACCACACACCTTAACATTTGTTTCCATTGATTTCCACACATAGATGGGATTCTAGCATGAGTCTCCTATGGTGCCTGACATTTTCCATAAAACTTTCCCACAGTACTTAGATGAAGCTTCCATATGAAATCATGGAAGGAGGATGATTGTAGTTCCATTTATAATTACAAATCACTATCCCAATGAACAATAAACCTAAAGGTAAAAGGAATAAGAAGTGTACTCACCTCCCAACCCTTTTGCTGCTGCTGTCAGTCACAACACATCCACATTAAGAAAGCAGATGTTAATATGTGTCACTGTATACTTATTCCTGCAGTTATTACATGCAGAAGTGATGAATGCCCCAAGGCACTGTGCAAATTGGAGGAAGTATCTAGGGGCCTCGGGCAAGGTGATAACCATTTCACTTGCAAACCTAGAAATGTAAAGTTCTCGCCTTACAAGAGACTGTTCTGTATATGTATTTATGGCACACTTTTTAATCATTTAGCCGAAATCCATCCAGTGTTTTTAAGTAATTCTGCATTGTTGTGAATCCAGTTTTGGAAGGCTTTAGAAATAAAAATAAAAACACAGGTAGGAAGTAAAAGTAAGGACTGTCATCAACAACTTGGAAACAGGATTGTAATTATCATTTTAATTGTGAACATTTACATAAAATAGAAATTTATGAAGTACGATGCAGAGAACTGACAGATTATAAAACTGACCATACCGTACACCAGTGCTCCTCAACCACAGTCCTCAAGTACCCCCAACAGGCCATGTTTGCAGGGTTTCCTTTATCTTGCACAGGTGCTTTAAATCAGAGTCAATCGCTTGGTATTTTGGACAGCTGGCTTATCTAAGAGAAATTGCCAAAGCATGGCCTGTTGGGGTACTTGAGGACTGAGGTTGAGAACCACTGCACTACACAACCTCTTTTAGATCTACAATCAACTATACTGCATGGGGTTGCCTGATTTGATTCTAATTAAATTGATTGTTTAGGTTTGTCCTTATAGTTTTGATATAGCTAGCTTAAGAGAGACTCCGTAGACCAGGCTTTCTCAACCAGGGTGCCAAGGAACCTTAGGGTTCCTCCAGAGGTTGCTAGAGGTTCCCTGAACAATGAAAAATTTCAGCCTGTCAGATAAGTAACTGCTGACAACAATGAACTTTTTATTTATCTGTGAGGAGGGTATTCATTACGACTATAAGAAAATAAGTAGTTCCATATGTCCATCACGCTAATGTACCATGAACCGTAAATATAGTAATTATTAGCTGGGGCTCCCTGAAACCAGAAAGTTATTTCAAGTGTTTCACCTTGTTAAAAAGGTTGAGAAAGGCTGTTGTAGGCTTTGTAAAAGATAACGTTCATCTGGTCATTAAATGATTCCCCATCAAATAAGGCTTACACATTCAATTATTTTATTACCATAAAAAAGCCTATGCCTTCAAGATTTTTTTCTACCTGGGTGTGTATTACACCAACAGTGCAGACACAAGGCATTTGTGTATTGTAGACTAAGTTAACACCACCTCCTCGTCAGTAACATTCCTAGATCTACAGAGGAGAGTTACTTCCCTCATTATTTAAAGCATAAACCCCACTGTATGTGTGTTTGTGTGTATGTATATATATATATATATATATATATATATATATATATATATATATATATATATATATATATAATATAATATAATATATATAATATATATTTTTTTTTGAATTGTGCAGAGAAGTGTTCACTTTTATTTTATGTTTGTATTACTGTCTGTGAAAAAAAGACTGAAAGTCTCCCCAATCCTTCTCTGCTCTATTCAAACTGAAAGGTCCCCACAGTTCGATTCTCTTCCAATTCCTGCTGAATCGGCTGAAATATGAGCAGTGAGTGGCCCTACAAGAACCTCACTGTTAGATAAAAGTAGATAAAAAAAAAAACTGAGCCAGGTAGACAGTTAAAGTGTTAATTACCCCAACAATTCATATATATTAAAAAGTATCTTGTCCTCTTTGCATTCCCTTGTGTGAAATACCTGCTGAAACTGCCATTACCCCAGCTTTCCTATTGCAAACTGACCACACCAGGGCATAGAATCACATCCTTCCCAGAGGGTCAGTTTTCTGGCTATGCAGGGAGCACAGGCAGCCTGTCCTCCAATGGTCAGACTTGTGATGACATCAGTGTATTTCTCAGTGCCTCTTGTTGACACACCCCCTGCAGTCTCCACCCCCAGCTCTCCAAGCCTTTTATGCAACTGAGAAAAGAGATTGTGTAATCACTTATAAAAAAAAAAGGTTTATATATAAATGTGTATATAAAGATACATTGTGTCTAGCATTTCAATTTTAAACTTAATGGGTTGTTTTAACAGGTAAGGGTTCACATATACAACAACAGATAAATAGTGAGTATCATATCAGACAGTGTTATAAGCTATTACCAGTTCTCCTTTGTAAACTGCAGGACTCCTCCACCTATGCTATTCAGATGAGATGGGGAGGATGTTTTTGTAGTCTGATTAGGAGAGCAGTCTAGGGTGACAACACTGCTCTTCCATATATAAAGTACGGTGAGTGAGCGTTGTCACCCTAGGACAGGAAGTGATTTACTTAGACTCACCAGGTGAAAATATAAAGGGAAAAAAATTCTAAAAATAGAAAACATGTAGCTTCTCCATCCCGGTAAGCTGCAATATGTTAAAGTGTAATTCCACTTTTGTTGAGAAAAAAACATTCCCCTTTGGTACAGTGCAAGGATTATAACAACCTTTGTTGCAGATTCCTACCTTTTGTTATTCTGAAGTAATCCATGTGTGTTTGTCTCTGCCTCTGTACTAAGTGGGTCTAATGGGAGTGGTTTTATAATTATCTGTCAGGTGTGCAGCTGCAGGGCACTAGTGAGGAAATCTGCTGGGCCTGCATCCCTTTAAACGTGTTCCTATTGAAAGTATCTATCCAAAAATCACATTTTTGTTGCAGGGGATGCCTGAAATCTGACTTCTGTATCTTAGGCACACTTCTGCGAAAATTGGTGAGCCAATCACACAAACAGGAAATTATGTTTCTGGGGAGTGGTCAGTACACATTCTGTGTACAGAAAACTCCAGGTAGCCATATTGCAATGCATTCTTAGAAAATTACAATGGCTGCAGATTGAAAAGGAAAGGTAATTTTTAATAACATTCAATTACAATATGATTAGTGTCACAATTATATGTGCTATATATTTTTTTCTTTATTTGCTATTTTTTCCCCCCACGAAAGTGGTTACCCTTTAAATGTTTTATTGGGTTTAGATACATTTTAAATACCAAAAATCATTCACCGTCATATAGTTGTAAAAACCCACAGGCGAATAGCTGACTGGAGAGCATTTATGTACAGGCATACCCCACTTTTAAGTACACAATGTGGTAATTTATTTACTAAAGCTGAAAAGTGCAAAATCAGGCTCACTTCTGCATAGAAATCTATGAGCTTCTAACCCAAGCTTGTTCAATTAAGCTTTGGTGATAAAACCTCGAAGCTCATTGGTTTCTATGCAGAAGGGAGCCTGATTTTGCACTTTTCAGCTTTAGTAAATTAACCCCATTGTGTACTAAAAAGTGGGGTATGCCTGTATAGGGTTTAAAAGCCCAACTCTAGGCAACTAAAAATGTTTCCCTTGCAGTGGGACTATTACTTTGACTTGTGTACAAGCAACCTACAGGAAAACGTTCTCTTGACTGGCACCACCAGCTATAGCCAGCGATGCTGATTGGTGTATTCTGATGGCGGGTAAGACTCCCCGCTGCCAGATAACAATAGCTCCGCAGGATGGATTTCCCCATCCACATCGAGTGTGTTGATGCAAGAATGGAGTCATTTGTTTTCTGACTCATGTATGGACAGCTTAAAGTTTTTGTTACCCCCAAAACTTCACATGCCTGCTACTTGTACCATGTACTTGTATGAGAAAGTATCCTGTTCTCTTTGCATTGCTTCCTTTATGTGAAATCACTGGTGTTTCTGCCAGTCCCTTTGTACCTATTATTAAACTGACCACACTAAGCAGGAGAACACACCGTGGTCAGTTCTCTAGCTATGTTGGAAACTCAGTGTGCTCTCCTCCAATGAAGCACACTTGCTCAGTGTGCTGCTGCTCCCCCACATCTCTTATACAGCTGAGAACAGAGGGAATGTAATCACTTATAAAAAATGGAAAAAAAGTATTTGTTACATATTTTTTAATCTATACAAAATGTTTTGCCTTTCATTTCTATTTTAAACTGAATAGGTTATTTTACAAGGTGATCATTTACAATCACTTTAAAGCGGAGTTCCACCCAAAAATGGAAGTTCCGCTTTTCGGACCCCCCCCCCCCTTTACATTTGGCACCTTTCAGGGGGAGGGGGGAGCAGATACCTGTATAATCCAGGTATTTGCTCCCACTTCCGGGCATAAAACACTGCAGGCTCCACGGCGATCTACGCCATGTCTGGCCCCTCCTTCGTCCCCCCTCGCTGTCTTTTGGGAGACACACAGGTCCCAGAAGACAGCAGGGACCAATGAGGACATGCAGCGCGACTCGCGCATGCGCAGTAGGGAACCAGGCTGTAAAGCCACAAGGCTTCACTTCCTGATTCCCTCACCAAAGATGGTGGCGCCTCCACCCGAGAGCCGAGGGACAGATCGGTTTCGGGTGAGGACATCGCAAGCACCCTGGACAGGTAAGTATCCATATTTTAAAAGTCAGCAGCTACAGTATTTGTAGCTGCTGAGTTTGAAAAAAAAATAGGGGCGGAACTCCGCTTTTAAGTAAAACTGTATCTCCTCTCCCCTGGACAAAACAAGCTATTAACCCCTGCAGATCATTTTTTTTTATTCGCCTGGAGTTGGGATTTAAAAGAGTTTTGCTAATAAATGATTATTTTGGTTAAAGCAAACTTTTTGGCACTATAAATCTAATGAACAAATGTCATAATAGTATAATTAAATAAAATTCTGCACTTAGGTGTGAGCTGGGCTGCTGCCTGGTATCTTGCACTATAGAGTTCTAATTTATATGAAGCTTTGTTGATTGAACACAGCATCTAGAAGTTTTTTTATTTAATCACTTTGGACACTTTTGATATACATATATATATATATTTTTCACACTGTTACCTGCACCCAGCACAATAATGTGTAGTTTGATCCATCTTAGGGGTCAGTTTTATTATTAGCTGGTGGACAGCACAACTTACCTCTTTATACATTTCCAACAAATGTCATAATAGTGTCAAAGATGGGCTGCCACCTCCTACCTCCTGTATATTCCTATTGTCCAGTAAGGCTTGATTCACACTAATGCAGTTTTTGATGCATTTTGCAGAAATGCAGGGAATTTTTTTTTAACATGGGTTCCTATGGAACATGTTCACATCAATGCATTTTTGTGCCTCTGCGTTTTTGGAAAGGGTCGGGGACTTTTTTTCATGCAAAATGCAGCGTTTTGCATGTAATAGAAGTCAATGGACCCGCATCCAAAACGCAAGTACAGCGATTTTGCCGCGATTTGCGTTTTGCATTTTTTTTTAACACTGTATATAGCTGGTTGCTAAGCAACCACAGTGTAAGAAAAAAACCTGCAAAACACAGCAAAATCGCAGTAAAAACACTCAAAAGCAACATGCATAGATGTGAATCGAGCCTTAGACTGCCAGGTCTAGAGTTGGGCTTATAGGAAATGTTCTGGGGGATTGCAAGCTGAAACAAATCAGCTGACATCTGACAAAGGACAGTCCTACTTGTGACAGACTGCATCAGTATGTGATTTACTATTTACTTATATTGATATGAATATGCAGCCTGTGTCTGGCGTAGTGAATATTCTCTGTCCTTGTGGAGTCAATATACTCATGTTGGTCCTTAGGAAAGAATCCGTGACAAATCCTAGATATAGTAGGCATTTTTCTAAGCAGTGTACATTTTTCTAAGCAGTGAAGATGAGTCCCAAGGTGTTGTTTAGTTTATGGCATTTTGCGGTGACTGGTTATTAGGCAGGTAGTGTTTGTGATCATGGGCCATAGGTTGGAGGGTTAAGGTGCTTGTAGCTGTCTTGTAGCTGTAGAATGGGATGTATACACCACAGTATATACTCTCACCTTCCAGGTAGAGGCTGTAGAGGTAAAAGTATGATATATACATGGTGCTGGCGCTGTCCCCTTCTCTTTTATAACTTTACTACTTGGATAATTTAAAGATTTAAAGACTTCCCGTGAACAGGATCAGAAGTAAGGAGTAATCCCCCTAAGGAAAAATAGCAGTAAATACCTGACAAATTGTGTGAACCTTCCCCACTTTAGTAAAAAAGAAAAAAAAAAAACATTTTCATCTTTATCTATGTCCCTCTTGAAAGATCTTACTTAACTTGTAACCATCTGTCACCAATATAAATAGTGAGGGGATTCTGCCCCTTTCTCTTGTCTATCCAAGTTAAAAAAATCTTTAGCTAGAGTTCCAATTTAACCTCAAGCTAATAAGTTACAAAGTTGCAGTCTGATCACTGGGAGACTAAGCAATTGCTTCCTCTTGACTGTAGCAAACTGATGACAACCTCTCAACCAAAGAAAGTCACTTCATCTGAGCTAAGAAACTGCATCCTAAAGCGCCACTCTGAGATCTATCTTCTGTTGTCATTCTGTATCATTGGTATATACACTATGTAAATGTTATTCATAGGTGATAGACAGGGTAATAAATACGTAGCCTATACATTGTGTTGCACAAAATGCACTTATCCTAATCTGCCACTTGTTCCCCCCCTATTCCCTGGTCCATGTAGCAGCTGCTTTGACGCTACACCTGTCCTTGCATCAATTTTATTACGGTAAAAAACACCTAGGTCCCAATCACAAGGGCTTTCTGTTTAGGTCTGCCTGTCAGTTTTTCAAGCCAGACCGATTGGAAGCTCCATGTGGGCCTATAGGCAGGCAGATGTACACAGACTTGTGTCTATTTACGTCCACCTACCTCTGAGTCTGTCTGGGTCCAGAAGAACAGAAATGGACTGCATCTTTTTCTGTTTTTCCAGACCTAAATATGATGAATCGGAGGTCGCTTGATGTAAATGAACACCATAGATCCAACATTGGTCAGCCACAGTCTGCTGTCAAAATGTGTACAAATTACTGAATGGGTATGAATGTCAAAAAAGTGACACCTGTCCTGTCCTGTTCTGCTCCAATTCAGTAGGGGATCTACTGAGCTGAACAGAGTGTGTCCGTGTGAAAGGACCATTATACAGATATATATTGTGCATTGGTAACTCTTTTAGGCCTAATGTACATAGGAGATTCATAAACACTCAGCAGAATGAGATGAGATTAGCCTCTTTTTGGCAGTCACTTCATTTGTAAAACCTTAGTTTGATTGCAAGAAGGGGATTAATCAAAACTACCAAGTGCTTAAAAGTTCCCTCTGTCATTTAGACTTTGCCAAACATGCCAGTTTTAATGTCAGTGTTCAGTGGAAAGCCATGTCAACCAGTGCTAGAACACGATCCTTGTAAGCCATTTGAATAAAGAACTGATCTCACCTTTTTTTTTTAAATTTTTCAGTATGTTACATACAGTATGCATTTACCTAGCGATACGCTAATAAATTAAATCATCTTAGAATGGGTTAATGTAAATCTCGCCAGGACTTCATAGCTAAAGATAATGGAAATGCTGGTTTGGGGAGCTGTAAAAGCCAAGCACAAGCCGTATTTGCCTCCCACACAAGAAGTGCTGCATTCTAAGTTAGCCCGGATATGCAATCTCCATAGTAACTCATTGCAGAGTCACAGGAAGCTCTGCAGGTCCACTCTGCTTTTATGTGCTCGCTAGCAGCAAGTGGGTTTAAACAAAGCAATAGCAGAGGGGTTAGCGGAGACTGAAGAATACAGACGTAAATGGATTGTAGATTTTGCGGGGAGAGGTATTTGTGGTAGAAAGGTGGAGGTGGTTGCATGATGATGATGGTAGCGTTAATCCCCTTCTACATGGTGTGCAGGAATGTTTTACTGTTGTGGTTCCTGGTCCTTCAGACCAAGATCTTTCCTTGTTTACTCAGACATCGGACTATCATCATTTTCCAAACATACTGATATATGAGATGTGTTTAGCAGCATAATGAAAACTCTCTACAGACAGCTCTCTCCTATGCCTGTGGTTATGTAAAGTGGAACTGGCTTTGTAATTAATTGTCTTGTATTGGACGTAGACTTCAGCCTCCATGAGACAAAATCAATTAAATGTAAGGGTCCTTGCCCAGAAAGCTACATTTTAATGAGAAAGTACGGATTTGTTTTTGTGATTTTAGTATGAAAAAAATAAAATGATGCTCAAATAATATTGCAGTGATGTCTGACTGATACATTTAAATATACATAAATAATGGGGAATTAAAACTGAACTCCAAGGAAGAAATTTTATCTAAATGTATTCCTCAGTAGCCATAAAAAAATATACTGAAAATATAATTTGAAGTCTATGTATTAAGCCTGGTTCACACCTATGCATTTTTTAGTGCATTTTCAGTTTTGCAGAAACACACCACATCCATTTAACATGGTTTCCTATGGATGTAGTTCACATCTGTGCATTTTATGGAAAGGGCCAGGGACTGGAGATAAAATGTGTATTGAAAAATGTAAAATGCACATGGAATGTGCAAACTGCACCCTGCATAGGTGTGAACCAGGCCTTAACCACTTAAGGACCAAGCCTGTTTTTCAGACTCTGTGTTTTCATGTTTAAATCATTTTTTTTTGCTAGAAAATTACTTAGAACCCCCAAACATTATATATTGTTTTTTTTTTTCTAACACCCTAGAGAATAAAATGGCAGTCATTGCAATACTTTTTTTCACACCGTACTTTTGCAGCGGTCTTACAAGCGCACTTTTTTTGGAAAAATTACATTGAAAAAAATGTTCCTTTAAGACGTATGGGCGGAAGTGGTGTTTTGACGTTGCTTCCGCCCTCCTATGGTATAGAGACGAGTGGGGGCCATCTTAGCCTCACTCGTCTCCATACCCACCAGAGTGCAGGACCCGATCACCTCCGCCGCTACCGACGGCTCCGATAAGCGGTGGAAGGTGCGGGAGAGCAGCGGGACGGGGGTATCACCACTCCCGCCGCCGATAACGATGATCTTGCGGCGAACCTGCCACAGAGACCACCATTATCGTAAACAGAACCGCCTCCTGTAAAGATGGATATCTCAGTTGTGGCAGCAGTGCCGGCGTATATGTACAGGAGGCAGTCGGCAAGTAACAAGTGGAAATTGCAACATACAGCAAATGCATTCAGAGAAATCAGCAGGCAATCTGATTGATATATTTAAAAAAAAAATACCACATTATGGCTACTAGATGTGCTTACGATCATACAAGATGATTATATAACACAGAATATGGCAATTTTCGCTGTGTCACATTCATTCAGCAAACTTTTTATACACTCTTTATGTGCTCCAAATGCCTTTAGAAACCCAGAAATTAGTTTGTAAAAGTAGCATTGACATCATCACTGTGCAGCCTGTGCAGAGAGCAGAAAGGTGGAAGAAACCCAGAAGACCCATCCAGCGCAGGCTGCCTACAGAAAACTACAGGGGAGGAGGGGTGGATACAAGACCAGTCACAAGGAGAGCAGCAGTGACTGGCCTTTATAACTAGAAGCTCTTGCACAAAGACAATGTTTCACTGGATTATTTCTTTAATCTAGAAGAAATATAAAAAGGACAGGAAGATTCATGTAAGAACAGTACAGTGGTTAGCACTTCTGCCTGGCAGCACTAGTGTTGTTAGTTCAAATCCCAACCACAGCACTACCTGCATGGAGTTTGCATGTTCTCCCTGTGCCTGTGTGGGTTTTCTCCAGGTACTCCACTTTACACCCACACTCCAAAGACATACTGGTAGGGTAATTTTCTCCTGTTTACATTGGCTCTAGTATGTAAGATAGGGACCTTAGATTGTAAACTCCTTGAGGGCAGGGACTGACGAGAATGTAAAATATATATGTAAATTGATGGCACTATATGACTACCTGTAATAAATAAGTAAGAATTCACTTGCCTGATGTATTTAGGCAATATTTGTTATATCTTGGAGTTCAGCTTTAAGCTTAGATCTATTTCATACACCGTCCTATATATACTATAGTAGACATTCTAGAACATATTTAATTTGCTCCATCAATTACTTTTTTAGTTGGGTGATTCATCATGGTTCAGCAGCTGGACAATAATCTTTATCATGTCAATTAAACTGAAGTGGCTGCTGCTTCTTGCACTACTGGCAGAGGCGGTGGAGCATTGATGCAGTGCGGAATAGAGAGGAGTCTTATCCTCAAAAGCAGTCTTCAGTCAGAAATGTAAGTGGAGCACACTGTGTACCATATTTAAAATGTTCATCCCTCTGAATTCTGGTAGCCTTGTTGGTATCAGATTTGCAAAAATTAGCACAGACTTTCCTGGTTGTTGCAAGGCATCAGTTTGTTGACCACCTAATTTCATCTCACTTTGCTGATTATATCACACGGTCTACCATATGCAATTTTACTATGCATCTATGGTATAAACAGGAAGGGAAAGAAGTTGGCCATATTTAGGGCAGGAAGCATCCCTGCTTGGAATCTATGAGTTCTAAAGCTTAGCATCTTGGCTCAGAGCTTAGTCAGACCATTTGAGGCAACCTTTCTCATTCAACTTCATGTTGTTGATTCTCCAATGCATTGTTTTTATGGCCAAGTACAAAGTTGACCCAATGGACCACACAAATCAAGTACTGTTCTTGACCATAACAGTTCCTACTATGGCCTTACTAAGGTCTTTCCAGTTAGCTCTCACTAAACGGCAAGAATTCCAAGGAGAATGCCATGTTCCTGGAAACATGGTTAAATGAAGTAAGTAAGCATAACATTTAGTATTGTGTGTTAATAACCATAAATCATTTTTATAAAAAGTGACAAAACTAGCTGCTGTAGGAAAATAAAAATATATCAGTGATGAATACTATGTGCACTAAGCTGTATCTCTCTCCATTAAGCTGTGCCTATTTTAATTTGGTGTGTGTTGGCTGGTGCCAAAAGCTGCTCATCTGCTTCACACAAGTAGAAAAAACGGTAATGGAACTGTCATTCCCCTCCACAAGAGAGAGGAATAGTGGTTCATACATGACTTTAGCTGGCCATAGATGGGCAGAATTTTGAAAGAATATTCTTTAGAAATATGAATGAACATTCTTTTCCAACCATTAGTGGGTCCAATCGACATTTGTTTTCAACCGCTGTGATGAGAAAATTTAGAGGAGTAGAATGGAAATTTTTCTCGAAAAAAAATTTGCAGGGATACATTTAAAAACAAGATTTTTGCTTGCACATGATTGGATGACTGAATTCAGTACAATTTTACCCTGTTCACTAATCTAAGTCTTTGCAAATACATTTTGAGTACTCTAATGCCATGTACACACGATCAGACTATTCGTCCGGACTATCCGGCGGACTTTCCAGCGGAGGTCCGCCAGACTTTCCGAACGTGCAGACTAGCCCACACACGCCCGGACTTTTCCAGCGGACTAGATCCGGCTGACAATCCACCGTAGTTTTGGCGGATGTCCGTGGGACTTTTGAAATGAACGGACTTGCCGACACACAGAGTAAAGTCCGTTAATTTTGAACGTGACTCCAGGTAGACGGGACTAGCGAAGGAAGTCAATGCCCCCGCCTCCCTCGGCGAGATTGACACCTTGCTAGCCCCGTCGCCTGGTATGGATTTAAAGGGGAATCCATACAGCGAAAAAAAGGTGTGGGGGGGTCCCCCCCAAATCCATATCAGACCCTTAGACGAGCACGCAGCCCGGTCGGTCAGGAAAGGGGGTGGGGCCGAGCAAACCCCCCCCCGCCCTGAGCCGTACCAGACTGCGTGCCCTCAACATGGGGGGGGTCTCCCCACCCCAAAGCACCTTGTCCCCATGTTGATGAGGACAAGGGCCTCTTCCCGACAACCCTGGCCGTTGATTGTCGGGATCTGCGGGCGGGGGGGCTTATCGGAATCTGGGAGTCCCCTTTGATAAGGGGGCCCCCAGATTCCGGCCCCCCACCCTATGTGAATGAGTATGGGGTACGATGTACCCCTACCCATTCACCTGGTGAAAAAAAAGTGTAAATAAAAAACACAACACAAGTTTTTAAAATACTTTATTAGACAGCTCCGAGGGTCTTCTTCCATCTTGCGGTGTCTTCTCGCCGGACTCCTCCGCTATCTTCTGCTAGCTCTTTTACTAGCGGAGGAGCCCGGCTTTCTTCTGCGTCTCTGCTGCCGTCCGGGGGCTTTCTTCTCCCAATGTTGACACAAAGCTGTCTCCGCTTGTAATGGCCGATACCTGTTGCGCGGCCACTTATATAGGGACAAGGGGCGGGGTCACCGGATCATGTCATATGGTGACCCCACCCCCTTATGATGTCACAGTCCCGGAGGATGCTGGGAGACAGCAGAGACAGCGTTGTGTCAACATCGGGAGAAGAAAGAAGCAGAAGAAGCAGAAGGCGTTGGCGACAGCGACAGAAGACCGGGCCAACGCTAGTAAAAGAGCTGCAAGAAGATAGCGGAGGCCCGGCAGAACAAACGAAGAGCAGGACAAGACCCCCAAAGTCAGAAGAAGACCCCCGGACGGCGGCGCAGAAGAAAGACGCAGAACCGATCAGTAGGTCTAGGCCAAAATTAATTTGCTTGGACCTAAAGACTGATCACTGGAAGCGCTGATCGCGTACTAGGTACGTGATCTGGCACAGAGCGGTTGCCCTGCCGCAGTAAATGTGCGGTGGGTGGTCCACAACTGGTTAAAGAATGGGTAGACATTTCCTTTGCAGAATTAAAGGTTAGGTTGAAGTTTTAGACCATGCTGTGCACTTCCCTTACAGCTGCGTCATTTGTGTCTGCCATTGTTTACACATATTTATTAGAAGTTTCATCTGCTACAGAGTGAAATGTGCAGAGCGTTTCAGCAATCCTCCCTCTGCCCTCTTCTTTCTGTAGTTCTGCCGCACTTCCTTCAGCCCCTTAACAGCAGGTCTGTACTTCTGCACGGATCCGAGGCTGGGGAAAGTCTTTACAAGAGCCTGTGTACTTTGCCTGCCATGCACTAATCATGAGGGGGAGCTCTGTATGCTTCAATGCAAAAAATGTTTAACTACACATTGATCTTGAGAGAAATATTGCTGCATTAACTGGATTTTTGGGAAAGGTGGACATTAAGTTTGAATCACTAGTCTCCACCTTGCATAGCTACCAACTGGACATTAAAGCGTTTGTTACCCCAACATGTCATTTTCCTGATATGTGTCTGCTGTACCATGTACTTATATGTTCCTGACAGTCCCCTTGCTTTCCTATTAAAAACTGACCACACTAAGCAGGAGAGCACACCATGGTCAGTTCTCTAGCTATGCTGGTAACTCAGTGTACTCTCCTCCAATGATCAGACTTGTTCTGACATTCTCTCGTTGCACAGCCATTCACTGGGAAGTGCATTGTGCTGCTTCTCCTCCCCCCAGCTCTTATGCAGCTGAGAACAGAGGGAATGTGATCATTTATAAAAAAAACATTATACATGGTTTCCCTATTTTTTTTTTAGATCTATACAAAAATGTTTTGCCTTTCATTTCTATTTTAAACTGAATGGGTTGTTTTAGAAAGTGATCATTTACAATCGCTATGTCTGCCTTTTATGAGGAAGAAACAATAAAAAGTTGCATTCACCAATTTAAAACAGGCCCCTTGTACAGGATAAGGAAATCAGGTTTTGCAGGTAAAACTACTTAAAAACACTTTTTTTTCAAGTTGAAATGAATCAGATTAGGGTGTTTGCTGCTGTATTGAAGTCAAGCTAAATGTAAGCTGCAAAAACACATCCAAATTATGTGATTCTAGAATATGTGGCCACTAATGCTGTCCGTGAAAATTTTACTGTTCTGTAACTCTTCCAAGCATGTAAATTGAAGGATTGGTGTTTTTTACAAGTCAACCTAGATGCCACAATAAAATCACCCTCTCCCCACTGAACGGTAATTCCATTTTTTTATCTTGCTTTGTTACATGCTGGCCCGTATTGGCCATAGGCAAATAGGGCACTTGCCCAGTGGGCCGGGGCCGCAAGGCTGCATGTCCTTGTGGGGTCCAAGGCAGCTGGGCTGCTCTTTGAGTCTGTGCCTCTCCGCGGCCACCTGGCTGCCAGTTAAGCTCAGCCTTCAGCCCCAGGGGGAAAAAACATGAAGGGGGAGGAGTTAGAGGAGACACCTTCGGCCTCTACACAGCCACCCGTATAGGTCAGCCGTCGGTGCCAGGGAGCGTGACTGCAAAGAGGGGAGGAGCTAGAGCAGACACTTGCTGCAGACACCTTGGAGCTGGATGAGAGAGAACGTGAGTGCGCCCCCCCCCCCCCCCCCTGTAACCTGGATAGGAGGAAAAGTGGGGGCGGCTGCATATAGAAGAATCATTCTCTCCATCTTCCTCTTGCAGTCTCTGAATGCCTGATTGAAACAGATTATTGTTGTGATTAGCTGTGAGTTGCCACAGCTAATTACATGGTACACATAGGCTGCAACACAATTGTACACAATGGATGGCAATGGCATGAAAGGAAGCCATCCATTGTTTACAACTGTCATGTTATCTGCTGTGATTGGTTATAGTGATCACATGGTGCCAGCAGCGAGCCAGTACACTGATCGAGCATTGGCTGTGTCCAATGGACACAGTCGGTGACAGATTGTGCAGCAGCGTGGCCCTATGGACGCACGAGACGCATTCCAGGAGGACATCATATGACATCCATCCTGAACCACAAATGTCCCGCCCAGCCATTAATTGACAATAGGCTGGGAAGGAAGTGTTTAAGATGGGTTTTATTAGATGGACATGGATCTTCTTTATGCATTAGGTTAACGACCTTTAAAATACTGTATTTCTAAAGTCCAAAATGTTTTCATTTTTTGCTATCGGTTTTATTATAGAGTTCTTGCTTTAGTTCCATTCCTATAGACTCAGCAGGAAATGAAGGGATATATTTTTAATGTGAGAGACATCTGTCCCCACTGGAATATTTCCCCTCTGTTCCTGTTCTGGTAGCAACTTGACATTTTGGATTTACCATCACTTTTATTCCCTATGACAATGGCTATCAGGAAATTCAGAATGGATCTCCCTCGTGTACACATGGCTTAAAAAAACTATGTATTTCTTTTGTTTTGGCATTTTTTTTCAGCTTGTAAAAGTACCTCTATGTTAGCCTGTGTGTCTATGCACACATAGGCTTTTACGGATGTATTAGAAGAGGAGTGTTTACATGCTAAAAAAAATAATAATTCACTAGCACATTCAGGACAGGAGCTTTTAAGCAGAAAATGCATTTAAACAAGCTTAAAGAAGTCCAGCCTGCGCTCGGTTAGCTGGGCTTCTCCTATGAGTCACAGGAGTGCAATTCGTTTTGCACTCCTGTGACGCATTTTTAGCAGAGAGCGGGCTGAAGTCCGCTCTCTGCTGACGTCACACAGATCAGTCCAGGCACTGCGTCATCCCAACTCTGGGAGTCAGGATCCACCAGGTGCCTGGACTGATAGCCATCTCATCCACTCAGCAAGCAGCTGAGACGGCCGCTCCCTGCCCCTCCACAGCTTAGCGCTCCGGTGAGCGTGGGGGAGCAGGGCAGGAGAGCTGCTGATTGACAGGCAGCAGCTTTCTGCTCGAGGAGCCGAGGGAACCGAGCGATTGGCGATGTTCGATGGCTCGGTTCTCAGTGAAGAGATGCCGGGGGACAGATGCAGCATACTTACCACCTAGGTAAGTATAATGGGGGGAAAAGCCAAGTGTTTAAAAGCCATACTTCTCTTTTAAAAGCTAGAAGCACTTACAATGCTGTGAAAAAGTGTTTGTCCCCTTTCTGATTTTATATTTTTTTTTTGCATATTTGTCACACTTAAATGACTCAGATCATCAAAAAAAAAAAAAATATTATTACACAACGATAACCCTAGTAAATACAAAATGCAGTTTTTAAATTATGGTTTCATTTATTAAGGCAAAAAATCTGTAAAAACCTGCATGGCTTTATGTAAAAAAGTAATTCCCCCCTAAACCTAATAACTGGTTGTGCCACCCTTGGTGGCAACAACTGCAATCAAGCGTTTGCGATACACATTGCTGTGAAGCAATTTTGTCCCTCTCTTCTTTGCAGAATTGTTTTAATTTAGCCACATTGGAGGGTTTTCCAGCATGAATGGCCTGTGTAAGGTCATGATACAGCATCTCAATTAGATTTAAGTCCGAGCTTTGACTAGGCCACTCCAAAACCTAAATTTTGCTTTGTTTGAACCATTTGTAGGTGGACTTGCTTTTGTGTTTCGGATCATTGTCCTGCTGCATAACCCAAGTGCACTTGAGCTTGAGGTCACGCACTTATGGCCGGACATTCTCCTTTAGGATTTTCTGGTAGAGCTCAGAATTCATGGTTCCATCAATTATAAGTCATCCAGGTCCTGAAGCTGCAAAGCAGCCCCAGACCATCACACTACCGCCACCATGTCTGACTGTTGGTATGATGTTCTTGTTATGAAATGCTGTATTTGTTTTATGCCAGATGTAACGGAACGCACACATTTCAAAAAGTAAAATTTTTGTCTTATCAGTCCGCAGAAAATTTGCCTAAACCTCTTGGGGATAATCCAGATGTTTTTTGGTAAATGTGAGATGAGCCTCTGTGTGGCTTTGGCCTTGGAACTCTCCCATGGATGCCATTTTTGCCCAGTCTCTTTCTTATTGTTGAATCATGAAAAACGATCTTAACCGAGGCAAGTGAGGCCTGCAGTTATTTAGATGTTGTTCTGGGTTCTTTTATCACCTCGTGGATGAGTCATTGTCCTGCTTTTGGAGTAATTTTTGTAGGCTGGCCACTCCTGGGAAGTTTCACCACTGCTCCAAGTTATCTCTATTTGTGGATAATGGCTCTCCCCTTGGTTCACTGGAGTTTCCAAAGCCTTATGCCGCGTACACACGACCAGACTTTTCAACGGACTCGGTCTGGCGGAAAATCTGACGGACTTTGCAGCTGAGGTCCGCCGGACTTTCAAACGAACGGACTTGGCCATCACTCCAAAAGTCTGCCAGATTCAAACGTGATGACATAGAATAAGGAAGTTCATAGCCAGTAGCCAATAGCTGCCCTAGCGCTGGGTTAAGTCCGCCGGACTAGCACACAGAGGAACGGATTGTCCGTTAGAAAGCCGGCAGACACATTTTTTTTTTTAACTTTATATCTTTATTTTGTTTTTCACATTTACATATTATACACATTTTCATACAGCTCACTTGCATTAGTCAGTTTGAACAAAGAACACTGATCAATTTGTAGGTATTATTCCTCTCTCGCTACCCCTTCTATTCCACCTTTTTCTCCCCCCCTACACCATACATCCATCCTCTTACTCTCTCTCAGCTTCTATAAATCCACAAATTACTACTTTTTTTTTCCCCGTCCAAGTAACTATCCTTGGCCGGCAGACAAATTTGAAGCCAATCTTATTTCTAGGTCCGCCAGACTTTTGGGAAGAAAAATTCAGCTGGAGCCCACACACGATCGAATTGTCCGACGGACTCTGGTCCGCTGGACCAAGTCCGCCGGAAAGCCCGATCGTGTGTACGCGACATTAGAAATGGATTTAAAACCCTCCCTAGACCGATACATGTATATTACTTTGCTTCTAATCTGTTCTTGATTTTTTTGGAATTGTGGCATGATGTGTGGCTTTTTGTGATCTGTTAGCGTGCTTCACTTTGTCAGACAGCTTCTATTTAAGTGATTTCTTGATTCAACAGGTCTGGGTAATCAGGCCTGGGTGTGGCAAGTGAAATTTTACTCGGCTTTCCAAAAAAATGTGGTTAATCACAGTTCATTCATGATTCAGAATGGGAGGGTGCAATTACTTTTTCTCAGCACTGTAGATCTTGAGTGTCCTTTCCTTCCAATGGCCAGAATAAATTATTATTCTAGCCAATGGAAATGATTAATGCTTAAACATTTGACCTGCCTAAACATTTGTGCAATATGTGGTTTAAAGAGGAATTGCAGTCTGCTCACATAATTTGTAATAAAAACATCTTTGCCATCCTTTGCTTCCCCCCAACCACTTTGCATATTATTTTAAATAAACTGTGATTCTGTACTTGCCAAATATGCTGCAGAAATCTCCCTCCACTAAGTCTGGCTGCAACCATTTTAACTGTGGGCAGCTGAAGCTGCTGTCTGGTCACTTCCTGAATTTAAACAAACACACAGAGGCACACCTCCAGCTCTGCAGTCCTGCAGCTCTCACTGGCCCTCTTATGACTCACGCCTCCCCCTCCCTTCCTGGCAAACTCTCACCAGAGTGAGAGAGCTGTGCATGATGTCATAAGCCTAGGCTAATGACCAGACAAGAACAAGGAAGTGGGCTGTATAAGGTATTTACTGGCAGAAAAAAATGTTTTACTATCCACAGTTAAAACAACAAGGGCAGAAGATTTAATAGATGGAAAGTTGAAAAAATTACTAAAGGTCCGCTTTAAGCAGCATTTCCTAGCAGGAGTAAAAGGTGTTCAGAGGAGAAAATCAAGTGCCCTGTGTGTAATGAGGTCTTATGAAGATACAGACAGCAATATACAAGTGATACTCGAAAAATTTGAATATAGTGCAAAAGTTCATTCTTTCACTAGTGCAACTTAAGAGGTGAAACTAATATATGAGATTACTCATTACACGCAAAGCAAGATAGTTCAAGCCGTGATTTGTCATAATTGTGATGATTATGGCTTACAGCTCATGAAAACCCCAAATCCACAATCTCAGAAATTTTGAATATTGTGAAAAGGTGCAATATTCTAGGCTCAAAGGGAGGTGACGCTTCACGCCGGCGCCAACCCCCCCCCCCCCCCCCCCCAATGAAATGCAGCCTGATCACACAGCTGCTGGGGCTGGGCTACTGGTCCTTGGGTCTGGCTGCTGGGGCTGGGGTACTGGTCCTTGGGTCTGGCTGCTGGGGCTGGGGTACTGGTCCTTGGGTCTGGCTGCTGGGGCTGGGCTGCTGGTCCTGGGGTCCGTCTGCTGGGGCCAAGGGTCTGGCTGCAATGGGGCTGGTGAGCCATCCCAGTCAGAGAATTCCCCAGAAGGAAGGGGGTGGATGGAGGCAGAGAGAAGACTGTGATCTGCAGGCTGTAGCAATTAAAAGAAAAAGCAGACTCTTTCTCCACTTTCGGGTGCTGCTGCGCAGTGATGTCCTGTGCGACAAGTACATGACAGTCCCAGTCTCTTCTATATCAATCCGCCGGGCAGACCTGTACTGTTGTGTACACAGGAGATCACTGCACAGTGGCACCTGAAAGTGGAGAAAGAGTCCGCTTGACAGGGGAAAGTTTTTTTCCATTTTAATTGCTACAGCCTGCAGATCACAGTCTTCTCTCTGCCTCCGCCTACCCCACCTCCTTCCCTGATGAATCAGCCGGACCGACCCCCAAAAAAGTACCCATGCAGCAGCCTAAGCAGGCTGGGGACAGCAATATGGGCTGTCCCCCCCCCCCCTCTGCATCAGCTCGCAGTGCCTTACATTCGCCTGTTACGCAGCCACAGACAGAGCGGCCATACTCCATTCGCTGCTCTGTCTGTGGCTGAGTGACAGACCCAGCCGGGAGATCGCTCTGTGCTCGCGGGTGTCCGGGAGCCCAGAGCCAAATGCGGGAGACTCCCGCGGCTCGCAGGAGACTCCCGCGGCTCGCGGGAGACTTGAGATGTCTGACAGTATTGCAAAGAGATAAAATGTGTAAATTGCATTAAGGCCCTAATTCAGCAGTGTAAACAGTGTATGTCCATCTAAACATTTTTTTGGTAGTGTGGGAAAGAAATAGAAGGTTTTTCGTTGCTATTTGGGATTCCATTACAGAGATGTTCTATTGGTCAGGAAGTGAGGAAATAGCTGCAACATATGTTTTGCTGTTCGGAGAACACAAACAGTATGTTGCAGATTATATGTTTCCATTTGTGTTGCTGTTGGAGGATCTTTACTCACTTTCTGTCTGGTGAAACTGTTGACCAACACAGTAATTAAAAAATTAAGTGAGGGGAGAATTTATTAATGTATTACTGGATCAAAGTAAACAACTACTATTCAAGAAATAGGAAAATTACATTATTGTGAAGACATCCAAAGTTTTTAGTATGTTTATCTTTTATTTACTGCGTCAGCAGATCTGAATCTGGCAAAATTGTACATAGAAAAAATCCAACAGAACACACACCTATGATTATTTGTGGTTGCTTGTCGATCTTCTCTAGAATCTTGCGGAGAAGTACTCTCCAGTAACCGCACAAATGTGACATGAACTTTTTTCACACAATACATTCCAATCAGAAAACAGTCTGAGCCTAAAATTCTGTTACTTGCCCTCTGCTGTTTGACTTATAAAAAAAAAGAAAACATTTTATGATGCTTTTCATCGAGAGTTGGAATTTGAACAATGCAAGTGTATCACTCAAAATCAATTGACAGTCTCTGCTGGCCACTACTCCACTTGAACATATCAAATCAATAGACTAGCTCTGTAACAAAAAATAATTTGACAAAAAACTGAATTCAGCTTATAGTCACATTGAAAAGCTGCACCAAAAGAAGGACTTACTCATTGAGTCATCCAGTGTAGTATTCCCTTTGCCTGTGCATGCATCCTATTAATGGCTGCAGTGGAAAAACTCTACTAGCTCCATCTGTGCTGCATCTTACCTGCTTCCTCTTTGGCTAGTATCACCACTGTGTTCTTGCAGATAAGCAGCATCATTGTAAATCCCTGTGATTATTGGGTAAAAGTGAGAGTGTTGCTTAGCCACCCAATGCAATATGCCACAGTTCAGGTCCATCCCCTTCTGACAGGGTCAGAAAATGAAAAACAGTATTGTCCTCAACATGCTGCTATTCTTTCAAACCAATCAAGAAACTGTAACATTTGTATCATGACACTGCAGCTTGCAGCTTGTTTTATTTTTCTTCCCTTCCATTTTTCAACCAGGGTGCCATGGCATCCTGGGATGCCTTCTGGGTTGGCTTAGTAAAATGCCTAAAAATTGCCCAAAAAATTTCAACAAGCATCGGGTGAATTAAGCCTGCCTTTTTTGTTACACAAAGCCACGGCACAGTACAGGCCAGCTACAGGCATCCTAACAACTGATGATGTCATAGGTTGATAAGGGGGAGCAATCGGGGTCAGCAACTGAGGGAAAAGAGAAAATCTGGAATACTAGTCAATACCAGTGTGCAAAAGTTTATTGCTTTGTAAAAATAAATTATCTCTAATGTTGAGTGTCCTACATGTGTGGATACCACTATAGTATGTAAAACTATAATTTTTTTTACATTTTAGATTGGGGTTCCTCGATACTTTTAAAGGGTGCCTTGACTGAAAAGAGGTTTAGAAACACTGTTCTAGGTGACATATTTTGGTTGGAGGCCAACGTGACGAGAGGGATTATCTTGTGGCCGAGGTCCAAGCACCCCTGTACATTAAGACAGGGAGTGCAGGGCCAAAAAGCAGTAGGTTTGACTGCTGGTGTTGCTTCTGGTAGCACTTGACTGGTTAGTTGCTGGTTGGTGGCGGTAACACCATTTACTTCTGTGTGCAATGCTTCTTCACAAACACAATAAAAATACATATTATAAACACATCACAAATGCCATAGGAGCATAGATTAGCATTGCTTTGTTCTTTATAATCAGTCACACTTGTGAACAACCCCTAATACACTGGATGTTTAATAGCAGCCGGAAGCTTGATCACAGAACCCTGCCAGCACTGTTCATCCATTACTGTTGTAAGTCCTTGGGTTGTGATCCAAGCTGACCAATCTTCTGCTGTGCTAAATGAGATGGCCACAGATGAGCGTTGTCAATCATCACAAGATAGTTATCTACAGGGCTGCCTTCAGAAATCATGAGGCCCCATACTGTCTACCTAACAGAGCCACCCTTCCCTACTTTACTTTGTTAGTGTGTGCGATGTGTAGCCACAGAATTTAGAGACTGTGCAATGCATGGCATGCAGTGCAGGGCAGTGACCAGTGGAGTGTGCGGTATGTAGCAGTAATAGATTGCATGGCAGTAAGCAGTATTTCGTATTAAGGAAATGCACTGGAAGCTCGGATTAGACTGGGAGCTGCATGTACTGGCAGTGGCAGGGCAGTATATAATAATAATGCAGTGAAGATGTGTGTGTTGTGAAATGATAAATGACATCACAATATCTACCTCAGATAATCAGAGGAAGCTTTGTATTCCTTGCTAAAATATAAAGCTTTCTGTATATGACTGGGCAATGTTAAGCCTGACTTGGTTTTGTATTGGGAATAGGGCAATAAATCCCAGTACTGCTGCTAGAACACAGTGCTGTATGTTGTTGATACTACATACAGTTTATACAGCACTGACAGCAGCTGTAGCAGTTAATAAAGGAAATTGTTAATTTGAGACATTTCGCCCAAATTAACTATTTAAAGTGGTTGCAATGCTTTACAGGCTTCATTTAAAAAACATTCTTTTACCTCCAAAAAATTGTGAATTTATTATTTTTTTAAAGAAAAGGTGAACTTGTCCTTTAAGAATTCTAGTTATAGCATATTTTTATTTTTTTTTTACATAGTTTTTGATCCAGCTTGGACCAATATACCATACCCTTGGGATCCCTTTAGAAGCTGGAAATTGCAGTAATGATCACTGCTATTCCACCAAAGAATGCTTTGCATTTTCTCAATTAATCCAATGCATTCTCTGATTGGACAAGGTGGAATGAATAGAAGTTCATTGTCAGGGTTTACATTAGAGCTGCACGATTAATCGTTAAAAAATCGTGATCTCGATTCACCCCCCCTGACAATCTCTCCTGCTGAGAGTAGGCGATTCTTTCATATAAACAAGTGGAGGGATTATCTGCTCACTCAGCTGTCAAAAGAAAGCATCCTGGGCAATCTGCTAAGTTTAGAACTTCGAAACATTGTAACTAAACGCTTACTTCTTAGATCAAAGGGATAGAACTTCTTGTGTAAACAAATAATCTGGGCAGTCTGCCAAGCTTATCTGACACTTAAATCAATATTTTTATGCTAGAAAATTACTTGGAACCCCTAAACACACATACATATACATACACACACCCATATATATATATATATATATATATATATATATATATATATATATATATATATTTATATATATTTAGCAGAGACCCTAGGGAATAAAATGACAAGTGCTGCAATATTTTATGTCAAACTGTATTTGCCCAGCGGTCTTTTAAATGCAATTTTTTGGGAAAAAATACACTTCAATAAATAAATAAATAAAAAAGAAAACGTTTTAATGTGAAAGATGATGTTACGCCGCGAGAATCATGAGAGAATCGTGATCTATCTTCTAAGCAAAAAAATTGTGATTCTCATTTTAGCCAGAATCGTGCAGCTCTAGTTTACTTATCCCATAAACAGTTGATATTTAGACATTAGTAGAACCTACTTTTGGTAGTTGTGTGTCAATATAAGACACCCTTGTTCTTTAGAACTGTATGTGAACCAGCTAGAATGAATTTGATTTTGTTACTAATCTGATCTACTATTATGACTGTATGTCTTAGATCAGCAGTTGCTAACCAGTGGTTCATGGACCACGAGAAAATGTTAATTTTATTTAATTAACATTGTGGCGGATGTATACCGCCCAATGTTGTTTCCAGTGTTGTTCTCATAGCGCGCTGACAGTCAATACCCGATGCCTCTTCTGTAGTTCTGGCTCCTGGGAACTCAGAGGGAGACGCCGGGAGTGGGGGAGAAGGAGAGGACCAATGGCAGTACTTATCACAGACTGTGGGAGGGAGCACAGAGCTCGAGCATATGGCTAGATGAGGTGGTGAGATTCAATCAGGAGTCTGTGTAATGCAGCAGTGTGATGTAGAGTGGGGGGGGGGGGGGGGTCAAATAGCTGGAGCATTGTGTGTATAAGGCATGTAAAATGTATCAAATTAAGTCACATTGGCTATGGGTGTGTGGTTGCCACCATCCCTATTTGATAACAAACACAAATAATATCCTCTATTGGGATTTTGAGGGCAACCAAGAAACCACCAAAGAGTTTTATTTTTTAACCACTTCTGGACCAGTGACGTACCTGTACAGCGCTGGAATTTCAGCGATTATACCAGCTGGTGCTTCCATAGAGGCAAACAGAGACAAGATTAGCTCTGATCGCCTTTATGATACAGGAAACCAGAAGCGATGAGTATTCATCAGATGTAAACAGCGCCATTTCTTTTCTTAAATGGTAAAGCATCTGATCACACCGATATTAAATTTAAAGCACCCCCATCCCCTCATACTCGACACAAAAGGCAAACGCACACATCCAGTGACAGTCCCACACATGTGAGGTATCACTGAGAAAATCAGATTGGAGGGCAGTAATTCTAGTACCAGACCTCCTGTGTAAATCTAAAGTGGTAACTTATAAAGTATTTTAAAGCCTATTGATAATGCAATTATGTAACTATGCAACTATGTAACTATGTAAATTTACATAGTTTGTCACCATTGCACTGCCGTGCACAATTATAAAGCATGGTATCTATGTACTCGGCATAACACCTTTTAAATGTTACCAGGTATTAGGTATTCTATTGTGTTTTTGTGCATTCAAATTTGAAAAAGTAATTATTTTCCAAAACAATTGCATTTGAAAAACCGCTGCGCAAATACAGTGTAACAAAAGACGTTTCAACACCCACTATTTTACTCTCTAGGGCCTCTGCTTTAAAAAATATATATAATGTTTCTGGGTTCTAATTAATTTTCTAGCAAAACAAATCCCCATATTTTTATGTGTATACAAGGTGTCAGAAAAGGCCCGATCTTCAAGTGGAATATAAAAAAAAAGACCTTTTACACTTTATTACAATTTTCTAAAATCATAATTAAAATTGAATGTCAAAAATATTTTTTTGCAATGAATAAATAGTATCAAACAGTTCATGAGTTAAATACTGCCACATGGTACGATTAATATGTTGAGTGTACGATGAGCAGGGCTCTCCTATTCCTTCTGTATTGAACTGTATTGTAACCATACTGTCCCCCTTTATATTGTAAAATGCTGCGCTATATAAATCCTGTATAATAATTTAGTTGGCAATCAAGGATCATATGTCTGTTTAGCGTGAATTGGTACTAGGCGTACCATTAAACATATTAATAGTACCATGTTGCAGTATTGAGCTAATGAACTGTTTCATACTATTATTCATCGTGAAAAAATCCTTTTGCCATTTGATTTTAATTCTGATTTTAGGAAATTGTAATAAAGTGTAAAATATACTTTTTAGTATAAGAAAATTTGGTGATTTCTTGGTTGCCCTCAAACTCCCAATAGAGGATATTATTTGTGGTTGATATATATAAGCCCTGGGGGATGGAATCGCAGCAAGAACAAATGTGAAAATAAGATCGGCCTCTGTTGCTATTAAGGTAACACTCAAGTCTTGTTCACAGAAGTTTTGCACACCACCGTACATGTATGGTGTGAACAGGGCACATTAAAAACAATTGTTTTCTACGTGTTCTGTCCTCACAATACATGGGTGGTGATCTTCAGAAAACAGCAGCTTAACCACTTCAGCCCCGGACCAATTGGCAGCCAAAGGACCAGGCCCCTTTTTTGCGATTCGGCACTGCGCCGCTTTAACTGACAATTGCGCGGTCGTGCGACGTGGCTCCCAAACAAAATTGGCGTCCTTTTTTTCACACAAATAGAGCTTTCTTTTGGTGGTATTTGATCGCCCCTGCGGTTTTTATTTTTTGCGCTATAAACAAAAATAGAGCGACAATTTTGAAAACAATGCAATATTTTTTGCTTTTTGCTATAATAAATATCCCCCAAAAATATATAAAAAAAACTTTTTTTTTCCTCAGTTTAGGCCGATACGTATTCTTCTACATATTTTTGGTAAAAAAAAATCGCAATTAGCAATTATTGATTGGTTTGCGCAAAAGTTATAGCGTTTACAAAATAGGGGATAGTTTTATAGCATTTTTATTAATATTTTTTTTTTTACTAGTAATGGCGGCGATCAGCGATTTTTATTGTGACTGCGACATTATGGCAGACACATCGGACATTTTTGACACATTTTTGGGACCATTGTCATTTATACAGCAATCAATGCTATTTAAATGCATTGATTCCTGTATAAATGACAGTTGTAGTGAAAGAGTTAACCACTAGGGGGAGGCGAGGGGTTATGGGCTGTGACGTGTGTGTGTTTTTTTACATTAGGGGGCGGGGCTGACGTCTGACGTCATTGATCGGCTTTCCCAAAGACCGGGAACAGCCGATCAATGACAGGCAGAGTAGGAAGCGCGGGGAGAGGTTTGTTTACACAGACTTCTCCCCGTTCTTCAGCTCTGTGACCCAATCGTGGGACACCAGCTGCGATCGGGTCACGGATCACGGAGCTCCCGACGGGTCGCGAGTGCGCCGCTGGTGGCGCACGCGCGACCCACGGGCAGGCAATTAAAGGGCCACGTACAGGTACGTGATTTTGCCTGCCTGTGCCATTCTGCCTCAGTATATCTGCGTGAGGCGGTTGGGAAGCGGTTAAAGCGGGATTCCGCGGACCTATCTTTTTTTTTTTCTTGTCATTGTTTTCTGCCAAAACACTAACTGTAGCACTCACCTGCTGCTGCTTCTTCATAACCGGATCGCCGATTTATTTATTTACAACAAATTTGTCCTGGGCGTTTCCATTTTGCTTGTGGGCATTTGAAACCCACAAGCAATTACTTCTGGGATGCGGTGAATGCTGTGCTCCCAGCATTCACCGCTCGATCCCGCGCATGCTCAGTTATCTGTGCGAGCAGCGCCGTCCCATTTCCGGTTGCCATCGACGGAAGTTCCCGCCCCGTTGTGATGGCAACCAAACATAAACAAAGAAGAGAACAAAGAACAGCTAGCTCACTCGTGGATAGACCAGCTTCGAGCAAGGTAAGGGCTCTTTCACACGGGGTTAAAACCCTGCGCAAATCGCTGCTGCACTAGTTGCCAAATTGATAGATTTCCTGGACCTAGATCATGCAGGATAGTTGGGGGGTTTTGGTATTTTCTCAGATGTACGCATGACAAGCAGATTCCGAAAATATCCGAAGATGAACGGCGCCTGCCGTTAGAATAGTTAGAATAAAAAAGAGCCGAGCGCAGAAAGGCCGTGCCCGAAGCGTGGCGAGCTAAGCGAGCCCGCAAGGGGCCCTCTAACTTTGTGCAGCCCTATGTCCACTTGGTGGGGCTTGCACCTGGACTCACGGCGCAGGCGCCGTTCATCTTCGGAGATTTTCCGAATCTCCTTGTCCTCCGTACTGCGCAAGCACTGCGCCTGCGCAGTACGGCCCGGACACTATTCGATATGCGGACATTTTTGGACAGAACACCGGCTATGTTTTGTATTGAAACCTTTCCCCCACCCAGGACTGTATTGATCTGTACAGTTCTTGGCTCACTGAAGCAAAGGGAAGTCTAACTCGCAACAAATCATGCAATGACTATACTTATCCTCAGTTCTCTTCTACTAATTTCTATGGAAGCACAATGAGCTGTTTCCTCTAGCCACAGAAAAGCATCCCTTCAAGTTTTTGGGCTAATTGGGTTGGGAGTGATGCTGGATCTGAAACAGTTTTGATGTTTGACCTTGTAGCAAGGTAAAAAGGTAATTGTGCTGTGATAGCTAGGAATAAATATAAAGGTAAAGAAGGCAATTAAGTGTTGTTCCAAGGAATTATATGTATACAATGCACGTGTTTCCAATCTTAATACATAGTTATATAAGAAAAATCATTAGAGCTACGAAAACTTGTATTTAAAATATTTTAATTAGCCACTAAACTGTATCATTTTTAAAGAATGTTACCCCACAATTTCATATTCATAAGTGCCTGTTGTATTGTGTACTTACCGTATATACTCGAGTATAAGCCGAGTTTTTCAGCACATTTTTTTGTGCTGAAAGTGCCCCCCTCGGCTTATACTCGAGTCAAGCACTTTTCTGCAGCAAAAAAAAAAATTCCGACCCGACTTTGGGGCCCCGTATCTCGGGGCCACTTGGGTCTAGGGATCCCAAATTTGGTGTGCCAACCCAGTGGACCTAGCACTATAACATATCCAAACATGGGGTTCCTAGAACTAAGTGGCCCCGAGATACGGGGCCCCAAAGTCGGTTCGGAAAATGTCATTCTCTGCTGCAGAAAAGTGCTTGACATTTTCTGACCCGAATTTGGGGCCCCATATCTCGGGGACACTTGGAACTAGGAACCCCAAATTTGGCATTCAAACCCAGTTGAACTAGCACTACAACATATCCAAAGATGGGGTTCCTAGCACTAAGTGGCCCCGAGATACAGGGCCCCAAAGTCGGTTCAGAAAATATCATTCTCTGCTGCAGAAAAGTGCTTGAGATTTTCTGACCCGAATTTGGGGCCCCATATCTCGGGGACACTTGGTGCTAGGAACCCCAAATGTTGTATTCCAACCCAGTGGAATTAGCACTACAACATATCCAAAGATGGGGTTCCTAGCACTAAGTGACCCCGAGATACAGGGCCCCAAATCGGTCAACTGTGTCCATCTGCATGGGCACAGTGAGGCTGCAAATGGTCATTGTTGACCCTCTTTTCCACTTACAGTAGCTGCGCATTTCTCACCCTAGGCTTATACTCGAGTCAATAAGTTTTCCCAGTTGTTTGTGGTAAAATTAGGTGCCTCGGCTTATATTCGGGTCGGCCTATACTCGAGTATATACGGTATGTTAAAAAGCATTCTGTTCTCTTTGCATTTCTTCCTTTGTGTGAAATTATTGGTGATCCTGCCAGTCTTCCTGATTTCCTATTCCAAACTGACCACACTAGGCATGGTCAGTTTTCTGGCTGTGCTGGGAGAACAGCTTGCCTGTCATCTAATGGTCAGACTTGTGCTGACATGCCCCTCTGCAAGCCATTCACCATAGGGATCAATCTATTGCTGTTTCTCCACCCCCACCTCTCTAAGCTTCTTATGCAGCTGAGAACAGAGGTTAAGTGATAACTTAAAAAAAAGAGAAACAAAAAAGTATTTATAATATATACACACACACACACATAAATGTTTTACCTTTCATGGGTTGTTTTACAAGGATGTAAGGATTCCTTGTAGAGGGGGAACACGTGTGGAGACACCGGCACATTGCGAGATTTATAAATCCAAATAATATTATATTATGGACTTATATATTGTCAAGGAACCACTTTGGATACATCACTTGTCACTTTATTGCACATTTCTATTATGTGTTTGTATAGAGATATATTTTGATTGATTGCACAGTTCATACATTGATTTGCAATACGGTGTATTTACATATTGCGAGTTGACACACATATTTATTTGTTTTCATATTTATCTTATACATTTGCTTATTTGCACATTTAATATGTTGAGCAGAGATTTGTCACTTTATTAGCACATTGACTCCAGGTGTATTTAACCACTTCCCACCCGGCCAATGTAGATATACGGCGGGGTGGGAGCCGTCTACTTCTGAGTGGACATTCAGGAACGTCCTTCAGAAGTAGAGGGATCGCGCGCGCGCGTGCTCGCGCAGCGGCGCGATCCCGATGCGGCCGTGTGACCCGGACACGGCGCATCTCGGATCGGCAGGAGGGCTCGGTGATTGGCCCTCCTGATCACATGACGGCCGTGTCGAATCACGGCCGTCATGTGATGTAAACAAACAGCCGGTTGCTAGGCAATCGGCCCTCCTCTCCTCACACGGAAGTCGTCGGTGAGGAGAGGAGAGCGGATCGCTGCAGCCGGCTGGTGATTAGCGTGAGTGAGTATTAGCTGTTTTTTTACTCACTGATCACCAGTCTAGGGTCCCCATAGTAAAACACACATGTCCCCATAGTAAAACACACATGTCCCCATAGTAAAACACACATGTCCCCACAGTAAAACACACATGTCCCCAAAACACACATGTCCCCAAAACACACATGTCCCCAAATAATAAAAACACATGTCCCTCACATATGTCCCAGTAAAATAACATGTGCCAGTGATTATCTGCACACATATGTCCGTGATCACCTGCACACCCCTTTTACATGATCATTTGCGTACATATGTCCGTGATCACGCGAACCAATTATTATACACTTAACGGAATTTTTTTTACAAAAAACATGTAGCAGAATACATTTTGGCTTAAATTTATGACAAAATTTGATTTTATTGGATTTCTTTTAAAAAAGAAAGGAGAAAATATTGTTTTTTTTCAAAATTTCCGCTATGTTTTCGCTTATATCGCAAAAAATAAAAAACGGAGTCGCGAATAAATACCACCAAACTAAAGCTCTATTTGTGCGAACAAAATGATAAAAAATTCATTTGGTTACAGCATTGCATGACCGCGCAATTGTCACTGAAAGTGCGAGAGCGCTGAAAGCTGAAAATTGGTCTGGGCAGGAAGGGTGTTTAAGTGCACAGTAGGCAAGTGGTTAAAGGGGCACACACCACTGTGTCCACACCAAAAACAAGCAGCGCCACATCCACTTCACAATCTTATATACTCCAAAGTATTTAGTAAGAGGCATGTCAAGTCTTTGGAAGTTGTAATTTTTTGTCATAATTTTTTCACTATTTTCACTATTTATTTTTTACATACTGTCACCAGTGCAGTACAGCATCATCATAAAGTTAATTAAGAATTAGTTAAATAATTGTTTTATTACATTTATGTAGCACTAACCCCCGAAGGAGCTGCTGGTATTTGATTGGGCTTACCATTCCTTCACTGTTCCACCATGTCCGTCATAGGGGTCCCATTAAAGATTTATTTTCATAGATTTCAGCTCCGACACATAGTCTCTTTTTCCAATGCTTTATTCAAGAAAAGACATTCCAATAGAGGGATGAAGGGTTTAGGGGAATTCAGGTACCTTTCAATTGCAAGTCAGGGATACTTTCTTGATCCAGAGGACAACAGCTCCACAACTGGATTCAGCAACTACCGGATAGGCCTCTCTTACTGACCTAGAAGCCGATGCAATGCTCGGTCATAGTCTCTGCCACAGACTTTAAGATTCAGTAGAACTGTTACACAATCCTCTGCCACAGTATTGGGTAATTAGCGACTTTTTGCAATGTCAAGGAACAATCACACAGTACCAGTTTCCTTTTTCCAAACCAGCGGTGCTGTGTGGAGTCCTCAAACTGAGTCTCCAGGCTCTTCTAGAGACACCGGCCTTGTTGCTCGGTCCTCTCTCTGAAAAGTCCTCACCTTGATCCTCCAGTCGCTTGGCTTCTTCCCACAGGCAAGGTAGCACAGGACCACCCCTGGATCGGTAGGCCCCAAGACTTTTGGCCCTACCCTTCAGTAACAACGCCTCGAGCCAGCCGGCCCAAGACAATTTAGCAGGCAGCAACACACCTTAGGCCAGGAGGGCCATCAGGTCGGAACACATCCTGTCAAGGTGTCTGTCCCTTAAGTACCCTCTCCCAGAATTCACAGCGGGCAGACCACACCCACTGACTGTCTCTGGGCAAAAAGGCACTCAATACACCCAGCTTGTTGCAATTTCCAACCTTGGCCGAATAATAGGGTGCCATCCCTAGGCCAAGGGGAAAACCACACAACCAGCCAAGCTGAAACAGAACCAGACTTTACAACACAATCAGTCTGATCTAAACTACAGCTTCAGACAAACTAAATTTCTATTTATAGCGTCTGCTATTAAAAATACCAGCGCTACATTTATTTTGTGTTTTTTTTTTTATTTTTATTTTTTTTAACACATTGACCAGAGTAATATAATGTTATCATAGTAACATTGTACTACTCTGGGCAAGTGATCAGAATTTAGTTTTTTTTTGCCAGGTCCCGGCATCTTAACTAAGGGAAACCGGCTTCCCACTGCACATGCATGAGCCGCACTGTGCTGTGTGAATGGTCCTGCGGTCTTTTAGAACCTGTGATGTGTCCCAGAAGGCTACAGGTGAAGGGGGAGGGGGGTGCCTGTCAAATCAAGTACCCACTCCCCCTCCTATATTCAAAAAAATGCAGGACATGGTTCTTGTATCAAAAACAGTAATAAAATGTACTAGCAAATATGGCATTGTAGTAAAGGGCTCCCAACTTGTTATTGTAAGGGAAAGATGAGGTCTGAGGGTATTTTAGTTTATGTTCTAATAATTTGTGTATTGAGAAACAGTGACCCCTGGTAAGGATTTTTTGTTGTCTGTACATCCCTGGGTTAGCATACCTAGTATTTATCAGTCCTGCAGAACCCCCATTTGTTAACCTCGATGTCCAGTTTTAAGACAATACTCTTTTGTTTATTTATAAACTATACAAGTGAGAGGTTAATAATAAAAAGGTTAGAAGACTTTCCTACAAAGTAGCCTTTTGCCACCACCCCACTGAGTAGGTCTAGTCAATAACTCCACAAATCACCGTATTTGCCTATATCTTGGTCCAAGGCTGTCTATAAGCCCTATAGAAGCCTTTGGAGCCAAAAAATGCACACACAAATGTCAGATCAAGAAGCAAACGGAGAGATAATGGTAATTATCTAGAAAAGTATAGCAATTTGTGGGGGGTAGGGTAGACCTACTTGGGCGTTGTGGGCAATGGGGTAAGGCAGCTTTTGTGCAAAGTTTTCTTACCCTTGGAGGTATTGTTCATGTATTTGCACATGGAATAAAGTTATTTAGGTATTATTATCCACAGAAAACATAGACAATTTGTAAATTGTATTGTGGATGAGTAAAAATGCATTTGTAGACTACAATTATGTATGCAACATACAATATAGGTGAGTATTATTAGGTGAATCAATATTTAGCAAGGGTCTGAGTTTATCTGTATACCTGAAACTTTGGAACAGCATGCAATGCCAAGCTGCAGCTTTTTAAGCTACTTGGATGCTTTACTGCTTGTGTTGATGGGTTTATGTACATGACAGTAGTTTAATGCCATTTTTAGGCACTTCTGAGATTTTTCAGAGTTCACTGCCTGCTGCAACTGACCTGTTTCAAGCACATACTGTATTTAACCAGTTAACAACCGGCCCATAGCCGAAAAACGGCTACAGGGCGGTTGCTTAACTCTGGGAGGCCGTTAATTAACGGCCTCACAGAATTCTGCTCTTGCGCGCCCCCTGGTGCGCGCACTCGAGAGCATCCATGATCGCCGGGTCCTGAGGACCCGGCGGATCATGGATCACGGTAAACGGCCGCTCATCGCGGCCGTTTACCACGTGATCGCTCCGTCAAATGACGGAGTGATCACATGTAAGCAAACCGGCGTCATTTGATGACGCCGGTTCCTCTCTCCTCCTCTCTCTGTACCGATCGGTACAGTGTGAGAGGAGAGGGGGAGGGATCGGTGGCAGCAGTGCTGTGGGCGGGATCTGTAGTGCCCACAGCCTGCTCTGCCACCACCGATCCATCCATCCATCCATGCTCAGCCATCCCTCCATACCCTGCAATACCCAGCAATAGCCTGCAGTGTATTGCTGGGTATTGCAGGGTATGGAGGGATGGCTGAGCATGGATGGATGGATTCTCTGCCCAATACTGTGCCATACCCCCCTATACTGTGCCATACCCCCCTATACTGTGCCATACCCCCCAATACTGTGCCATACCCCGCAATACTGTGCCATACCCCACAATACTCTGCCATACCCCGCAATACTCTGCCATACCCCGCAATACTCTGCCATACCCTGCGATACTCTGCCATACCCTGCGATGCTCTGCCATACCCTGCGATGCCCTGCCATACCCTGCGATGCCCTGCCATACCCTGCGATGCTCTGCCATACCCTACGATGCTCTGCCATACCCTACGATGCTCTGCCATACCCTGCGATACCCTGCCATACCCTGCCATACCCTGCCATACCCTGCGATACTCTGCCATACCATGCGATACTCTGCCATACCCGGCTATACCCTGCAATGCCCTGCGATACTCTGCGATGCTCTGCCATACCCTGCGATACTCTGCGATGCTCTGCCATACCCTGCGATACTCGGCGATAGCCGGCGATACCCTGCGATACTCTACCATACCCTGCGATACTCTGCAATACCCGGCGATACTCTACCATACCCTGCGATACTCTACCATACCCTGCGATACTCTACCATACCCGGCGATACTCTACCATACCCGGCGATACTCTGCAATACCCGGCGATACTCTGCAATACCCGGCGATACTCTGCAATACCCTGCGATACTCTGGCATACCCTGCAATACCCAACAATACCCTGCGATACTCGCTACGATCAAAGCCAGGATCGTTTTTTTTTTTTTTATTTCAGGCTTTCCAGCCTAGAGGTGAGATGTGGGGTCTTATTGACCCCATATCTCACTGTAAAGAGGACCTGTCATGCCATATTCCTATTACAAGGGATGTTTACATTCCTTGTAATAGGAATAAAAGTGATCAAAATTTTTTTTGGGGGGAAAAAAAGGGTCAAACTAAAATAAATAAAGTAAAATGAACAATAAAATATATATATATATTTTTAAAAGCGTCCCTGTCCCCGTGTGCTCGCACGCAGAAGCGAACGCATACGTAAGTCCCGCCCACATATGAAAACGGTGTTCAAACCACACATGTGAGGTATCGCTGCGAACGTTAGAGCGAGAACAATAATTTTGGCCCTAGACTTCCTCTGTAACTCAAAACATGTAACAGTAAACAAAATTAAAGCCTATGGGGATTAAGTAGCGAAGTTTGGCGCCATTTCACGAGTGTGTGCAATTTTGAAGCGTGACATGTTGGGTATCTATTTACTCGGCGTAACTTCATCTTTCACATTATGCAAAAACATTGGGCTAAATTTACAGTTTTGTTTTTTGTAAAGCACAAAAAAATTTTTTCCAAATAAAACACGTTCGAAAAATTGCTGCGCAAGTACCGTGCTAGATAAAAAGTTGCAACGACCGCCATTGTATTCTCTAGGGTCTTTGCTAAAAAAACATATATAATATTTTAGGGTTCTATGTAATTTTCTAGCAAATAAATGATGATTTTTACATGTAGGAGAGAAATGTCAGAATTGTCCTGGGTGCTCCAGAACACCTGATGGTGCTCCCTGCATGTTGGGCCTCTGTATGTGGCCACGCTGTGTAAAAGTCTCACACATGTGGTATCGCCGTACTCAGGAGTAATAGCAGAATGTGTTTTGGGGTGTAATTTGTGGTATGCATATGCTGTGTGTGAGAAATAACCTGCTAATATGACAATTTTGTGAAAAAAAAATAAAAATTAAAAAAAATCTTGATATTGCAAAGAATTGTGGGAAAAAATTACAACTTCAAAAAACTCACCATGCCTCTTTCTAAATACCTTGGAATGTCTTCTTTCCAAAAAGGGGTCATTTGGGGGGTATTTGTACTTTTCTGGCATGTTAGGGTCTCAAGAAATGAGATAGGCCGTCAGTACTTCAGGTGTGATCAATTTTCAGATATTGGCACCATAGCTTGTGGACTCTATAACTTTCACAAAGACCAAATAATATACCCCAATTTGTACTTATTTTTACCAAAGATATGTAGCAGTATAAATTTTGGCCAAAATTTATCAAGAAAAATTACAAATTTGCTAAATTTTATAACAAAAACGAAGAAAAATTCATTTTTTTTACTGAATTTTCAGTCATTTTTCTTTTATAGCGCAAAAAATAAAAAACCCAGAGGTGATTAAATACCACCAAAAGAAAGCTCTATTTGTGTGAAAAAAAGGACAAAAATTTCATATGGGTACAGTGTTGTATGAATGAGTAATTGTCATTCAAAGTGTGAGAGCACCGAAAGCTGAAAATTGGTCTGGTTATTAAGGGTGTTTAAGTGCCCAGTGGTCAAGTGGTTAATTCCCAAAAAACATCTATAAGAAAGCAGAACTCTTCTACTTGCAAACAAAAGCCCACCGACACAGGCCATTAATTGTATTACAACTTACAAAATAACCAGTGCTTCCTTTTCAATTTGCCTAACACAATAAGAGTTGATCCTAAAAAGAATATGGGTAAAACACCTGATCCAGGTAGCATCCACTCATGTGAGCTTAAAGTGGTTGTAAAGGTAAAAGATTTTTTTACCTTAATACATTGTCTGCAGCCCCCCCTACAGCCCCCCTAAATACTCACCTGAGCCCGCTCTTGGTCCAGCACTGTGCATGTCGGCAGCAGCTCTCCCCCCTTCTCCTGGCTCGCACAGGCTTGACTGACAGCAGCGGGAGCCTTCGGTTCAGTTCCCGCTGCTGTCAGTCAAAACCAGTGAGCAGAGAGCAGAGAGCAGAGCTGAGCTGGGTTGTGTATCTGAATAGACGCAAACAGCCCAGCTTGGGAGTGAGCACAAACGAGTGCCCCCATAGGAAGCGGCTTCCTATGGGGGCACCTGGCTGGAAGGAGGAGCCAGGAGCGCCAGTGTGGACCTGAGAAGAGGAGGATCGGGGCTGCTCTGTGTAAAACCATTGCACAAAGCAGGTAAATATAACATGTTTATTATTTTAATGAAAAAAACAGGAGGCCTTACAATCACTTTGAAACCAGGTTCACACTGACTGCGGGTTAGAAATTGTCAGTCTGACTTCGGGAGGGATTTCAGAGACATCTGTGCGGGTTCCTGCACAGAAGTCTATTGAAATCGCCCCTGAAGTCACCAAATGTAGTGCAACAACTACTTTTGTGAATCGGTGCAACGCTGCAAAGTCGGCATCGCACTGATTCGGACGGTGCTATTTCCGGCAATAGCCGCCGATTTGAAATCAGCCCAATGTGAACGCGGGCTAAAGCTCATCACTGTTTAGGTCTATGGGCTCTGCTTTGGATTTGTGACATAGAGGACCTGCAACCATGGGAGTATAGGGTAAAGGAGGCTATGAGGACCACTCTAGCAGCATAGAGAGAGTGGAAGATCAGGTCTGTAAAATTACTTTTTGTGCCCCCTAGACATAAATGGCATTTAAGTGGTTGTAAACGCAATTTTTTCCTAAAATAAAAAAAGAGGTTGCAGTATGCTTCTGGGGTCCCCTGCCGGCACTTTCTACTCCTTTCCTGCGTGTGCCCCCATAACACACAGCGTGGCTCAGCCCCGTCCCTGATCACTGGATTTGACTGACAGCAGCAAGAGCCCATGGGTCCACCTGCTCTCAATCTGTCCTGTGAGAAGAAAGACGCTTCTGCAGATGGGCACAACGCTCAATTGAAAGAGGTCTCTGGTAATTGTTAGGGAGAGGGGGAAAGGAACAGGTACTGGGACAATAGTGTTTATTTACAGGCAAAAATGTAATCAAGCAAGTGAAGTAAAAAGCATTCAGGGAAAAGGAGTAAAGTGTTTTCTATTGGTCCATAGTTTAGGTGTTACACATACTGTACCTGATGATCCACGTTCCTTTGGGCGCAGTTTATATTAACAGATTAACTTCCTTCTAGCTGACTGAGAAGGTACAGAGTAGAGTTTAAATGAATACATTACAGCTGAGCAGGCATAAAAGTTGACCAATGAATCGAGTTTTGTATTCCCTTAAAAATCAATGCCTGTATTTGAAATATAGCTGAGATAAGTATCCAGATCTGAATTTTTCTTAGCTTCATAATCCTTTCACAGCAGGGCTCAGACTGGGAGAAAGAGGGTGTTACAAACTGAATGTAGATCTGTTGATCTGTTGTTGAGGGGTTTAATTACTAGAGCTCTATGTGTCAGGTTTTTGTTGCATGTTTTCATACCTATTGTTTCAGGTTTTCTTCTGCAGTCAGTGCGGCATGACTACAGACACATGTAGGGTTGCCACTTTTTCTTCAAGCCAAACCAGAACACTTTAGTGGCGCACAGCAAAAATATATTTTTTTAGCATATTTTCTAGGATTGTAACAGACCCGGGACACCTTTGGTCGCTCCAAAGAGAATAGTAATGTGGCGTGCATAGTGCCCCCTCACCCTCCTATGGGGCCTTGTGCTGAGCCACATTCCTGTCTGAATATTGTGTCTGGGTTTCAGGTGGACTGAAACCCGAATGCATGATTCAAAACCCGAACTGTCTGGGTGAATCCCGGACAGGTGGCAACCCTAGACACATGGCTTGTGTCTGTTTCCTAAAAACCTCTCAAACATAAAAAAGGGGCAATGCTGTGCATTTACAAGTGTGGTTTTTCAAAAAAAAATAAAAAAATGTAATATGAAGTTCAGGGAGGAATGGCATTAATTTCAATTTCATTTCCAAAATCAGCATATAATTGCATCAATCGTGACAATCCGTACAAAATAGCAATTCATGTACTTTGTGATAACATTTTTCAGGGAGAAATGATAAATTTGCACTAAGTATACACTAAAATAATGACATAAAGTACGTTAAAAATATAAAAAAAAACATTAAGAAAAAACATGTCTGCACTTAAATCCTGAAATATATAGGAAATGCCAGATGTAGTAAATGACAGTCCTACATTTGGTACCTTTCAGGGGGAGGGGGGATAATACAGGTATTTGCACCCACTTCCGGGCATAGACCCCCTGCAGGGGTCCATGCCACTTCCCGCCCCCCCCCCCCCCTCGCTGACTGCTGGGAGACACACGGGTCCCAGAGACAGCAGGGACCATTGGGATTGTGCATTGTGACTCGCTAAGATGGTGGCAGCAGCACCCGAGGACCGAGGGACGGTTCGGCCTTGCCGACATAGCGGGCGCCCTGGACAGGTAAGTGTCCTTATTTTTTAAATCAGCAGCTGCAGTATTTGTAGCTGCTGACTTTAAAAAAAAAGATTCCCTTACCCAAGATGGCGGTGGCAGTACCCAAGGATCGAGGGACGGTTCGGCCTTGGGTGCCGACATAGCGGGCGCCCTGGACAGGTAAGTGTCCTTATTTTTTAAACCAGCAGCTTCAGTATTTGTAGCTGCTGACTTTAAAAAAAAAGATCCCCTTACCCAAGATGGCGGCGGCAGTACCCAAGGATCGAGGGACGGTTCGGCCTTGGGTGCCGACATAGCGGGTGCCCTGGACAGGTAAGATTCCTTATTTTAAAAATCAGCAGCTGCAGTATTTGTAGCTGCTGACTTTAAAAAAAAATATTTTGGCGGACCTCTGCTTAATTATTGATGCAGTATTCTCATACGGTTCTCCTGTGCTTGAGGGTTTGGATTATAGATTCTATTTTTTTCTTTCTTCCTTTCCTTGGTCTCTGGTTCAGTAAGGGTTATTGTTGCAAACATTATTGCATGCTTCATTTTCTCTGAGTCCATCTCTATGCTGACAAGCCTGCAATGTATCGACCCTAGTGGACAGATTCAGCATTTGATGGACTGCTTTAGGAAGCCACAGTCTTTGGTCTTGTTTCCTAGGTTTACAGCAGATTCTGCACAAAATACCTTTTAAGAAACCCTACGGTGTATGTGTATGTGTTATTTCTAAAGTTTCTAAATGCGAAATATACATATGATAAATATACAAAAATATAATATGTTAGGTGACATTGGAAAATGTGCGGTAATATAGCGCTTTTGCTAAATTTTACTTTTCATGTTGCATTGCTACTTTAGCTATTAGTATTTTAATATCAGTATTTTTAATATAATTTCTCAGTTTAGAGTCATATTCAGCCAAATCGCTGCAAATGATGGAAAATTTTGCATTTTATTTGGTGGTGTGTGTTTCCTTAAAGGAAGGGCTAGTACTAGTTGTAAAACCAGGTGACCGTCCTGTTCTGGCTGCTGACTTAGACTTTGGCTGCTTCTTCTCTTTTGTAATGTTTGGAGGTTAGAAAGATGCAGTATTGCCCTGGCACTGAATCTCTTATATCTGCCATATATTAACGATCAGTCCTCAGCCAGGCCTTCTGCATTACCGATTTAACTGCTGGAGCAAGGAAAAGATGTCCAGGATTTATAGTGCAGTTACAAGAAGAATCATATAAAAAATAGCTTTTCAGAACTGGCTATGATGAACACTAGCTGCAAAACTGCAGCAGTGACCGTAACAAGAGCTTTCCTTGTTATATAAATAAAAGGTTCAATCTAAAACGTGTTTTCAAGGGTGGGTGAACAGGACAGTAACGTTGACCATGGGTCAACAAGTACCTGATTAAGTGGATACGTTTTCCTCTCAGTGAGTTTTCCATTATCACAGACACTAATGCATTGGATCTCAGTCATAGGAAGGTTTCCTTACATTTATGCTAATATGATATACTTTTAGGGTTACGTGAGAATTTTTTTTAACCCTGTTAGAGTGGGGTCCTGCTAGTGGCACATATAGCCGAATTGTGAACATGGCCAAAATGTCAGAATTTTAGTTGCAGGGCTTGATAATGACCCGGGAGTGAAGGATTTAAGGGTAAATATGCAGCGACTGTATACCGATATCGGCGCATTCGAGTGTACAGGGATTTATGCACTGCCCCCCTTGCAACAGGAGAACAAATGATACTAGTTTCCTCCAAGCAGAGCATTTAGTTGCAAAACTTTTTGTTAACCTAAAAAAATAAATGGATCCTGTTATTTTAAAGTATGAGTGCTTGTGCTGTGTAATCTGACCCCTTGTATCATCTAAAATACGTGGCTGACCCTGCCTGGTTCTGCCCACCCCTCTGTAAACTGACCACAGTTCATCATGGCTGCTGAGCCCTGACACGGTGATCACTTCACATGCCTCCGTCATCCGCTGTCTCCCCTCTCCCCCTCCTCCCTGCCTGTCAGCTCCTGTATGTGTGTATGAGCCTTCTCCACCCCCACCCCACATTCTCATGCTGCTGTTAGTAGTAAGTTAAATTTTAAAAATATTCACTGCCAGCCCCTCTCTTTTATCCAGCCATGACACACAGTGTAAGGCTACTTTCACACTGGAGCGGTGGGGGCGCTGGCGGTAAAGCGGCGCTATATTTAGCGCCGCTTTACCGTCGTTTTAGCAGCGCATTTCGGCCGCTAGCGGGGTGGTTTTACCCCCTGCGAGCGGCCGAAAAAGGGTTAATACCGCCCGCAAACCGCCGCTGCAGCGGCGTTTTGCGGGCGGGTTCGGAGCGCTGCCCCATTGTTTTCAATGGGAACGGGCGCTATAGGAGCGGTAAATATACCGCTCCTACAGCGAGCCAAAGATGCGGCTTGCAGGACATTTTCCAGCGTCCTGCAAGCGCACCGCTTCAGTGTGAATGCCCTCGGGCTTTTACACTGAAGACACAGCAACAGCTGTTTCGGGTCGGTTTGCAGGCGCTTTTTTTAGCGCAATAGCACCTGCAAACCGCCCCAGTGTGAAAGGGGCCTTAGTGTTTGTTGAAAACAAAGCTTCTAAATACATTTTTCCAGATATCTTCAGGCCAGGCCCAGCACAGTGATCATGTGACCTCCTCGGCTGACGTCAGAGGGAGATCTCGGCCCCTCCCGCTGTTGCCGTACATCGGAGTAGGAGAGGAGCCAGGAGTCACGTGACCTGCCTGAAGATATCTGAAAAAAGTTATTTACATGCTTCGTTTTCAACAAACACTTACACTGTGTTATGACTGGATAAAAGCGAGGGGCTGGCAATGAATAGTAATGTAAGGTTACAACCACTTTAACTTACTGAGAGGCTAGTTCAGCATTTAAATCCATAGCTCCTTTGGGTCTGTGTTATGATGGTGGTTTACTATAAGCCAGCCCAACATCAACCCTATGTTTACCTGTAATATACTGCTTGGAAAATTTCTGGAGGGCAGGTTATTGCAGTGTTAGTGACAGCAGCAAAGGCTATACACAATAGGTGCAATAGACTTGTTGCAGAGTTCAATATAGTTTTTATAAATACTGTACAGCTATCCTTTAAGAGCAGCTCATTTTAAAGTGATTGTAAACTTACACCTAAAACAACCCATTCTGTTTAAAATAAAATGAAAGACAAAACATTTTTGTATAGATAAAAAAAAAAAAAAACATTATAAATACCCTTTTCCCCATTTTTAAGTGATCACATTCCCTCTATTCTCAGCAGCATACGAGCTGGGGGAGAAGTGGGAGCACACTGGGCTTCCTAGTGATTGGCTGTACAGCAGGGACTTGTCACGACAAGTCTGACCGTTGGAGGAGAGTACACCGAGTTCCCAGCATAGCTAGAGGACTGGCCAGCTTTGCTCTCCTGCTTAGTGTGGTCAGTTTTTAATAGAAAAGCAGAGGGACTGGCAGGAACACCAGGGATTTCACACAAAGCAAGCAATACAAAGAGAACAGGATACTTTATTATACAAGTACATGGTAGAGCAGGCACCTATCAGGAATCTGAAGTATTGGGGTAACAAACGCTTTAAGCTTAAAAGGAAAAAAAAAAAAAACAAGCTTATATTTACTGTAAATATCCTTGAACTATTACTGTATAAATTTACACTAAAAACAACAGATTATTCTTCACTTGTATAGTCAATGTATAGTATATGTACAATGTAGAAATAATCTTTGTTTTTACATAAAAAGATAACTTAGACACAAAAGCAGCAGGTAGAATAAAGTTTTGGTTAATCCTTCCCAAGTTATAAGACCTTAATGAAAACAATATCCAATGCTCTATATAAAGAAATGAAAATGTAAACCTATCCAAATAATATGATCAATTATTATATATTCAAACTTATCACACTTTAGGCTTCATTCACACCATGGCACTCCATTTTGCCTGCGATTCGGAAATGCCACAAATCGGGAGATGCCCTTGCAATCCCCGTTACTTTAAATGACACCAAATCGCAGCACAATTTTACCACGATTACCGCCCGACGAATCACGGTAAAATCGTGCCAACAGAATTGCATGACGCCTGACGCCCCAAAGAAGTTCTTCGTCCAGCGACAATTGCGGCAAAAACCGCGCCACGATTTGGTGCCGTGTAACGTGGATCGCAAGGGCGTCCCGCGATTTGCGGAATTTCTGAATCACAGGCAGAATTGCCTTAGGCCTAATGCCTAGTGTAAAAAACACTTTGTTTTCCCATGGCTGGGGAGTCACAGGTGGGGTGTACAGTCAGCCATGTATATGAATATCTGTATGCCCCTGTACTCATGTCAGTGCGTTTGCATTTACCTAGGCATGTGTGCATGGTATATTTTACTATGCACAAAATGTTGTGTTCAGGAAATTACTTCTTATATGCAAGAGCAGGTAAATGCCAATGGAGAGAAGCATCAGCATTTACATTAGCATAGCTCCCAACTGTCCCTGATTTCAAGGGACTGTCCCTGATTTGGAGAAATATCCCTCTGTCCCTCATTCCTCCTCATTTGTCCATCATTTTGGTCTGATCTATAGAGATGTATATAAAATGCACTTTTTATCTATCAAAAAGTGTTTTCCAGAGCCCAAATAAAGGAATAGTAGTGGTAAAAAAGCACTTGTGGGTTTAACCAATCTTGTTTTTGTTTGTACAATTCTCCTTTAAGGGGGCGTGGCAGGGGTTGTGTCCTATGCCTGCATACTTTTGCTGATAGGTGTCCCTCATTCCCATCTCAAAATGTTTGGAGGTGTGCATGAGTACTTGAACAAACAGACATTCACTTTTATGGATGGCTGTATGCCCCACCTGCAGCTCCCTGATTTTGTGAAAAAAAATTGCATTTTACACTAGGCATATTGTATGGCTAACTTCATCCACATGCATGAGGCCCTATATTGTAGATACACCCTTCCACTCTTTTTCTGCCTCCCTTCTCTGATTGTCACTTTACTGATTTCTAACCCATCCTTCCAAACATATCTTATGCCCTATCTATTGTCTGTTTTTAAAGCTGAACTCCAGCCCGAAACTATTTTTTGAGACATGTGCACCTTAAGCCCCATACACACTATCAGTTTTTCTGCTGAGTTTTTCCTTCAGATTTACCAAAACCATATACCTAGGTCAAACCTTAGGAGTTTCAATTTGTATGCAATCAGGCAGGCCCTTGCACTACGTGGTTTTGGTAAATCTGAAGGAAAAACTCAGCAGGAAAACTGATAATGTGTATGGGGCTTTAGGCTACTATGCAGCCTTGTGCTGTACCTGTTTTCCAACATGGAGCAGTGCAATGCTCAATTCAGCTTATTGCACTGATTGTTTTTTGTGTGTATTCTTTTTCAAAATGTATTTAAAGTGTCACCTAGTGACACTTTATTCATGTCACTGCAAAGCAGTGTGCCACGGTGCAGTGATATGCGGTGCCATCCAGTGCAGTAAGAAAAATGCAGACAAGCTGCATTTTTCTACTCCAGGAATCACACCAGCATTGCAGTCTGAACGGGGCATATAGAAAAAGTTATTTTCTATGTGTGCTAACTGTGGCCTGAGGTGTTGCAACTCTGTACTTTGTACAACTCTGACTTTCACTCACCCCCACACAGTGCAGTCAGAATTGAACATCTGAGAGTTTCAGTTCTGCCCGGAGCACTTGTATAACAGTGGGTCACACATGACAGTGGGGTGACAGTGAGTCACATTCCAGGTCCTCAATTCAGTCTTGCATTCCTTCTGTTGTTATTGTAAGGTGCTTTGTAATTGGAAGAGAGGCAGTAGAACATCACAATCTCTCCGCCTCCAATCAAGCGCTGTTTACTGAATGGAAGAACTGGAGTGTGAGCACCCCTGCTGTGATTTGTGTACTCCAGCAGGAACTGTAACTCTCCCTGCTGAAACCACTGTCTGTGGAAGAGAATTCCACATCCTTACCACTCTTACAGTAAACAACTCTCTACACAGTTTAAGGTTAAACCACTTTTCTTCTAACTGTAGTGAATGTCTGCTTGTCTTATTAACCAGTTCCCGACCGCCAGTATAACTGCGGCAGGTTGACTCCCCTGGGCGAAGCACCATAACTGTACGTCAGCCCTTTAGGACACGCAGCGTGTGCCCGGCGCTGATGCGGGTGCCCGGCGGGCGCAGTGACCACCGGGAACCCGCGATCACTTGTGACAAAGCGAGAACTGGGATCTGTGTGTGTAAACACACAAATTCCGGTTTTCTCGGGAGAGGGGAGAGATTGTGTGTTCATACTAAATATGAACACCGATCTCGCTCCTTCCCTAGCCAGTCCCACCCCCCCTACAGTTAGAACACACCTAGGGAACACAGGTAACCCCTTGATCGCCCCCCTAGTGTTAATCCCTTTCCTGCCAGTGACATTTATACAGTAATCAGTGCATTTTTATAGCACTGATCTCTGTATAACTGTCAGTGGTCTCAAAAATGTGTCAAAAGTGTCCAATTTGTCTACCGTAATAAAAATCGCAGATCACCGCCTGTACTAGTAAAAAAATAAATAATAATAATAATAAAAATGCCATAAATATATCCCCTATTTTGTAGATGCTAAAAACCTTTGCGCAAACCAATCAATATAGGCTTATTGGGATTTTTTTTTTTTTTTACCAAAAATATGTAAAAGAATACATATCGTCCTAAACTGAGGAAAAATATATATAAATATATATATTTTTTAATTGGGATATTTATTATAGCAAAAAGTAAAAGATATTGGGGGTTATTTACGAAAGGCAAATCCACCAAGTGCACTTGGAAGTACATTCTCTGTAGAGGGGGGCATGCAAGGTAAAAAAAAAAACAGCATTTTTGTTTGTACATGATTAGATTATAGAAATCAGCAGAGCTTCCCCTCGTTTCAGATCTTCCCCTGAGATCTACAGCGACTGCACTACAAAGTGCGCTTGCAGTGCAAAGTGGATTTGCCTTTAGTAAACCAACCTCATTGTGTTTTTTTCAAAATTGTCGCTCTTCTTTTGTTTATAGCGCAAAAAATAAAAATAAAAATGCAGAGGTGATCAAATACCACCAAAAGAAAGCTCTATTTGTGGGGAAAAAAGGACATCAATTTTGTTTGGGTAAAGCTTTGCATGACCGCAAAATAGTCAGGTAAAGCGATGCAGTGCTCTTTCGCAAAAAATGGCCTGGTCATTGGGCAGCTAAATCTTCCACAACTGAAATGGTTGAATTCCCTTTTGCGGAAATGTTTTATCCCCACTGTGGGGTCACAGTACGGTATTCGTACATTAAAATCATATCCCCTCTCAAGCGTCTCTTCTCCAGAGAGAATAAGTTCAGTGCTCGTAACCTTTTCTCATATCTAATCTAATAACTAATATCCTCCAGTCCCTTTATTAGTCTTGTTGCCCTTCTCTGGACTCTCTCGAGTTCCAACACATCCTTCCTGAGGACTGGTGCCCAGAATTGGACGGCATACTCCAGGTGCGGAGAGCGTTTGTGGTCTGGGGCTATAGTGGACTTTAATGGTACCATAACACTTAGGATACACAAATAGATAAAACAAATAAAGTTTTATTGAATTAATCAACATATTAAAATATACAAATTCTAAAACAGCTCTGCAAATTCATACATATAAGGTGCATCTGGGATAGATGATAGTACCAGTTCACCCTGTGACAATCATATTGGCATCCTCGACATGTTTCGAGGGTAATTCACCACTTCTTCAGGAGATTTGATCTCCTTGAAGACCCTGATGTGCTTGCCCGGTGACGCAATGTTCACCGGGCACCCGTGATCGCTCGTAACAGAACGAGAACGGGGATGTGTGTGTGTAAACACACAAATCTCGGTTCTCTCAGGGGAGAGGGGACAGATCGTGTGTTCCTTCTAAGTAGGAACACCGATCGGTCTCCTCCCCAGTCAGTCCCATCCCCCTACAGTTAGAACACACCTAGGGAACATAGTTAACCCCTTGATCGCCCCCTAGTGTTAACCCCTTCCCTGCTAGTGACATTTATATTACTTAAAATCAGTGGCTATTTTTAGCTCTGATCGCTGTATAAATGTCAATGGTCCCAAAATTGTTTATAAAAGTGTCCGATCTGTCCGCCGCAAAGTCGCAGTCCTGATAAAAAATCGCAGATCACCACCATTACTAGTAAAAAATAAAAAATAATAAAAATGACATAAATCTATCCCCTATTTTGTAGACGTTATAACTTTTGCGCAAACAAATCAATATATGCTTATTGCGATTTTTTTTTACCAAACATATGTAGAAGAATATATATCAGCCTAAACTGATGAAGACATTTATTTTTTTTGGGATATTTATTATAGCAAAAAGTACAAAATATTGTGTTTTTTTTTTATTTCTAAATTGTCACAGAGGTGATCAAATACCACCAAAAGAAAGCTCTATTTGTGGGGAAAAAATGACATACATTTTGTTTGGGTACCACGTCGCACGACCGTGCAATTGTCAGTTAAAGCGACATAGTGGCGTATCACAAAAAATGGCCTGGTCAGAAAGGGGGCAAATACTTCCGGGGCTGAAGAGCTTAATGACAAATACAGACAATAAAATGTCACATAACATAATTAGGTAATAGCGTTGTAATAGCAAGAGTGATGTCCCCCCCAATGTATAAGCTGGAATCGCCCTTACCCAGAGCAACAACATAGGCCACAGTCCAGAGTCTGTGCACTCCATTATGCTCAATCAAAACTTCTGGTATCATAACTGTCATTTGCACCCTTTATCTTAGGGATCCTCCGTGGATGTAATGGGCATCTATTGATCCTGCCTGGGACATCTTTTTAACAACTTATCTTTCTATTTCTATCACGAGGTGAGCCTTTCATATTACCTAGGCTTCAACATTACCTGCACCACATATGTCCCTGTGTTGTTTACATTGATGGATGCTCTATGCATCCTATATGTTTCTGCAGGAATGTATAGGTGCTATATGCACCTTATGTATCCTGTAGACCTAAATATTATATATATTATATTATATTCTGTCCCAATTTTGCCTGAATTGATGGGTTCTTTATACACCTTATATATTTTGACAGGATAGTGTGGCCTGTGCCTCACTCATCCTAGGACTCACCTGCTGATTTATTTGCTGATTGATACAGCTAGAAAGACTTACTTATGTGTCCTGTATGAACGTGCATACACCCACTGTTACATTTATAAAAACATATTTTCTCCATGGATGGGATTTAAGGTAAAGGCTTTGCTGTATTTCTGCCGATGCTGGTCAAATTTGACAGTCAGTCTGTAAATTTGTGTATCCTTGAGAATAGAAGACATTGTTGTTGTTTTCCTCTCTTTTATAGTATATGTTGGTCTTCGGTATCCAAACCTTGTAGATGTTCATAAAGTTATACTCTTGGTATGAGTTTCTCTTTTTTGGTATTTGATCTACTTTGATGGCTAAATGTCCTGTAACATGAAACTGTCTTTCATGTTTATTGAACCATCTATAATGACATCTATTATATCCTTCTAAAAGACTACCTTGTCCCTTCTTTTGTCTGCGGGGGCTCCCACACTCTTCTGTACTGTGGCCTTTTTTCTGGGTAAGGGCGATTCCAGCATACACAATGGGGGAACATCACACTTGCTATTACAATTTTTTTACCTAATTTTGTCATTTGACTTTTTTTTGTCTGTATTTGTCAGTAATATGATTTTGTTCCTCTTTTTGTAGTATTAGTATTTAAAAAAAACATCATATATATGCAATTAAAGCTCCTGAAGAACTGGTGAATTACCCACGAAACATGTTGAGCATACCAATATGATTTTCACAGGGTGTACTATTATCTATCCCAAATGCACCTTATATGTATGAATTTGCAGAGCTGTTTTAAAATTTGTATATTTTTTTTTAACACTATTAAACTTTATAGGCACTCCATTCAAATACTCCAGACCAGAGTCTTGTAGAGCGGGAGAATTATTGTTTTATCTCTGGAGTTGATCCCCTTTATAATGCATGCCAATATTCTGTTTGCTTTGCTTGCAGCAGCTTGGCATTGCATGCCATTGCTGAGCTTATCATCTACTAGTACCCCCAGGTCCTTTTCCATCCTAGATTCCCCCAGAGGTTCTAGGAGTAGATTGCATTCATATTTTTGTCACCCAAATGCATTATTTTAAAATGTTCTACATTTAACATAATTTGCCATGTAGTTGTCCACCCCATTAATTTGTTCAGATCTTCTTGCAAAGTTTCCACATCCTGCAGAGAAGTTATTGCCCTGCTAAGCTTAGTATCATCCACAAATACAGAGATTGAGCTGTTTATCCCATCCTCCAGGTCGTTTATGAATACATTAAATAGGATTAGTCCCAGGACAGAGCATTGGGGGACCCCACATTCCACCCCGGATCATTCCGGGTACTCCCCATGTTCCTCTGAACTCGCCCCTGTAGCCAGTTTTCAATCCATGTGTTCACCCTATGGTCCATGCCAATGGACCTTACCACTGTACAGTAGACGTTTATGGGGAACTGTATGAAATGCTTTTGCAAAATCCAGATACACCACGTCTATGGGCCTTCCTTTATCTAGGTGGCAGCTCACCTCCTCATAGAAGGTTAATAGATTGGTTTGGCAAGAACGATTCTTCATGAATCCATGCTGAATACTGCTTGATACTGTTTTCATTACTAAACTCTTGTATATAGTCCCTTATCATCCCCTCCAAGTGCTTGCATACAATTGATGTTAGGCTAACTGGTCTGTAATTCCCAGGGATGTATCTTGACCCTTTTTTAAATATTTGTGCTACATTGGCTTTTCTCCATTCAACTGATACCATTCTAGTCAGTAGACTGTTCGTAAATATTAGGAACAATGGTCTGGCAATTACCTGACTGAGTTCCTTAAGGACCCTCAGGTGCAAGCTATCTGGTCCCGGTGACTAATTAATGTTAAGTTTTTCAAGTCTATTTTCTAATTTTGTCCTCTGTTAGCCATGAGGGTGCTTCCTGTGATGTGTCATGAGGATAAATATTGCAGTTTTGGTTACTGAAGCCCCCCCCCCCCGATTCCCTCATGAAGACTGAGGAGAAGAATAAATTCAATACCTTCGCCATCTCTCCATCCTTAGTAACCAGATTCCCTTCATCATTCTCTATGGGACCAATTTGATCTGACCTTCTTTTCTTACTATTTATGTACCTAAAGAATTTCTTGGGATTTTTTTTGCTCTCCTCCACTATGTGCCTTTCATGTTCTATCTTAGCCGCCCTGATTGCACCCTTACAATTCTTGTTACATTCTTTGTAAAGTTGGAATGCTGTTGATGATCCCTCAGCCTTGTCGTTTTTTTGAAGGCCTTCTGCTTTGCTTTTATATGCATTCTTACGTTGGAGTTAAGCCACCCAGGACTTTTATTATCTCTTTTAAATTTATTTCACATTGGGATGCACTGGCTAATAACCTTATTTAATATGCTCTTAACCTCCCTGGCGGTATGATTCTGGCTGGAATTTTGTGCTGAAAGCGGTACAATTATTTTGCATGGAAATTTGGCGTTTTTATATTGTAGGCATGCAATTCTTATGAATAACTCACTTAAATCTGTCCGAACCAGAGTCTAGTAGACATCCCGGGTATGATAAAGTTTGAAACACAAAATAATAAATTATAATATAATAAAAATATATATAAAAATGATTCAATAATGTAATCAAATCAAAAACACTGAAATTTGCTCAGTTGCAGAATAGTCGCTGTCATTAAATTTATTGTTTGATGATAAATTGTGATTCTAATTTATTATCGGTGTTTTCTAGCTGGTCTAAAACCACTTTTGACATAAAGGGACACTTTTTGGTTGCTATGGACAATCTCCAGTTTCCAGGCAGAATTTTTTTTTTTTTTATTATTATATAAAATGACATGCAGGGCACTGGGCAGACCACTAGGGACAAAGGGGGTGTGTATTTTTTGTATACAGTACTGTAATCTGTAAGATTACAGTACTGTATGTGCTGTGTGTTTTTAAACTTTTTTAAATTTTGGCGCCGATCTCCGCTCCCGTGCGTCGGAACGTCGCAGGGAACGGAGATCGGCGGCACTCGGGCACTGTGTGAATCGAGCGAGCGGACGGCTCGCTCACACAGCGGGGAGACATCGCAGGATCCAGGGGAAAAGGTAAGTAACTTCCCCCCTGTATCCTGCACGCAAGCCCGAGTCTGGCTCGGGGTTACCGCTCCCAGCAGAAAAAACTGGACCCGAGCCAGACTCGGGATTACCGCTAGGAAGGTTAAGGCATACCCATTTTCCTCCGTGTTCTTTGTTCCTAAGATCGAAGCTTAGGGAAGTTGGCTGTTTTGAAATTCAGTGTCCTATTTGTGTGATTTATACTGAAACTATTTGATCTATGATAGCTGTTTCCTAAATTGCCCAATATTTCCACATCCGTGATCAGGTCTGTATTGGTAATCAGTAGGTCTAATAAGGCTTTGTTTCTAGTTGGTGCATTTACTATCTGACCCATGAAATTGTCCTGCAAGACATTTAGGAACTGGCGAGCCTTGGATGAATGCGTGGTTCCTTCCATCCAGTCTATGTCTGGATAATTAAAATCTCCCATTATAATGACACTTCCCATCCTTGCCGCTAATCCAAATTGTGATAGGAGGTTCGCCTCCACCTCCTCCCTCTGGTTAGGGGGCCTATAGCATACTCCCAGTATTACTTTCCCCTTAGTTTCCTCCTTTTGTAGCTCTAGCCATAAGGATTCCACCTCCTCCCTTTCTCCATTAGTGATGTTGTCTCTCAAATTCACTTGTACATCATTTTTGATGTACAGGCATACCCCTCCCCTTTTCTTACTCTCTCTATCCCTGCGATATAGGAAATACCCTTGAATGGCTGCCAGCCAATCATGAGAGCTGTTGAAACAAGGTTCTGAAATTCCTACAAAATCGAAATCCTCCTCGTACAACAGTAGCTCTACTTCTCCCATCTTGTCCACCAGACTCCTGGCATTGATGAACATGCCACATAGTTTAGACCAGTCGCATACTATCTCCTTATTGGGTGTTCTGAGGTTGCAAATAGGACTTGCTATTGTACTTACCTCAGGTTGAGGTGCTTTAGTGAACCTATTACTAATGCCCCAAATACTGCCCTCTGGAAATTGTTCTGTGCTGACTATCTCTACCTCTGGACCCTCTCCCCCGTTGCCTAGTTTAAAAGCCCCTCTGACTTTTTCAGCCATCTTCACTCCCAGCAGATCTGCACCCTCTTCATTTAGGTGCAGTCTGTCCCTTCTACAGAATTGGTAACCGACTGAGAAGTCGGCCCAGTTCTCCAGGAACCCAAACCCCTCCTTTCTACACCAGCTCCTCAGCCATGTGTTTACTTCCCTAATCTCCCTCTGCATTTACGGTGTAGCTTGATCTGAGAAAACTACCTTGGAGTTCCTTTCTCAATTTAGCTGCTCCTAAGTCCCTAAAATCATTTTTTGGACACTCCATATACCTCTAACTTTGTCATTAGTGCCAAAGTGCCCCTCCCAGTAATCTGTCCACCAGATCTGTGTTGTGCCGAACCCGAGCGCCCGTTAGACAACATACAGTTTGACTCTTCATGTCTTTGTGACAGATTGCCCTCTCTGTCCTTCTAAGAATTGAGTCCCCTACCACCAGAATCTGTCTTTCCTTTCCCTTGGCTTTTCTCCCACCCTCACTGGAGGAGTTATTCCCCTAGCAGCTAGGGGAGTCACTCAGCTCCAGCAGTGCTGGTCCCTAAATGGTTTCACCAGTGTCACTCAACGGGGCATATTTATTGGGATGCTCCAGCCCAGGACTGGCCTCCCTGGCACTTTCCCCTCTATCCTTCCTGACTGTCATCCATCTACTCTGCTTTGGTGCCTGCCCCTCATCTCCACCGCCTCTGTGCTGGCTCCTGCCAACACCTGCCAGGTACGATCCCAACTCTCCTTTAGTATAGTGTCTTCTCAGTGTTGACAGTTGCTTCCCTAGATTCAGAACCTGGGATTCCAGGGAAACAACGTGCTTACATTTTCTCCAGCAGTATTCCCCCTCAATCAGATGATCAAGGAACGCATACATGCCGCAAGATGTACACCAAGTCGTATTTCCACACCCACCGGGCATCATACCTACTAATTTAATAGGGATTGGGGATTATACCCTTTCCAAATTTATTAATAACTAGCTTCCTGAAACTAATACTCAACAATACACAGGTTCTCAACAAAACAATACACAGATACTCAAAAATACAATACTCAGGTACTCACAGCACATGTGCACTCACAGCCCATGTTCCTTCACAGTCAAGGTGCACTCATAGCACTCGTGTACTCACAGCACTCATGTACTCGCAGTGCACGTGCACTCACTGCACACGTGCACTCATAGCACACAGGTACTCACAATACTCTCAATACACAGGTACTGAGGTACTCACAATACACACAATTCTCAGGTACTCACATACACTGTCAGTCAGGTTTTGTATTTTCTGTCTCTGTCACTCTGCACAGCCTCCCCTTGTAATCTGACACTAGCAGTGAGTTGCCTTCAGTGCCACCACTTCTCCAATCCGTCTCTCACACTGTCTCCTGCAGTCTGCACTTCACTTACCCGCCTCCTCTCCCTTTCAGCCTTCCCCCTTTGGTCCCTCTGGATGTCCTCCCGCCTCCTCTGCCCGCATCTGTAGGGTGATACTGTTTCTAGTATTCCCACTCCACCACTGAAATGTCCCACTCTGCCCCAGCTGTAGGTCCCCAGGTCACCCGCTGCCGCACCAAAAAAGCTCCACACATGAAGTGTATTGTGTTTTTTGTAAGGCATTCATTACCAAAGATGCATTTTTCAGGCTACTGCTAAGGCATGGTTAATGTTTTGTGGATGTTCCCTAGAGCTAATCAAAAAAAAACTTTTTAGCCCCGTTCACATTGGGCGGATTCCGTTGCGATCAGTGGGGAAAATGTGAACTGATCTCATCCGTGTATGCTCAGTATCTGCAGTGCAGAGCCTTCTCTGCTCTATGGATAGCCAGGAGTAAATGGACTTTGTTGTCCGTTTACACTTGGTTACCTCCGATCCGCTTCACCTAAACATAAGAGGACAGAGTCCTCTGCCATTTTTTTTTGTGGGCCTGATCGGACCTGGAGGTAGGCAGGTATAAATGAACACAAGTCTGTTTACACCCGCCTGTCAATAGGGATGAATGAACCTTCCAATCAGGTCTGCCTGAAAAACTGACAGGTAGACCTAATCAGAACGCACATCTGAAAGAAGCCTTTGAGTTTGGCTCCACTTTAAAAATACACAAGTACAGAGAAATACCTGTTAATTCTACTTAAAATCCAGTGAGCTGACAATTCTGCCTCTGCTACACTGAAATTGCAAGCAGTGTTATCAGTCCTGCTCAGTTCTCCTTTGCTAGACTACAGAACAGCTGGACTGCAGATAAGGAGAGGAGAAAAGTGTTTTGTATAATTAGGAATGTTTGAAACTTCAACCTTTACGAACTTGTAAAATATATACAGTATATATTTTTTTTATTGTGCTTCAATGTGTTTAATACATAAAGTGGAAGTCCAGCCCCCCCACCAAAAAATATAAAATAAGCAGCTATAAATACTGTAGCTGCTGACTTTTAATATTAGGACACTTGCCTGTCCAGGGATCCTGAAATGTCAGCACCCCAGCTGATTTTTCCATCGGCTCTCGGGTGCTGCCGCCGCCGCCATTCCTTGCAAGGGAATCTGGCTCCCTACTGCGCATTTGTGAATCGATGCGCTTTCTAAATGGCCCGGTGGTGGGGGAAGGAGGAGGGAGGCCGAACTTCTGAGGGACCTCACCGCAGTGAGGTCTCCCAGAAGTGAGGACGGGTACTTGTCAAAAACAGGTACCTGCCACCCTCCCGCCCTGAAAGGTGCCGAATGTGGCAGCGAAGGGGGGAGGAAGCAAACAACTGGAGCTTCCCTTTTTGGTTGGAGCTCTGCTTTAAATTGGAATGCCAGGCTAGAGCTAACTAAGCTTAAAACTGCTCCCACCTCCTTCTAACACCTCTATTAACTACCCTGATGAAGGAAGATGCATATACTTACTTAATCTCAGAGTGCTCCGGTCCAGTTACCTGATCTCCACAGTGGCCGGCTTCAAGAGAAAGGAGAGAGTGTTGACAACTGATGGAATATCTGGGCAGTGACACCTACAGTATAGGCTTACTATCTGACATCTGTTGTTGGCTGTCCCTCCTCTGCCTTGAAGCCGGCCACTAGGAGTTGATCATGTAACTGGACAATATCACCCCAAGGATAGGTAAGTATATGTATCTTTCTTTTACACTGTAGTTAGTGTAGGTGTTAGAACGGAGTAAATGCAGTTTTAAGCTTCATTAGTTCTGGCCTGGAATTCCACTTTAAGTGCTTTTTTAGTTTTTAAACCTTGTTTTCCTGAAATACATAGCTTCAGTAATCCCCTTGTCCATAACTTTTCTTCATCAACTCAACTCAAATGTCACTGTATTGTGGTTACTTGTGCCCAAATGTCCCTAATTGGCACCTTAGATGTGGTTTCAGGTCCATTACATTTGCCCAAATCTAGACATAGGTTTTAGACATTTGTTAGATAACAGACGGGTAATAGTGGGCCATTTGAGGCAGGTCCTCTAAGTATAAGTAGGAAACTGTCACAAGTTGTTTTGCTTCACAGAGAATGTATGTAGGTGGTTGCAGCATGGTGCAATAACAAACACTCAGTTTCATAGTTTCATAGTTAGTAAGGTTGAATAAAGACATCAGTCCATCCAGTTCAACCTGTGTGAGTGTCTACAATTGTCCCTATCCCTGCACATTGCACACTCACATTGGTCCCTACCCTCAAGGAGCCCACAATCCAAGGTCCCCATCCATATACTAAGGCCAATTTTTTGGACAGAAGCCAATTAACCTACCTGCATGTCTTTGGATTGTGGGAGGAAACCGGAGTACCCGGAGGAAACCCACGCAGGCACAGGGAGAACATGCAAACTCCAGGCAGGTAGTGTCGTGGTTGGGATTCGAACCAGTGACCCTTCTTACTGCTAGGTGAGAGTGCTAACCACTACACCACTGTGCCGCCCCCCAATTGTGATGCAAATGCAAGAACTTGTATAGAAGTCAAAGTAAAATGGTTTACAACAAGCCCAAAGGAAAGAAGCCCAACCTGGAACACTCACAAAAATATTGAGAGGCGGAATGTGGCCTAGCCAGTCCAAGCCCAAATGGGAGGTTCTGAGGAAGAGTGACGGATCACTATGCTTTCCATACTTGTCTGGAACCTTTCCCTGCCATTAATACTGTCCCTGACAGACAGGTAAGCTGTCCCTACACTATCCACATGCTAAATGTGCGCCAAACCCAGGAGCCAGGGTCTTACATAAACCTGACCAAGATGGCTTCCAGAGTCACATGGACTTTTAGTATCCAACTGGATCACTGCCCCAGTGACCCAGGAAACCATAGAGGAACCATGTTCCTCCTGACTTCCTCTCCCTCTGCACTGCTGCTGCAGTTGAGTGTCATCTGCAGTGGAGAAAATATACTGCTTCTGCCTACATGTATACTTTTCTATAATACTCTACTTTTTTGCCCACATGTTAGCCACTTAAGAGGCCGAAAGGTCAGCCAGGTGCCTGTCAGTCCAGGCACCTGGCGGATACAGACTTCCATTGTCGGGGTGACGCAGTGACTGGACTGATTCCTGTGATGTCAGCAGAGAGCAGATTTCAGCCTGCTCTCTGCTAAAAACGGTCACAGGAGTGCAAAACGAACTGCACTCCTGTGATCAATAGAAGTCCAGCCAAGTGAGCTTTGGCTGGACTTCTCCTTTAATACCGTTTTGAATTACAACATTGGGATGCTTTCAATAAAACATTGAAATACCAAAAAAAAAAAGGTTTTGTAATGTAAATATGCTTTACACCAGCTAAAAGCCAACACTGCAGGGAACCAAGAGCAGAAGGTAGACTTATTAAAGTGTATTTAAGGCTAAAACTGTTTTTTCGTTTTGGATAGAGTAGGGAATAAATAAGATCCCTGTATTTTTTTAATGTCTGTGTTTTGCTTGGGACATTTCCCTTCCTTACCTGTCCCACAGGCACAGCAGAAAGTAGATCTCTACAAAGTGAGGGGGTACACCCACTTATACTATTATCTATGAGAACAGGTTTACTTCCCCAAACTCTCTTATGCCAACATAGGCACACATTTACTGCTACTGATACAAAATTGTTACTTGTTTCCAGCATAGTGATTGTGGGCCAGCAGCAATTGGCATGTGGACCATTCATTCAGGCTCTGTGTGTACATTGCCAACACTTTTTAATAATACATTCTTTTCATGTATATACTGTATAAAATTGCTTTCCATACAAACACACACTGTACTGTACATATACAACAAAACCTTGTTGCCTAATACATTTTTGATTGTGGGTTTATTGACAGCCAGATGCATGTGATTACTTAAAAATGTAGCTGTCTTGTTGTCACAGATCTAGCCCACTTTCACTTGACCAATCTGTTCTGCATAATTCAAAATGGTCCAGTTTCATCTATTTTTAGTCTTTGCCTTCAGCAAAAATGTCGCTTGGGTATTAATTATATAAGTTGTCTACATCCTTCATCACCTCACCTGTGTTCCTTACCTGACCATATCACCTTTTACTGAAGTAAATCCTTGGAACTTCTTTATTGCAATTAGAGCTTTCTTATTATACAGCTATCCAGATCTACATATCCTCAGCAATGGCTTTGGAGGCCACACCTGGACCCTGCTGGAAAGGATGTTAGAAGGCATGCCTGGAATGTGACCTTCAGGCACTGGGCTTTTATGTTGGTGCTTTCCAGACCTTTGTGTATTGTGTTAGCTGTGGAATAATTTTCAGGTCAACAGCTGTGGCACAGTCTTTGGTGTCCACTACCTGCTCTGTTCCTGTCATTAAGTATGAGTTAGAACTTCCCTGACAATTCTCCTGTTTTCAAGATATATGCAGTTCAATCTTGGTTAGTCCATGTTGTTGACTGGAGTGACCTGGCCACCTACAGTCATTATGAACCTCTCCTGCTTTTAACAGCTTCAAGGCAGCCTGCAGTTCTCCATCTCAAGGCTCTCACACTGACCCTGGAACATTGACCCCTACTTCGGTCCTTCCATTCCTTGGAGTCTACTGTGGCTCTGTCAGGTGTGACCCCCTTCTCAGCCTTATCCTAAGTGGATTCCACTGCATTTATGTGGGTTTTCATGGCCCGGATTGCAATTTTGATTGTAGACTGCAGAGAATTTAAGACAGGGGTAGGCAACCTCTACACTCCAGCTGTGGAGAAACTACAAATCCCATCAGGCCTCTGCCTCTAGGAGTCATGCCTGTGATTGTCAGGGTCTTGCAATGTCTCATGGGACTTGTAGTTTCACTCCAGCTGGAGGGCTGAGGTTGCCTACCCCTGCTTTAAGCATATCTCAATGCCTTCCCCTCCAGAACCATCATCTGATCTCCCTGCAGCTTTATTGGTCTTTGAGCCTTCTACTGCAGAGGCTTTTTCTGATGAAGAGTCTATGAAAAGCTTGTCGGATCATGCTGCCCCCGTGGAGTCACAGGAAGCTTTATCAAGAAATGGGCTGTTTTCCACCATTGATCCGGCAGTGTCATGTCTTAATGAAGCATAACCATTCCTGTGCAGGATGCCTCAGTGTTTAAGTATCCAGTAGGTAAACATTTTGATATTTTTGTAAACACTTTTCTCTGGTAGGTCATCTATTGCTGTCTGCCATGGCTGTAATGTTAGATGGTCATATGTTAGCAGATGTATCAAACTCATAAAAAGAGATCCAGTTTCCATGCACACTGATCCTTTATTTACAGAGCACTTAGAGCTAATGCTGATTGTCCTACACTGTGTAGATGGGCATGTAAAACTCATCTTTTGTACATGCCATTTAAGGATCACCATCTCTTTGGAGCTTCATTGGACAGTCTCATCAAGGATGTTATTGGAGATGAGAGTACTCGTCTACCCCAGCAGAGAAAGGCTTCAAGCTCTAAAGACCATGTCAAAATCAGGAGTCCAGTTCAACTGCAAACCCTAAACCTCTAAATCCCCCAAACCAACAAACAAATCCCCTTTGGCAAACAAGATGCTCCCACTTTCCATAGTGAGAGGATGTCTGTTAGCCTTCTGGATACACAGCATGTCTGGGTACAGGGTGGTTTCCTAGAAACTAGAGATCTGCTTTTAGATCCTTCCCTTCATGTTTTCCCATGTCCTGTGTCACTGCATAAATTATCAGCTCTTCATGCTGCCTTTCCAGGTTTTCTAGATCAGGGAGTTATTGTCTTAATTCCTGTGATAGACAGGTTTCAATGATTTTATTCCAACCTCTTCACAGTTCCCAAACCAAAAGAGGGCATTCACCCAATATTGGATCTTAAGGATGTACTGTAAATACATTTATTCCTAAAAAAAATTAATTGAATCCACCATGTCATAGATTTCCTCCATCAGGGAGACCTTCTGGCCTCTGTAGACATCATTGAGGCATTCTTGCATGCTTCGATTTTCCAGCATGTGAGCTATTCTTTCGCTTTGCTGTGGGTCCCCAACACTTTGTGGCCCTACTATTTAGTTTCCCTTCCACACTCGTAATATTCACTAATGTTCTAGCACCTTTGTTTCCTTTGCTTTGCTCCAGGGCATCACCATTGTGGAATATCTGAATGATCTACTGTTGAGGGAGCAGTCAGCACAATTCTTGACTGACAATGTGACAGTTTAAACCTAAACTCTCTCATACTGGTCACTGGAAGTTCAACATGGCACCTCATGGCAAAGAACTCTCTGAGCATCTGACAAAAATTATTGTTGCTCTACGCTCTACATAAAGATGGCCTAGGCTATAAGAATATTGCCAAGACCCTGAAACTGAGCTGCAGCACGTTGGCCAAGACCATACAGCGGTTTAACAGGACAGGTTCCACTCAGAACAGGCCTCGCCATGGTCGACCAAAGAAGTTGAGTGCACATGCTCAGCATCATATCCAGGGGTTGTCTTTGGGAAATAGACATTTGAGTGCTGCCAGCATTGCTGCAGAGGTTGAAGGGGTGGGGGGTCAGCCTATCAGTGCCCAGACCATACGCTGCACACTGCATCAAATTGGTCTGCATGGCTGTCATCCCAGAAGGAAGCCTCTTCTAAAGATGATGCACAAGAAAGCCTGCAAACAGTTTGCTAATAATGACAAGCAGACTAAGGACATGGATTACTGGACCTGTGGTCTGATGAGACCAAGATAAACTTATTTGGTTCAGATGGTGTAAAGCGTGTGTGGCCGCAACCAGGTGAGGAGTACAAAGACAGTAGGTAAACATGCCTACAGTCAAGCATGGTGGTGGGAGTGTCATTGTCTGGGGCTGCATGAGTGCTGCCAGCACTGGGAGCTACAGTTCATTGGGGGGACCATGAATGCCTACATGTACTGTGACATACTGAAGCAGAACATGAGCCTCTCCCTTTGGAGACTGGGCCGCAGGGCAGTATTCCAACATGATAACGACCCCAAACACACCTCCAAGATGACCACTGCCTTCTAAAGAAGCTGAGGGTAAAGGTGATGGACTGGCCAAGCATGTCTCCAGACCTAAATCTGTGGGGCATCCTCAAATGGAAGGTGGAGGAGTGCAAGGTCTCTAACATCCACCAGCTCTGTGATGTCATCATGGAGGAGTGGAAGAGGACTCCAGTGGCAACCTCTAAAGCTCTGGTGAACTCCATGCCCAAGAGGGTTAAGTCAGTGCTGGAAAATAATGTTGGCCACACAAAATATTGACACTTTGGGCCCAATTCGGACATTTTCACTTAGTAGTGTGCTCACTTTTGTTGCTGGCGGTTTAGACATTAATGGCTGTGTGTTGAGTTATTTTGAGGGGACAGCAAATTTACACTGTTATACAAGCTGTACACTCACTACTTTACATTGTAGCAAAGTGTCATTTCTTCAGTGTTGTCACGTGACATGATATAATAAAATATTGACAAAAATGTGAGGGGTGTACTTATTTTTGTGAGACACTGTATAAGAGTTCCCATAAAACCAGAATACCAAATGAAATTGGATGGGATGGCCAAGTGCAATGAAATGATGCCTGAATGAAAATTTGATGCGCTGTGGAAGTAGGAGTGCTCCCTGTATGCAAGGCTTTATTGTCATAGCTTATGGGAATGTACCTTTAAAAAAGAACCAATGAATAGCAAAAAATGTGAGCTGCCATTGCTGACTTGTTTTTAAAGGTACAGGCTCTGGGGTTGTTTTGCTGATCCTGGTTTTAAAACCCCATGAGTGTATGACCTAGAATAAGTATGCAATATGGGACTTAGACTTGTCATACTTCAAAGGCTGCATGCTTACTACAGGCCACTATGGGATCATTTTAATGTTAGCACATCTTCTTGTTGCAGAGCAAAATCTGATAAATTCAACATGTGCAAATGGCAAGATAGTGCATCAGCTTTTGCACAAAAGGAAGGAAAGAAATCCTACCAAGAAGGTCACATGTGCGGAACACTACAGTTGAATATAGGTAAATTATTTAGAAAAAAGCACCATAATAAATAGACAAAAAGACAGAAATTCCAGTGAAGATATCTACCACAACTAAATTAATTAAAAAAGACAACTTTGACTTAGGAGAGGTCGCAGCTGCGTTCGCATCCATTCATCCCAGAAATCACACTTCTACACTTCTTAATACTAAATGAACTAGGTGCAATGGGTTGATGCACAATATAGTCCAACTAGAATTCTAATAGATCACTTGTGAGGTGTGTATTGCATTGGCATGGATGCTGCAAGGCGGCTTCCGAATTCAAGGGCTGCCCAGAGATAATGTAGAATATGTAATTTGATTAATAGGGATAATTTCTTAAATTCTGGTGTTATGCTCTTTGAAGCTTTGCGTTGTGACCACAGATATAACCGGATTTAGGCTGATGGTAAGCAGTATCAAGCACAGTAATTCAACCTGATACAAGAGAGTTCCTGGAGAATAGTTCATCAAGAGGGGGAATGGTGGGGAGATTGAAGGTTGGTATGGCTGAAGGTGAGTGTGAGGAGTAAAGGACACTATTCTGTTTTACAGCATTGAAGCCTCTAATGACATGAGTTATACATACAGGGAATCACTTGCATCTCACTATCTCAGCCATCTCGGCCATCTCCACCAGGTCATACACCTGTTACTCCCATTTCCTCTGTGCAAATTGTAGAAACGACCATAGTACAGTTGGCTCAGATAACGATCTGTATATGCCACGGCGTCTCCACATCCAGGAAAACACTTCAGGGGTCACTTTGCCTTCAGCCACACGAAGCCGCACAAGCTGCAAGCTACGACCGTCCATTCATCATAGATGTGCTGACGTCCCGCTGATGCTGCGTTTTCGGTAGCCTATCGTTGCTAACTTCCTCAGAGCCATAGTGGCTTACTACAGGCCACTATAGGATAATTTTAATGTTAGCACGTCTTCTTGTTGCCCAGCAAAATCCGATAATTTCAACATGTGCAAATGGCAAGGCAGTGCATTAGCTGTTCACTAAAAAATCTTTCACCCTTTATGTCCCTTAATGGATATTTGGTTTTCGATTGGGTTTGTTTTAGGAATTATTTTATGTCATCTGAACACATACTGCATGTAAAGCTTCCTAACGAGGTGTGTACTAACATCTAATCTTCATGGAATACTGAAACACCTTCTTGCATCTTATAGAAAATTTTGGAAGCTCAGCATCTGAATAATATTTTTTTATATAAAAGGCTCAGCAGAGTATTTTGTTTTGTGAGGAAGACCTTGTTTTGAATAATTTAATGGACACTAATCTAGGTAGTAATGTAAATCCAGTAAATTCCATTAATTTGTGTAATGCCGTGTACACACGAGCAGACTTTTCGACGGACTTAGCAGCGGAGGTCCGCTGGACTTTCAAATGAATGGACTTGCCCACACACGATCACTCCAAAAGCCTGACGGATTTCAACGTGATGACATACGACCGGTCTAGAATAAGGAAGTTCATAGCCAGTAGCCAATAGCTGCCCTTGCGTCGGTTTTTGTCCGTTGGACTAGCACACAGACGACCAGATTTTTAGACTGGACTCGAGTCAGTCGGAAAGATTTTAAACATCTTTTATTTCTAGGTCTGTCTGACTTTTGGGAATGAAAAGTCCGCTGGAGCCCACACACGATCGAATTGTCCGACGGATTCTGGTCCGCTGGACCTAGTCCGTCAAAGTCCGATTGTGTCTACGTGGCATAAGATTATGATGCTGTTACAGGCTAATTAAAAGTTGTTTAAATACAAGAAGTATGTGTAATCTTACTGGAATGTGTTCCTCTTTTGTACATTTCTTCCAGATCTGTGCAGTAATCTAGCATTAAACAACTACTTTACTTTGCCTTTGTTCGAGAGTTTCCTGTAATAAAGAACGGTCACTGATGCTTGACTAGTCTTGTATCCACCCCCCTGTAGCTTCCTACAGATAGGCCAGAGGGGGAGGAGCTGCTGGCTCCCACCCATTACTCTGCCCTGTGTGCAGTTATGACGTCACACCTACCTTTGCAAGGTGATATCTGGGTTTGAAAGGTATTATATGCACATAATGTGTATGTATGTCCTGTGTGGTAACACATTAATATATTTAAATTACATCTTTTGTGCCTTAATTAGGCTGTCTAAAGAGGTGTTAAGTCTTTTTGGGACATCTGATTGTATAGGGCTTGTTAAATGTGAGTGGGTGTAGTTCAGCAAATCTTTTTTTCTATGCTTCTGGCATGTGTGTAGTATCTGCCATGCTCTGTCTCCATGGTGAGTTAATCAAGAATTCTGGTTGGAAGCTGAATCATCTTGTTGTCATTACAGTGTGCTGAACAGAGGACAGGGGGAGGGCAGCTGTGCCTTTCTAAACTGCCATTGTTCACCCTGGTAAGCTTGTGTATAATTATACTTCGTGATTGCAGACCCTCGGAAAGCTTGTCACTGAACTGCAAGCTCAGAAATGCATTCACCGTAAGGTCGCCCACACAGAAGTATTCACAGGCATTACATGCGATGAATGGGGAACAACAAGCATATGGCCACATGAACATTCAGGGGCGAGAAACATGCATCCATCAGCCACCAAGAAACATAACAAGTCAGGATCCTGTATCTTCGGAACAAATATCTGCACAGACATTAATTCTGTCATCCTGAAATGGTTAGTGTATAGAACAAGGATGCAGTACATCACATGTTACTGCAAGAGAACATATTTAAAGCCCAACTCTGGGAAACTATTACATTATTCCTAGCAGTAGGATTGTGTCGACACTGCAAGGGTAATTGCTCATTTAGGTCTAGGGGACACAATAAAAAAGCAGATTTTCTTACTCTATCCTCCACTCGTCCCCACAGCGTCTCCCTCGGTCTAAGGTCCTGATGTCATAAAGACCAGTGCATGGTCCATAGCCATGTACTAGACATGAGAATGTCAAAGAGCAGTCCACCACTGGAGCGTTGGGGAGCACCATCTGCTGGAGGAGCTGAGGATCAGGTAAGTAAAGGCCTTTCTCTTCTCCCTAGACAAAACGAGCAGTTAACCCTTGCAGTGCAAGCATAGCCCCTCTGAAAGGGATCATTGTATTGTTTCCTGGAGTTTGAAATAATTAATGACATATTAGACAATTTGTTCAATTCATAATGCTCTAACATGAGAATAAGGATTTAGTTTCGCCATTTGAATGTCATTTTCAAATCTCAGTGGACTACCTTCCTGTTATGCTGGCTTTATGCCTTGAGCCTAAGGCTCACCATACACACTACATTCAGATTGAGCAATCTCCTTTAGATCTACCAACAAGTATGTAGTGCAAGGGCCTGCCTTATTGGATATAAATGATTGAATAGTTTATGTAGGTCAATAATTTTGGTAAATCAAAAAATGTTTTAGGCATCGCTATGGACAATTTTGCAAATTAAAATATATTTGCCATTTTTCAGGTGCAATCATATTTTGGTATTCATTTACTTGACACAGTCACCTCTTAAAATTGAAGATTGTATTGTGTTTGTGTGCACTAAAATGTATTTAATTCAACATTCTCTGTAAAAAAAATGGTTTGATAAACAATTGAGTTGCAACTATCTGGGACTAGATTTGCCCTCGCCTGTCCTGTATACCATAGTTTCACCAGATAGGAAATGAGGATAACTCTCATACAGTAACACAAGTAGGGATGAGCCGAACACCCCCGGGTTCGGTTCGCACCAGAACCTGCGAACGGACCGAACGTTTGCGCGAATATTCGAACCCTATTCTTTACAATGGACGCGAACGTTCGAAATCAAAAGTGCTAATTATAACGGCCATTAATTTCATAAAACAGTTTTGGGGACCTGGGTCCTGCCCCAGGGGACATATATCAATGCAAAAAGAAGTTTTAAAAACTGACGTTTTTTCGGGAGCCGTCATTTTAATGATGCATAAAGTGAAAAAAAAAGTGAAATATTCCTTTAAATATGGTACCTGGGGGTTGTCTAAAGTATGCCTGTGAAGTGGCATGTGTTTCCCATGTTTAGAACTGTCCCTACAAAAAATTACATTTGTAAAGGAAAAAAAGAAGCCATTTAAAACTGCTTGCGGCTTTAATGTCATGTCTTGTCCTGGCAATATGGCTGAAAATCTTTGAAAAAAATGGCATGGCTACCCCATCACCCCCCCCCCCCCACCCCAGCCCCTTTGGGTCTTGTATGGATATTAAGGGGAACCCCACGCCCAAAATAAAACCCTATACCTACAACCCTATATACTCTGAACAGCAGTATACAGGCGGTGCAAACAAGACAGGGATTGTAGGTTTGTTCTTAAGTAGAATCTGAACAGGTACATTTTTAAGTGTAGCTCCATCCAAAAAAATCTATTTTTAAGCTTTTTGGAGAACAAAGGGAGGGGTTATCACCCCTGTAACATTTGTTTTGCTGTCTGTGCACCTGTTCAGAACATTTCACCTCACTTTACGTCACAATGACAAATCTTTTTGGAAAAGTGGGTTTTTTATTGAAACAAGGATTGGTGATAAAGCATCAGTAGAGAGGATATACCTTTTTCCCAAATTAAATCTAACAGGATAGAAATTTCCTTCCTAGGGGTAGATTTCCTCTCACTTCCAGTTTTCTCCTTCCGTTTGCAAGTAGGAGTCGTTTGTAAGTTGGATGTTTGAAAGTAGGGGCCTGCCGTATATACTCTGCACAAATTTGCCCAGTTAGATGTTGGTGTTGCCACAACACTGTAAGCCCTCACAGTTACTCTTGGTGGGCACAGGAATGGGCCCTGCTGTGAATTATTAGATCAAGATTTGTAATTGCATGCACCTGTTGAACAGGGCAGAAAAATTGGGCCTTTGGTGGTGGTGGACGGTGTTGCCACAACACTGTAAGCCCTTACAGTTACTCTTGGTGGGCACATGAATGGGTCATGCTGACACACACACGCTAGCTCCTGTAAATGCCTGGCTGCCTTAGATGACAACAACTGGACCTTACGGCAGACAGAGGCTGCCTTAGATGACAACAACTGGGCCTTACGGCAGATAGAGACTGCCTTAGATGACAACAACAGGGCCTTATGACAAATAGAGAGGCTGAGGTGGTTTTATGTGTGCTGTACTAACACAGCAGACACACACACGCTAGCTCCTGGAAATGCCTGGCTGCCTTAGATGACAACAACTGGACCTTACGGCAGACAGAGGCTGCCTTAGATGACAACAACTGGGCCTTACGGCAGATAGAGACTGCCTTAGATGACAACAACAGGGCCTTATGACAAATAGAGAGGCTGAGGTGGTTTTATGTGTGCTGTACTAACACAGCAGACACACACACGCTAGCTCCTGGAAATGCCTGGCTGCCTTAGATGACAACAACTGGGCCTTACGGCAGATAGAGGCTACCTTAGATGACAACAACTGGGCCTTACGGCAGATAGAGGCTGCCTTAGATGACAACAACAGGGCCTTATGGCAGATAGAGAGGCTGAGGTGGTTTTATGTGGGCTGTACTAACACAGCAGACACACACGCTAGCTCCTGTAAATGCCTGGCTGCCTTAGATGACAACAACTGGGTCTTACGACAGATAGAGAGGCTGAGGTGGTTTTATGTGGGCAGTACTAACACAGCAGACACACACGCTAGCTCCTGTAAATGCCTGGCTGCCTTAGATGACAACAACTGGGCCTTACGGCAGATAGAGTGGCTGAGGTGGTTATATGTGTGCTGTACTAACACAGCAGACACACACGCTAGCTCCTGTAAATGCCTGGCTGCCTTAGATGACAACAACAGGGCCTTATGACAGATAGAGAGGCTGAGGTGGTTTTATGTGTGCTGTACTAACACAGCAGACACACACGCTAGCTCCTATAAATGCCTTATAGTATAAAGGTGATACTGCAATGCACCAGACTAATCCCCAGAATCACAGCAGATAAAGTTAGACTCAGCAGCAGATAATGTCACCACTCAGCACAGCAGCATGTATAAGACAGCACAGCACTGCAGATACTGTCAGCCGCAGTGCAATCAGCAGAATGAATATATATTCAAATGATCAGTAATGATAATGAATCAGCATCAGCAGTCTGCCTATATCACAGTCACAGCCGGAACACAGTGCACTAGGCCGCCACAGCGGCGGCCTTTTATACCGCGGGGCGTGTACTAAACCCTCTGAGCTATAATTGGCTACAGGAATCCTGCCTGTAGCCAATTATGGCTCTCCTCGCTGCCGGCGCTGTGATTGGCCAAGCATGCGGGGTCACAGTGCATGCTTGGCCAATCATCAGCCAGCAATGCACTGCGACTGGCGCAGTGCATTGCGGGCCATTTGCATCACACGTATGTGATGCGAACGGCCCAAATAGTTCTGGGCTTGCCGAATGGGCGAACGCCCGATGTTCGGTTCGAACGTGGGTTTGAATCAAACACCGGGCCCATCCCTAAACACAAGCAGAAAAAAAAATGCTTTTCTTTAGTAGTTTTTTTTTATGTGTCCCTGTTGCAGATTTTCCCACGTTTCCTGTCTAGTGTGAAATTGTTGTCAGCGGAAAAGAAAGTGAGGGCAAATTTCCCTAATGGAGCTCTGGATAGCTGTAAAACCTCACAGGGGTTCTAATCCTTAATCAATTAATAATTGGTTTCAGGCATGATTCACGTGGTCCATTTAAATGTGTGACCCTTTGGGTAAAATCTATGTGAATCTTGTGTGAAAACATATGTAAACAGAACCCTGAGTATTTTGAAGCAAAAATTTTTATTTTACCATATGTGAAAAATAAAAAAAATGGTCTTCCAGTCAATGGTGTATTTTAATGCATTTTGCAACAACACTTTACACACTTTATTTTATCACGAACACACTTTTGCTCACATTCACTAATTTTGAGAAAACTCCCTCATGCACTTTGGCAGAGCATCACAATGTTCTTGCTCTGTAGGGTACCAGGACACACTTATGTGAACCATCTGTACCTCATGGTGCACTGCTCCAAAACAAAGAGTGCAAGTCTATTTTTTCATGTGTTAAGGTTCACTGCTAACCAATTCAAATGAATGGGTTGCCCTAATGCTGCATGCTTTAATGCATGGTAATGCAATGCATTAATGTAGCATATAGTTTGAATGGGGCCTCAGGATAATGTTGTCAGTAGTTATTGGGTGTGAAGATATCTTATTCCCGGCCCATTTTATAGTAATTCTCTTTTCAGGTGTAATTAAATCGAAATGGTGACTGGCATGCATGGTATAGTAATCATTGAATTTTCTTGACCATACATTCTCAGGCCTCTTCTTGCCATAAAACATTAAGAAACATTAATAATTATCCTCTCATGTTACCCTCACTATCATTTGTTTGGAATAAGCCATGCATTTTAGTTGTGGTCATGTACACTGCTCTATGCAAGCAAGAGAGGGTGGCTACGTTCCCATACACAGTGGAACCATGGAGAACGAACGTAGCCACCCTCTAAGGCTAGATTCACACTATTGCATCTCAAGAACACACACAATTGTGCACCTTCCCAACACGCAAGAGAAACACGCTGCTCTTTAACAAACACACGGGGGTGCCATTCATTTTTAATGCCAAACCTACACATCAGCTACAGCACCATAAAGTTCCCTGTGGCATAACTCTAAGAAAAAAGTGTCCGGGATTTTTTTCCCCCCTTGTCTCTGCAGGTATTAGTTTCAATAGGCTGCCTATGCACAGAATGAGCCTAATGCTGCATACACACGATCGGAAATTCCCGCCAGCAAAAGTCTGAGCTTTTGGTCGGAAAATGTGACCGTGTGTATGCTCTATCGGACTTTTGCTGGAATTCCAGCCAGCCAGCAAAAGATTGAGAGCAGGTTCTCAATTTTTCGGTCGGAAAAAGTTCTGATTGGAAATTCTGATCGCCTGTACAATTCCGATGCGCAAAATTCCTACGCATGCTCGAAAACAATTTGACGCATGCTCGGAAGCATTGCACTTCATTTTCTCGGCTCGTCGTAGTCTTGTACGTCACCGCGTTCTTGACGGTCAAAAGTTCAGCAATCATTTGTGTGACCGTGTGTATGCAAGCCAAGCTTTAGCGGAATTCTGTCGGAGAAAACATCCAAGATTTTTCCGATGGAAAATCCGCTCTTGTGTACGCGGTATTAGAGCAAGTCGGATTAGAGCAACAGGAAAAGGAATTTAGAGATTTGGAGAAGGCTGAGAGCAATAGAAGGGACTTTTTGAGTTAAGAAGACTTATTTGAAAATATTTTTTTAAAACCAGAGTTTAGTGTCACTTCAATTTGTAAGTACTGGCAATTTATTTTGGCATGTTTGGCCACAACCCCACAAAAAATTAAGGCTTTCATTGTAGAGATGATGGGACCAGTTTATTGAACTGGAATGGAACCTACAAATCATTTTTAATCTTGGGACACCATCATTAAAATATTGCAGACCAACCATGAAAGTGTTGGTGATGGGGCAGCAAGCCAGCCAATAAGTAGAACGGTCTACATGATACTGATCTTACCATCAGTGCCACAGAAATTTAAAAAAAGTCTGTAGGAACTTGAAAAATAAAGGAACTGTCTCAACAATAAGGCCTCATGCACAAAGGGCGTTTATTATAAACTCTCCTAAAAGCCTGCAGCATTTTTGCAGAAAAAATGCCTGATGCTTGTTAAAAGTGTTTAAAGCTTTTACAAGTTTTTAGGAGCTTTTAGGCTCCATGCACACTGGCTTAAAAAATGCTGCTTCTACAGGAGTTTTGTGTCTTGTCTGTAGAAGCAGCTCAATGCTATCCTATGTGTCCATGCACATTAGAATGATTACAGGCATATTTTGAGCTCAAGCACAAAACTCTCCTAAACTCGTCTAAACTTTGTACAAAAACTGCTCTATATGATTGCTTTTTTCTGCCAAGCGAATTGCCATTTTTTTAGGCCCAGTGTGCATGGAGCCTTATGCCCTGTACACACGAGCGGAAAATTCCGCCAGCAAAAGTCCAATTTTTCTGCCTCTAAAAAGCCCCTACCTCTAATGCTGCTAAAAGCCTATGTGTGCATGGACAAGGTCCATAAAGACATGGACGAGCAAGTTTGGAGTGAAGGAACTTTACTGGCCTGCACAGAGTCCTGACCTCAAACCAATAGAACACCTTTGTGATGAATTAGAGCGGAGACTGCGAGCCAGGCCTTCTCGTTCACATCAGTGCCTGACCTCACAAATGCGCTTCTGAAAGAATGGTCAAAAATTTCCATAGACACACTCCTAAACATTGTGGACAGCCTTCCCAGAAGGGTTGTTGCTGTTAAAGCTGCAAAGGGTGGGCCAACTCAATATTGAACCCTAGGGACTAAGACTGGGATGCCATTAATTTGTGTGTAAAGGCAGGTGTCCCAATACTTTTGGAAATATAGCGTATCTTCTGTGCAATAATGCTATTCAGTTATAGCACATATAATTAATACACAACTTACTGTACTTTATGTTTACAGTAAAATTGGTAGCATTATGAAATCCAACACATTTTAATTATTAATTTACATGTATTGGGTATTGTGTTACATAGTTACATAGTTGGTGAGGTTGAAAAAAGACACAAGTCCAACCTGTGTTTTTCTTTTTATATAATATTAACATAAAAGCACACACACAGGTTGGACTTGATGGACTTGTTTTTTTTTTCAACCTCACCAACTATGAAACTACAGTATGTAACACAATACCCAATAAATGTAAATTAATAATTAAAATTAGTTATTAGAACATTTATATTAAAATGAAAATTGGTGGTTATTGAATTGTCAAGCAATTTCAGTGTCAGTCTTCAAGATGTGATCTTCATGAATATTTATTTGTTTTATTTGGTCTTTAAATATGCTTTGTGCAAGGTTCATTTTCCAACTGTATGGAAATGAATTTGACATATTAGTGAAGTAAAATTTATGCTGCGCATACTAATAGGTATATTCATTAAAATACCACATGCTCAGTGCATACCAATATTACCAATGCTTACAAGGTGCATGTCATATTACATGCATGTTAATAAAGGACACCTTTGGGTATCATTTTTTTTTCTACAATATTTGGTTTGTTGCAGAACAAAAAGCAATGATTTTATAATCTGCACAAAATCCAGGCAAAAAGAAAATACTGTAAAGCTGAACCTTCTACTACGCTAGTCTAGTGGTATGATCTCTGGTCATGGGTCCAAAGCTGTCTCCTTCCTGAAGAGGCCTGTTGATGTCTGCCTTTTAGATGTATTTTCTGGATAAAAAAGGAACACCTAAGCACATTGTGAAAAATACTGTATACTATTAAACTACAGTTTTCAGTGACAGATGTCACTGTTGTGTGGTTCGGGGCACCTTTCAAAAGGTCTTGCACACGGCTTCTAATTGCAAGTATGATTGTGATAGGAAAGAGTAATAGCACGTTTTACATTTTTTTACCTACATACTACTGAAGATGTGTTGAAATTGGATGTCCACTTGTTTTGGCCCTATAATACATGAAAAAAAAAAAACATGTAAAATGTACTCCAACCATCTAAAGCCCCATACACACGGTCGGACTTTTTCATGGATTCTGTCCGATCGGACAATGTTGTTGAAAAATCAGACCGTGTGTATGCACCATCGGACAGTGTACGTCGGATTGTCCGACGGACAAAGTCTTATCTCCTGCTGGAAAGATTTGCCGACAACACGGTCCGATCACACCAAATCCGATCGTGTGTACGGTTGTCCGACCGGACAAAGTGCTACGCATGCTCAGATCACATTACAAGACCAAAGCTATTGGCTACTAGCCTCTACGTAGTCCCGTCGTAGGCAACAAACGTCACCACGTTCAGAATGATCGGATTTTCCGACAACTTTGTCCGACCGTGTGTACGCAAAACCAACATCGGACAAAGTATGACGGACATGGTCCGACGGACCTGGTCCGCGGATTGTCCGACCGTGTGTATGGGGCTTAAGACAGCAGTGGTCAACTTGGTTAACACAGGGGATCTCAGGTACAGCCCTTGACATATTCAAAATGCCAAACACAAGCTTAGTTTCTTGGTTGTATAGTACAGGACAGTGCTACACTTTATGTACTTTCTTTATCTCCAAACAAAAATTATCTTTTTGTTGTGTAAGCTGCTACTAGGAATTTTTTGGCAGCGCAGTGTTTCTTTAGTTTATTTTGGTTGTATAGTACAGGACAGAGGATTTTCATCTACTGTACCTTCAGGTGATTGGACACTGGCATAAAAAGGGTGCAGGAACATATAAAACCCCTCCTACTGCCAGCTAGCCTCAGCTTTGTAGCAATAAATAGGACGATCGTAAAAACAAAGCAGAGGGTTCTGTGTTTTGTGCTGTACTCCATGAGATTTCTGAAAGGTCCAATCCAGTACAGGACACAGACTCCTTTAAATCATTATGATTGGGACATCCAGAAGCAGTCCAGCTGAGGGGCAACACAGCCCACATAACAAACAAAAAGGGCTCAACAAACTCGAGAATAGCTTGTAGCACCTTGTGCCTGAAACTGGCATTAGAGGAGGCTTCAACATTCACCTGCTAGAATTAAACAAATGTGTAAATGGAAACCTAGGCGATAGTCCAGTAAATCTGAGAAATAGATGCCTGATGCGGAAAGGCCCCTGAAGAACTAACATATCTGGTAAAATGTGCTTAAACAGGAAAGGGAGAAACCCTATCCTTCAAACTATAGCCTGAACGATAACTTGTCTGATCCACCTAGCAATGGGAGAGTGAGAGGCAGGAAAATCCTTACAGGAAATTTCTGGGGGAAAACAGGGGGAAGACTCTCTGAAAAAAGGTTTTATAGAGTATGTATGATCAAAATGTAAAGTCATATATTCATTTCCACATTGCATTTCAATAATTTTCTTAATGTGAATGATCTTGAAGTCTGTAAACCTACTTTGTGAAGATCCCCACATATTTACTTCTGTGGCAAACCTTCACTATGCCCTTTGGAGTAGACACTGCTATGTCACACAGGAATCACTGCTTGCAAGCAGTTGAGTACCATGGGATTTGTAGTCCTTGGACATTAAAAGTAAACAGCAGAGGAGAAATTACAAAGCAGGCAGGGAATCTAGGCTGTTAAAAAAAGGAAAGGCCAGCTGAAAGCAACACTTACAACATAACAGCAAATGTTTCAAGAAAGCATATATTAAATTGTCAAAGATAACGATTGTGTATATTGCTATTGCAATACTGTTTTTTATAAAATTAATGTATGTTCTGTGACCATAGATTTCCTTTACTTAAAGAGTAAGCGGCCAAACGTCTCTGAAACAGAATGGCCAGGGACAAAATTTGTCCATTAATTGTGCTGAAGGCCAATTTTGGTCCAGATCTGACTGGAGGAAGGCCAAGATACATCACTTGGAGTACTTTTTAGGACAAAAGTGCCTCGAAATGCACCAAGCAAAGTAGGCTCTCCAGGTGTGATAGTAGACTTTACGAAAAGTAATCTTCCTAGTCTTCAAGAGTTTTTAAATAACAGAATTTGAATATCCCCTATCCCTCAGGACCATGGCTTTAACAGCAATGCTATTAAAGCCAGCAATTGAGAAGCAGGATAGAACGTTGGGCTTTGGGAGAGAAGTTTGATTATGTCTGAATAACACGTCTCCCTGGATCAATTCAGGGCAATGAGAATGATCAAGATGCTACCCTTCTCGATCCTGTAAAGAAGACCTAGGGGCTAAAAGGTGCACATCAGTTTAAACTGATCCTACATGTAACCAAAGCATCCACTGCAAAGGTCAGAGGGTCAGAGGGTCCCTGGATTTGGTGACAAGCCTGTCCAGTTCAGTTAAACTGCATGTTTTAAATCGATCACTGTCATAGATGAAGAAAAAAAAATGTTTCAATGTTTGCCTTTAAATTATACATAAAATGACATAATTTGTAAAAGACAATAATGCCAAAAAGGCTTATTTACATGAAATAATACAATATATGTATTACTTGGGTATCACAAGTAATGACACATTTACTGGCAAATGAATAAGCACAAAGCACAAATGTGAACATTTCTCTGGGTGATAAGGGCTAAACAACCACCAGTCTTAAGCCCCATACACACGGTTGGATTTTTGCATGGATTCTGTCCGATCGGACAATGTTGTTGAAAAATCAGACCGTGTGTATGCACCATCGGACAGTGTACGTCGGATTGTCCGACGGACAAAGTCCTATCTCCTGCTGGATAGATTTGCCGACAACACGGTCCGATCACACCAAATCCGATCGTGTGTACGGTTGTCCGACCGGACAAAGTGCTACGCATGCTCAGATCACATTACAAGACCAAAGCTATTGGCTACTAGCCTCTACGTAGTCCCGTCGTAGGCAACAAACGTCACCACGTTCAGAATGATCAGATTTTCCGACAACTTTGTCTGACCGTGACGCAAAACCAACATCAGACAAAGTATGACGGACATGGTCCGACGGACCTGGTCCTCGGATAATCCGCGCATGTGGATTGGGCTTTAAAGTATTTAAAGTGAACTTAAAATCAAATTTTTGACTGTCTAAAGCCTTGTTCACATGGGCTTTGACTTGTATAAGATCAGTGCGTATAGCAAGCTTTTACAAAGCATTTGCAGGGCTTTGGCAAATAATCCAAAACTTAACGGGTTAGACTGCAGATAAAAAACAACTTTGCAGCTTTAATTATAGTTGAATAAATCAATAGGCCATTTACGTACAGTTGAGGGAGGGTCAGAAAATGGATGTTTGCTGAGCTCCATCCACCCTACTTAGCAACACCTGCCTCATGCAGGTGGGACAGTAAAGTACATGGTAGAGTAGCCTTGCAGGGGAAGGAGGTTTGTTCCGGTGCCTGTGGAAGTGAACGGGTGACTGTAAATGCATACATGCTGATGTAATACACCTGTACCCTGGGACCTCTACTTCTTTGGTAGGCACCTATTCTTGGGAATACTATCCCACTCTGATTCCCATTCCTTCTCACAAGGAGTCCAATGACATTTAGGGCAATTGCACGTCTTGCAGTACTTATTCCCCTCCACCCTTTCTTTTGCCTTGGAGACTGACAAGAATGTTTCTACTAATTCCTCCCAAATAAGAAACTGACCGTGTCAAGTCTTCAAATGGTTCTGGACATTATTTACAGCACTGACTATACACTTCAGCCCCAGAAGATTTGGCTGCTCAATGACCAGGCAATTTTTTGCGATACGGCACTGCATTGTTTTAACTGACAATTGCGCAGTCATGTGACGCTTTACCCAAACAAAATTGACGTCCTTTTTTTCCCACAAATAGAGCTTTCTTTTGGTGGTATTTAATCGCCTCTGCCGGTTTAATTTTATGCACGATAAACAAAAGAATAGCAACAATTTTGAAAAAAAAAACACTATCTTTTACTTTTTGCTATAATAAATATCCCAATTTTTTTACAAAAAAAAAAAAAATGTTTTCCTCAGTTTAGGCCGATATGTATTATTCTACATATTTTTGGTAAAAAAAATCGCAATAAGCATATATTGATTGGTTTGTACAAAAGTTATAGCGTCTACAAAATAGGGGATAGATTTATGGCATTTATATTATAATTTTTTTTTACTAGTAATGGCAGCGATCTGCGATTTTTATCGGGACTGCGATATTGCGGCAGACACATTAGACACTTTTGACACATTTTTGGGACCATTGACAATTATACAGAGATCAGTGCTATAAAAATGCACTAATCACTGTCTAAATGTCACTGGCAGGGAAAGGGTTAACACTAGGGGGCGATCAAGGGGTTAACTGTTCCCTAGGTGTGTTCTAACTGTAGGGGGGATGGGACTGTCTAGGAGGAGAGAGTGATCAGTGTTCATACATAGTATGAACACACGATCTGTCTCCTCTCCCCTGAGAGAACCGGAATCTGTGTGTTTACACACACAGATTCCGGTTCTCGCTCTGTTACATGCCCGCCGGGCACTCGCATCGGCTCCGGGCACACATTGCAGGTGCGTGCAGGCGCGCCCTGTGGCCAAAAGGTGAAGCGACATAAAGTAACGTAGTTTTGCTCAGCCATGCCATTCTGCCTCAGTAAAACTGCGGTGGCTGGTCGGCAACCAGCAATTAGGCCTTCTTCCTAAGTGCCCTTATTTACCTATTCTTGTGTGACTCCCAACAAACGTTCATTAAAATCAGTCAATACCTAGATTTTTAAACAAGAGGAGGATCTTGTCCTCTGCATCCTAGTGCAAAAGTGCACTCTCTTTAGATTAAGTTCTTTTGCCATTTACCCCCATTGGGTTTTGGAATTTTTTAGAACTCTTCCCACCCTATGAACTGGTATTGCTGACCTTTTAGACCAACACAGCCTCTGTTGTTATTCACTGACTTTCCCAGGTTGTAGCTGTTCTCTCTATCTTAAAGGACTGTTTCTGTGTCATCAGAGAATTCTTCTTGATCATCCTAATAAAGTGACATCTGTTGCGCTGTTCTTAGAAGGTATCCGATCTCTCCATGCTATACAAAAGTCTTCTTTTCTTTATCTTCAGTATGTTCTTTGTGTTCACACAATTTTGATAGTGTCTAAATATTGTTTTTTTGCATTTGAAATCTACCTGTATCTCTCTGGTCATTGTGGGGGTCTTCATGTGTGTACCAACTTTTCAATTTTAGGAAAGTATTATACATCTGTTGCAGGCCCTGTATTTCTCCAACAGACATGTTATATGTAACCCTGCTACGTTTCCCCTAGGGCAGTGATGGCGAACCTATGGCACGCGTGCCACAGCTGGCGCGCAGATCCATCTCTGTGGGCACACGAGAGGGTCCAGGACAGAGCTAGAGGTTTCTATCTCCTCTCAGCCCCCCATCCCTCTCTTTCAGCCCCCCTCTTTGTGTCCCCCTCTCTCTCAGTTCACCCTCTCTCAGCATCTCTCTCGCACCCCTCTCTCTGTCCCTCTTCTCTCTTTCTGTCCCTCTTCTCTCTCTCTCTCTGTCCCTCTTCTCTTTCTCTGTTCCCCCTCCCTCTCTCTGTTCCTCCTCTCTCTCAGCTCACCTCTCTCTCAGCATTTCTTTCACACCCCTCTCTCTCTCAGCCCCTCTCCCTCTCTCTGTTGCCCCTCTCTCTCTCACACCCCTCTCTCTCACACCCCCCTCCCTCTCTCTCAGCCCCCCTCCCTCTCTCTGTTCCCTCTCTCTTTCAGCATATCTCTCACACCCCTCTCTCTCCGTCCCCCTCTCTCTCAGCCCCTCTCCCTCTCTCTCAGCCCCCCTCCCTCTCTCTGTTCCCCCTCTCTCAGCATCTCTCTCACACCCCCTCCCTCTCTCTCAGCATATCTCTCACACCCCTCTCTCTCTCTGCCCCCCTCTCTCTCAGCCCCTCTCCCTCTCTCGGTTCCCTCTCTCTTTCAGCATATCTCTGCCCCCCTCTCTCTCTCTGCCTCTCTCTCTCTCTCTCTCTCGAATTGCCGTGTTGGCACTTTGCAACACAAAACCAATGTATTTATTTCAGTTTGGGCACTCGGGCTCAAAAAGGTTCGCCATCACTGCTCTAGGGGAACAGGGTAATTCTGAAGGCTGAAGTGATTTCATAACAAAATAATGCATGGAGACATGGATGGACAGGCGAGTTTGCTTTGAATAAACATGAATTAACCACTTAAGGACTGCCCCACGTACATATACTGTGGCAGGGCGGTCCTTAAGTGCAAAATCATGTACTTGTACGTGATTGTTTTCTTTGGCTATGGGGCGCGCACGTACGCTGCTGGAGCCCCACTCCCGCTGTGATTGGACACAGCGGGAGCCAATCAATGTGTCCGGTGGACCCAATGTTCGCCGGAAACCTGTCGATCGTTCAGAGAGAGACAGAACGGCGGTCTGCCTATGTAAACAAGGCAGATTCTGCTATTGTGAAAGATAGAGATCGTGTGTTTCTGCTAAGCAGGAACATGGATCTCTATCTTTCTTCAATTAAACCATCTCCCACACAGTAAGAAAGCACTCCCAGGGAACACAGCTAACCCTTTGATCGCCCCTGATGTTAACCCCTTCCATGCCAGTGTCATTAGTGCAGTGACAGTGTAGCACTGATCACTGTATTGGTGTCACTGGTCCCCAAAAAGTGCCAATTAGTGTCAGATTTGTCTGCCGCAATGTTGCAGTCCTGCTAAAAATCGCTGATCGCTGCTATTGCTAGTAAAAAAATTATATAAAAAAAAAAGTCCATAAATCTATCCCATAGTTTGTAGATGCTATAACTTTTGCGCAAACCAATGAATATTGGGATTTTTTTTACTAAAAACATGTAGCAGAATACTTTTTTTGATTACATTTTTTTGTTTATAGTGCAAAAAATAAAAACCAGAGTTGATCAAATACCACCAAAAGAAAGCTCTATTTGTGGGAAAAAAGGAACATCAATTTTAGTTTGATGAAGTGTCACATGACCACACATGTCAGTTAAAGCAACGCAGTGCAGTATCGCAAAAAATGGCCTGGTCACAAAGGGGGGTAAACCTTTTGGAGCTGAAGTGGTTAAATAGCATTTTCAGTTTGTGATGCTCATATTAGTTCTGCGTTAACACAGGTTTCCTATATTGTCATATATCGGTACTGTTCAGGGGTCAAGTTCTGGGGAAAAAAGTGTGGGAACTCCCACCCAAGATCCACTCCCCCACCAAAAAAAAAAAAAAAAATGATACGCTCATATGCATATATATTTCACAGAAAATACAGTGACTGCGAATGCGACATACTACAGAAGATGACCAGACTGCGAATGCAACATACTACAGGAGATGACTAGACTGCGAATGCAACATACTACAGGAGATGACTAGACTGCGAATGCGACATACTACAGGAGATGACCAGACTGCGAATGCGACATACTACAGGAGATGACCAGACTGCGAATGCGACATACTACAGGAGATGACCAGACTGCGAATGCGACATGCTACAGGAGATGACCAGACTGCGAATGCGACATACTACAGGAGATGACCAGACTGCTAATGTGACATACTACAGGAGATGACCAGACTGCGAATGCGACATACTACAGGAGATGACCAGACTGCGAATGCGACATGCTACAGGAGATGACCAGAATGCGACATACTACAGGAGATGACCAGACTGCGAATGCGACATGCTACAGGAGATGACCAGACTGCGAATGCGACATGCTACAGGAGATGACCAGACTGCGAATGCGACATGCTACAGGAGATGACCAGACTGCGAATGCGACATGCTACAGGAGATGACCAGACTGCGAATGCGACATGCTACAGGAGATGACCACACTGCGAATGCGACATGCTACAGGAGATGATCAGAATGCGACATACTACAGGAGATGACCAGACTGTGAATGCGACATGCTACAGGAGATGACCAGACTGCGAATGCGACATGCTACAGGAGATGACCAGACTGTCAGTTAAAGCAACGCAGTGCAGTATCGCAAAAAATGGCCTGGTCACAAAGGGGGGTAAACCTTTTGGAGCTGAAGTGGTTAAATAGCATTTTCAGTTTGTGATGCTCATATTAGTTCTGCGTTAACACAGGTTTCCTATATTGTCATATATCGGTACTGTTCAGGGGTCAAGTTCTGGGGAAAAAAGTGTGGGAACTCCCACCCAAGATCCACTCCCCCACCAAAAAAAAAAAAAAAAAAAAAAAATGATACGCTCATATGCATATATATTTCACAGAAAATACAGTGACTGCGAATGCGACATACTACAGAAGATGACCAGACTGCGAATGCAACATACTACAGGAGATGACTAGACTGCGAATGCAACATACTACAGGAGATGACTAGACTGCGAATGCGACATACTACAGGAGATGACCAGACTGCGAATGCGACATACTACAGGAGATGACCAGACTGCGAATGCGACATACTACAGGAGATGACCAGACTGCGAATGCGACATGCTACAGGAGATGACCAGACTGCGAATGCGACATACTACAGGAGATGACCAGACTGCTAATGTGACATACTACAGGAGATGACCAGACTGCGAATGCGACATACTACAGGAGATGACCAGACTGCGAATGCGACATGCTACAGGAGATGACCAGAATGCGACATACTACAGGAGATGACCAGACTGCGAATGCGACATGCTACAGGAGATGACCAGACTGCGAATGCGACATGCTACAGGAGATGACCAGACTGCGAATGCGACATGCTACAGGAGATGACCAGACTGCGAATGCGACATGCTACAGGAGATGACCAGACTGCGAATGCGACATGCTACAGGAGATGACCACACTGCGAATGCGACATGCTACAGGAGATGATCAGAATGCGACATACTACAGGAGATGACCAGACTGTGAATGCGACATGCTACAGGAGATGACCAGACTGCGAATGCGACATGCTACAGGAGATGACCAGACTGTCAGTTAAAGCAACGCAGTGCAGTATCGCAAAAAATGGCCTGGTCACAAAGGGGGGTAAACCTTTTGGAGCTGAAGTGGTTAAATAGCATTTTCAGTTTGTGATGCTCATATTAGTTCTGCGTTAACACAGGTTTCCTATATTGTCATATATCGGTACTGTTCAGGGGTCAAGTTCTGGGGAAAAAAGTGTGGGAACTCCCACCCAAGATCCACTCCCCCACCAAAAAAAAAAAAAAAAAAAAATGATACGCTCATATGCATATATATTTCACAGAAAATACAGTGACTGCGAATGCGACATACTACAGAAGATGACCAGACTGCGAATGCAACATACTACAGGAGATGACTAGACTGCGAATGCAACATACTACAGGAGATGACTAGACTGCGAATGCGACATACTACAGGAGATGACCAGACTGCGAATGCGACATACTACAGGAGATGACCAGACTGCGAATGCGACATACTACAGGAGATGACCAGACTGCGAATGCGACATGCTACAGGAGATGACCAGACTGCGAATGCGACATACTACAGGAGATGACCAGACTGCTAATGTGACATACTACAGGAGATGACCAGACTGCGAATGCGACATACTACAGGAGATGACCAGACTGCGAATGCGACATGCTACAGGAGATGACCAGAATGCGACATACTACAGGAGATGACCAGACTGCGAATACGACATGATACAGGAGATGACCAGACTGCGAATGCGACATGCTACAGGAGATGACCAGACTGCGAATGCGACATGCTACAGGAGATGACCAGACTGCGAATGCGACATGCTACAGGAGATGACCACACTGCGAATGCGACATGCTACAGGAGATGACCACACTGCGAATGCGACATGCTACAGGAGATGATCAGAATGCGACATACTACAGGAGATGACCAGACTGTGAATGCGACATGCTACAGGAGATGACCAGACTGCGAATGCGACATGCTACAGGAGATGACCAGACTGCGAATGCGACATGCTACAGGAGATGACCCGAATGCGATATACTACAGGAGATGACCAGACTGCGAATGCGACATACTACAGGAGATGACCAGAATGCGACATACTACAGGAGATGACCAGACTGCAAATGCGACATACTACAGGAGATGACCAGAATGCAACATACTACAGGAGATGACCAGACTGCGAATGCAACATGCTACAGGAGATGACCAGAATGCGATATACTACAGGAGATGACCAGACTGCGAATGCGACATACTACAGGAGATGACCAGACTGCGAATGCGATATGCTACAGGAGATGACCAGAATGCAATATACTACAGGAGATGACCAGAATGCGAATGCGACATACTACAGGAGATGATCAGACTGCGAATGCGACATGCTACAGGAGATGACCAGACTGCGAATGCGACTACAGGAGATGACCAGACTGCGAATGCGACATGCTACAGGAGATGACCAGATTGCGAATGAGACATGCTACAGGAGATGACCAGACTGCGAATGCGACATGCTACAGGAGATGACCATGTAGCCAGTTTTAAAATTTAAACCTGTCCTCAGCCCCTTTATAGCACCCTCCTTCACATTCCTGTTCTCACCCCCTTTATAGAACCTCCTTCACATTCCTGTCTGTCCTTACCCCCTTTATGGCACCCCCTTTGTAGATCCCCCCTTCACATTCCTGCCCTGCCTCCGTTTTATATCACCCCTCCTTCCTCTGATACTTTTCCCCTCCGTCCTTCATTACAGTGCCCTCTTCCCTGTCTTACCTTACACAGGACACAGCAGATGACATCAGAGGCACAGAGCTGACATCGGAAGTGCAGCAAAGGGATGGACAGAAGGCGGGACCTGCCCCAGTTAATTGATTGGTTGCTAGAACTGCTCTGCATTCTATCAACCAATCAGTTAACTGGGCCAGCCCCTGCCCTCCGTGCATCGCTGTGCTGCTCTTCCGATGTCAGCTCTGTGAAGATAACAGAGCTAGCAGGCAGCGGCAGCTGAAGATAAAAAATCAAATCTTAAATGGCGTGACCGCTGCAGGGCCGCACAGATCATTGACGCAGTCCGGACTTGGCCGCGGTCCACCATTTAGTGATGCCTGTGCTATGCTAGAGCCTCTGGCGGCTCTAGTCCTGAAGAGGGAACGGCGTTCCTGCTGTGAAAAAAGTGCAGGGACGCCGTTCCCACGCGTTCCCGCAGGACTCGAGCCCTGGTACTGTTCAAGATTTTTGTACAAGCAGCTATTTCAGTGACCATATTATATTCTTTCATGGTTTTGTGTTTTTATTGTATACATTTTTATTAGTTGGTACATGTTCCATTATTTATTTATACCACAAATATAAATAGTTTCCTTTCATCACGCTGCATAGCCCTCTTCAATCTCACTTACCTGATCATCACTTCTCTTCCTTTCTTCTGCATCTTATTTTTTTACATCCCCATAAATCATACCATACTCTACTCTGTGAGCATGGCAGGCTACAGAGGGATGCAATTTGGATTCAAGGGAAGCAGGTTTTAGTAAGCCTAAAAGGACACAGTGCATACAAATGTTCTTGCCAATAAAAACAGTGACAGGGCCAGGGTAGGTAATTTTCCATGTTAAATCCTTATGAATAAATATTTTTTGTATTTGAAGGCAAAACCCATGCCAAACTCATATTACTTAGGGTATTTATAAAGATGAATCATAATTACATTACAAATCATAATTTTATCACAAAATACACACGTGAACAACACACAAGAGTTTAGGTTACAAAATGTACATGTAATAGGCAAAAGGGAAAATATCTAAAATATGCAAAATTGTTAGCAGTCAGTTATAATGATTTACTAAAGGCTACTTAGCCAAGTAAATCTTTGTTTGCTTCAAATACCCATCATGAGCAGAGCCTTACTGAAGTAAGTGAATATTGTAATTCTATCTTTGTCAGTTTGTCCAGGGCAAGCACAAAATTCCACACCAAGTTACCCACGACAAAATTTTACTGATCCAGCAATAATACTCTGCCCACATGCATTTTACCCTACAGCTGAGTGGGACACAGGTAGTCAGAGAATGATTACTGGAATACTACTTTATTTTATATTAAAATACATTTTTTTATATTAAAATAAATATTTAATGGAAATTATTTTCCGAAGTATTTTATATGTATTAAACTAGTTAAAAATAGCTACATTGACACTCAACCTTTTTATGCTAAGAGGTCATCAAATCCTAGATGCCCAGACAAAACTTAGCCATGTCAATATGTATCCATTAATTTGACAATAACTCTGACTAATTTATCTAAATAATCATAACATTGTTTTTTTTAAACCCCTAATGCCACCTTGCAGCAGCCTTTTAGGTTGGCTTTATTGCCCAGGAGGCAGCATGGCTTCTATAATGTGACTGCTGTGCTTGGCTCTCACAGCAGTTAAATGGTTGAGGTCCTTTAAAACTTAGGCTTTGAGCTCTAAGCTACATCTGGTCAGTGTGCTGGCAGTGCACAGTGAGTGCACTCTCAGCTCACAAACCTAATGCTGCTGCAGACACATGTAGAAGCTGGATGTTAAAGCCCACCTTTTCTGCCACCACATAAACGCATTAAACGTTCAGCATAAGGTTAAGAACATATAAAGTTTTTATTTCTTACACAGCTTTAAAGTGTATATATTTTTTTAAAGAGTGTCAAGTTTTTTTTTGTTGTCTGTGTCCCCATTGGGGAGATTTACCTCTTTCTATTTGTACTGTTGACCAGTGTCACCAGGAAAGAAAGTGAGGGGAAATGCAACATATTACAGTTGTTCCCAAAACAAGAGGTAAGGGAACATTTTCCAATGAGAACACCTGTTTTTGGGACAATGGTCTAAGATCAGAATTCCCCTCCCTTTGGAAATTTTACTTCCTGTTACATCTGTGAGACAGGAAGGGAAATCCCCTCAAAGGTACACAGACAGACAATTATTAACCTGACAGGGGTTTTAACACTTCACTATTCTTTTATTACACTTAATAAGGTATCCTTTTTGGAGTGAAGTGTGAATATCTTCTTGTTTTCTGACTGAAGAACACTGGGATGAACAACAGATGTAAGGGTGGTAGAGAGGAGTGACATTGTGAATAGGACAAGAGGGAAGTGGAATCAGTGTGGGTAGAACTCCAAAGAGAAGAAGTAAGTAGGAAATTAATAGTGGGTGTATGGTACAGGCTCCCCAACCTGAAGGAGGAGGAGGAGGAGGAGCTGGACCTCCCATCACAGTTAGAAATGGCTGCATGGCAGGGAAATTACATCATAATGGGGGACTTCAATTATCCCAATATCGAGTGGGCAGAGGGGACAGCTAACTCATTAAAGGCCCGTCATTTCATGAATGTCTTGCAGGACAACTTCATGTCTCAATTGGTGTATCCTCCAACTAGAAAGAATGCATTGCTAGATTTAATGATTACGAACGATCCAAGTCTGATCTCAGATGTGGCAGTACAGGACAGCTTGGGATCTAGTGATCACAGAATGATCACATTTAGCGTAAATCATAGGAAGGAGGCATGAGGGTAGCACAAGAACTCTAAATTTCAAAAGAGCCAACTGTTCTGAACTGTGCTCAATACTACAAGACATCAATTGGGTCCTAATCCTAGAAACATTGAACACGGAGACAAAATGGGAATGTTTTAGGAACATATTAAATAAAGGTATCACACAGTGAATTCCTATAGGAAATAAATATATAAGAGCGAAGGTTGAACCTGGGTGACTATACCATAATGTAAAAATTCTTAGAGAGAAAAAAATGGCCTCTAAAGCAGAGGGGGCATTGTCAGCATTCCGACACTACGAGGAATGCAATAAAAAGTGTAAGAACGAAATCAGGGTGCCTAAAAAAGACTACGGGAGACACAGAGCAGAGAAGAGTAGAATAAATCCCAAGGAATTCTTTAGATATGTTAACAGTAAAAAAGTAAAATCAGAGCACATTGCCCACATAAAAGACGATGAAGGGAGCATGTTTACAGATGACACAGAGAAGGCAACTGTACTAAATGCTTTTTTCTACTCAGTTTTTACACAGGAATAGGAGGTGTATTTTGACCATGACAGTATTGTTAGTAACACATCACAGGATGTACCCTTATGGCTAACAGAGGCCGGAGTCAAGGAAAGACTAGATAAACTTAACACAAATAAATCACCAGGACCAGATGGATTACACACAAGAGTCCTCAAAGAACTCAGTTGGGTTATAGCTAGACCATTGTTCCTAATCTTTGTGGGCAGCATACTGGACAGGATTTGTACCAGCTGATTGGAGAAAAGCCAATGTGGTACCAATATTCAAAAAAGGGCATAGATATATTCCGGGAAACTATAGGCCTGTTAGCCTAACATCAATAGTAGGTAAATTATTGGAGGATATGATAAAGGACTATATCCAAGAATTTGCTGAAGAAAACTATATCATTAGTAGTAATCAGCATGGGTTTACGAGGGGTCATTCTTGCCAGACCAATCTGTTAACATTCTACAAGGAAGTGAGGTGCCATCTAGATAGGGGGAGGCCTGTGGATGTGGTGTAGCTGGATTTTGCAAAAGCATTCAATACAGTTCCCTATAAAATGCTTAATCTACAAGCTGAGGTCTGCAGGCATGGACCATAAGGTTTGTTCTTGGATAGAAAAACGGTTACAGGGTGTATACAAAGGGTAGTGATAAATAACGTGTACTCAGACTGGTCTGGAGTGGTAAGTGGCTTACCCCAAGGTTCTGTCTTGGGACCAATTCTGTTTGGGATGAATAGCTCAATCTCAGTTTTTGCGGATGATACTAAAATAAGCAGGGCAAGTTCACATTAAGATATAGACATTTTACAGAAAGACCTGAGAAAAATAATGGAGTGGGCAACTATATGGCAAATTAGGTTTAATGTGGAGAAATGTAAAATAATGCACTTGGGGCTAAGAACATAAATGCAAACTACTCACTGGGGGGGAGAACAGAACCTCTGGGGGAGTCAAGGATGGAGAAAGATCTGGGGGTCCTAGTGGAAGACAGACTGAGCAATAGCATGCAATGTCAAGCTGCAGATACCAAATTCCGATAGAATATTAGCATGCATAAAAAAGGGGATATACTCCAGAGATAAAAATATAATCCTGCCACTTTATAAAACTCTGGTCCGGCCACATCTGGAGTATTCCGTCCAGTTCTGGTGACCAGTCCACAGAAGGGATGTGCTGGAGCTGGATAGAGTCCAAAGAAAGGCAACTAAATTATTAAGGGGACTGGAGGACCTCAAGCATCACATTTATTCTCGTCGGAGAAGAGATGCTTGAGAGGGGACATGATAGAGATTTGCAAATACCTCAATGGTGACCCCAGCATAGGAAAAAGCTATTTAGTCTCAGAGGGTGTAAGAGGACACATGGCCACACAATGAGATTGGAAAAGAAGCGGTTTAACCCTAAGCTGCGCTGGGTTTTTTTCACTGTCAGGGTGGTAAGAATGTGGAAAAAAAAGGGAAGAAAGGCGGCGCCCTCTAAGTGCACCAATTTGTTAAAAGATATTTATTTCAAAGGGAATAAAAACACTCACAAAAGATATGTTTGTTCAGGCATGTCAGGGGTAACGTCTATTCTGTTGTTTCTCCCGGGTAAAGCGGTAGTCACAAGCCGATCCACAAAGGTCCTGTGTCCTTCTCTCTGTGCTTTTCCGGTGGCGCTGTGGGTGCCCAGCGTTTCCGGATGGCTGGAGCGCAGACTGTGGATGCTGTGTAGTGTATTTCGTGCTGTACCGCTGTGGTGTGCTAAAGTCACTTCCGGGATCGGGGTCAAGTGGGCGGCGCTTCGGAGCATGCATGCTCCTTCATCAGGCGGAAGCCTGATGTATTTTTGAGCTACATCCATTGTCCCCTCGATTGGTAAGAATGTGGAACTCTCTTCCACAATTGTGTGTCAGGGGGAGTATTGATATTTTTAAAAGACTCTTGGACGTGCATCTTAAGGAACACAATATACAGGGATATGGGAAATGATTATCGACAGTGACTCATGTACACCTACACAGATTGAACTGGATGGACTATTGTCTTTATTCAACCTTACCTACTATGTAACTTTGGGGGTTATTTACTAAAGGCAAATCCACTTTGCACTACACGTGCACTGCATGTGCACTTGGAAGTGCAGTCACTGTAGATCTGAGGGGGACATGCAAAGAAAATAGAAAAAAGCATTTTAGCTTGCACATGATTGGATGATAAAATCAGCAGAGCTTCCCTGCATTTTAGATCTTCCCCTCAGATATACAGCGACTGCACTTCCAAGTGCACTTTCAGTGCATGGTGGATTTTCCTTTAGTAAATCAACCCCTATGTAACTATGTTGTGAAATGTGTGAGGAAGCTAATCTGTGTTTTGAGAGCCATCATCTTTTGCTTTCTAAATCTTGTGTGATCATAATGATTGGCCCTCATGGTGATTATATGACGAGAACCAAACTAATTGGTTCCTGACAGTTCATGTGAGGCCTGCAGCTGACAGTTCAAAGTTAAAACACATTTTAGCTTTCTCTTGGCACATGGATTCATAAATGTTATTCTACAGATGACAGGTGTTTGGAGTTTTGAAGTAGACTTAAACTCAAACAATAGAATCTCATACAAGGTTTAACAAGTTCATTATATTTCAGAAATACTTTTAAATATGGCTGCTTTAAAAAAAAATCCCTAGGGATGTTGCTATGAAGTTCCTTATTCAAGCATTTGCTGTTAATGGGTGACAACTAACCTCCAAATTGTTCTTCTTAACTGTCACTCTGTCACATAATGCCATTTTAACACACATTATGCAGGCATGTTCCACTGTTCTTACCATCAGAAAACCTACCCTAATGAATGCCAAGCCACAGAATGCATGTAGGAAGGGAGAGGCTGCAAAGAATCTGTATGAAACCAGTAACTCTGAGATGTAACAAAAGTATTTTGTTATAGAAAAATGGCAGTTGTACTTTAGCAAAAAAATAAATAAATGTAATTTAGTTTGGTTTTCCATCTAATTAAACTTCTCCTCAACACTTAACTGCTAAGTTGAGCTAATAAAATATAATTCCTAAGACCTAACTCTACCTAAACTAAGAAATAACACCATCTTCTGCATAATCACTTTGCCCTGCAGCGAAAAACCAGGCAGTGCCTGTACCGACCCCTCCCAAAGCCGATCTCCTGGTGCTAAAAGTAACATTTTAAAGGGTTATAAAATACCCAGGTTTGACAACTGGAAATACATATTTCAATGTAAAGACAATCTGCAGATGAGTAGAGAACCAAATGCCTGGCTTGCTTTTCAGTTATCATCCACATGTGCATACTCATCTCTTGAAAGGCTGTTCTCCCGAGGCACACATGCAGAATAATCTCTTGAATAAAACATTCCCACAAGCACACTGATCTTGAGAATAAGGCATTCAATTATTCACAGTGATCTCTTGAAGTGAAAATGATGCACTCATGAAATAATATAGCAAGGCTTGTAAGGATGAGTGTAGCAATGGCTAAGGCTGATAGAGATGAGCAAAGTGATTTCGAAAATTTTGTAAATTTGTCTGATTTTGGCATTTTGAAAAACACAGGATTTATTAATCATTGGGTGTTAGTAAATGGAATGGCTAAGTACAGTTTAAAGGCATTATGTAAACAACAATACAACATGACTACAGTTCAATTTACGTCAATCAATATATTGTATGTTAGTTAGTGTACAGGAATATCACACTGTTTGTAGACTGTTCATTGCTAAAATGGGCCAATTTTCACATTTTTTTTCAGTTCCATGGAGTTTTGGGAGTTTTGTAGGGCTACAATTCTCTGTACAAATTGCAGTGGAGTAGGGTGAAAGGAAAAAAGTCTGTACAGATCTTTCAAATTTGTTGCAGTTTGGACATTTCTTAGTTTTGTCATGCTGCAATTCAAACTTTTTTTATTATTATTATTATTATATTTTCCACTCCCAGGAAGTAGCTTGAACCTGTGCCCAGATCATGCACACTAAAATATCCATGTATTCTAAACAAGCAGTAAAAGCCCTCATTCATCTCGATATCTGTAAGCATTGAAATATTTTTTTTTTTAAAGTTCACAATAATGCCACTGTAATCTTAATTTTTGTCTATGGTAGCAGATCTTCGTAGACTGCCAGCCCTCTCACGTCAGTTTTGATCTTTGGGGATGTGCGAGAAATAATAACTTCATATTAAAAGCAGTTAGAGGGGTCAGGGATGACTTGTAAAGCTTTTAGGGCTCATTTACACTTTTGGCAGCCTATGTCTTCCCTCTGAAAAGTTATCTGCAGAGGATCACTTTTCATATGGCATTTGACAGGTGACTGGGAGGCGTTATGTTGTCTCCTCAGTGCCTGTTTTAACCCAGTAAAGTCTGCAACCCTGATACTGCCCTTCAAATGTGATGGGGTACAATTTTTGCTGCAGCATCTGTACAACCCTTTTCAGCCCCTGTTGACTAATAGGGGCAGTCAGGGGGCTGTAAAACTCTTGCTTAATGGCCTGTTCTTACAGCTGCACAGCCACAAGTACAAATGAGCCCTTACTGCTTTTTTAACAATATGAAAATACATCTATAGTCTGGGCACAGGTGCACTTTAGGTCTCATATTATGAAATTACATATATGTGTTGGTGAGAAATGTAAATGCTTGTTGACATTCATCTAATTTTTGTTAGGAGTGTGTGACTGTGGGTTAGCCTTATGTATTTAAGAGCTGTCCAATAACTAAAGTTTTAAGGGCAGTCGATTGGATTACGCAAACTGGTAAATATCAGCTGCTCAGAAGGGACGTTTTGTCCTGGACCTTGGGTCCTAGGGCTTAGTTTCTCAGGGCTCAGCCCTCTTGGTTGGGAATCGAAAGGATTCTGCTTTTGAGGCCTAATGCCTCGTACACACGATCGGAATTCTCATCGGAAAAAGCTCTGACGGTTTTCCCGACGGAGTTCCTACGGAATTCCGCTCAAACTGTCTTGCCAACACACGGTCACACCAAATTCCGAAGAAATCGTCAAGAACACGGTGACGTACAACACTACAACGAGCTGAGTTTAATGCTTCCGAGCATGTGTTGAATTGTTTCCGAGCATGCTTAGGAATTTTGCGTGTCAGGATTGCTACAGACGATTGGAATTTCCGGAATTGCTCTCAATTCTTTTCTGTCGGAAATTCGGCCAGCAAAATTCCGATGGAGCCTACACACGGTCGCATTTTCCGATGAAAAGCTCTCATTGGTCTTTTTCTGGTCAGAATTCTGATCGTGTGTACGCAGCATTACACAAGCTGCCCATATGCCCAATGGCACATTCTTACAGACACACACCTGGTGCAGAAAATATACAAGAACCTCTGCTCTTTTCAAAACTCCTTTTGCCTGCTGCAAGGACTACTATGTAGAACACCGAGTATATATGTGGGAACTTTTAGTATTGAGAAAAAGGTCTAACACTTTTTGGCTTATCTATAGACGTATTTCCTCTTCAAGTGATGCTCAATAAAGCTTTAGAAAAAGGGACTTGCTCTATTTAGCAATTAAAGAGTAGAAAATCCTGAGGACAAAGTTTGTACATCTTAATTGGGGGTCTCACTTTAATCCCATGGCCCAGCTGAGTGGAGGCTCCACCACAGAAATTCTAGTTAACTACCGTACATATTTCCAAATGAGCAGAGACTCTGCCTTCAATTGCCATAGAGGTATAAGATATTTTAGAAGTCTTATAAAAGGCTACCAAGGTAGCTAAACATATACTTTAAAATATGTAAAACAGTTTATAAAATAGTAATCTTTCAAACAATAAAAGTGATGTAGAGCATTTTGTGAAGTAGCAGCCATTAAGTCAGGTGTTGTTAGTCCATTTACTGTACAGTTAACTTAAAATGGTACCTGCTACTAATTCAGCTTAGCTTTTTTCTTTTCACTTTTGAAATAGAAGTGACATGATTTTGTGAGTACTCAGAATCAAACATAAAACACTTACCTTTGGTTGGCTTCAATAGAAAGGATCAAATGATTGCTTTTTTTGCATTATGCCAGTAGTTAAAAGTTTTAGGTGATCCCTTTTATGATCCCAAGTCTCAGAGCTGATCTCAGGTCTTTACCAGTTTATGAAACTGAGGTAATCAGCGGAGAACATGTTCTCCACTGATTATCTCAGCACAGTGAGAATCTGTAACTGACTGTCACAGAAACAGCCAGTTTATGAAGGTGCGATCTCAGCACCTCACTGGCGATCTGTGACAGAATTCTCACTTTCTGACTCAGAGGTGGAGAATCAGAGAGAGAAGCGCGAAGCTGGCTGAGTATTCTGGAGAAAGCAGGAAGTCTTTTGAAGTCTCAGCCATACAGTGAGAGCACATCTTCCCCACCATTACACACCCCAAAACCCCAAAACCAGCAGGTTAGCAATCTAAAGTGTGTACTTTACCGTCGTTATAGCGGCGCTTTTCGGAAGCTAGCGGGGCAGTTTCACCCCCGCTAGTGGCCGAAAAAGGGTTAAAACCGCCTTCAAAGCGCCACTGCAGCGGCGCTTTGCAGGGGGGTTTGGAGCGCTGTCCCATTGTTTTCAATGGGAAGGGGCGCTTTAGGAGCAGTAAATACACCGCTCCTACAGCGCTCCAAAGATGCGGCTTGCATTTTTCAGCATCCTGCAAGCGCACCGATCCAGTGTGAAAGCCCGCGGCTGTTTGAAGGCGCTTTGCAGGCGCTATTTTTAGAACTTTAGTGCCTGCAAAGCGCCCCAGTGTGAAAGGGGCCTAAAGCAGCGCTAAATAAAGCGCTGCTTTACCGCCGACGCCGCTCCCGCCCCAGTGTGAAAAAGGGGCCTTATACAGGGGTTTATCAATTATGAAATATATTTTATTTTAATTTATTAATAAATATTTATACTTGTATACTTTATTAAAATTATTTTTTAATGATTATGTATTTTACATTTATATGAATGGTGTATAGCTGCATTACATATGTGGATTACATTAATTTACTATACACCATTCACATTTAAATAGGCACATGTATGATATTTAAATATTGATAAAAACAATATTTTTTAATAATTAGGTTAATGTATATTGTGTAGGGGGAATTTAACTTTATTATTTTATTAATATGTTGGGGAATAATGTGTGCTGATTAGTGTTCAACTTTTGTATTTTACATCTCCTCACACTGTAATCCCGCTACATCTCGCGAGATTATAGTGTGAGGAGCCGTTCTCAGGAGTTCCCGGCGTTTGTAGATCGCTTCTCAACTCAGCATGAAAAGCGATCTACAGACCATCATAAACAGGCCCTCAGAGGAGAGCGATCTCCTCTGAGAATGCCTGAGAACTGAATAGCGGTATTTTACCGCACTTTCATAAAAGAACACCTTAGTCTGTATTATTCTACTGAATCAGCATTTTATGAACTTGATAAGAAGCTATTTTTTTGAAGGGTCTACCAGCATTCTGATTAATGTAGCATGTCATAGGTATAGCGCTAACACCATAGGTGCTTCTGATAAGGATGTGTCCTCTGTTCTTTGCCTCAACCTTTTCCAAAAACCTCAGCTCCTCTAACACACCATATTGAGTGTACAAACATACAATATCACCGGAAATACACTGAAAGTAACACTTAGGGGGACATTTACTAAAGCTGGCGCACACAGAATCTGGTGCAGCTGTACATAGTAACCAATCAGCTTCCAGGTTTTATTGTTTAAGCTTAATTGAACAACCTGAAGTTAGAAGCTGGTTACTATGCACAGTTGTACCAGATTCTGTGTGCACCAGTTTTAGTATATCTCCCACTTAATACCCAGTATTAATGCTATCTAAGAAAGCAGGCACCAAACAAGGTAGTAATGGCAAACTTAATATATTGTCACCCAATGTGGTTGGTTACTAGGCAAGCTACAAATGAATTAACAAATGGTAATAACACAAGTTAGCATACAAAGTGGTTTAAAAGTAAGGACTAGGCATAAGACAATGTCTGGCATCCATATCTGCATAAACAGTAGCAAGGCCACCTCAAATGCAGAAGTGAACGGTAGAAAACTTCAATCTACTGAGTGCTGGAGTGCTGCAACTATACTGCCAGAACACATTTATGGTGGCAATGCTAGTCCTAGACCAATTGGGTATGCACTGTCCAAATGAAAAGGAGCGTGGTGTGGGAAAGGGGGGGGGTGGTAACAGGGGAGCCAAGAGGACTTGCAGAATAATTAGTACTGGAGTGGCAGTTACTGTTGAGATGTTCTTCTGTCAGATATCATTGAGGCCCTTTTAAGAGCATTGGTGCATTTAACAACAGTCCCTGTTAACCTGCATGCAATATAGGTATGGTATAGTCTTGAAACAGGTGCGATGTAGATGTGGGAAAAGTGCAGTATAGAGTGCTGTGTGGGTGCAGTATGCATTGGGTGCACTTAGTGTCCTGCTCTTAGTGGCTCAGTCTCTGCTATCACCAGTTCCCAGGATGCTGAGGCAATCTCTTGCTGCAGAAGGGGGGGCCCCCTCGGTCTCTCCAGTAATCAGCGGTGGGAAGCAGAGGGTGAGTGGATGCTTCAGTCTCCCTGTGGCAGCAGTGCGGGTCCTGTAATGTTGGAAGTGCCCGTCTCAGATCGTCTCAGATCTCCGCTAGTATGGTCACCTGTGGGCAGTGGAATATTCAGCTTTCTCTCTAACTCCCTCTACAGTGGAGAGCTGACACCCTTAGATAGCTGCCATCTCAACTCCCAGGATTCTCAGTGCTTTGCATAGAAGTCTATGAGTTTGCTTGGCTTTAGAATCCCCCCTGCTGGCTGGAGGAGAATAGTGCAGCACAATATTAGTATCTCAGTACAGGTAGTGAAGAATTAAAGGCAATGTTTCCTTCTCCATGTTGCTGTAGCCCAGCGCCTGGCTACATAGGTAAATCTCTCTGAATACAGCGAAGCTGAGAAGTGTAGGATCATTGACTTTACATGGGATTGGTACAGTTTTTTTTCAACATTTGAAAAATGAAATGTTCTAAAACGCCTGACTTTCCTATGCTGATTAGTTGACAACAGAATCATGAGTTAAGAAGTAAAAATTATTTCCTAACTCATATGTGACAGATTTGCTTAAAGCTAACATTCTCTTAACGCTTCTCAAAATTAGTTTAGTTGGATTATACATTAATTACTACAATACAGCAAGAAATTAATTTTGAGGATTCTGCTTATCATTATATTACCACCACATTAACAATGAAATAAAAATGTATGTGACCAGTAGATATTCAGGAAATATGCCAAACTGCTGACTTCTGGCAGTGTTACACATATGGTATGCTTCAAAATGCTACTGGTCCTAATGGTATGGCTAGACTAGCCATGGCTTTACTGAATCATTAAGCATAGATTTCAATGTATATCATGGGTGGTATTCACTTATAGGCTTATTCTCACCACCGGATATGCTTAAGGATGCATGTATTCTGGTATGTTGTGTATTCAAGCATGTTATGGTAGGTTTCAATTTAGTTACTTTAATTAAAAGCTGCCGTTCACCACAGCTAAAGTGTTCCTTGCTGGGCTATTTTACAAAACATTGCGACTTACATTGTGACAACAGGTCCAACTGAAAATATACTCACGCCCATTAATTTTTTCCCCTACAATGGAAGCACAGCAAAACAGCAGGTATATAGAAAATTTACTTCTGAGAGGTAAAAAAGATCAGGTTACTGTTGAGAGCTGCAGTTGTCATTGGTCAGACTGGTGATGGTAGCTCCCAACTGGGGTCACAGGTAACAGTAAAGACCTAGAAAAGGACTAAAACATGCTGCTCTCCACCAGAGAAAAAAAAGTTATCTTATTTAAACTTTACAGAAGGAAAACAATAGAGCAGTAGTGGCTCCAACCAAAATCCTCAGTGGCAACCAATAGTACTTAATTTCTAGACAAATTTCCAGAATAAGGGATAAAATAAAAAGGAGGACATCGGGTAAAATTAAGTTATTAAAGTGCAGTGTGTGTGTGGTGTAAAATTCAGCAGTATATATTATATGTCGCCTCTGTTCATCCCTGGTGAATGCAGAGCAACCAAGGTATAGGCATACTTCAGGAAATAGTTTGCTGGCTGATTTGCTAAAATAATAATTTGACTCTGGCGTTAATTTCAAATACACAATTTTTATTTTTTTTCCATTAATCACTTTTCCAGTTTCTTTTCAATTTCAATGCAACTTCTGTACCTGACATAAATATAGGCTAGAGTGAAAGTGACTCCTTTAGTAAATAAGTTGTTTGTTGTGTTGTAGAAACATATATTCCCGATTAGCCGATTCAGCCCCAGAAGATTCAACCCCCTTCCTGACCAGAGCACTTTTTGCGATTTGCACCCAAACAAAATTGACATCCTTTTTTTCCGCACAAATAGAGCTTTCTTTTGGTGGTATTTGATCACCTCTGCGGTTTTTTATTTTTTGCGCTATAAACAAAAAAAGAGCATTTTTGAAAAAAACACATTATTTTTTACTTTTTGCTATAATAAATATCCCCCAAAAATATATAAAAAAAACAATTTGTTTTCCTCAGTTTAGGCCGATGTGTATTCTTCTACATATTTTTGGTAACAAAAAAATCTCAATAAGTGTATATTGATTGGTTTGCGCAAAAGTTATAGCGTCTACAAAATAGGGGATAGATTTATAGCATTTTTATTATACATTTTTTTTTTTACTAGCAATGGTGGCGATCTGCCATTTTTTTCGTGACTGCGACATTATGGCGGACACGTTAGACAATTTTGACACATTTTTGGGACCATTGGCATTAATACAGCGATCAGTGCGATTAAAAATGCATTGATTACTGTAAAAATGTCACTGGCAGTGAAGAGGTTAACACTAGGGGGCAGTGAAGGGGTTAAGTGTGTCCTAGTTTGTGTTGTAACTGAAGGGGGGAGTGGACTGTGCAGGGAAGATAACAGATCGTCTGTTCATACATACTCATACTGACAAAATATGGAAAATTTACTGACTGAGCACATTGTTTATTAACAACCTGAAAAATGACAGAACTCCTATTAAAAACGTAGACAATCAATATTTAAACAGTACAGCGCTGTCGCAATTTGAATGACAATTGTGCGGTCATGCTACACTGCACCCAAAATTTTTTTTTATCATTTTGTTCCAACAAATAGAGCTTTCTTTTGGTGGTATTTGATCACCTCTGCGATTTTTATTTTTTGTGCAACAAACAAAAAAAGACCGAAAATTTTGCAAAAAAACAAGTTTTTCTTTGTCACTGTTAATTTTTTTTGAAAATAAGTGCGTTTTCTTCTTCAATGACGGGCACTGATATGGCTGCACTGATGGGCACTGATAAGGCGGCACTGATGGGCACCGATGAGGTGGCACCAATGAGGTGGCACTGATGGGCACTGATGATGGGCACTGATAGGTGGCACTGATGGGCACTGATGATGGGCACTGATAGGCGGCACTGATGGGCACTGATAGGTGGCACTGGTATGAGGCACTGATGGGCACTTAGATGGCACTGATGGGCACTCATAGGCGGCACTGATGGGCACACATAGGCAGCACTGACGGGTACTTATGGGTGGCACTGATGCATACATATAGGTGGCACTGATAGGTGGCATGGATGGGCACTGATGGGCACTGATAGGTGGGCCTGGATGGGCACAGATGGGCACTGATAGGTGGCACTGATGGACGCTGATGGGTGGCACTGATGACACTGATGGGTGGCATTGCTGGGCATCCCTGTTTTATAACATAAATATGATGTGCCAATCAGTGCCCATTTGTGGGCACTGATTGGCATATTTTGGGCATTTTTTTAACATGTGGATGGCCATGGGGGATGTACCTGGCCATCCACATGCTGGGGGCTTCCCTGGTGGTCCTGGGGGCTTCCCTGGTGGTCTAGTGTGGGCATCTGAGGGGGTCTGAGGGGGTCAGACGCGAGTGAGGAAAAGCCGATCAAAGGCTCTTCCTGTGTACATCGTGATCAGCAATGATTGGACACGGCTGATCACGTGGTAAAGAGCCTCCGCGGGAGGCTCTTCACCGAGATCGGTGTATCGGTGTGTCAGACTGACGCACCGTTCCACCGTTTGCCGCGATGCACGCCCCCACGGGTGCGCGGCGGCTGTTATCCTGATGGACGTCATATGATGCCCAGTCAGGATAACGAAACCACTTCCCAGACGTCAATCCGCTATTGACCGGGCGGGAAGTGGTTAAAAAGTCAACACTGTCCGTAAAATTTTCAACAGTTGCCAAACCTGATCATTCAGCAATAACGTTGTTATTTCTTGATATAACAAATACGTGTGCAGTTTTTTTCAGGCCAAAGTTTTTTTGGTAATATTGCCTTTCCTTTCAAACATTATTTTTGTTCTCACTAGAGTTTGTTTTAAAGCACCTAGTGTTACGGTAGATAAAAGTGTAATTTATCTGACAGACTACATGGCAGCATACTGTACATATGGGTAACTGAGCCTCCGCTCTTACTCCATAGGACCCCAGTCCCATAAATTTTGAGCCTGAGCCCAAGGTCATGTTGCTTTTTTGTCCTCATCATAGGACCTGTTATGTTCGAGGTGTGGTGGGAAATCTTATCGGTACCTGGTAAGTCCTAAGGTCAGGATGGTAGACAAGCTTCACTAGAATGGCCCATGTTGGTTACCATGGTCCCCAGCTATCAGCGGGGTGGTGGTGGACTTAAATTTGGGAGTAGAATCACTGCAGATGGTTCAGGCCCTGCGGTTGTGCAGTTTGCAAATTCGTCCTGCTATCAGCAGGTGGCCGGGCAAAATGCCCAGGATGGATGCCACAGCTGGTCTCTGTGTCCAGACCCTGGAGCCACATGAGTACCATCATTTGCATTTATGGCAGCGGTAAATACCTCTTTGCTTGCATTTTCTTTTTTTCCTGTTTCTAGTATTTACAGCCTCTCATGGTGACTGGAGCACTTCTGCGTTCCAAGCTGTTGCATTTCTTCTGAGCCAGTGGTCTTGGTGCTGTGCATATGTAGGGCCTTGGGAGAGTACGAGGTTTGGTTTGCACATGCAGCAGGAGCAGCCTTGCAGGCACACGGGTGCCCTCAAGCAGCTGTGGGAGACTTGGTGCATGTGATTTAAATTTGACAGTTCCCCCTAGCATGTTGGAATCCCTGCAGGCAGCATTGTGGTGGTCTTCCCTATAATACAGCACTGTGAAAGGTATGAATCTGCTGGTGATCTTGCTTGTTCAGTCTTGGCATCATGGATGTGTCACCGCCCCCCTGTGGCTCTTGCGTAGTAGGTAGGGAAGGTTTACCACCCTTTCTTCCCTTCTCTCGCAGGGGAAACCTTTTTGAGTTTAACTCTTTCTTTTTACATTTTTATCTTTGTAATATAAAAGATAGGAGATGAGCAGTTTTAGGTGGTTAGAACGTTGTGCATCATCATGGACCCCCCAGTAGGGCCAGCTCAGGTAGAGCCGAGATAGACATTTGCAGCCTAGAATTGATTTTGTCAAAGACCCCTGTCCAGTAGGTCAAGAGCATCTTTAGTTTACTTGTCTCCTGTTCAGGCTCTCAACATCGCCTCATGTGTTTTCCAATGTCTTGATGGCTGTAGTAGCCTTAATCAGGATGAAAGGACTACGCCTGCACCACTTCTTGTATGATCTCCTCCTGCTATTTCAGGACAGAGGGCAGCTTGTGGAGCACAGAGGCCAGGTCATCTCAATGCTCCAGGAGTACGGTTGGCTGATAAACCTAGAGAAGGAGCCCACTCAGTCTCTCGTATACCTTGAGGCCCAGTTCGATACAGTCAAGAGCACTATTGCCTTGCCCCTGGAAAATCATTCAGTAATCCAGAGCAGAATATCTTTAGCCCTGTAATGCCAGTGTCTGAGAATTATTGGCACCATGGTACCCATGGCACCCAAGGTGAAGTGGACGCAATGGAAGATGCATCCTTTGCAGAAGTGGTTTCTCCAGCCGGTGAACCTGGGAGGCAGTAATCAGATTATCTACATAATCTTGACCATGAAAGAGAGCCTTCAATGGTGGCTACAATACAGGAATCTGCTCAGCTGCCATTCCATTGCCCCACTTCCTGGGTTCGATACAGTTTGATACAGTCAAGAGCACTATTGCCTTGCCACTGGAAAACCATTCTGTAATCCAGAGCAGAATATCTTTAGCCATGTAATCCCAGTGGCTGAGAATTATTGGCACCATGGTGTCCATGGTACCCAAGGTGAAGTGGGCGCAATGGAAGCTGCATACCTGCCACAAGTTATTTCTCCAGCAGTGGAAGACAGGAGGCAGAAATCAGATCATCTACATAACCTTGACCATGAAAGCGAGCCTTCTCTGGTGGCTACAATAGAGGAATCTGCTCAGCTGCCATTTCATTGCCCCCATTTCCTGGGTCACGATCACGACTGATGCCAGCAGTACAGGATGGGGCGCTCATTGCCTGTCAGAGATAGCACAGGGCAATTGGAACTTTCCTTCTTGCAGGATTGTGTTGAATGTCCAGGGGCTGTGGGTGGCCTTCTGTGCCCTGTGGATGGACCTTTTGTCATCTAACAAGAGGAGAGTGAGTGCTCCTGAGGCTAGACAGCACCACATTCAGTCTCCTACATTAAGAGGCAAGAGGGAACCCGCAGCTTATCCTTACTTCTGGAAGTGGAGCTAATCATGTCGTGGGCTCCCAAAATGACACAGCGCTAAGTGCTTTAGACATCAAAATTATAATATAACAAATAGTATTAACATGTCAACACATGTTAAAGCGGTTCTGCACTCTGAAAAAAAAATTTTTTTTTAGGACGTAATATAAAGTGTGCTTACCTTTATTAGGGGACTCACCTGTTCCATCTTCCATCTCGATCGCCGCCGGTTTTCGTCCGATGAAGTTCCTCGTCTTCTTCTTTAGTGCTGGGGGCCATCTTGCCTGTGGGCATGTGAAACACCCACAGGAACTTTAGATGGCCCAGCATGCACCGCCGTTACTCGCGCGTGCGCAGTAACGGCACATCTGCCGACATCTCACGAGATTTCGGCAGATGTGGCCGAAATCTCGCGAGATTTCGGAAGATGTGGCCGAAATCTCGCGAGATTTCGGAAGATGCCCGCACTGACTCCTGGGATCAATGACACCAGATCCCAGGAGACAGTGCGCCGTGACGACGATCGACGCAGAGACCCCGCCCGCCGCCGCAGAGGGAGAAGACCGGAAGTCTTCAATTACAAGGTAAGTAAAAAAAAACAAAAAAAAAAACATTTCATTTAGTACTCTTTGCCTGATTTGGAAGGCAAAGAGATTTACTAAATGAAAAGGGTGCAGAACCGCTTTAATACTAGTGCGTGTGCTCTTCTAGCTTAAAAACGGTGCTTCACTTCACTTGTGCTCAGACCAAGTGCCCCACATAGATGTACACTTACCCTGGACATTGACCACCTATCTTTAGTGTGGTCTCTTGCGCTTGTTGGGAAATTGTCCCCTAGGTGATGTCTCTGCTAGCTGGCACCACAATAGGTTAATCCTCAGATGTAAATGGGGGAAGATAAATGACTGAGGGAAACCTTGTAGCGTAAAACCGTATAGTTTTTTTAGACATTTAAAACAATAAACGTTGGTACACTCACATGGTATGGCGACTATATCCTGGCACCCTGTGTAAACAGCATATGTAAATAGGGATAGCCCGGCAGGCGTTTAGTAGATTCCATGAATCACGGCTCGGTGTACCAACATCTATTGTTTTAAATGTCTAATAAACTATACGGTTTCCCTCTATGAGGTTTCCCTCTATCATTTATCTTCCTCCATTTACATCTAGGATTAACCTTTCTTGGTGCCAGCTAGCATAGACACCACCTAGGGGACAATTCCCCAACAAGCACAAGTGACCACACTAGAGATAGGAGGTCAATGTCCAGGGTAAGTGTACATCTATGTGGGGCACTTGGTCTGGGCACAAGTCAAGTTAAGCACTGTTTTTAAGCCTTCACCAGGGTTTCCTGGGAAGACATTCGCTGGTACAGCAGTTCTTCAGAAGGGCAGTCAGATTAGGACCTCAAATTAAGCTGAGGTTCACTAAGTGGGATTTACCTCTCGTCCTTGACTTTCTTTCAGGTGCTTTATTGGAGTGCTTCAGTTTTCATTAGAGATATTTCTGTCAAGTCTGCAGTCCTCATTGCCATCACATTTACTAAAAGTGTCTCCGAGATTGGAGCCCTTGGGCATAAGGAACCCTTCTTGACCTTTTTCCCAGATCTGGTGGTTCAAGCCATCCAACAGGCCTATAAGGCAAGTGGCTTGGCTCCTCCAGAGGTGGTCACTGCACACTTAATTAGAAGTGTGTCTACGTTGTGGGTGGCTGCACGTCATGTGGCACCTGATGTGATCTGTGGAACAGCTTTGTGATCTTCTACCAATACCTTCATGAGTCACTATTGTGTGTAGCCTGCTTCTTTGTCTTCTGTTAATTCTGGCCCTATCTGTTAACAGTTCAAAATAAAGCCTTTTTTGTTTAGCATTCCCAACCATGTCCCTGTATGGCTAGCTAATTCCCATACTGAACATATGCTGCCATGGAGTCTGTCAGGAAAATTAAAATTGTAAAATTTCTGGACCAGTGTCACGCTTTCTGGATGACTTCTCTGCATGGCTACCCTATTTTCACCCTAGGTGACTTAAAATTTCCTATCAAATACTTGCCATAATTTTTCCTACCTGATAGACTCCATGGCAGCTGGAGTACCCTATCCAGTGTCATGAGTAGGCTAGTTACGGCACATGGCCTAGGGCTCAGGCTGAAAATTTATGGAAGCTGGGTTCTATGGGGTAGAAGTGAAGGCAGAGTTACCCATATGTATGCTGCCATGGAGTCTATCAGTCAAGGAAAATTACAGTCGGTATTTGATAGGAAATTCAAAATTTTTACACAGCAAGATTTGTTGGCAACAGTGTCAGAGTATTGCTAGTAGGGAAAGAGGAACAGGGTGTGTGTACAGGAGATATGCCCTATGATAAACCCTATGTCCTAGGTCTTATTGAACTATCATTTCTACAGTATATCAATGTACAACATCACAAAGTCCCATCAAAAAAAAAAAAGTTTGGGGGCGTTGGTTGAAGTAACCCAACAAAATAGAAATGCTTGCCCGACTGCTGCTGTTTGCTGAGTCACTGGCAGCATTGAGAAATAACATAGGATGAAAAAAAGGTGAAAGCAAGAATTTTTTTTTTTCTTTTAATTTATCTATAACATATACATTAGCAAACTAGATGTTATTCAGTTATGGTTTATATCTACTTTAAGGATTCAATTTCTGATGTGCTAAGAATTCTGGTATTGGGAATATTTAATATTTTTAGATGGTAGCAAAAAAAAAAAAAAATACTACAAAATCATTATACCTAGCAGTAATTAAAAAGTATTCTGTAGTCATAATATAATTAATAGAAGACATTCCTCCTAACAGATTATTAGGAATTGATATTGTCAATAAGCGTTATTCTCAAAGTATACATTGATGTCAAAATAAGACGCTTTGTACACTTTTCTAATGCTATAGAGCACTAACCAAATGCCTGGGCCTGAATGGCTTATTGAGCTTAATGGGGGGGAAACTTTGCTTTACTGTAAACTCAAGAATAGTACCTACAGGGGTTGATTTATTAAAGACATTTGCACTTTGGAAGGGAATGTTCCCTAGAGTTTAGTAAATGCAGTGATGTTCTTTTGACTTCCATCATTTAATCATGCAAATCAAACATTGCAAATGCATTTTTTTTTATTTTCCTTGCATGTGAGTGTGTATTTGCAAAGTGAAATTTCACCAGATCCTCATGCTCTGGGGCAAATTCCCATGCAAAGTGAAACTTCTCTTGCAAAGTGAACAGAATATTTTCTTTTGTAAATCAACCCCACAGTGTCTGACTGGCTTTGCCACTGTAGCACCTCTCAGCAGTTCCCCCTCTAAAGAACACAACACTTTTTGTCATAAAAGAAAGATATTTGAGGGCTGCCATTAATTGTATCCTATAAATATACTACTTGGCTGATTGTTTCTGGCTTCAGTACTGCTCAGTCACAAGTCTGGAAAAAGCATTCAGCATAAGGCCCATTTCACACGGGCAAACTGATCAAGTCCGCCTGTCAGTTTTTCAGGTGGACCAGATTGGATCCTCCATTATCCTCTATGGAAAAGTGAATATAAATGAACATGTGTCCGTTTAGACCCACTGACATCCAATTCGATTTGCTAAAAACACATGGATGGGGATCAGTTCCCAATCCATTTAGCGGAACGGACTGGATGGCAGTCGAGTGTAAACGGACAAGCGGACCATTTACATCCAACCACCCATAGAGGAGAGCAGACTGTGTCTGTGTCTGCTCTGCATAAGCAGAGCAGATAAGGACCAGCCATCCATATGCTCAGAGGGGGTCAGCATAGGAGGCCTGAGAAGAAAGTTGCAACTCCATATATATACTGTAAATAAATATATATACCGTATTTCCCGGCGTATAAGACGACTGGGTGTATAAGACGACCCCCTATTTCTCCAGTGAAAACTTTGGTTTGGGGCTATACTCGCCATATAAGACTACCCCCCTTCCGGCAACACCATTTACAAAAAACCATCGGAAACAGAAAAAAAAAACATCAGACTTAACATCAGAAAAAGAGAACTGGTGAACTACAAGTCCCAGAGATCCCACAATTGGTAGGCAGCAACAATGAATCCTCTCCTCCAAAGCACCATAAATCATACCTGTATTTTAGGGGAGATTTGGAGCTGGATGTGCAGTACAGGATGCTTTGTTAATATGTAGAGCACCAAGTACACACAGTATATGATGCTGTGTTAGTACAGTAGTGCCAGGTACACTTCAGAATACAGTGTGCAGACAGTGTGCACCGCTGAGCCAATCATGGCAGGCATTGTATTTTACTAATCTGTTGATGGATACAAAGCCTGCTCGGATTGGCAGAGGTTGTTACCCAATCCAAGCAGGCTTAGCAGGCTCTGTATTCATCAGAGTGCATCACCCGCTGGGATTGGCTGAGCGGCGCATACTGTATACATATTACAATTTTACAGAGCGCCCGGCGGACTGATATCCATCTGGCGGCTTCTTCACCCGGCTTTTTGGCTGTGTAATTTCGGTGTAAAAGGTAGTCTTATACGCCAGAAAATACAGTATATATATTTATATATACTGGCATGTTGGGTCCATGTCACTGTTTAAAATGGCGGTCCGGGACAGGTTTTCCAGGAAAGAAGTACACTAATGGCACAGGTGTGTGTGTGCTGTGTTTGTGGTTTATGTTAGAGACAGAGCTAGAGGCCAGTGGCCCCACCAACATGGTCAGTGTGTGAAGGGAGCTGTGAGGTGCACATCGCATTGTACTGTCCAGGTCAGGACAGACAAAGGCTCGAGCCTGTGAGGATGTAGAAGCTGGGAGCTGCAGAAGAAACAATCAAGCTGACAAAGTTACAGCATTTTGTGTATGAGCAATGGGACTGTGTGTTTGATGGTCTGAAGAACCAAGGCTTGAGACCTGAGCAGTGAAGCTGCAAAGAGAACCACAAGGCGGAATTCTATGTTTTGTTGCATTGATGGTGAGAACCCCCTGCATGGGAAACTATTCAAGTGGGAACTTTTTGCTTTCTTTTAAATAAAGGTGGGCAGAATAAGCCCTGAAACGTACTTCTGGCATGGAGTAAACTGTTTGGCTCTACCAATGAGCTACAAATTCCCCAACTTGTCAAAATATATATATTTATTCAAAATGATATATTTATTATCATTCCAAAAACACGGTATACACAAAAGAACAAATAAGGTAATTGGGTCCCGATGAACAGTAAAAATATCAAGGCAAACAAATAAAGAATAATGTAAACATTAGTATAAAGATAAAAGTGTGTTGCTAAATCATAATAATAATAATAATAAATGAACACTAATTTGTTTAATGTGACCAACAAATATTCGTAAAAAACAGCAGGATGCTCAATAGGACTGCAATGCAGTTATCAATCAGAGTGCAGTATTATTAGTCATAAGAATCAAATAGCCATAAGAACATTTGACCATAAGCATTAAAGTGAAAATTAACTCCCAAAAGGAAGTTAGCTCCATGCCTGCATATTCATCTGGTGATTCTACCAGTAACACACTTCCAGCCCTAACATGACAACACTCATTCGCTTTACTGTATTGCAACAACAGAAACAAGATGGAACTTTGGAGCCCCAAACCTCTCCAAACATAACGAAGAGGGTGGTTATATAGTCACAATATGCAGGTAAAGGCGCAATGATCCGGAGAATATAAAGAATAAAAACCTTTTCAAGTTTAGCAGTAGGCATAAAATACTGCAATGTTGTGGGTCTTAGTCGGAATACAAATAATGCAAGATTATTATAGAGTCCAGATGAGGGAGGGATGGTGAGATTATTTATAGTCCTAAAAGAATAATGTAACTGATAAGAGTGAGCACAGGAAGAGAGCCCAGGAAATTATCAGATCACAAATATTGTGTTGAACTTATCAAATAAATGAAAAAGCACGGTTTTAACAAAGTGACCAAATATTACTTTTTTAGATGTGCATGTCCAGCGGAAACTATTTTTGTTTTAACCCAGGTTGACACTACTGAGATCACAGACATCACCTGCACCTGCCGGGCCGATCACATGCGATGTCTGTGAGATGCAATTTCAGCCGTCCAGCATTAGATTTGCAGGAAAAAAAGTGCAGAAAGTGCAGTTCACAGTTCGCACTGCGATCTGTGAACAATGTAATGACACCCGCAGCGGTTCGCAGAAGGCAGTGTGAACTGCCTGCAGGAGAGAGAGATGCCATGTGGGAACCAGCGACGTAATGCGGGAACCAGCGACATAATCGCGCTGGTTCCCGCATCACATCAGTGTGAACCTAGGATGAAATATTGGATAGATTGGAATAGAACCCCTGTCAGGTATTTATTGATATTGTGCCTCAATTTAAAAGATTCCCTGTCCTTTGCTATTGCAGTAACAATAGTTTTACCAGGCAGAGCGTGAAAAAGAAACTTCAGCTGAGATACAGATAGAAATAAAAAGCTGACATGGTGTCAGGAGCATTAAACATGCTTCTACACTGTCACTCAATCTCTCTGCAGCAGCTGCTGTAATGCTCTCTCTTCCCTAGCCTGAACATTGGTTGATGGGCAGTGGGCCCTGTTCTGCCAGCAATTTCCCCTTCGCTTTAACTGGCTAACGGTGGGAAGCATCCTTATTGCTAGGCATTAGCTTGGCACTTACCTCTTCAGCACTGATTGGCCAGCGTTGCAGTGGCACCCTGTTTAAACATTACAAGCCCAGGGCTTGTATAGGGTTCAGGTTCCTGACTCCAGTACTTGTGTTTGTTTCTGGATTACATCAACTTGTTTGAATCCATTTGACTTCTGAATATGGATTACTTCTCTTATTACCTTCTGCCCAGTACCTTGCCTGGATTTTGGATCATGCTACTGATTGCTGCCTGCCCTGACACATGCCTGGATTATGCTTACACTACTGTCTGGTGCTAGCCCTGACCACCGCTACACTGTACTCTGCTTCCAGCTTGCCTCAAGGTCAGACACTTTATCAGCATACAGCACCAGCATTTACTTACACAACTTCTCATATCCATTTTACATGGTACACAAACTCTTTCCTGAGCTGCTGGAAATCATTTCAGTCCTGCGAAAGTAGCATGTTCTGCTTTAAGTCCTGGGGGCATCCAAGTACTGTCCTTAAGGAAAATGCTGCAGATATAGGATACATCATACAAAAGCCTAATAATTTTCACAGAATAGGGGTACAAACTGGTAAATATTACGCAGGGGTTCTTGCCTTCCCCAACTTTACTAATGAAAAGCATTTTTATTGATGCAACACAGTCGCTCTACCAGTCTGCGATTTTCCCACCTGATTCCTCTTCATACCCTCTGGTAACTGCACTGATCTTCCCTGCAACACAAAGTCGCTCTACCTGTCTGCGATTTTCCCACCTGACTCCTCTTCATACCCTCTGGTAACTGCAAAGACTCCTCTCTTCTCTTAAACACTGGACTACATTGCCTAACTGAACTTTAATTCTGCCTTACTAAGAATTTGAAACTACTGTATATATTTGTTTGTTTTTGAAAGTGTCACTTATTTTGTATTTTGCTGCACTGAACAAGATCAAACATTTAACCTTATTCTGTTGCCCCCTCTTGCACTCTGTCCAGGCCAGTTGTAAAACCCCACCCCCCACTAGCCTGGTTTTATCAGATTCTAATTGAATAATTTTGAATCATCCCCCCCACACCTTTCCCAGTATAAATGTAGTTCATTTCTTGGGGTGGCTGGCGAGGGTTTAGGCTGGTCACTCCTGCACAAAGTGTCACACCGGCAACAAGTGGCACTTGTACACGGGCACTTTGCCTAAGGCACTGCTCCAAAAAAAAGCAAGTGCAGACATTATTGTTCTACAGCTATTTGGCAGAAATTTCCTCTTAATACTCTAACTTTCCTCTATTAGCTTCTCCCCACCCTCCAACATGCTCACACTAATCTTTGTTATAACGTTCTATCTCCTCAAACTCTCATTTCTTTATCCCCCCTCTCCAGCCCCCAACCTTTACATATTTCCCTCTCTTCTTACCACTTACCACCTCCTGCTCATTCTAAGCCCACACAGTATCACCATGTCCATTCCACCACAGCATCTGCCCTCCTATAAATCCCACTCCCGCCTTACCACCCTCACCCTCCTACTACTCCTAATGTCTGGGGACATTGAACCAAACCCCACCCTTCCCACACCCAATTCCCACCCCCAAATTGTCTGTCTACCTCCTCCAACAGTTGTAACTCCCACCTTCTCATCCCAATTCCCTTGATTCCACAAGTCGGCCCCCCTCTTTCATGTGCCCTCTGGAATGCCCACTAAGTATTTAACAAACTAGCTTCTGTCAATGACTTTTCCTCTCCAAATCCCTTAATCTATTTGCTATAACCGAAACCTGGCTCCAGAAATTTGACACTACCTCTCCAGCTGCCCTATCCCACAGTGGCCTCCTTTGGACTCACTCCACCACACCCAGTGGACAAAAAGGAGGTGGTGTCGGACTTCTCCTCTCCTCACAATGCACCTTCCAGGTACTTCCCACACCTCCCTCTCTTTCCCCCTGCTCTTTCGAAATGCGCTGCATTCATCTTTTCTTTCCAGTTTGTCTGAGGGTCGGATTCATTTATCGGCCTCCTGGACCAGTGTCACACTTTCTGGATGACTTCTCTGCATGGCTACCCTATTTTTTCTCATCTGAAGTGCCTGCCATCATCCTAGGTGACTTTAACATTCCAATCAATGTTAATACTGCTACCACTTCTAAACTACTCAACCTAACCTCCTATTTTAACCTAACACGATGGACACAAGCCACCACTCACTCCAACGCTAACACTCTCGACCTCGTATTCTCCCATCGCTGCAACTCCCTGCAACTTCTCTAACACACCCTTTCCTCTCTCTGATCACAACCTTATCCATTTCAAACTCTCCTTGTCTCCCACGTCCCATGCTGCCAATCCACAAACCACTACCCGCAGAAACCTTCGCAACCTCAACACTTCCCTTCTTCACTCTGCTACTGATGGCCTTTATGACAAAATCGCACCCCTGTCCTGCCCAGACCTAACCATTTTCATCTACAAAAACACGCTGTCATCCTCCCTAGACTTACTTGCTCCTCTTTCTACATGCAGAACCAGGCCCCATCTGCCACATCCCTGGCAAATATACGACACCAGAAGTCTCAAAAGACACAGCCGTGCTCTTGAGCGAGCATGGCATAAATCTAAGTCCCTGCAAGACTTTACCCTCAACAAACCTGCCCTTCTCAAATACAATTCCTGCCTCCACACTGCTAAACAAACCTTTTACAACACTCATCAAAACCCTCTCATCCAAACCTCGTCAACTCTTTTCTACCCTTAATTTCTTACTTCAACCCCCACTGCCCCACCCACCAACTTGCTTACCGCTCAACAGATTGCCAACCATTTCAATAGCAAAATCGACACAATTCGCAAGGAGATATCCAGCATTGAAATTCCTCCCCTACCCAACACATCGGGTCCAACACCACACTCAATACTCTCCTCTTTTTGCCCAGGTTCCAAAGATGAAGTTGATAACTCTTCTCCATGGCCCACCTCACTACCTGTTCCCTTGACCCTGTCCCCTCACAATTACTGCGACCACCTTCCCACTTTATCCTCAACTTCCTAACCCACATCTTCAACCTCTCCCTCTCCTCCAGCACCTTTTCTTCCCCGTTCAAACATGCACTGGTTACCCCCATACTCAAAAAACCCTCACTAGACCCCACCTATTTGAATAACTTAAGACCCATTTCCCTGCTTCCGTTTGCCTCCAAGCTCATCGAACGCCTTGTCCATCACCAAATGAGTCGCTACCTCTTGGACAACAACCTTCTCGACCCCCTACAGTCTGGCATCCGCTCACAACATTCTACTAAAAATGCCCTACTTAAACTCACCAATGACCTACTAACTGCTAAAACCAACGGCCACTCCATACTCATACTTTTAGACCTCTCTGCTGCCTTTGACACAGTTGACCACCTGCTCCTCCTCTGCAAATTACACTCCCTTGGTTTCCATGATTCTGCTTTATCCTGGTTCTCCTCATACCTATCTCAGCACACTTTCAGTGTCACTTACAACTTCATCTCCTCCGCTCCCCTTCCTCTTTCTGTTAGGGTACCCCAAGGTTTCCGTCCTTGGGCCCCTCTTATTCTAGCTCTATACCTCTTCCCTGGGCCAGTTGATAACCTCCCATGGTTTCCAATACCACCTCTATGCCGACGGCACCCAGATCTAGCTCTCCACTCATCAACTCACCCCCTCGATCTCCTCACGAATCTCAAACTTACTGAACGACATATCGGTATGGATGTCACACCACTTCCTCAAACTCAATCTTTCTAAAACTGAGATTGTTATATTTCCTCTTTCACGCCCCCCCCCCCCCCCCCCCCGTGTGACTTCACCATTAATATCAACAACACAACCATTGGTCCCTCCACACATGCCAGTGTCCTGGGTGTAATCCTTGATTCTGACCTCTCATTCAGCCCCCATATCCAATCACTGGCTAAATCCTGCCGCCTTCACCTCCGCAACATCTCCAGAATTCGACCCTCCTAACTAATGACACCACAAAGCAACTCATTCACTCTTTGATTATTTCCCGCTTGACTACACCAACTCTCTCCTTAATGGCCTACCCTTAAGCAGGCTATCCCCCTTCAGTCTATTATGAATGCTGCTGCTAGACTAATACACATCACTAATCGATCTGTGACTGCCGCCCCTCTCTGCCAATCCCTTCACTGGCTTCCCCTACCCCACCGTGTAAAATTCAAAATGCTAACCATAACATACAAAGCCATTCACAACATCACCCCCATCTACATCACCAACCTCATCTGCAGATATCGCCCAAATTGTCCCCTCCGCTCCTCCCAGGACCTCCTGCTCTCTAGCTCCCTTGTTATCTTCTCCCATGCTCGCCTTCAGGACTTCTCCAGAGCCTCTCCCATCCTCTGGACCTCCCTGCCCCATTATATCCGATCAGCCCCTACCCTGTCCACCTTTAAGAGATCCCTGAAAACTAATTTATTCAGGGAAGCCTATCCCACACCCACCTAACAACAACTGTCCCTGAGCCACCCCCATGAAATCATTCTCTGCAGCTATTGCCTTTTGTACCACCACCCCGTTCCTTTAGAATGTAAGCTCTATGAGCAGGGCCCTCCTGTACCTTTTGTATTGAACTGTACTGTACTTGTTTTGTCCCCCTGTACATTGTAAAGTGCTGCGTAAACTGTTGGTGCTATATAAATCGTGTATAATAATAATAATAATGTCTGTGTCGCTGTTGGAAATTTTTCTCCATTCCCTGTCTGGTGAAAACTTTGTCACCATGACCATAAGTTAGGGCAAATCTCTCTCATGGTGCCACAGATAGCAGTGAAACCCACCATGATTCTAATCCTCCTTCACTCTATCAGAAGTATTTAGCTGCATATATGCTTTGAGCTGAAAGAGGGTATTTTTTTTCTTTGGCAATAAGAATCATGAAAGCTCACAGTGTTCTGGGAAAACAGAATATAATAGAAGATAGCAAGCCTGATGGTGAGTAATCTTTAATGTAAATTCTTAATGCAAATTTTACTGGACAAATGAATACAAGTACAAGAATTTTTTATTTATTTGTCTTCATTTATTGCAAATTGAATATTTATTCAAATACATTTTAGAAGAAAATAAATTGTTACAGTTCTTTTTTTTTTACCTAAGCACTCTATGCATTTCATATGTTAAAGATTATAGGGCTAACCTCGCAATCAAAGAAAAATTGGAAAATTAAAACCCAGTGCTGTACTGTAAAAGGCAAGGTGTGACCTGAATCTAAACATGGTGCCACCACCCCCAATTTCATATAGAACATAGAAGCAGTTTTTGGGTGTATGGGAATTTTAAGTCACCAATATATACATTTTTTCTTCCCTCCTGAGGAAGTGGGCGCTGTCCCATGAAACACTTATGCCGCATACACACGGTCGGAATTTACGATGAAAACAGTCCGATGGGAGCTTTTCATCAGATTTTCCGACCATGTGTATGCCCATTGGCCTTTTTCTGTCGGCATTTCCGACGGACTTTGGATTGAGAGCCTGTTCTTAATTTTTCAGACGTAAAACCTTTCTATCGGATTTTCCGATCGTGTGTATGCAATTCCGACACGCACAATTCTGACGCATGCTCGGAAACAATTTGACGCATGCTCGGAAGCATTAAACTTCCCTTTTATAGTGCCATCAAACGTGTTGTATATCGCTGTGTTATTGACCGTCGGAATTTAGTGTGACCACGTGTAGGCAAGACAGTTTGAGCGAAATTCCGTCGGAATTCCGACGGGAAAACCATCAGAGCTTTTTCTGACGAGAATTCCGACCATGTGTACGCGGCATTAGACACTACAGCTCTTATGAATTAGGAAGTGTTTTTGAAATAATGTCTATACATCAATATTTGCAATATGTATGTATATTGGCGATATGTTTTTATGATACTACAACTAATATCAGATTCTGTCTGTTTTTATACAATATTAGAGAAATTTTGTATTTTTACCATTATTATTATTATTTGGTATCACTCAGTAAAGTCCCTTGGCAAAATTTTTTGCCCATGACAGAGCCTATTCTGGTGCCAGTCACAGAAGGTAATGTCAGCTGCTCTTGTTTCTCGTAGCAGCAATGTACAGTCTTTCTGTGATGGGTGTAGTGTGTTTGCCACTTGTCTAGGAATGGTCAAGCAGACACAGCGGGTGGACACACAAATACACAGTGAGTGATGTGAGGGGTGTAGTCAGATAGTAGTGGATGAGGAGTTATATAGTAGGGATGAAGATGAGTGATAATTATTATTAGAATTTATATTGTTGAGGCAAGAGTTCGCTAGCTGGTATGGAATGCAAAACTCCTCTATCCAAAAAGCAAATTATTCCCGCAGCAACTCGGTTAATCCAGACAGATGCATTTATTTAGGCTTCATTCACACCTAGGCGATTTGAATCGTGGGCAGAATCGCTGCAATTCTGCCCGCAATTCCAAATTTTGGCAAAACACAGGGCCGTTTCCGATGCCTCTACTTCTTGCTTCTCTTCTGAATCGCGCTGCGATTTTGGCACGTTTGTCGCCACAATGTCGCAGTCCCATTAAAAATCGAAGATCACCACCATTACCAGTAAAAACAATAAAGAATAAATAAAAGTCCCTAAATCTATCCCCTATATGGTAGAATCGATAACTTTTACGCAAACCATTCAATATATGCCTACATATATCGGCCTAAACTCATGAATACATTTGTTTTTTTATTTTTTTTATTTGGATATGCATTATAGCAGAAAGTAAAAAAAAAAACTTTATTTTTTTGAAAATTTAAGTTTTTTTTTTTGTTTATAAAATAAAAACCACATAGGTGATCAAATACCACCGAAAGAAAGCTCTATGGGGAAAAAAGGACTTCAATTTTGTTTGGGTACAATGTCGCATGACCGCGCAATTGCCAGTTAAAGCAACGCAGTGCCGTATCGCAAAATATGGCCTGGTCGTTAAGGGGGCAAATCCTTCCGGGGCTGAAGTGGTTAAATACTGAAATTTGAACTTAAAAACTGTAATTTTGTAACTTCTGGAAATGTCAGTTAAAAACATGGCTGTGCCAGTAAAATTTGAGTGTTGTGTCAATAAATTTCAATCTGGTAGGTTGGCAACACTGATGCAATAATGTGTTACAATCTAGACCTGTGCTTCTATCAAGATGAAGAATGAATGTATTTAACAACTAAAACCTTCCTCTGAAATACTAGTGTCTCAAACTGGAGGGCTTCCTGATTGGTTGACCAAACACTTTTGATCCAATGTGTCAAATCATGTCTCCTGGCCTTGGACAGCTGCAGGTATAAGTTTCAATTAAATTTGTCAGAGATCTCCTGTATTGTTTAAGGCAAAATCACATTCCTAACAAACCTTATATGAGTAAACAAGTTCCCCTTTGAAATGCTATTTACCATAAACAAATACTCAATAAATACTTAAAGAGGTTGTAAAGGCAGGTTTTTTATCTTATTGCATTCTATGCATTAAGATAAAAAACCTTCTGTGTGCAGCATCCCCTCAGCCCCCCTAATACCTGAGCTCAGAGACACAGCAGAGAGCGCCATTGGCTCCCGCTGCTGTCAAAGTCAGTTAGCCACTCAGGAGAGAGAGGGCGCGGGCCAAACTGTGGCTTCGGCGTCTGAATGGACACACAGAGCTGCGGCTCAGCTTGGGTGCCCCCACAGCAAGCTGCTTGCTGTGGGGGCACTCGACAGAAGGGAGAGGCCAGGAGCACCAAAGAGGGACCCAAGAAGAGGAAGATCTCAGTTGCTCTGTGTAAAACTGCTGCACAGAGCAGGTAAGTATAACATATTTGTTATTGTTAAAGAAAAAAAAAAGCGAGACTTTAGTATCACTTTAACCACTTAATAACCGGCCCATAGCCGAATGACGGCTACAGGGCTGTTTGTTAACTCTGGGAAGGCGTACAGTGAAGTCCTCCTAGAATTCCGCTCTCGCACGCCCCCTGGGCCCCTCGCTGTCCAGTGTGAGCTCAGAGGGGAGAGATCGGTGGCAGCAGCGCTGTCTGCTGCATGTGTAGTGCCCACAGCGCTGCTTAGTGAGAGATCCATCGATCCATTCATCCATGCTCACCCATCCATACTCTTCATACTCTGCATACCCAGCCATACTCTGCATACTCAGCCATACCCAGCCATACTCTGCATACCCAGCCATACTCTGCTTACCCAGCCATACCCAGCCATACTCTGCATACCCAGCCATACTCTGCATACCCAGCCATACCCAGCCATACCCAGCCATACTCTGCATACCCAGCCATACTCTGCATACTCTGCATACCCATCCATACTCTGCATACCCATCCATACTCTGCATACCCAGCCATACTCTGCATACCCAGCCATACTCTGCATACCCAGCCATACTCTGCATACCCATCTATACTATGCATACCCATCCATCCATACTCTGTATACCCATCCATCCATACTCATCCATACTCGGCATACTAATCCATCCTCAGCAATACTCATCCATCCATCCATGCTCAGCCTTCCCATTCACCCCCATCCATAATTAGCCATACCCATCGTACTCAGTCATACCCAGCCATACTCAGCCGTACCCAGCCATCCCATCTATACCCATCCATACTCAGCCGTACCCATCCATACTCAGCCGTACCCGGCCATACTCATTCATGCTCTGCCATCCCCATCCACTGCTTATCCATCCCCATTCATGCTCATCTATCCCCATTCATGCTCATCTATCCCCATTCATGCTCATCCATACCACATCCATGCCACTACAGTGCCTCACAAAAGTGTAATAGGTAGTCAAATTAGAATTGAAACTTATGTCCCTAGAACACCTGACGGTGCTCCCTGCATGTTGGTCCTCTGTATGTAGCCACGCTGTGGAAAAGTCTCACACATGTGGTATCACCGTACTCAGGAGGAGTAGGAGAATCTATTTTGGGGTGTAATTTTTGCCATGTACATGTTGTGTTAGAAATATTGTGTAAATGGACAACGTTGTGTAAAAAAAAATGTGTTTTCATTTTCTTTACACATTTTCCAAAAACTTGTAGAAAAAAATGACATGTTCAAAGGACTCGATATGCCTCATAGATTATACATTGGGTTGTTTTATTTCCAAAATTGGGTCATTTTTGGGGCGTTTCCATTGTCCTGGTTCTCCAGGGCCTTCAAAAGTGTAAGAGGTAGTCAAGAAATTATATGTGTAATTTATGCTTCAAGAATGCCTGATGGCGCTCCCTGCATGTTGGGCCTCTGTATGTGGCCACGCTGTGTAAAAGTCTCACACATGTGGTATCGCCATACTCAGGAGGAGTAGTAGAATGTGTTTTGGGGTGTAATTTGTGCTATGCATATGCTGTGTGTGAGAAATAACCTGCTAATATAACAATTTTGTGAAAAAAAAAAAGAAAAAAGGAAAGAAAATCTTGATTTTGCAAAGAAATGTGGTAAAAAATTACAACTTCAAAAACTCACCATGCATCTTACTAAATACCTTGGAATGTCTACTTTCCAAAAAGGGGTCATTTGGGGGGTATTTGTACTTTCCTGGCTTGTTAGGGTCTTAAGAAATGAGATAGGCCGTCAGTACTTCAGGTGTGATCAATTTTCCGAGATTGGCACCATAGCTTGTGGACTCTATAACTTTCACAAAGACCAAATAATATACACCGATTTGGGTTATTTTTACCTAAGATATGTAGTGGTATAAATTTTGGCCAAAATATATGAGGAAAAATTACTAATTTGCAAAATTTTATAACAGAAACAAAGAAAAATGCCTTTTTTTTACAGAATGTTCGGTCTTTTTTCTTTTATAGCGCAAAGAAAATAAAAAAATAAAACAGCGGTGATTAAATACCACCAACAGAAAGCTCTATTTGTGTGAGAAAAAGGACAAAAAATTCAAATAGGTACAGTGTTGCATTCAAAATGTGAGAGCACTGAAAGCTGACAATTTGTCTGGTTATTAAGGGGGTTTAAGTGCCCAGTGGTCAAGTGGTTAAGGCTCCTTTTCATGTCATCATAAGATATCGGACAAATTGCATTCTTACCAAATTGCATTAACAACCCCATGGACCTTTACTATTCCTTTCAAGTCTGATCAGACAAGTCTACATTTTACAATCCACTGTAGATAACTTATTTGACCCTTTTGATATGTAAAATGCAAGTTGTCTGCCAGCTATGTATTAGGCCTATCACACACCTATGTACAAATTAAAAAACAGTATAATGTGTGTAAATAAATAAATATATTATCCTACACAAATTATAGCCTACAGGGGGCAATATTGTTGCTGTTAAACAAAGGCAATGATTATAAATTGCTTTCTGCTACCAGCTTAGACCAAGGATTTATTTAAATATTACTGACAAAATAGCTCCAATAATAAAGCCAAGCACAACTAAAGACATGGACCTCTTGTGACTCTAACAGGCAAGTTGGCCTCTGGGGGCCAAGACCAGGGAGTTCTTGGTTGTTGGGAATACCTGACCCCACTTAGCCCAACAATGAGAAAGTCAACATTAGTCAGTCAGGCTAGAAAACCTGTCCTGAATACTATTAATCCTCCTTAACATAAGTGCCTTCCAGCTCATCTCATCAAATCTGACCACTTTATTTAGTGACCAAAAATAATCTGGTAAGCATAACATTCCTATTAATTGAAATAACAACAAATTTTGCTACTTAAGCGTGTGTTTCATTGTAATACCACTACTTATATATAAAATATGGACCTTTTTCCCACAATATCCATCTCCAGATGCCAAAACTATAACATAAAAGTGACTGTTTCTAAAAGAAAAACAAAAAAAAAAAACACATTTCTCATCTCTTCCTATTCTGGTGACTGCAAAATTATGGATTTCCACATCTTTCTGACCTAGTGACAGTGGTCACCAAAACTAAGAAGGTTAATACAGCCAGGAGGGAACATACAGTGCCTTGAAAAAGTATTCATACCCCTTGAAATTTTCCACCTTTTGTCATGTTACAACCAAAAACATACATTTATTTTATTGGGATTCTATGTGATAGACCAACAAAAAGTAGCACATAATTGTAAAGTGAAAGTAAAATGATAAATTGTTTTCAATTTTTTTTTTTACAAATAAATACCTGAAAAGTGTGGCATGCATTTATATTTATGTATTTATTTAGTCCCCTTTACTCTGATACCACTAACTAAAATCTAGTGGAACCAATTGCCTTCAGAAGTCACCTAATTAGTAAATAGAGTCCACCTGTGTGTAATTTGATGTTCAAATTACTGTTCAATCCATAATCCAAAAATGGAACTAGTATGGCCCAACTGCAAACCAACCAAGACATGGCCCTCCACCTAAACTGACAGGCCGGGGAGGAAGAGCAATTATCAGAGAAGCAGCCAAAAGGCCCATCGTAACTCTAGAGGAGCTGCAGGGATCCACAGCTCAGGTGGAGAGAATCTGTCCACAGGAGAACTATTAGTCGTGCACTCCACAAATTTGGCCCTTATGAAAGAGTGGCAGGAAGAAAGTCATTGTTGAAAGAAATCCTGCAAAGTCCCATTTGTAGTTTGCAAGAAGCCATGTGGGGGACACAGCAAACACGTGGAAGAAGTTGCTCTGGTCAGATAAGACCAAAATTGAACTTTTTGGCCTAAAAGCAAAACACTATGTATGGCAGGAAAAAAAAAAACTGCACATCACCCTGAACACACCATCCCCACTGTGAAATATGGTGGTGGCAGCACCATGTTGTGGGGATGCTTTTCTTTAGCAGGGACAAGGAAGCTGGTCAGAGTTGATGGAAAGATGGATAGAGCCAAATACAGGGAAATCTTAGAAGAAAACCTGCTAGAGTCTGCAAAAGACTTGAGATTGGAATGGAGGTTCACCTTCCAGCAGGACAACAACCCTAAACCTACAGCCGGAGCTACAATAGAATGGTTTAGATCAAAGTATATTCATGTGTTAGAATGGCCGAGTCAAAGTCCAGACTTAAATCCAATTGAGAATCTGTGGACTTGAAAATTGCTGTTCACAGACATTCTCCATCTAATCTGACAGAGCTTGAGCTATTTTGCAACGAACAATAGGCAAAAATGTCACTCTCTAGATGTGCAAAGCTGGTAGATATATTCCCAAAAAGACATGGAGCTGTAATGGCAGCGAAAGGTGGTTCTACAAAGTATTGACTCAAGTCTGAATACAAATGCATGCCACCCTTTTCACATATTTATTTGTAAAACATTTTGAAAACCATTTATCATTTTCCTTCTACTTCATAATTATTTTCCAATTTGTGTAGGTCTATCACATTAAATCCCAATAAAATATATTTATGTTTTTGGTTGCAACATGACAAAAATGTTGAAAATTTCAAGGGGTATGAATACTTTTTAAAGGCACTGTAGCAATGCATACCTGATGGGGGTTCTAGCCAGGGCCGTCTTTATTATTGATTGGACCCTGGGCAAACATTTTCTTGCCCCCCCCCCATGCAATTTTGCTCTCCATCCCAACATCTCAAAAACTGGTCCAGGCTCACTAAATGGTTGCTGCACATTAATACTGCTCACACATTGGCTGCTAGAGGTTACTGAACATTATTACTGTTCACTGAAAGTTTCAGTCTTTTATCCATTTTTATCCTTTTAGCATCCATTTATTTACAACACATGCCAGCAGAGAAACAATAAGTGCCATACTTAGGCACCAAAAACACATCAACAGACACAAAGTATATTATATATATATATATATATATATATATATATATATATATATTCTAAATTACAGAAACACAGCTGTTTCCACACTGGCAACCAATCACAGTCAGAACACAACATGCGTAGCGAGTGTGTGGGTACAGAAACCGCAGGGAAATCGCATGGTGCAAAAGCTACATTTAAAAAAAGGTGCAGGCACCTTTTTTCCCCCCTGAAAATGCAGGCACAGCTCCCCATACAAATAAATGGGCTGTCGTACCTGGCAGATGCGGGCCTCAAACCCACTTAAGTGTGAGCCTAGCCTTAGGATGCAGGGCAGTGTACACATGTCAGTAGTAGGTAGGGCACTGTACAGAAAAAAGTAGGTCAGAGGACAGAAGATGACAGGACAGAGGGGTTCAGTAGGGCAGAGGAAAGGGGGCAACAATACAGTGTACATATGTCAGTGGGATGTAGAGCAGTGTATGGAGTTCATTAGAGCAAAGGGCAGTTTGCAGGGTTTTGGGAGACACCAGAGCAAAAGAGTGAGCATCACAAGGGCAGAATATAGGGGGTCTATAGGGAACAGTACAGCAGGGGTCAACATGGCACAGTAAAAGGGGTCAGGAGAGTGCAGGGCACAGTGCAGGGAATGAGGGCAAAGTACAGGGGGTGCAGGAGGTAAGAGTATGGGCATGGGAGGGCAGTGACAACCTATAATAAACCCATTCACTTCTCCTAGCGCTACATGAAAAAGATGCCATCTTCACATTTGTCAGCAAACATGCAGCACTTCTATGCTAAGCTGCAGTAACTCAGCAGACTTAGCAAAGAGTTTCCTGCAGATGAGTTTACCTCCGCAGTCTGGACACACTAGCTCGGGACTCGGCTTATCTCCTCCACGCGCTATCCACGCTCTGTCTTAGGGATGTCCCTTTGTTCAGGAGAGTGCCCGCAAAACAGCGGGGGAGCGAGGAAGGGGGTGGTACAGGGGGCGGAGATTCTAGTCTGTGGACAGCAATACCCAGTACAGGGAACCGCAATGTGCTGTCCCAACCGCGGCTTTGATTTTTGGGAGCATTCTGACAGTTAGAGAGTATGGGCAGTGCAGTCTCTAGGGGCAGCTGCTTTGGGCCCCCAACCATGACTGGGCCCTGGGCAGCTGCCCCTTTTGCCCTGCGGTAAAGACGGCCCTGGTTCTAGCCCTTCTCTTCTCTAAAACTTAACAGGAACCTTTTGACTGGAGATGCACTTCAAGGCTAGCTAAACCTTAGCATAGACTGCCTTGTGTTAAAGAAGAAAGGGATGTAGCACAACTCCAATTAGACATCTAATTTAACTGTTAGGAGTGCAGTGCACTGTTTGTCTGCCAAAGGATTTGTAATCCTGTTCAGCTAGTCTTGCCATTTACATGCCCATTTATCACACTGCACATGTTGTGTGAAACCCTTATTTCCTTGTTCAGCTTTGCAACTTTCTTTGCAATCTCTTCACATTCAATCAGATAGTTGAGCTAGAAAACTGAGTTCCTACCTGGCTATCAGTGTGGTATTGTAGAGATATTCCAATCAGAAGACTGCATGAAAAGGATAACAAATGGGTAAAACCGTTCACATATATGTAAGCTGTACCTGTTTATTTGCAGTTGTCTCTTGTGCTCAACCTTCCAAAATACACAGATCAGATGGTATTTCTCAGCTTTTAGGAGCAGAAAGCGGGGATCTGACATCACACCCTGCACAGAGTAGGAAACTGAATCTAATCTGAGGCCTGAGTGGAGGAAATGGAAACATCTGCATCTGATGTCAATCGTCTGCTATGTGCTAGATAGGGAAAGGGGGCAGGCCATCACCATGGACGGCCTGGTGTCAGAGAAAACTGTCAGAAGTGACTCACACAGATTGTAGGGTAAGGAGAGCAGCCAGGATCCACACTAGGTGCTGTAGATTAAGGCAGGTACACTTTATATGAGGATATGTTGTGTTCAGATTTAATTTCAATGCTTTGCAACCACTTAAACTCTCCACCTGGAGATTTGCCCTAGCCTTTTACCACCAGGCAAATTTTTATTTTTGAAAGGTGTGATAGAATGCTAATTTTTACATGAAAATGTTCTTAATAACCTCCAAGAGGTTTGTTGGTGCTCTCAAGGGAAGTCTTTGGAGTCCAAAAAGTTAAGTCCTGTAAGGACATTCACTAATGGGCTCAGCTGATTGATGGTACTGAGGCTAAGATGTAGGTGTAGACAGAGAGACTTCTCAAGTAAATTAGTTGTCCTCAGAATCAAGTAGCCGGAGTGCTTTTAAGCTTTTATTTGCCTCATCAATATAGGTAAAAGAGTGGGATTTCCTATAATAAAGGGATCATAGTTCAAATGGTAAGCCCCATCAGTAGTGAATCTGCCATGATTGCAGTAGCTGCAGGACTGGCTTGAACTGCCAGTGTCTTGCTACTGTTGATGGAAGGAGGCCTGCAAACTATTGGTATGTGTGCCTTGAAATTCCAGGAGCTTGTGGTCTCTTGGCCTGCAGCAAATGCTCCTTAGTATGATAATAATAAAGACATACTATTATGTCTCATGGTAGATCTATTAGTATGAGCCCAGCCAATCATGTCAAATTTTAAGTGATTGATAGGTATCTCTCATGCCAGCTCCTGAAGTAGATCAGTCACAGGAGATTGGAGGTCTATTATTGACTCTGGTAGACCTCTCAGTCGCAGGTTGGGCTTACATTCCAGTTTTTGGAGCCCTCAAGTGCATCAGCAAGGACAGTTTTGTGGATCTTAGTCTGTTTTTGTTATCCTCAAGGTTTTTTTTTTTTTTTTAAATAACAAACATATCATACTTACCTCCACTGTGCAGTTTGTTTTGCACAGAATGGCCCCAATCATTGTCTTCTGGGGTCCCCCAATGGCGCTGGCGGCTCCTCCCCGCATCGGTAAACCCCCTAGGAGAAGCGATCTCCCTGGGGTTTACTGTGCGTGCGTGCTCCAGAGTCCAGCTTTTGCATCCATAGACACAGAATGCCGAACACAGCCCCACCCCCCCCCCCCCCGACGCCTGCATCATTGGATTTGATTGATAGCAGCAGGAGCCAATGGCTGTACTGCTATCAATCTATCCAATCAAGAGCCGAGAACCCTGGCCAGAGAGGTAGAGCATGTCTCCAGCTTGGGAACAAACAGGCTCAGGTGAGTAAAAGTGGGGCTGGGGGGCTTGTCAGTGACAGAATTTTTTTCACCTTGATGCATAGGATGCATTAAGGTTAAAAAACACAAGGGTGTACAACCCCTTTTAAGGATTGTATTAATGTATTATTGCATCTCCTGGGTGATGTGTGTTTGAAGTCTCAAATTTGTTTTGATGAGCTGTGCTGATCCTGTCCAGAGCTTTGTGTAGGGTGGCCTTAACCTTGGCCATCAGGGCTTGAGAATTTATTGTTCGAGGTTGTTGTGCTGCTTAACAATCTTTTTATATATCAGAAGATATCCCCTGATGAATATGTATCATCCTCAGCTTCTTCTATTACCTGTGCCATTTTTCAGGATGGGTGGCCTAGTGCTTCACATAATGTGGTTTGAGCTGTTTTGCCCTTCTTCTGTACCTGCAAATGCATTTTCTTTTCCCTGACAGGTCCTTTTTACACCATTATCACATAACCCTACCAACTCTTTGCACAACACTGCGGGGCCAATTTGCAAACCATTTACATTTGCAAACCATTTATGAACCTCTGCGCTTGAAAAATAAAATAAATAAAAGTAGGCAAATCTGTTATATATCCTATCAAAGTCATATGACTAGCTTTCCTCTAATCAGAGTTCTTTATGCTAACTTAAGCAATGCAAATCTGGTAAGGTATCACAGGCTCAGGAGCTCAACTGCTTTTATTAATGGACCGCCAAATGCCGGCTGCAGTATTAATTAAAATTGCAGAGTGTAAAAGATGGTATATAGCAGTAACAGTTTTTCATTATGAATCGGCCCCTTTATGATCATTTTTGTTTTCTGTATACTGGATATTTTCATCATCTATTCTTGTCATTTGAATAATTACCCTAACTTATTACAGAAGCTGTTTCAATTTTAGAAGAAGTTCAACATGCACAGTTTGATCATTTGCGTCCAGATTCCCAAGCAGTGTACAGACTTAATTTGTGTTATATTACATAATTACGACAATATCCCTAATTTTCCTTTCCCGATAACTACTTCCTGTAAGTATCCTTTAAACTGAAAGATCCATCCTAAATACACTTGTCATAACATAATTGCCTCCAAACAGCTGAAATATAAACCCACTGACCTTTTAATCAATTATGAAGTGTTAGGATGGAATGGACAAGTTATAAATAATAACAAGAAGTGACAAGACAATGAATCACTCCTCCTTATGGCAGACACATTCTGCTGCTCTTTAAGCATGTGGAAACCTGGAGACATACAGATCTACAAATGTCTGCTAATATATAGTGAGCACACATGGATAAATCAGATCACTGAATCATTTTCACTAACTATAGGAACCTGAATTTGCGTTTGACGTTATTGTGTAGTTTCTAGAGGTCATGATGGTACTAGTTGCCTAGCAACAAAGATCTCAGCATGCAATAAGCAGAAGTGTTTTATTTTTGTCCTCAAAGAAGCTAAAATCATTACTATTATGATGTTGTACATCTGTTAAAAGTAAAAACAAAAATCTGAACTTTTTTTTTCTAGATAAACTACTAACCAATGTCCAATTAGAAAGAGTGCTTATTTTCCAGGTAGTTTTATTGATTTTTAGAAAAGTTGGGAAATAGGGAACACAAGGTCGTACTAATAAGTAAAAACAAGAATAATACAAAATGTAAATCATATACTTTTGCTTATAAAGAATCACAAATCAAGGATTAAATATCTCAAAGATCTCAGCTGATAACAGTACAATAATTTACAATTTTAGAAACCTAAAGATATGAGCATTGATAGCATTTAATGAACAGTTGATTTGACATCAAGCAGAAGTAGATCCAAAAGCAGTCCAGATTCTAGATCAAACAATTGGAAGGATTAGCTGAAAAAAGGGTTCAGGGAGTTGGGAGGGTTGGTGTGTGTATAGAGTGGAGGTGCAGCTAGTATTAGGGAAGAGGGAGTTAGATTCAAGTGCTGGAGGGGTTGTGATGGTCAAGCAAGATAGACTAATTCTTCTCGTATTTTGCGAGGTAATGTCTAAATATATAAGTAAGTTGAACTTGTTGATAGCTGTATACCAGATGGAGATATAAAATATTAAAGTGATAGTAAACACACACTGTTTAATTTACATTGTCCCTTCTATTTCTGTAAATGAATGATGGCACTGTAATTATTTTAATAATAAAAAAAAAGTACCTTTTTCCTAATCGATATACAGCTGTCACATGTCCCAGCTCTTTCCCAGCCTGTCTGCAGGGAAATAAAAGCAGGGGGAGCTTCTAGTCCTCTGCTGATGGTCATATGTTAAAAAATAAATAAATAAATATATATATATATGTATATATACATATATATATATATATATATATATATATATATATATAAAATATATATTAGAAATTAAGTAATTATTATTTTTGACAATGACATGGTATGCATGGGTTTCTACGAGACACAGGCTGTGTCATGCCCCTCCAGCCTGTGTCTTAGAATAACAGGTAGATAAAGCCTCTATAAAGTGCAATATCCCACACCCCATTGTGTTTAGCTGGTTAACATGGAGGAGGAGGGACGGATTGGGTTGTCATTTACCATGTTGTATATGTGTGACTCTATAGTCACATGGGCTGCTCAAATGTGATGGGGAAGAAATTCTCAGCATAGAATCTCACTGAAAACTGAGATGTGCAGAGCTGCCAACACTGCACTGCAAAAGCCCTAGCTGAATTGGGGACATGGACAGAAGGGCGAGATGGAGAACAGCAGGATCAGTCAGGTTTTTATGTAGAATAAAGAAGATAAATGCCACAGTAACTGAGTATGAACAGCATGTAATACAGCATTTATTGATAGTTTTTTTATGATGTAGGTTTAGTGACACTTAAAGAATTTTCAATCTCTGTGCATAGTCAGATCATTATGGTAGCCAAGGGGAAATATCAGGTTATATCTAGGCCCAGCGGCGGCCTCAGAATGCTGTGGAGCTTACTCACAGCTTTGCCCTAGTAGCTGTGAATCAAAGGACCACTCCAGACAGGTGGTGGGAAGGATTCAGTTTTAGCTTGACACTTATTACAAATAGCTGGGATATTCACGTTAGTTCTGTTCAGTATTAAGTATAATACATTTGGTGTAGAAATTTCAGTTGGATAAATGTTTCTCTAACTAACACCATCAGTGGTAAATTGCTTCAGGCAATTCAGAGCCAGGATGTCTACTTTCCATTTATGGAATAAAGTGTACAATTTGGAGGAATGAAAGCGCATACGTTATGCATGCAGGGAGGAGAGTGGTTTAGGTAGTATAGATTGCAACAGTGTATTTTATAAAGTCTTCTTGCATACATGGTTTCCAGGGAAATTGAGATTTAATAGCATGTCTGACCCAAATTTATCAAAACAAAACATTAAATTATTCAATTAATATTCTGCTTTTAGGGTATCAGGGGCGAGTAGATAGACCAATGGGGGTAATTGACCAAAGTTGCTATTGACAGTCTAGCCCAAATGTCGGTGTCTTGGATCATGTTTAGATGTTGGAGATTAACATTGCCCCCAGAGGGGAATAAGGGGGGGCAGGATTCAAAGGGTGGGTCTGTTTGCTAACATTTTTGAGGTGCAGATAGCTGTTTTCTCAGGAACAGTAAGGTGAGGCTTGTGGACCTTTTATAAATACAGTTTTTAAGTCCTGCTGTGTGCCAAAAATGGTTGCTAAATCTTCAGCTGGGTTTTCTGCAGGTAGGGTAACCCACCATCTAATGGTGACTATGATGTATGCTGATTATTAAAAAGTAATGTGGAAGTGCTAAGTCTGCATTAATTGATGGTAATTGCATGTTAGTAAGTGATATTCAAGGTTTTTTTTCACCCATATTAAGAAGGTATGTTCTGTAAGCAATCCATTTTGGGAAAAGTATGTTAGGTATCCAAATAGTGGTTTGTCTGAAATCATAAGCAATTTTTTTTATTTTATTTAATAAGGTTGATTTTACCAACCTCCGAAGGAGGTTTAAAGAACCAGTTCTTTTCATTAACCTTGAGTTGCTGGACAGTTGGGTCCTCATACTGTGCAGGATAGTTCGTTATAAATATGCCCAGATATTTAAACTGTTGTACCCACTACAGAGGTGTGTGAGTCTCCAGCTGGTAGGCCTGGTGGTCTGAAGGGAAAAGTGTGGACTTGATCCAATAAATTCTGATACCTGTTTTACAAAATTGTCAAAAATTTGTAGAGTAGCTTAAAGTGAGGATTGAGTATAAGATAAAGTAGTGCATCATCTGCAGATAGAGAATGTTTTCTTTTCCAAGAATGACTCTCATAACCCTTTAATTTCAGCTGATGAGAGCCATGATGGGCTCTATTGCTAATACAGAAAGGCATCCAGGCCTGCCACTCGTGAAGCCGGGGGCAGATAGGACAGCTTGATAGTGTTTAATAAACTCTGCAAGCTCTGAGCCAGGTAATCCACATTTGAAATATATTAGGTTTGGTAGTAGTGTGAGATTTGCTAATTGAGAAGTCTTGGATGGGTACTTGGCTAGCCTCTGGAACCATAATTTCTGGCAATGGTTTTTATGGCAGATTGTTCTTTGACCTTATAGGACATTAACTTGCCATTTTTGTCTATCTGCTTATAAATACTTGCAAGAAGACTTGCAGGAGGCAGTAGGGCTACATGAGGCTTGCAGGAGGACTTTTTTTCATAAGATTAGTAAAAAGTAGTAAGATTTCTCAAAGTGAAGTTTTTAATGCATTATAAGTAATATGGTCTTGGTTAGTGGCAATATGTGTTTTCCAGACATTCAGCTACACCTTCAGCCTGAGTGAGGGTCTCTTGGGATTGATGCCTGACTACGTATGATAGAAATATCTTCTTCTCTTATATAGTGATCCACTAGGGTGACTCCACTTACATAGGGAGAACCATCGGAGTCACTCTGTAGAAAAACAGCGCTAGCTACTCTAATAAACGCAAACACTATTCATAAAGTGCCCTTTGCACGTGCATGAATTTAAATATGGTAAATTAAATATTTCATAAATCAAATACAATATACTTTATGTGAAAAAAAAGTGAAATAACTCTATAAACAAAAATAGCGTCAACCACTAAAAATAAGTCCTCTCAGGTGTAAAACATTCTTGTAATGATTAACCGTAGTGGCTGATGTACAGGATAAACAGCAAATGACAAATCCTCCGATGAAATACCATGTGATAAAATTGCCTACTCACCGGACCTAGTTGACCCTATTTACCATATGGCAAAAGGAGTCAAATCAGGCTGAGTGGTCTCCATGACCGTAATAGGAGAGAGAGACGACTATTCCCCAGAGCTTCTACGCTAGTCCCCAAGTGGAACACACTCCAACCCTGTCACATGGGTTCTCACCAATTGCATGGGGCAGAAAGAGGTTTTTAATGTATTGTAACCTTGTAGCAAGATACAATAAATCTATTGGAACTTTTTATGCTATGAGGATCTCCATTTTCTTCCTTCCGGTTCATCTTGCTAGGGATTGGGACATTGTGAGGGGGGATGTGGGGAATGGTCAGCTCTCTTTCCTACTACAGTCACAGAGACCACTCAGCTACATTTGACTCCTGTTGCCATATGGCAAATAGGGTCAACTGCGTTCGGTGAGTAGGCAATTTTATCACATGGTATTTCATCTGAAGATTTGTCATTTGCTGTTTATGCTGTACATCAGCCACTACGGTTCATCATTAGAAGGACATTTTACACCTGAAAGGGACTTATATGTAATGGTTGTCCCTATTTTTGTTTATAGAGTTATTTCACTTTTTTTTTTTACTTTTTTCACATGAAGTGTATTGTATTTGATTTATGAAGTGAGTCTGGGATATAAGTTGCTACCTTAAAGTTGTGTCCCCCCCCCCCCCCCAAAAAAAAAAGCCTAAAATTCCTAAAAAAATGTAAAAAAAAAATAAATGGATTTTTTTTTAACTCACCTCTAAATGCCTGTTGCTAGGGGGTCCCTCGTAGTCTGCCTCCTTCAGTGCCCGGGCTGGTGACATCACTTCCCCTCGGTGCAGTCAGTCATCTGGTACACGTGACAGGTCCCAGATGACTGCGTGGCGTATCACGGCACGTGGCGCCGCTCACGCATGCGCAGTGGGTGCCCGGCTGTGAAGCCACAGCCAGGTGCCCACAGTAAGAATGCCGGCGCCGCTGAGCGGAGTGGTGAACGAGCGGGGCTTCGATACCCTGCATCGCTGGACCCTGGGACAGGTAAGTGTCCGATTATTAAAAGTCAGCAGCTGCAGTATTTGTAGCTGCTGACTTTTAATTTTTTTTTAAGGGGCACCCCACTTTAAAATCTGAAACCCAAAGCTTATAGAGTCTCCAGATCTTGTCCCCTGGATCTGAGGATAGATTGAGGATAAAGTGACATCCGTGCAGTGGGTGACTCTTTCAAATCACACTGTCATCCGTGATTCAGTGACTTTCCTCTGTGGTCCCACCACCAAATGAAATGCAGGCTTACCAGCTGTAGGTCAAGTAATCGCGTGTGGCTACAACCCAGCCAGGGCCTTTTCCTCTACCTCTCTTCTGTACATCAAAACAGAACATCCATATCCTTGTCAGGGGTTTGCTCAATCCGCAGCTTTGTATCTCGTCAGGAAAACAATTCCCCAAGGCCGGAAAAGAGAAGGAAGAAAAGGCAGACCATGGGTAGGATCCAACAGGTTTATTTTTAAAAAACGCCAAAGGCGTGCAGACATCCAGATAAAAACAATGGGATAAATTTCGAATTTCACGGCCGGCCGGCTACAGTAACAAACGCCCGTGCTTGTCCGGGACGTAGAACGCGTTTCGTCAGAGATATGGAGGAGCGACGTGCTGACGTCACCGCGTTCTACTTCCCGGACAAGCACGGGCGTTTGTTACTGTAGCCGGCCGCGAAATTCGAAATTTATCCCATTGTTTTTATCTGGATGTCTGCACGCCTTTGGCATTTTTTAAAAATAAACCAGTTGGATCCTACCCATGGTCTGCCTTTTCTTCCTTCTCTTTTCCGGCCTTGGGGAATTGTTTTCCTGACGAGATACAAAGCTGCGGATTGAGCAAACCCCTGACAAGGATATGGATGTTCTGTTTTGATGTACAGAAGAGAGGTAGAGGAAAAGGCCCTGGCTGGGTTGTAGCCCCACGCGATTACTTGACCTACAGCTGGTAACCCTGCATTTCATTTGGTGGTGGGACCACAGAGGAAAGTCACTGAATCACAGATGACAGTGTGATTTGAAAGAGTCACCCACTGCACGGATGTCACTTTATGCCTGTAGCCCTTATGATCACTGATGGACAGCTTAACACCAATATATATCGTTTGGTTTATATTGACACTTATGTTTTCTAATTATCCATCGGCTGTTTAGCCATTTATGGGTGTTTTCTTTTCAATCTTATTTTATTGGGGAGAGAAAAGAGGTAACAGGTGTAATAATCACATTACAACATATAGTACACAAGAAGCTTACATACATCAGTGAGGTAAATCTTAACGGAGTATGCACCATATCATACGCATTCCTAATGTAACTGTGGTGCGTCGCTATATAATATCTTGCCCCCAAGAAGAATGGCTAGCAACATCTGTGCGGCTATCAACCCCTAGTTCTGTTCCAGCTAAACACTGATCTATGGTGAACTGTGGTCCATCCTAATCGGGATGGTATGCTGTAGGGAACCCTCTTTGGCTTAGGGTATACATCAAATTCACAGATCTATACTGGGCATTTGACCTCGATTCCTCTTCTTGGGTGCTTGGTTTAGTATGGGGGGGGTGCAGATAGGGATAGAAAAAAAAGGGTTAGATCAAGGAAGAGAGATAGGGGAGGTTAAAGATCACTCCAGCATGGCTACTCGGTAGATGAGGTTGCGTCATCAGCAGCCCATAAGGTGAAGTCTTCGGAGTACCGAAACATTGACCATGAGGTCCAAGTGAGGGAGAACTGTTCCTCCTTCCCGTTTTCTTGCGCAACAGACGCTCTAGATCTCTTATCTGATCCACTTCAACAGCCCACTCTCCCAGGGAAGGTGTAGCCACTGCTCTCCAATGGCGGGGGATCACCGTCCTGGCCGCGGCCAGAAAGTGATGCAGTATGTCTTTTTTAATTAACTTGAGGGGTCCTGGGATCATGGATAGGAGGGCTATCTCCGGTGTGTGCTTGATTGAGGTCGCCATCAGCCTGCAGTACAAGTCAAAGATCCTCTCCCAGAGCTTCCTAATGGGAGGGCAAGACCACCAGATGTGGAGCATTGTCCCTCTAGAGGACAGGCATCGCCAGCAAGTATCTGGCAAAGAAGGGTTGAATCGTTGTATAGTCGCTGGGCATCTCTACCATCTTGTCAACAGTTTAAACCCTGTTTCTTGGGTCTTAGTTGCTAGGGAAATCTTATGCGTCAGGATGAAGCACTTTAGCCAATCAGTAGGTGAAATAGAGTGTTGTAAGTCTGCTTCCCATTTCTGCGTATAAGGTGGAAGGTCGGGGGTAGATAGGTTCAGTAGTAGGGAGTAAAGTAGGGATACCACGTGCGTCGGCGGATCAGCTTGTAACAGCAGTTCGTCTAAGTCAGATGGGTCAGTTAGGATATCCGATACGGAAGGAAAGGAACGTATGTAGGACACAACTTGGCTTCTCTGCAACCACATTGTTGGGTGCCTCGAAGCTGTCTGGGGAGGTGTGTTCGTTCTTAGAGATGGGTCCGCACGAAGGACCTGAGCTAGGCGTCTGTGGTTCTCCTTGTTCCAGGGTCCGAATCTCCTCTCGCTTGCGGCTGGAGGAAAAGCCGGGGTCCCAAAGAGAGGAGTCATTGGGCCCTGAGTTTTAGATATTTTACCAGCTGAGACTAGATGGTCCCATACCTGAAGTGTCTGACGGGTGAGAGTAGCGGGGAGAGCAGCGTCTTTACGCTGGGCCATAGGTGTCCACGGCAAGGCGCAGAGGTCAATGCCATTGAGATGACTCTCCAGTTGAACCCAGAGTTTGGACGATGTGTGATGGAACCAATCTACGATGCGTGTGAGTACCGCCGCCTTGTGGTATACGGAGGCGTCTGGGACCCCTGCTCCTCCCCGGGCCTTCGGGAGAGTCATTGTATCATATCGTATCCTGGGACGGTCCACCTTCCAAATAAATTTGGAGAAAACCTGACGGAGTTTCTTAAAGAATGAGGTGGGAATATAGATAGGGGTGGTTTGAAAGAGGTATAAGAATCGGGGGAGAACATCCATTTTCAGAGCATTCACCCTGCCCAACCAAGAAAGCCGTTTGGAAGCATACATAGTCAGATCTGCTTGTGTTTTGAGGAGGAGAGGGGTAAAGTTTCTGACGAAGAGTTGAGAAGTGTCTGTCGGGATGTTGATTCCAAGGTAGCGAATGGAGGTGGAGCTTGTCTTGAAAGGGAAGGAAGATGAGAGTTGTTGGAGGGCCTCCTTTGGAAGTGATATATTGAGGATTTCCGACTTACTATGGTTAACTTTGAAGTTACTTACCTCTCCATACCTCCGGAACTCCTGTATGATTGAGGGCAGGGATACTTGCGGATGAGTCACGAACATTAGCAAGTCATCCGCAAAGAGAGCAATTTTGGTATGGACAGGACCTATGTTAATACCATGGATAGCTGGGTTGTTCCTGAGGGCGATGGCCAGGTGTTCCATGACAAGAACATAGAGGAGGGGGGATAAGGGGCAACCCTTACGTGACCATTATGAATAGTAAACTTTGGGGATAGGGACCCGTTCAGTCTGATTCTAGTGGATGGCGAGGTATAGAGGGACATTATTCTGGAGATCATGTTGTGGCCCAATCCTATCTGTTGTAAGGATAGGCGGAGGAATTGCCAGTCGACGCGGTCGAAGGCCTTCTCCGCGTCGACTGTGAGGAGGCACAATGGGATATTGTGGGTGCGGGCATAATCTGTGATGAGAAGTGTTTTCAAGGTGTTGTCTCGTGCCTCTCGTCCACTTACAAAGCCAACCTGGTCCAAGTGTATTAGGCGGGGCAACAATGGCTGCATTCTATTTGCCAACACCTTGGCAAACAACTTCAGATCTACTCCTATCAATGATATAGGTCGGTAGTTCGCACATAAAGTCGGGTCTTTGTCCGGCTTTGGGATAAGGGAGATATGTGCTTCCAGAGTTTGCGTGGTGAGTGCTGATCCCTCGGAGAGGGAGTTAAACACTTTTGTTAAGAAGGGGGTGAGAAGGGGGGCAAATTGTTTGTAAAATTTTGGAGTAAAGCCGTCAGGGCCAGGGCTTTTACCCGATGGGGTAGCTGCAATGGCACAAGCGACTTCGTCCTCCGAGATTGATGCTTCAAGGTCCTCTATCGTTTCGTCATCTAAAGTGGGTAATGCAGTCTGTGAAATATATGAGGTCTGGGCTTCCGCCGTAGTAGAGAGAGATTCGGTGGGGCTTGCTGCAGGTATGTTGTACAGGGATTGGTAAAAATCCCTGAATATCTGGCCCATTTTAGAAGGCGAGGAAACAGTTTCCCCAGATTTGTCCTGTATGTGTGGTATAAAGGTGTTGGAATGTTTAGTGTGTAGCGTACGGGCCAACGATCTACCACATTTGTCTCTAAACTGGTATTGGTGAAAGGCAAGTTTGTTTGCAAACGTACGGGCTGACGCTTCGTATAGTTCCCTGAGCTGTGTGCAGGCGGAAGAGACCTCTGCAAGCGTTTCTACTGTTGGAGAGCGCTTATGGGTAGTCTCCAGAGTCCTAAGTTTATGTACTGCGGTATCTAGCGTTCCCTCTTCAGACGAGCTCCCATTTGGATAAAACTGCCCAGCAAAACCGCCTTTAATGCCTCCCATTTAATGGTTGGTGAAGTGTCGTCAGAAGCGTGATCGGCAAGAAAGTTTGAAATGGTCTCTGAGATCCGCGCATCACACCCTGGATCTGTTAGTAGCGAGTCGTTTAGCCGCCATGTCCACTCTCTCACTGGAATGGAGGGGATCGAGAATGTCAGGTATATGGGAGAGTGGTCGGACCATACCATAGGGTCAATTTCACATTCTGGGGACCAATCTAGACAGCTATGGTCGATCAGAAAATAATCAAGGCGACTGTATGATTGGTGAACGTGTGAGTAGTGGGTGTAGTTCCGGGATTTAGGATACAGTATCCTCCAAACATCAATAAGATGCATATTGTAGATGGCCAGTTTCAAAGCCCGCAACTGAGGAAAAGATATGGACGAGCGGGAGGTCGAGGAATCCAAAAGTGGATCTAGAGGAGCGTTAAAATCTCCTCCGAGTATGAGCTTGCCCTCCCTGAAACCCGCCAATGTCCTTAAGTACTGCAGGGCCGATGGAATTTGGTGGGTATTAGGCAGGTATATGTTGGCTATTGTAAATTTTGTCCCCCATATGGAAATTTTCACAAAAACGTATCTTCCCTGGGGGTCCGCCATGTGATCGAGAAGTTCAATAGGGAGTGACTTATGAAAAGCAATGGATACTCCCCTGGATTTTTGTGTCGGGTTGGTGCTGTGGATCCATCTATTGTAGTATCTGTTGGAGCAGGAAGGGGTGGAGTCAGATTGGAAATGGGCAAATCCAAAAGGATTTGCCCACGTTTCGAGGCAATGTTGAGACCATTCGCATTAAATGAACAGAATTTTAATTGCGGGCGAGAAGTCACCGTGTGGGCCATGCTGGAGTGCGTAAGAGCTCTATAAGAAATAAATGGAAGAAAAGTGAGAGAGAAAAATGAAGGGGAAAAAAAAGGGTAATAATTTGATAGGGGGAAGGGCGGTAGAACAGAGTGTAGAGCAGAGGGTTGAAATGGGGAGAAGGAGGTGGGGGGGGGGGGGGAAAGTGCAAGGAAAGGGGGAAGTAGATTCTAGATGGAAAGACACTTAAGAAGAAGCGTCTATGGGTGCTAAAGTGTTCGCAAGGGCGAGACACTGCGTGAAATGTCACGCTCTAGGCACAAACTGTGCCAGACCTGCTGTGGGAGAAAGGTCGAGATGGATTGACCTGAGTCGTGATCCCGACAGCATAGCAGTATTGGGCAACGTGTATTTGGCACACCTGGTATTTGACCCGTGTACGAGGCATATGGCAGCCACTTCCGAGAGGAGTCGACCTTGAAAGACATTGTAGGCTCCCACCATTACAGAAAAGGGGGGATGCGGGGTCTCTTATCTATGAGGGGACAGCTGGCTCTTGGTCTCACCACACCGAGCCTGTGTTTTAGGTATTACAAGTATACTTTTACTCAACTATTTACATAGTATATATAACCTCAGTCACAGGAACAATAAATAACAGCATTCAACTTGACATGAGTTTTAAGTCCGATCGTGTAACCTAGGAGGACATACAATAGATAAATTATATTGGCTCCAAATTACCGAGAGAAAATAGAAGGGGGAGAGGGATAACGGAGGACCAACCCGGGGAGGCACCCAAGCCCGCCACAGGTGTAGAGCATGCAACACCTGCGGCGCAGAGTTATCAGGACCGGAGGCCATGCCTCCTCCCCGAGTCGGTCCACCCACCCCAGTACACCTCCACAGTCATATACCACATGGGGGTTGGGAGGTGGGACAACATGAAACCGGGTGGAACATCATATGTGGGAACATCATATGCAAAAACATCTAGCGCACTTTGGCGTGGCCTGACGCCTGTCACAACGTGGAACAAGTGAGTCCATCACCTGTGTTCTCACCCGAACCCCAGCCAGACAATTGTATTGGCAAAGGGCAGGAGGAGAACTGATAGGTCCGTCCCCTGGTAGTCAAACAGTACCTGACCAAATATGCTGGGGGGCATGGGTTGCAGGAGAGATGTCACAGGCGGAGATCAGAGGGTAGGGCAATCCTGCCAGGAATGCGTGGAAGCCGGTTGGATCACCCGGTGAATAAGTTGGTGTGGAGGGAGGGGATAAGGCTGTGAACTCCCATAATCTTCCGGATCAATCTTCTGGAGAGGTAGGTTGTCTTATTCCAAGGCCGGAGGATACTGATCTGGACCTAGGACGTCTACGTCTTTGTGGGAATGGGCCAAGACCCATTTGTCTTGATCGGTCATCTGGGGGATCCAGCCAGTTCAGGACCTCAACCGGTTCTTGCTCAAGGAAGAGAAAGAATTCAGGCAGCTGGTCTGGGTCTGATAGCACAAACCTGTTGGCGCCTCGCGTCACCTTGATGCTGAAGGGGTGGCCCCAGGTATAGGAAGCCCCAGCTTGCCGTATGAGGTCAAGTAGAGGGCGCACCACCCGGCGCATATACAGCGTATTGCGGGACAGATCTGGAAACAGGTGGATAGAGGCTCCGAAGAAGTCCACCGGGCCCAGGCTCCAGGCCTTCCGCATTATTTCCTCCTTTAGGGTGTAGTAGTGGACCCGGCAAAGAACATCTCGAGGGCGACCATCCTGGGCTACCCCCGGCCCCCCCACTCTGTGAACACGGTCCAGCTCGATTGGTGATGAGGATTCTCTTCCCAAAACTTTATTGAGGACGGTTATGACAGTGGGTTTCAGGTCTGCACCTGACGTTGCCTCAGGTATGCCTTGCAGTCAGATGTTGTTCCTGCGGCTGCAGTTTTCGCTGTCCTCTATGCGGAGTTGCTGGTGGCGCAAGCGACGGAGGTGTGTCGCGGATGCGGATTCAAGTGCTGTCAAACGTGCCTCTTGAGTACTAGTCAGGGCTGACACTGCTACCTCATTAGCTGTGACTTTTTGTTTCAGGGCGTTTAGTTCCACATGCATGGAATCCTCCATTTTGCCTGCCCATAACTCAAAATCTGCTCTAAAAGCAGAGAGGAGGGCTGTGACTTCAGACCTAATGGGCTCCCCTGGCAGATGATGTGTGCCTGCCTGGGATTCGCCTGTGTCTGTGTCATATGTCGTTACTGACCGCACAGAGGAGGCTGAGGTCTCTCCTCTGGGATTGTGGGGTCCCTCGGTGCTGTCCTCTCTCTGGTTCACTGCTGCTGGAGTGGGAGGAGGAGGCTTGGTCTTCCCCGTGCTGCGGCCGGGTGCCATCTTGTCTTTTGGGGTCCGAGGATCGAGCGGCGCCGTTCTCAGCAGGTAACGTTGAATGGTGCCTTGCTGTAAGTCTGTGGGCTCAGCGGGGTGAGAGCTTGCCGCTGCCATGAGATTTGCGGGTGTGCCGTGAGTTTAAATAGCCTGCCGCTGTCGGGAAGGCACGGAGCTCAGTAATGTGCGTCTTCACGCCCCCTCCATTTATGGGTGTTTTCATATATTATATTCATCCCATTCACTATATTGTACCGAATAGACTTCTTTTTATTGTTCAACAATTCATCATATATTGCACAATATCTGTTGGTATTAATTCCTTATAGGTGATAATGATTGTCACTTATAAACTCACGGTACACATATATTTGTTACTCACTATTTTATTTATACAGCGCAACCTTTTTTCTGTATACCTTATTTTTGTTTATCACATGTGGTTTGCTGCTTTCTAATTGTTTTTTGTCTAGCGCAGTTTTTTTGTTTTTTCAAATGAACGGACTTGCCCACACACAAAGTAAAGGTAGGTCTTCACATGGTGACCCCCCCCCCGTATGATGTCACAGTCCCAGCATCCCCCGAGACTGTTACACCATAAGGGGCAGGGTCACCATGTGACATCATTCGGTGACCCCGCCCCTTATACCTATATAAGTCACTGCTTAACGCGTCCCTGGCATTACAGGCGAAGAGAGCGTCGTGTCAACATCGGAAGAAGAGAAGAAGAAGGTAGAATAAAAAGAACAAGGCGGCGACAGCAACGAATGAGAAGACCGGGCCAACGCTAGTAAACAAGCTGGAAGAAGATAGCAGAGGAGCCTGGCAGAAAAACCAAAGAGCGGGAGAAGTCGGAAGAAGACCCTCAAAGTCGCAAGAAGACCCCCGAAGTTGGAAGAACACCCCCAAAGTCGGAAGAAGACCCCCAGACGACGAAGGAGAAAGCCTGGCTCCTCTGCTAGTAAAAGAGCGGTAAAAGAGCAGAAGATAGTGGAGGATCCCGGCGAGAAGACCCCCTAAGTCGGAAGAAGACCCCCAGAGCTGTCTAATAAACTACTTTAAAAACCTGTGTAGTGTTTTTTTTTTGACACTTTTCTCCCAAGTGAATGGGTAGGGGTACGATGTACCCCATACTCGTTCACATAGGGTGGGGGGCCGGGATCTGGTAGCCCCCTTATTAAAGGGGGCTCCCGGATTCCGACAATTCCCCCGCCCGCAGACCCCCATAACCAATGGCCAGGGTTGTCAACATGGGGACAAGGTGCTTCGGGGTGGGGGGCCACCCTTCCCCAAAGCACCCCCCCATGTTGAGGGTACGGTTCAGGAGGGGGGGGCGCTCGCTCGTCCCCACCCCCTTTCCTGACCGGCCAGGCTGCGTGCTCGGATAAGGGTCTGGTATGGACTTTGGGGGGACCCCCACGCCGTTTTATCGGTGTAGGGGTTCCCCTTTAAATCCATACCAGGCGGCGGGGCTAGCACGGTGTCAATCTCGCCGATGAAAGCAGCGACATTGACTTCCTTTGCTCGTCCCGTCTACCTGGAGTCACGTTCAAAATGAACGGACTTTACTCCGTGTGTGGGCAAGTCCGTTCATTTGAAAAGTCTAACGGACCTCTGCCAAAAGTCCGGCAGATTGTCCATCGGACCTAATCCGCCGGAAGTCTGGTCATGTGTGGGCAAGTCCACTCGTTTGGAAAGTCCGGCGGACCTCTGCTGGAAAGTCCTGGGGATTGTTCTCCGGACTAAGTCCGCCAGATAGTCTGATGGTGTGTATGGGGCATAAGTATGTAAAACCCGGGGAGATAAGATCGTTCTCTGCCCGAGGCCACAATTTGGTGGAATGGCTATGACACCAGTCAACCGCTCTGAGTAAAGAAGCTGCGTGAGAGTATAACAGTAAGTGGGGAAGAGAGACACCACCCCTGCACTTTGGTAAGGAAAGGATAGTTTGCCGAATTCTGGTATAATTATTATACCAGAAATGAATTTTGGGCCATGGAGAAATCCTTAGTGACTGATACTCCCGTGTTCTACAAACAAATGTGACAAGTGCTGGTGAGTAAAATTTAGCAGCTTAGGTAAATTAATTAATTTAAGGTTTAAAAAAATGCAATGTGGTCGGTTGCTACAAAATCTTACACATGCTGACTACTACACATGTATTACATATAGTTTTTCTGTTTTGGCACTTGAGTGATGTGGGAAATAATATGACTTCCAAGAACAGATGGCATAGATCCATCAAAGAAGCCACCATATTACTGGAGCATAAATCGTCCTATTTTATAGATGGTGATCCTGGCCAGCTAGTTTTTATGCTTTCCAATTCTTAATTTCTTAATGCTTTTACTACCCTATGAGCCGAAAGCCTAGAACATATGACTAATTGGAAGGCCGGGTACCGGCCTGAAGTTATGGGAGGAGCCCGGAGGGTATTTAAGCAGCCCAAAGGCCGCCGGTCTTTGTCGGTTTCCTGTGCGTGATATCTGATACGTCAGACATCTAGGACCGACTCGTTCGAGACAAGCGCTGTTGGTGCCGGTTCGTGAGCTCCGTTTTCGTCTGTCCGTCTCCTCTTGTTGCAGTCCCGCGTCCGTGTTCGTAAGTCGTGTTGTCCCTTCGTGTCGCACTCGTGTCGCCGAGTCGCAGTTTCGTACAAAGAGTCTGGTTCGGCGGTCGCAGGTAGGGCTTCGGCTCCCATGTTTTACGTTCTCATGCACTGCTTATCATGTCACTAAACTGTGGTCTGCGTAGCTCACGAACCACGCGCTGCTTGTCTCGAAAAAACTAAACACTTACTCGCACGTTTTTGGTTGTACACGATCGGGAGCCATCTTGCGGCACGCACATTCAGGGCCGCCCGCCACTACATTCCGACCGATGCCGCATCCGGCACTCAAGGGTTCCCTTTCGCGGTCGTGCTACGCAGTCTTCGAATCGTTCAAACGTGACTCATGCACGGGTGCCGTTCGCACTCACACGTATCGTTCATGTCCTGCCATTATTCGAATCGGTGGCGCCAGCAAGCGTGCCGAATCGCTATTCACATTCCGAAGCACTGTTGGCATACTAATTATACAAATCACTTCGACCGTGTCGAAACATTTCACGTGTTAGCATGACAATCATTTCATCATTTCAAACGTGGCCAACGTATCAGGCCATTCGGTCATGCTAAGTCATTTCGCATCAGTTGCAACAGGGTGTTCATGCCATCGCTTCCATCTTGGTCCGGTCGCATCCATGCATGCTCCGATCGGGGCGACCCAGATGCACGACTACCCGGCCTCATTTCGATACATGCGCCAAGGGCAGAATCACATCACTGGTTACGTACGATCTTGATTCTTGCCCCTGTCATGGTATATCATTTCGGTCACCTTACCACGCCCGGCTTGTATGCAGTCACTTCCCTTGCACTGATTCGGGTCGGCGTGCCCCAGGCCGGCCTCATTTCAATACATGCGCCAAGGGCGGAATCGCATCACTGGTTGCGTACATTCCTGATTCTTGCCCCTGTCATGGTATATCATTTCTGTCACCTTACCACGTCCGGCATGAATGCAGTCACTTCCCCGCACTAATTCGTGTCGGCGTGCCCCAGGCCCGGCCTCATTTCTATACATGCGCCAAGGGCGGAATCACATCACTGGTTGCGTACATTCCTGATTCTTGCCCTTGTCATGGTATCTCATTTCTGTCACCTTACCACGCCCGGCATGAATGTAGTCACTTCTTCGCACTAAATTCGTGTCGGCGTGCCCTAGGCACGGCCTCATTTCAATACATGCGCCAAGGGCGGAATCGCATCACTGGTTTGCGTACATTCCTGATTCCTGCCCCTGTCATGGTATCTCATTTCTGTCACCTTACCACGCCCGGCGTGAATGAAGTCACTTCTTCGCACTTAATTCGTGTCGGCGTGCCCTAGGCACGGCCTCATTTCAATACATGCGCCAAGGGCGGAATCGCATCACTGGTTTGCGTACATTCCTGATTCCTGCCCCTGTCATGGTATCTCATTTCTGTCACCTTACCACGCCCGGCGTGAATGAAGTCACTTCTTCGCACTTAATTCGTGTCGGCGTGCCCTAGGCTCGGCCTCATTTCAATACATGCGCCAGGGGCGGAGTCGCAAAAAAAAAAAAAAAAAAAAAAAAAAAAAAAAAAGACTTTGACTCTTGTCCTTGTCATGTTATATCATTTCTGTGTCACCTTACCACGCCCCGGCGTTAATTGGTCACCTGCCTGTACGAATTCGCGCCGGCGTGCCCTAAAAAAAGAAAAAAAAAAAAAAAAAAAAAAAAACAAAAAAAAAAAAAAAAAACAAAAAAAAAAAAAAAAAGGGGAGCTTGGAGTCGGACCCGGTGGCAGCTGGATGTCACAGTTCGGCCTCAGCAATACCCAGGCAGTTAGCCTCGTTTCACGGTTGCCTCATTCCTGTACGTGCTCCAGAGTCCGGCTCTCAGGCACCCCCCATACGGTACGAACAGGCCGGGCCCTGTCACGGGAAGTTCGTTCAGTTAAGGCAACATGTCAAGTCAGTCATTAGTGTTGTCATCTGTCATTTGATCCCACAGCGGTCTCGGCAGTCGACTTAAGTCACTATCGCCTGTTGTTATCATCTACGTTGGGTTCCGTCGCTCTGGACGGCAGCAGTTAGGCTCTTAAATAGGTACTTTCTCTCACACTCTCTCAGGTCAGTCGGATTCAGTAGGTCCACCTGCACCAGCTTGATCAGGGTTCCAGCAGGTAAAAAAAAAAAAAAAAAAAAAAACGCAGGGGCACGAGGGGCTCCTGCTTTCTCATGGCAGGTACGTAGATCAGAGGTGACACATTCAAACTCATTGCTTGTCACCTCTTTATAGGCCCAGCCTGCAGACACGTGACCAGTCTACTAAGTAACGGGTCTTGGCAGCCGCCATGTCATCAGTCGGCAGCGATGACCTCACCACCCCGCTTTCTCCGGCATCAGCCTCCGAGGCTGGCAGTGTCCAGTCCCTTAGGGCATGGACAATTTCCAGGCTGTCCGCCGAGCTGAGACGCAGAGGGATACCCTTCTCGTCCACGGCCAGGAAGGCGGAGCTATTCAGGCTCCTCTTCCCACCACCGGCCGCACCAAGCCCCAGCAGCCAGCAGGCGTCTCTGGAATCGATTTCAGCCGCCGTCGCTCAGCTACACACCCTCGTGTCCTCCCTGTCTTCCTCAATCGTTGAGGTCCAGGACAGGGTGTCTCGTCTAGAGACTAGCCCGGCTGCCACGGTTCCGGACCCTGCGGTGGTCCCAGCCATCAGTGCACCGGTCGCAGGTTGTGAGCTTGCCACGACTACCGTACACCCTTCCCACCTGGTGCCACCCAGCGTAAGGAAGGACATTTTAGAGGGCAGAGACGTTAACCTGGCCTCACTCATGATCTCGGTCCATGACTTGGCCGAGAACAAGGCCTACACCTGGGGGGACGTCTCGGTGGTTCTGAAAGCGAAGGATCCGAGGCTCAACAGAAAGCTCACGGTGCCCGAGTTCACGCTCGCTTTCGGCATGTTTAGGGATGTGCTGTGCTCAGCCTCCCCCGGCAGACGGGAGGAACTGGACCTCTACCTCCATTTGATCGTAGACCTGGGCCACAAATACGGTGGCTCAGCGTTCTACGACTATCATCGGTCCTTCTCGGCCAAAGCCGCAGCCAGATTCTCACAGTTTCATCTGACAACGGACTGGAGCGTAGTGGACACGGAGTTGTTCTGCCGCCACTTCGCGGGTCTTCGCTCCCCGCTATGTGCTGTCTGTCAGTCAGCGTCCCACACCACGGTCTGGTGTGCCAACATAGCCTCTGTCCATCCGATAGCTAGCACGGCCTCTACTAGCACCAGCCAGGCTCAGCAGGCCCCGGCGCAAGGACAAAGGTGGACAAGTTGGGACGTCCGGTGCGGCTGGTTGGGGGAGCCGCCATTTGCAACAATTTCAATTACGGCTCCTGCAACTTCAGCCAGTGCCGGCTCTTGCACATTTGCACCCTATGCCAGAGGGCGCACCCCAGGATTCTATGTGAAGTCAAACAGAAGAACCACGACTAAGCCGGGTCAATGCCCTTTGGCTCGGTGTTTACTTGACCTCACACCCTACTCCGTCACTTGCCAGCTACCTCATCCAGGGTTTCACCGATGGGTTTCATACCGGGCTCGTCACCCTGCCCCACTCCACCCACGATTGTCCGAACCTACGCTCAGCAGCAACAGATGTGCCAGCGATTGACGTCCTTCTGCAGACGGAGTTGGATCGGGACTTCTTGATAGGCCCGTTCAGTCAGTCTCCCTTTAACATCTGGAGGGTTAGCCCTATCGGGCTTGTACAGGGAATAATTTTTCATATAAAAACATCTGGTGTATGATCTGTCAGCGCCTCATTCTTCCGTCGCTCCCAGTCTCAACTCGCTCGTCCCCTCATCAAGTGGAGGGAGCGATATTGTTTCGCGACCAATTTGACCTTCGGGTCTAAGAGTAGCCCTTGGGCAGCCAGGGCAGATCTGGCCATGGGGGAACTCTTTCTTGGTAATTGGAACGGTGTGTCCCTGTTCATCCCAGTCGTGTCCACGCAGTCACCTCAGGTGGTGACCGATGCGGCGACATCCACAGGGTGCGCCGCCATTTTTTGGCCATTTATGGTTCGCCGCCCCTTGGCCTCCTCAATTACTAGCCACACCAGGCTTCACTACCACGTCAGCCCTTTTTGAGCTCTTCCCCATCGTAGCAGCCGCTCACCTATGGGGTCACCATTGGTTTGGACAGACTGTGGCTTTCACGACAGACAATCAAGCCACAGCCAAGATCATCAGCAAGGGCAGGCCTAAATCCAGGCCCGTCATGTCCTTCCTCCGCAGACTGGTCCAGCTGTCCCTACAGCATCAGTTCAATGTTTACTGCTCATTCATTCCAGGGAAGTTTAACTCAGCGCTTAGGGTCATTCTCACCTAGCACTGTCACACAGCACGATACGCCAGTACGTGGCCGGGGTGCCGCACTACTTGTCGCATCAAGACCCCGCGAGGCCTTTGGTGTTCTCCTGCCACGCAGTGAGGGCTCTACCACGGGGAGTGCAGAAACACCAGCCGCCAGTCAGCCGAAGCGGCTGCCTACCACGGGGGAGATCTTCAGGGGAATATCTGACATCCTGGATAGGTCCCCTTTCGGTCTCCTCCTCAGCACCATCCTGCAGGCTGCGATACACATGGCGTTTTATGGGTTTCCACGGCCAGCGAGTTCACTCGCAGCCACCCAGCCGGTCCAGCCTTGCATAGAAGTAGTCTCTGTCGCCACCAGGATCACTACGTCCTTCACTTGGCGACATCCAAAACTCGGCAGCGAGGTTCCGGAGTAGATGTTCACCTGTACAGGACTCACAACAACTGGTGCCCAGTTGCCGTGTTAAACCGCTTGACGGCACTGCTATCCGACCGCCCAGGGTCCAGTCCGCTCCTGCCCTTTCCGGTATAACCCCTCAACTCGTCGCAGTTCGTGGAACATGTCCGGGTCCTTCTCGGCAATCTTCAGTTGGACCCCAGCCAGTACTCCGGGCATTCATTCCGGATTGGGGCGGCCACGACGGCCTCAAGACAGGGGGTTCCGGACCATGTGATCAAGGAACTGGGTCGGCGGAATCGGCCTGCTTCTCTCGCTACATTCCTAACCCACAGTTAGAGGTGGCTCAGGCCTTTGCTCGTCTTACTCAGCGACATTACCTTAACAAATAATTATCCCCTACCTGAAGGTTTTTGCCCCCTTATTTTGGCGTACCATACGGTAGACCAAGGCACACTTTCAGGTCTATTTCATGTTGGTGAGTTTTGTGTTGTTCCTATATGGTCATCTTTACTCATATCGTCCGTAGGGCTCTAGACCATAAATTGGAAGGCCGGGCACCGGCCTGAAGTTATGGGAGGAGCCCGGAGGGTATTTAAGCAGCCCAAAGGCCGCCGGTCTTTGTCGGTTTCCTGTGCGTGATACCCACCCACCCTCCCCTTTTAAAAGCCTCTTCCAAGTATTCTTACCTCAGACCGAATACTCACTCCACATTATTCCATAACTACTTCTTATCATTCTTTATCTAGGGTATGCCCCCTTATTTTGGCGTACCATACGGTAGACCAAGGCACACTTTCAGGTCTATTTCATGTTGGTGAGTTTTGTGTTGTTCCTATATGGTCATCTTTACTCATATCGTCCGTAGGGCTCTAGACCATAAATTTATATTATATTGATGAATCCATCCATTTGTGATTGTTCAGTTCTGCAGTGAACTAGTAAACCAATGGGAAATTGTGATTTACCTTCCACCTAACAGCATGCCCATATGTGGCAGATCTTTTATGATGGTTCTTTAAAGGCCTCTGCATTTGGAGTTCGACACATGGATTGCTCAGTGATTCACCCAGCAATTTTGCACATCTTTAGGTAAATGTATATGTTGTAAAGCCTACTTAAAACTAGTCTAGTGCATTCTTGTGTGCAGTTCAGTGCAGAATTGGCTGTACATTCATTTAATGAATGCATCTCACTCTGCAACCCATTCACTGACAGCTTTACATAATTGCTAGAACTGCATGAAAATAGCACAAATCTACAGATCTGAAGTGTTATTTTCTCCTTTTAATGTTGTATTGTAAAATTTACAAGTTACAAAGTATAGGAACTAGACGGAAGCATGTTTTTGTTCTGACAAAAATGGTAACAGCAGTACTAATGAACATATTTTCACTTCAAATCTACATTAGTTTTGAATAATAATTAAAATATTAATGTATTTGTTACAAAAGGTTTTTGTGCAAAGCAGTTACATTTTTTTTAAAGTTTTGGCATAAGTTAAATTATAACTAAAGTCAAAACTTTTTTTTACGTTTTGGATAGAGTGGAGAGAGATTAGAAGCCCTGTCAGTTTTTATCACTGTCTGTACCACCCGTTAGGGAGATTCACCCTGTCCATTTGTTCTGTTTACCATTAGCATTGAAAGTAAAAGGAAATCGCTAATTTTGGGTTGTCCCCAGAAAAGTAAAAGGGGGAAAATCTTCCAATGGGGATACTAGTTCTGGTGACCTTGGTGTCCCCAAGAGATTCCCCTAATTTGCAGGGATTTCCCCTTACTTCCTGTTTTGGCTATGGGACAGGAAGTGAAGGGAAATCTCCCCACTGGGACAAAGAGGGCAGAAATAAACCTTACAGGGGTTATAACCCTACCTTACGCTATTCAAAATTAAACAAAATGCCTACTTTAAGTTTTAATATATTTTATAATTTGCATGATATGCCAACATAAAAATGTGTATCTTTTTCTTTTTCTCCCTACTTGCCATGTACTGTATCTACATAGGAGTATAACATGGCTATGCTTGAGTATATTAATTGTTGTCCATTTTTAGTGAATACTGTTGGCAAAATTTACTTTTTACCATAAACTGATGTTTTAGAAACATCTGCATGTATGTAATTATATCATATGTATATCACCCTTCACTAGGAAAAAATGGGAGAATGACATTTGGATTGTGACACTAAAAAATGTTTTTTGTTTTATAAATGTTTTCCATAATTTGTTAATTACTACAACTGTGCATGTAATCCTGATATATTTTTAAACCTTTTTATTTTTTATTGTTTTTATCAAGACCTGAAACACCAAGATGTTTGTGTTCTACAATATAGCTACAATGGTGTTATGTAGTAGCCAGTATGTGTCAGAAATTGGCTCTACATTATACCCAGAATTTTTTAGCTGCAGATCTTCTCTTGCAGATTGTTGTATTTAACGGCTGGTAGCCGTGGGCGACTTCAATCTGTACGTCGTCATAGCTTCCAATTTAAGTGCCTTCTGTGGGAAGCAACCTTGCCTTTCACACTGCACACAAAAAGATCCCTAACAGTGAGGTTTGCAGTATATATGTGCATGTATGTATGCTTGTGTATGTATACAGTATTTCACAAAAGTGAGTACACCCCTCACATTTTGTAAATATTTTATACCTTTTCATGTGACAACACTGAAGAAATTACACTTTGCTACATTGTAAAGTAGTGAGTGTACAGCTTGAATAACAGTGCACATTTGCTATACCCTCAAAATAACTCAACACACAGCCATTAATGTCTAAATCGTTGGCAGAAAAAGTGATAATGTCCAAATTGGGACCAAAGTGTCAATATTTTGTGTGGCCACCAATTATTTTCCTGCACTCTCTTAACCCTCTTGGGCATGGAGTTCACCAGAGCTTCACAGGTTGCCACTGGAATCCTCTTCCACTCCTACATGACGACATCACAGAGCTGGTGGATGTTAGAGACCTTGCACTCCTCTACCTTCCGTTTGCGGATGCCTCACAGATGCTCAATAGGGTTTAGGTCTGGAGACATGCTTGGCCAGTTCATCACCTTTACCCTCAGTTTGGGGTCATTATCAGAATGGAATACTGCCCTGCGGCCCAGTCTCCAAAGGTAAGGGATCATGATGGGCACAAGTGGCTGCATATGATGGGCACAACAATACGTTAATTTTTAAGTTTTAATATGGTAGTGGAAGATTCAGAATCGGACAAAATAAGAATGTTCGTTAATTACGATTATTCGTTATGATGAAGTTAAAAAACCCAGGAAGTCAGCACAGGGATTGTGGGAGCCCCTCATAATGATAAATTCATCATAACCAACATTCGTAATTGTTATGAAAAGTTAACGAACCTAAAAGTTAAAAACCCAGGAAGTCAGCACAGCACAGGGATGGTGGGAGCCCCTTATAATGATGAATTCATCATAACGAACATTCGTAATTGTTACGAAAAGTTAACAAACCTAAAAATTAAAAACCCAGGAAGTCATCACAGCACAGGGATGGTGGGAGCCCCTCATAATGATAAATTCCTCATAATGAACATTCATAATTGTTACGAAAAGTAAAAAAAAAAAAAAATTTGTATGTCATACGAATCCAAATAGAATTTTGGACACAAAATACAAATTAATTCTAATACAAAACGGAACGAAACAAAACAAATTTATTGACGGCGCACATGTCAAGTGGCAGCATTTGATGGGCACACATGGCTGCATATGATGGGCATAAGTGGCTGCATATGACGGGCACAAGTGGCTGCATAAGATGGGGCACAGTGGCTGCATACGATGGGGCACAGTGGCTGCATACGATGGGCACAGTGGCTGCATATGATGGGCACAGTGGCTGCACATGATGGGCAGAGTGGCTGCGTATGATTGCCACAGTGGCTGCATATGATGGGCACAGTGAGGCTGCAATCGATGGGGGGGCTTTAAGTATTTTTCAGTTTGTTTTCGCCCACCCAAAAATGTTGAGCCCCAGCCACCACTGCTTTGTACAGTAAACATTTATGGGGAACTGTATAAAATGCTTTTTCAAAATCCAGATACACCACATCTATGGGCTTTCCTTTATCTAGATGGCAGCTCACCTCCTCATAGAAGGTTAATAGATTGGTTTGGCAAGAACGATTCTTCATAAATTCCATCCTTATTACTGCTAATGATACCGTTGTCATTACTAAAATCTTGTATATAGTCCCTTATCCCCTGCAAGAGCTTGCATATAATTGATGTTTGGCTAACTGGTTTGTAATTCCCAGGGATGTATCTCAGCCCTTTTTTAAATATTGGTGCTACATTGGCTTTTCTCCAATCAGCTGGTACCCTCCAGTCAGTAGGCTGTTCGTAAAAAATAGGAAAAATGGTCTGGCAATTACTTGACTGAGTTCCTTAAGGACCCTCGGGTGCAAGCCATCTGGTCCGGGTGACTTATTAATGTTACGTTTTTCAAGTCTTTTTCTAATTGTGTCCCCGGTTAGCCATGAGGGGGCTTTCTGTGACATGCAGTTTTGATTACTGTAGCCCCCTGATTCCCTCTTGAAGACTGAGGAGAAGAATACATTCAATACCTTCGCCATCACTCCACCCTTAGTAACCAGACTCCCTTCACCATTCTTTATGGGACCAATATGATCTGACCTCCCTTTCTTACTATTTATGTACTTAAAGGATTTCTTGGCATTTTTCTTACTCTCCTCTGCTATGTGCCTTTCGTGTTTTATCTTAGCCACCCTGATGTCACCCTTACATTTCTTGTTGCATTCTTTGTAAAGTTGTAATGCTGATGATGATCCCTCAGCCTTGTATTTTTTGAAGGCCTTTTCCTTCGCTTGTATATGAATTTTTACGTTGGAATTAAGCCACCCAGGACTTTTATTAGCTCTTTTAAATGTATTTACCATTGGAATGCACTAGCTAATGCCCCTATTTAATATGCTCTTAAAGCATACCCATTTCTCCTCCATGTTCTTATGTTTGCTATAGTGTGATTTATACTGAAACTAATTGACTTGTGATTGCTTTTTCCTAAATTGCCCCGTATTTCCACATCCGTGATCAGGTCTGTATTGTTGGTAATCAGTAGGTCTAGTAACGCTTTGTTTCTAGTTGGTGCATTTACCATCTGATCCATGAAATTGTCTTGCAAGACATTTTGGAACTGGCGCGCCTTAGATGAATGTGTGGTTCCTATTCCTATAACTATTATATGTAGTTATCTCAATCTGATAGGGTATTTTCACTTTAGTTGTATAGAAAAATAGTTTGCTAGCACTTATTCTGGCCATACACTATACGAAAAATTGACCATGAGAGCAAACGATAGTGTCATCATGTAATGACCGATAAATCGTTCAGTGGACATAAATGATTTAATTTTTGTTCGTTTTTTTTTACATATACCTAGTGCAAACAGTTTGGATGGGAAACACATTAACCTTTCAATTTATCATTCGTTCAGCAGAAAATTTACAAACTTGTCCTTTGTTTTTTCGGCTCCAAAACATTCCAATGATTACAGATTTTGTGCCCATTAACTGGCCAATGACCGAATTTCGGCCGATTTGACGTATAGTGTATGGCCAGCATAAGTTTAGTATATAGAATGATTAATGGGATACACTGAGGGAGTCATTTAAGCCAGGGGCCCTTGTGGCATTTAGCTTGAAGATCCATCTGGCTTCGCGCTGTAGTAGTTTTTTGTCTATATTGCCCCCTCTAGGGTCCTCCATCACATGCTCCAGGGCTGTGAAGCAAACCATGGATGTGTCATTCCTATGGTACATAGCTACATGTCGCCCTATTGGTGTATAGAGTAAATTTTTTCGTATGTAATAGATGTGATCATAGATTCTCCTCCAGAAGTTTCTGAAGGTTTTCCCTACATTAAACGCTCCACATTTACAGAAGGCTATGTAAACTATCCCTTTTGTTTGACAATTGGCTGAAAATTTAATAGTATGTGTTTCTCCATTAGGGAGTGTATAGGACGATCCCTCCAGCACCCAATCACAGTAATCACAATAATGACATTTAAACATTCCTGGGATATCTACTTCATGTTCAACGTGCCCTTGAAAGTGGGTGTGTACCAACCTATCTTTAAGAGATTGGCATTTCTTATAAGTAATTTGGGGTGTAGTCCCAATGTATTTTCCTACAATCCTATCTCCTGTTAGGAGGTGCCAATGTTTGCCAATGATATTTCGTATATCATCGTGATTACTGGAGTACGTAGTTATAACTCGGGTAGTATTACCTTGCTTTTTATTACGTCTGTCCCCAAAAAGCAAATCAACTCTGTCCCTATCCAGGGCCTTCTTAAATGCCTTTTTTAAGGTGGTCTTGCTATAGCCCCGTGTCTGTAGCCGTGCTTTCAACAGGTTAGCTTCCATTCTGAAAGCTTCCTCTGTTGAGCAGTTTCTCCTCAGACGTAAATACTGGGAATAGGGGATGCTCCTAATTAAGGCTTGGGGGTGTGAACTACTTGCATGAAGGATGGTATTGCCAGCCGTTTTCTTTCTATAAAGAGATGTCAGAATTGTTCCATCTTCTTGTTTTTGTATGGTAAGATCTAGAAACGGTAGTGACTCCGAGCTGAATTCCATCGTGAACCTAAGGTTAAAATCATTGATGGAGAGTGCCCTCATAAATTCCCTCAGATCCTCCACACTCGCCTCCCATACCAAAAAAATGTCGTCGATGTATCTATACCAGCAAGATATGCTGGCCAGATACATCGATAGGTTGGGATTGGTGAACAAGGAACGCTCCCACCCCCCCAGGTACAAGTTAGCGTAGGATGGGGCACAGCATGTCCCCATCGCTACTCCCTGTACCTTTGTTAGGATGTGCTTTAATAGCTCCAGTATAAATGTATTGTATGGCCTCCGTATCGGATCACTGTCCCTAAAAAAGCTTTCCACAACCATTAATCCCAAAGAGTGAGGGATGCTACAGTATAGGGCCTCCACATCAATCGCAACTAGAAAACTAGTTGGGGAGACCTTTTTATTATGCAAGACTCGTAGGAGCGCTAGGGTGTCCTGTAAATGAGAAGGAAGTTGCGTCACAAAAGGACGTAAGAAGGCATCCACTAATCTACTGCCCTTTTCACTTTTAGCCCCTATACCCGATATAATCGGGCATCCCGGAGGTTTTTTAATATTTTTGTGAGTCTTAGGGAGTGCATAGAAGGATGGAACTCTTGTATAGGTGGTTTTGAGGGCCTCAAATATGTCTTTGTCGATTATTCCCTCATTGAATGCTCGGGTAATCAGAATCTCATAGTCTCCATTGAAGGTTACTATTTTTTCGTAGGGAATGATGCTATACCAATCTTTATTGGAAAGGATGTCTAAACACATTTGTCTATAGTTTTTGGTATCCATTATTACAACATTTCCTCCCTTATCTGCCATTTTTATTGTAATGTCCTTATTATCTTGGAGTTGGGAAATCACAAGTTGTTGTTCTGACGTTAAATTTTTTGTTTTCTGTGACCTGAAGTCTATTTTTTTGACTTCATTAGTTACTTGTTGTAAGAAGGTCCAGATGCTAGGATTCGTTTTTAGTGAAGGGAAGTTAGTGGATTTGTTTAAGAATTTAGGTATTTCCCTAGGTGGAATTGCCTGAGGGGGGTCCCCCGAGACGAGCGGGGAAGCCCCCTCTGCAGGACCACCCTGGGATTCTTCACTTTCATCTAAAAGGTCCATCAGGTCCTTGAGGGCAAGGAAGTCCCTAACTGTAAATCCCTTCCATTTTTCACGCTCAATATACTCTTGTTTTTTCTTTTTCCTTTCATCGTCAAACATAAATTTATAGGTAAGTCTTCTGGCAAATAAATTGAGGTCCTTAACGACCTCAAAACTGTTGGTATAAGATGAAGGACAGAAGCTTAGGCCTAGACCCAGAACCTCTAATTCCATTTGTGATAGGGATTTTGAAGATAAATTAATAACTTGTAACTGGTCCTCTATCGGTCTTTGTACGCAAATCTCTCCAGATTCTGCGGAGCTGTTGAGCGATTTGGAGGGTCCTGTGTGGGGGGAAACAATTGAAAAACCTTTTCTTTTATATTTTTGGAAATCGCACCTCCATTTCTTGCAGTATTAAAGCCTGGGAGGGGAGTTGATGGTGGGAACAGGGGGGTTCTATTGGCTCCTGTCAGGGGTTCTGAATCGGGAAATTCGCCTGAGGTCGGAATGCGGGGGTCTATCCCCATTAGACCACCCGCTCTCATGTCATGGTTCTCGTGTCCATCACTGGGGTAATCCTTTAATTTTTTATCTTTTCCCCCTTTGTTACCATTATCGCCTGTCGTTTGCCTCTTCCTTGATCCTCTCTGTCTACCTCTACCACGTGTAGGGAGAGAGGATTGATTTGGACGGGCTGAATAAGAGAAATTTGAGAAATTTGACGAATCAGAGTCAGTGCCGTCTCTGAAATCCCCGTCACTTTGTGACTGAGTTTTGTCCGTATTTCGTTCCTGTTTTCTCTGGTTCTTTCTTCCTTGTTTCCCTCCCCTTTGGGGCCATCTATAGGCATATTTCCCATTGAATGCCATTTTATCTCTAATGAATTTCACATCCTTTTTATATATGAGATCTTTGTTATATTTCTCCAAGTATTCTTTTAAAGATTTATCCTTTTCCAAGAATTTGGGGTGAGCACATAGAGATACATTTTGTTTCTGAAATTCTATAATCTCGATATCGAGGTCCTTTATATCCTTATTATAGTGGTCAATTAACGCTAACATCATTTTGGATGTGCATTCCTGTAAGTTGGATTCCCATTTTTGTTTGAAGTCCAAGTTGGTCTCCCAAAGATTTGGGAAGACCTGAATTCTCAGACCCTGAGGATTCAGGCCTTCCTTTAAGTATCTCTCCAGAAATTTCACCTGCCAAAACAGGTTAGATTTCCTTTCGAGGGCCTGTCTCAATTTTGTTATTAGTACCTCAATTTCCAGTTCAATTCCATGATCATCCCCACATTCTTTATGTATCCTCGACATAAGCCCATCCCATTCAGAACCAGTATAGTTCGTCATTGTTGAATTTTCTCAAAGGAAAAGCCAATATCCTATTTATGGGCAAAAGAGATGAAGCAAAGACAAAAGTTGAAACATAGAAAAAATTATATAAAAAATATGATGTTTGGTTTATAAATTAGTAAATCAAAATTGTTACTGTGATTACTGTGATTGGGTGCTGGAGGGATCGTCCTATACACTCCCTAATGGAGAAACACATACTATTAAATTTTCAGCCAATTGTCAAACAAAAGGGATAGTTTACATAGCCTTCTGTAAATGTGGAGCGTTTTATGTAGGGAAAACCTTCAGAAACTTCTGGAGGAGAATCTATGATCACATCTATTACATACGAAAAAATGTACTCTATACACCAATAGGGCGACATGTAGCTATGTACCATAGGAATGACACATCCATGGTTTGCTTCACAGCCCTGGAGCATGTGATGGAGGACCCTAGAGGGGGCAATATAGACAAAAAACTACTGCAGCGCGAAGCCAGATGGATCTTCAAGCTAAATGCCACAAGGGCCCCTGGCTTAAATGACTCCCTCAGCTTCCGACCCTTCCTATGATCCTCGCAAATCCTTCTTTCGATTCCCTCTCCGTATACCCCGATTCCCCCCTCCCTGTACCTTGGGGATAATTCGTTTAAACCAGGGGCCCCCGGTCGAAAGGATGTAATAAATCCTTTGACCCCTTCTATGACCAGGGCAAACCCATCCCTTGAACCCCCCTTCCTGAGCCCTTGACAACTGGGACAATTTTTTCTTTCTCCTCACTTGACCAAAAGGTTCCACTTGTGGTGGGGATACAGTCTGGTCTGTTTATCTATGGACTCTTTATAATGAAGCAGACAGTTTGAAGCATCACAAACTTTAAAAAAGAAATTTAAAAAATAGGTTGTCTTCTATTTATATACATGTTGTCATCTTATGTAATGTGCATACGTTATTTGTTTTTGACTTTTCTGTTTATGTATAGAGGACATGAGGAGATTGGCTTGAGTGGAATGCCAAGACAAATGTGTGGCAGATATCTCACATGGGGCCCATCCGGGACATCAATCGCTTAGATTGGCAATACGAATCCAGCAAAATACCCGGGATAATGAGCACATTTTTTGAACTCCCTCTGGCTTGGATATTAACAGGCAGAATGGAAGGTATTCTTACCGAACCATTGCTGCCTCGGTGGAGGCGTTGCGGTGGTGGTGTCGGAGGAGTCTCTTTCCCCGTTTTACATCTCTTGACATGGGCTGTTAATGTTGAAAAGAATTGCTAATTTTTTTTTTATTTTTTTTTTTTTAATTATATTTATTTATATTTATTTTTATTTCTATATTTATTTTTATTTTTTCATTTTTATTGATTTTGACTTTATTCCTATTTTATTTATCTATTTTTTATTTTTAATAATTTCTTCTGCAAAGAAACCCGTAGCCCGGAATGTGCTGGCTCAGAGGATGGATGTGGCTCACAAGGGCTTCATATCTCTAATACCGCTCTGTCAAGTCTGAATCGGGTATTGCCCCCTTCTTTCCACTGCGCATGTGCGTACTTTCGTTTTCGGCCGTGGCGGGCGGGCCTCTTCATGTGCGGGCGCCGTCCCCCCTGCTCGATCTGGCGCATGCGCGGAGATGCCCCGGCATTTGCGCGGTCTGGCATCTGACTTGGCTGCTTTTCCAGCTGATCGGAGGAATCCCTAATTGGCTTTGGGGGGCGGTATTCCCCTCCAGAGTTGGCGCCAAAATGGACTATTTAGCCAGCACTCCAGCAGATGGCTGTTATAGATGGAGTGCTGGGAAGCTGTCTGTGACAAACTTTTCCAAGGTATATCCATTCAAACTTTTGATTACTACGCTGTTTCTTCTGCTGTAGGTGTTGCCTTTGGGACTAATCAGCCCTCGGCACATACAAAATCTAATATGAGCCTTGTTACTAGCCATACTCTATTTTCTCTTTGTATAGAGTTTACATCTGATGGATTCGTCAATTGAAAGCTTTGCCACAGATAACTGGCGATCCACTTCAGGTGGGGCTGCCCCTCCGTTTTCTTGTTATTACCAGGTACGTTTTTTTCTAAAAAATATAATTTTTTTTTTTTTTTGTTTTTCTTTTCCACTTACAGCCCATGCCTTGTTTGCTGGCCTCGGACCCCAAACTCGGTGAGTCTTTGATGGTTATCCTTAGAGACTCAATTTTAGGTAATTAATTGGGTACGGCTGACATATAATAGGTCCTACCTTGTCAACAAAAATTGGAAGGTAGGCAACATTTTAGACTTCAAACAGCCCATGCCTGTTGAAATTGTTTGAATTTTGATCAATGATCTAAACACATAAAATCTGTCAATCCATTCATGAACAACTCTCGTGTCTCCTTGATATATATTACAGATATACGAACTGCTATATTCTGGTTCTGAAGAAGCTGTAAGCGAAACGCGTCAACCAGCATTTAATCAGCAAGTTTGTTTCAACATTCCGATTTATTTCTATTTGTATGTATATGCACATTCTTGGATTGCAATGACCCCTTTTTTTATTATATGTGACATGTTTTATGTATACTATGTGTTAATAAAAATTATTTAGAATTAATCTTTTGTATTTAGACATACGTCTGTTCAGGTACCGTGATAGTCCGTTAGGTTGGCTAAAAACCCCCCTTGTTCGTTTTCTATACATAATTCTAGGACGAGGTACCCCCTTAGCTTTTCCATACCCCTCTATAAGTGTAACAATACTATATACTGTTTAATTTATGTTCAAATCAAAGGGGAGACCTTTGATCTGAAAATCATGTCAGTTAAATCAATCTTACAAGTTAAAAAAACATGATTTATATAAATGTTTAACTCCTTATTAACCTTTAGAGCCTGTTCACATGTGTGTTGATCATGAAGAACAAAGTGATGCTCAATAACACTCCTATAGAATTTATAATGTGTTTTTGAGGGTGGTTTCGTTGTGTTTATAACGTTTTGAAAAAGCTTCAAGAATGCTTCATAAATGCCCATGGACCTGTTGCTTTTCTAGTGTACAAGGTTTAAAGAAGAAGTGATGTAGAGGAAATTATCTACTTTGAGATGTGGTTAGGTTGTGGCGTGATAGCAGACATTTTGTGGATGCTCTGCTGGATGGATTTGTATACTTTGAACTCTTTGACACATTGGTTGGTCCAGTTCAGCTTTGCTCAAACAAAAATATTTGCTACTGGCAATAATGCTCAATACCTCTGCTTTTACCTGGTACTGCCAGTATTGCTGGCTTCCTTGATGCTTTTACCTGCACACAGAAACAAATGGTGTTACCACACAGCTGTTCTGTACAAACAGGAATTGTCCTATTGTTTCCTAGTGCCTTCAGGGATATGGGAACCTCCATTGCCTCTCCCCTTATGCCCAGCTAACACTTCATAAATGCCTGACTACCATCCCATAAATGCTCTGGGTGCTGTTAATGTGTGGCTATAGAACATTGCCATTGAAATGAATGGAGGTGGCTGACAAGGGTTGATGCCTCCATGAAAGCGACATGCTGCTTAATTTTTAACACAACACAGCACGACACAACGCTGCCACTCCTGTGTGTACAGAACTGTGTGGTACCATTGTAATATTCACAAAATAATTAAACATAAGGTCTGGCGCTGTCCTCAAATATACATGTCCAAATGCCTTATACCAATAGCATTTCTATATGCAAAAAACAAACAAAATTTGAAATAGTGAATAATAAAAAAATATATGAGACATTAACCACTTCCCGACCGCCCCCTGTATATTTACGTCGGCAGAATGGCACGTACAGGCAGAATCACGTACCTGTACGTGACATTCTTCCGGCGGTTGGGGGGTCCGATCGGACCCCCCTCCGCCGGCGGGGACGGTCGGGATCGCTTCAGGAGCGATCCGGGACGAGGGGACGGCCAGTGGTTTCTGGCCACCCCCTCGCGATCGCTCCTGGCCAATGAGAAACTTCCCCTTCCTGTCTATTGTATAGACAGGAAGGCGGAAGTGATGTCACGCTCGGTGCGCCGGTCTATGTGACCGGAGACGCCGAGCGGCGAACATGTACAGGTTAGTGCACAACACTACACTGACACCAGTACAGTTAGGCACATATTCCACCCCCCTGTCACCCCCAGATCACCCCCCAGATCACCCCCTCCCCCCCCAGTCACAGTGTCACTAATTGCAGTGATCATTTATTTACTGATCACTGCATTTAGTGTCAGTGTGACTGTAATAACTGTCAGGGCAGTTAGTTTTAGGTCCAAGGTAGCCCCCTACCCCCCCCCTAATAAAGGTTTAACCCCTTGATTGCCCCCCAGGTAAACCCTTTCACCCCCTTTTGCCAGTGTCACTAAGCGATCGTTTTTCTGATCGCTGTATTAGTGTCACTGCTGTCGCTAGGTAACCATTTTTTTTTTTTAGGTAACCGCCATGTTTATATAGGTTCATAAATAGGTTTATAGGTCAGGTACCCCCATATTACAACCTAAATAAAGGTTTTAAACCCCCTGATTGCCCCTAGAGTTAACCCTTTCACCAGTGATCACTGTATAACTGTCACTGGTGACGCTGGTTAGCCAGTTAGTTATTTCGTTATTTAGGTTCCCCGTCAGGTTTTTATATAGCGTCAGGTACCCCCATATATTACCTAATAAAGGTTTTAACCCCTGATTGCCCCTAGTTAACCCTTTCACCCCCTTTTGCCAGTGTCACTAAGCGATCGTTTTTCTGATCGCTGCATTAGTGTCGCTAGGTAACCATTTTTTTTTTTTAGGTAACCGCCATGTTTATATAGGTTCATAAATAGGTTTATAGGTCAGGTACCCCCATATTACAACCTAAATAAAGGTTTTAACCCCCTGATTGCCCCTAGAGTTAACCCTTTCACCAGTGATCACTGTATAACTGTCACTGGTGACGCTGGTTAGCCAGTTAGTTATTTCGTTATTTAGGTTCCCCGTCAGGTTTTTATATAGCGTCAGGTACCCCATATATTACCTAATAAAGGTTTAACCCCCTGATTGCCCCTAGTTAACCCTTTCACCCCCTTTTGCCAGTGTCACTAAGCGATCGTTTTTCTGATCGCTGCATTAGTGTCGCTAGGTAACCAGTTTTTTTTTTTTGTATTACTGTTACGGGTGACGCTGGTTAGTTAGCTTGTTTTTTATACTGTCAGGGCACCCGCCATTTATTACCCAATAACGGTTTAACCCCCTGATCGCCCGGCGGGTGATATCAATTAGGTTTTAGGGTCAAATAAGGTCTGCGTCGCCCCAGGTTAGTGCCAGTACCGCAAACACCCACGCACAAAGCATACACCTCCCTTAGTGGCACAGTATCTGAACAGATCAATATCTGATCTGATCAGATCTATACTAGCGTCCCAGCAGTTTAGGGTTCCAAAAAAAACCGCATTGTTAGCGGGATCAGCCCAGATACCTGCTAGCACCTGCGTTTTCCCCCTCCGCCCAGCCCAGCCCACCCAAGTGCAGTATCGATCGATCACTGTCACTTACAAAACACTAAGCACACATAACTGCAGCGTTCGCAGAGTCAGGCCTGATCCCTGCGATCGCTAACAGTTTTTTTGTGGTAGCGTTTTGATTCAGTCGCTTCAGTCAGGAGCTTTTTTACCTGTGAATCTCAGAAAAATAAAAAAAAATAAAATAGTTGTCGTTTTATTGTTCTCTCTCTCACTCTATTCTCTCTCTATTGTTGCTCTTTTTTTACTCCATTCTATTCTGCAATGTTTTATTATGTTTTATCATGTTTTATCATGCTTGCTTTTCAGGTATGTAATTTTGTTTACTGTGTTTTAGTGTTGAGCATTTTTTTGTTTTCAGGTGCGCCATTCAGTTGCAACGCGGATTTATTTATCTTGACAGCAACAGCGTTTGCTCCCACGATACATAAAGCCGCGACTCCAACGCTGTAGGAGGTGATTTCACCACCACAGTTAAAAAAAAGAGCATATATGCCGAAGCATGGGGGCAGCAGGGGGGGGGGAGGAGCGATTGGCTCCTAATGCCACGTACATACGGTCGAAATTCCGACCGTGTGTACACGGCATAACTTTTGCGGGAGGATGCCCCCATGCATCGGCATATATAAATGGTGCATGTATGCCCATCATTAGAAGTGGGTGGATGAAGGGAGGTATTCTAATGGTGGGCATACCCACCAATCAATCTCTTTTTTTCGTTCAGCCAAGAGGCTGCATGAAAAAAAAAAGATTACAATATATGTCCAGTATGTTGCTGGACTTTGAATGGTTATACCAGAATGATGCCTGCAGGTTTAGGTATCATCTTGGTATCATTCTTTTCAGCCAGTGATCGGCTTTCATGTAAAAGCAATTCTAGCGGGTAATTAGCCTCTAGACTGCTTTTACAAGCAGTGGGAGGGAATGTCCCCCCTCCCGGATATAAACCGCGCCATTGGGAAATTGGGAAAGCATTTTATCACACCAATCTTGGTGTGGTCAGATGCTTTGAGGGCAGAGGAAAGATCTAGGGTCTAATAGACCCCAATTTTTTTCAAAAAAAGAGTACCTGTCACTGCCTATTGCTATCATAGGGGATATTTACATTCCCTGAGATAACAATAAAAATCATAACAAAGAAAAAAAATGGAAGGAACAGTTTAAAAATAAAATAAAAAAGCTAAATAAAAAAAAAAAAAAACAAAAAAAAAAAAAAAAGCACCCCTGCCCCCCCTTCTCTTGCGCAAAGGCGTACACAAGCGTTGGTCTGGCGTCATATGTAAACAGCAATTGCACCATGCATGTGAGGTATCACCGCGAAGGTCAGATCGAGGGCAGTAATTTTAGCAGTAGACCTCCTCCGTGAATCTAATGTGGTATCATGTAAAGGCTTTTAAAGGCTTTTAAAAATGTATGTAGTTTGTCGCCACTGCGTGTTTGTGCGCAATTTTAAAGCATGTCGTGTTTGGTATCCATGTACTCGGCCTAAGATCATATTTTTTATTTCATCAAAAATTTGAGCAATATAGTGTGTTTTAGTGCATTAAAATAAAAAAAAGTGTATTTTTTCCACAAAAAATGCGTTTGAAAAATCGCTGCGCAAATACTGTGTGGAAAAAAAAAATGCAACACCCACCATTTTAATCTGTAGGGCCTTTGCTTTAACATTATATATAGTGTTTGGGGGTTCAACGTAATTTTCTTGCAAAAAAAAAATATGTTTTCATGTAAACAAAAAGTGTCAGAAAGGGCTTTGTCTACAAGTGGTTAGAAGAGTGGGTGACGTGTGACATAGGCTTCTAAATGTTGTGCATAAAATGCCAGGACAGTTCAAACCCCCCCCAAATGACCCATTTTGGAAAGTAGACACCCCAAGCTATTTGATGAGAGCAATGTTGAGCCCATTAAATATTTTTTTTTTTTGTCCCAAGAGATTGAATAATGAAAAAAAAAAAATATATATATTTTTTTTACAAAAAGTTGTCACTAAATGATATATTGCTCAAACATGTCATGGGCATATGTGGAAATACACCCCAAAATACATTCTGTTGCTTCTCCTGAGTGCGGGGATACCACATGTGTGGGACTTTTTGGGAGCCTAGCTGCGTACGGAACCCCAAAAACCAATCACCGCCTTCAGGCTTTCTAAGGGTGTAATTTTTTTATTTCACTTCTCACTGCCAATCACAGTTTCGGAGGCCATGGAATGCCCAGATGGCATAAAACCCCCAAACTGACCCCATTTTGGAAAGTAGACACCCCAAGCTATTTGCTGAGAGGTATTGTGAGTATTTTGCAGATGTCGCTTTTTGTCACAAAGTTTTGAAAATTGAAAAAAGAAAAAAAAAATTTTTTTTTCTTTACTTTCTTCATTTTCAAAAACAAATGAGAGCTGTAAAATACTCACCATGCCTCTCAACAAATAGCTTGGGGTGTCTACTTTCCAAAATGGGGTCATTTGGGGGGGTTTTTGTGCTATTTTGGCATTTTATGGCCTTCGAAACGGTGATAGGTAGTGAGGAGTGAAATCAAAAATTTGCACCCTTAGAAATCCTGAAGGCGGTGCTTGGGTTTCGGGGCCCCGTACGCGGCTAGGCTCCCAAAAAGTCCCACACATGTGGTATCCCCATACTCAGGAGAAGCAGCAAAATGTATTTTGGGGTGCAATTCCACATATAACTATGGCATGTGTGAGCAATATATCATTTAGTGACAACTTTTTGAAAAAAAAAAAAAAATCTTTTTTATTTTTGTCTTTATTCAATCACTTGGGACTAAAAAAAAAAATATTCAATGGGCTCAACATGCCTCTCAGCAAATAGCTTGGGGTGTCTACTTTCCAAAATGGGGTCATTTGGGGGGGTTTTGTACTTCTCTGCCATTTTAGCACCTCAAGAAATGAAATAGGCAGTCATAAATTAAAAGCGGTGTAAATTCCAGAAAATGTACTCTAGTTTGTAGACGCTATAACTTTTGCGCAAACCAATAAATATACGCTTATTGGCATTTTTTTTTACTAAAGACATGTGGCTGAATACATTTTGGCCCAAATGTTTGACTAAAATTGAGTTTATTAGATTTTTTTTATAACAAAAAGTAGAAAATCTCTTTTTTTTTCAAAATTTTCGCTCTTTTTCCGTTTATATCTCAAAAAATAAAAATCACAGAGGCAATCAAATACCATCAAAAGAAAGCTCTATTTGTGGGAAGAAAAGGACGCAAATTTCGTTTGGTTACAAAATTGCATGACCGCGCAATTACCAGTTAAAGTAGTGCAGTGCGAAATTGAAAAAAGACCTCTGGTCCTTTGGCTGCCAAATGGTCCGGGGCTGAAGTGGTTAAAGTCCAAGTGATGCTCTATTAGAAGTCCCACACCTCAGTGTGCAAGAAATGAAGAAATAACTCCAATAACACGTCTTCTCCTCCTTATTGCTCAGTCCCTCACCAGTTGTGACAAACCAATGCACTCACAATTCAATGATCTCTTAAAAAGAAGGTCATAAATGCTTTATTCCAGCAGCCACATTCCAGCTGGTGGTTGGTGTGTTATGCCACGTACACACGATCAGAAATTCAGCCAGCAAAAGACTGAGGAGAGTTTTTGGTCAGAAAATGCGACCGTGTGTATGCTCCATCGGACTTTTGCTGGTTGAATTCCAGCCAGAAAAAGATTGAGAGCATGTTCTCAATTTTTCGGTTGGAAAAAGTTCAGATCGGAAATTCCGATCGCCTGTAGCAATTCCGACGTGCAAAATTCCTACGCATGCTCGGAAGCATTGAACTTAATTTTCTCGGCTCGTCGTAGTGTTGTACGTCACCGCGTTCTTGGCGGTCGAAAGTTCAGCAAACTTTTGTGTGACCGTGTGTATGCAAGCCAAGCTTGAGCGGAATTCCGCTCGTGTGTACGCGGCATAAGTAGTTTATCTTCATAAATGTCTCATCCCCAGTAGTACTGCTACTTCCTCATATAGAATGACCATGAATAGCAAAAAAACTAAAAATGCTCTCATAGTGCAGTATTTATAAAAAAAATTACTCAAGCACGAAACACTGAAATTAAAACACTCACATTCTTTGGTGCCCAACCGCTTGGCACCAATACAATCAGCCTGTATCGCTCCGTCGTTCCGCTCATAATCCGTTAGCTAGAAGTATACAGTGCTCCACCTTAATAATAAATACACTTTACATATCAAATACTAAAGCATATCTCTATTTTATTTGCATAGGTAATGGATGGTAAAAACTTCTGTTAGCTCTTTTTTTCCTGTCTGTCCCATTGGAGAGAGTGCAGAGACACAACAGAAAGCAAGAGGAAATGTCTCCAACATGAGTGGCACTCCTTTCTGACAGAGTAATGTAATAATTCCACACACCTTCTGTTGCAGTGGCAACTGTGAAATATTGGATTTTTCATAATTTTCTGTTGCAGTGAGAATAGTCACCAAGATTTAGTCACCAAGATTTAGAGAGGTTGAATCTCCCCAGATATAAATAGAAGCAGCAATGCAATCTGACAGGAGTCTTAATCCTTCCCCACTAAATCCAAAACGAAACTTGCCTAGAGATACTTTTAAATCCAACCAAGCTATGCACTGCAGCATACTAAATACAAAAACACCATATTTACATTATAACCATTTACTTCACATTACATGGCTATTTTACTGCTATAGCTATACCATTAAAATAGAACCTGAACTATTTTCTGAAATATCCATTTGTATAATTTTTATTTTCCATTTTCAATACAAATACATTAACTTTGCAATAACATAGCATCACAGGAGGGGTAGAGGGGGGGGGGGTAGGGGGTAGGGAGGGGCATAGGGAGAGGGGGTCAAAGGCACAATGGTGTACTCATGACTTGGTCAAGGTATAAACATATATCTGTAACATAAATAACATAAGGGGGCACTGCATTTAGTTCGCCAGTAGTGGCCCCCCTCCTGTCCCAGACATTCGGTCCACCTGGACAGGTCCCCCCCCCCTTGGCCCATAAGGCCAAAGGGGGGGGGGGGGTGGGGGCTCACCCCTGTTCGGTTAAAAGGTGCTGTGTCAGTGTTTCCCCAAATTTTTTTATAACCATCGAACACTGAGGCACATAGGGTGGCCACAAAAAGAAAAGCAAAATAGATAAAAAATAAGTAAAAACTATCGGGCCAGCTCTGTGGTCCAGATAAAACATTGCTTTGGTTCACCATATTAGAACTGTAAGGGTCGGACTAAGGGTCCTTTAAGCAATACTGAAGGGGGAGTGATGAAAGGAAGGATAGAGGAAAAAAAAGAGGGTTTTACAGAGAGTTAGGAAGGGGGAGGAAGGTCATATTGAAGGGCCCCACCGGATTCACTGTGTGCCTACCGTAGGCAGGTCCTGCAGACGTTGAGACGTTGAGGGGAGGTTCGCCTGGACGAGTCTCTTGAAGGATGGGTCTGCTAGGGCAAGTAGTGCTATATCTAGACTAGACGATAGCATTGTTGTGTCCTGTACGTGGGATTTCCATGAAGCCCATGTGGATTCAAATTTTTCCCTGGTGTTGAAATATCCATTTGGATAGGATAGTGCAGTGGTCACCAACCAGTGGCCTGTGGACCACTGATGGTCCACAAGAAAATGTTGTTTGTCCCCAGGGGTGCTGCTGCAAATCAACATTGTGGCAGGTGTATACTGCCCAATGTTGTTTCCATTGTTCTCAATGTGCACTGACAGACAATACTGTCAGTGCGCATTGATACTCGATACCTCCTCTGTAGTTCTGGCTCCTGTGAACTTAGAGGGAGGCACTGGGAGTAATGCACAGAGTCGGAGGTGAAGGAGAGGACAAAGACTGTGGGAGGGAGAACGGAGCTCGAGTACATGGATGGATAAGGTGGTAAGATGCACTGGTGAGTCTGTGTAAGGCAGCAGTTTGAGGCAGAGCACAAGGGGGGGGGGGGGGCAGAGAGCCGGAACATTGTATGTATAAGGCAGCAGAGTGATTCAGGGGGAGGGGGGCAGAGAGCTGGAGTATTGCGTGTATAAGGAGGCAGTGTGATCCGGGGGGAAGGGGGGGGGGGAGCATTGTGTGTATAAGGCATGTGGTCTCCAATATCTTCCTGGCTATATAAGTTAAACTAACAGGTCTATAGTTACTTGGTAAAGACCTTGATCCCTTTTAACCACTTACGGACCGCCCGCCGTCATTGTACGTCATTTTGACATAGAATACCAGGGTTATGACAGCAGATAGCTGCCATAACCCCAGTATATTCTTAAACAGCGGGCAGTCCTCTTTCTGATAAAAGTGGTCTCCGGGATGGATTCGCCACAAGATCACTTTTATCGGGGGTGGGAGAGGACCCCCCTCCTGCTGCGCTCCGGTCATCTCTGCCGCTAACCGGAGCCGCCGGTAGCGGCTAACTTTACTGTTGTCTTATTTTTGTAGTTCAAAAAAAGATATTTTAAAAAATTGCGCTTCTAAGACCGATGTGCAAATATGGTGTGACATAAAGTATTGCAACAACCACCATTTTAGGGTGTCTGAAAAAATTAACATATAATGTTTGGGGATTCTAAGTCATTTTTATTTATTTTTTTATTAATAATCAAAGGTGCTTTATTGTTGTCATATCGGGTAAACACAGCATACAGATTGACATGAAACAAAACAGAGTGCATTGGTCATAATGTACTGTAACTAAAAGTAAACATAGGACATGGAAAGGAAAATTGCAGACACAATAACATTGCAAACATTCTGTATGGGGTTTAGGTAGAGATCCGAAGGGGGCCCATACCTTGTCATATTTCCACAGACACCCTCTATTTATATATGTAATCCTGTAAATGGGCAGGGCGGTGTCAATCAGTGCTTCCCAGGAGGAGAGGGATGAGGAAGATGGTGAGATCCATTTGAGGAGGATCTCCTTTTTGGCATGGAATAAGAGGTAGGAGATAGTAGTTTTAAGTAGTGAGACTGCTGTGCGTCATCGTGAACCCCCAGCAGCGCCAATGCCGGCATCATCGGAAGGGACAGCTGTAACCTAAGATTAATTTCACCGAACACTGTTGACCAATAGGATGATATATACCCGGGCAGTCCCAGAACATATGGATGAAAGTCCCTACCTGTGTTTTACATCTGGGGCAGTTGGGGTTCCGATCCAGAATATGCGTCGGAATCTCTGAGGTGTGTAGTAGTGTAGTGTAACGGTTTCAGCCAAATGATCAGACCAGCAGTGATATGCAATTACTATTTTACTTAACAATGAACTTCAACATAAATTGTACCAGAGTTCTGCGAACACAGTATACAGTACAAAACATTAATATGAACCGTGAAGAAAAAGCATATAACAATTATACTGCCATTCAACTAATGTCCACTAGGTGGCAGCAGCATGTTGTGAGTTCAATCTTCAAATAGAATAGAGGGATAAAGAATCTCACATGTCCAAGATAGTAATCGTTCTTTCAACAGACTGTGAGCTGAGTGGACCTCCTTCTGGCACAAACTTCTTGCTGGCACTGCTTTCTACTTGCTTTGGTCAGGAGGTTCTGGTGGCTGCAGATAGGGCCAACCCACTTCATGGACAGCTTCTGAAAATGGACTGTAACAGAGTCCTCTCCAGTGACTGGGGCTTGAAAAGATGCTGCGTGCTCTTGTGCTCACTGCTGGTGGCCCGCCCACCAGACTTAACAGAAGAATTGTTTGGGGTTTGTCCTGCTATGTTTTGCAATCTATCATTTGTTTAGAATTTTTGCGTCCTTGATTTCCTTTTTACATATTCTGTTTTACTCTTTGTAACATTTAAACGATGATGGTGTTCCTTCATTTTTATATATTTTTAGAAGCTCTTTTCTTATTATTTATATGTTTTTTCTCCACCTCCTCATTAACACTGAGAGGTCTATAACAAACTCCAATGATAATCTTTGTAGTACGCACACCCATGTACAGTTCAACCCATAATGCTTCAGCCTCATCCCACTCTCCATCAACTAGATCCTCTTTCACACTCGCTTTGATACCAAAGTCAGCCCAGTGCCCTAAAAACCCAAATACCTCCTTCTTACACCAGGTCTTTAGCCATGCATTCAGTTCTCAAATCTCCCCCTGTCTTTCCTGTGTTGTGCATGGCACAGGCAATATTACAGAGAATATCACCTTGGAGGTCCTTCCCTTCAACTTGCAGCCTAGTTCTTTAAATTGGTCTACAGTTTAGAATGGAATTACCTATATGTTTGGTATCATGTCCTAGAATCATACTTTACAATGATTGGCAGTAGGATTTTCCTAATGCAATAATAATACAACATTACATCTATGAACACAGCTCTGAACTACCTGGTCATGGTTGACCCCACTCTCTACTGTTACACCCCTCTTCTTCCATCTTTACACATCCAGCTCCATCTATATGTGCCCCATCTCTGCACCCACTCTCTTGTTCTCACATTTGGCCACATAATAGATTGTTAGGAATTAGATGCGCTTCCGACTTTTAGGATTCATATTAATGGTTGGCAAATTCTATTGCTGATCCATAATGTCCTGTACACCTTTTCTTTCCTGGTCAGCATCTAGTAAGATATTGGAGCTGAATAACCCAGCCCTATGTGCAAGATACAGCCATAGTCTTGGTGTGTTGGCATTTGTGATAATGACAGAACAGGAAGAGCTTATTCACTAGGGGCAGATTGCTGTAGGTGATTTAATAAACTATGCAAGATTACTTTGTATTGCAGTTTTGGGGTACATCCTTTGAAACCGGCTCTCCACTTTGGGGGGATAACCAATTATTATTGACCATCCATTTGTGAGCTGCCTTTTGTGTGCAGTATAAAAAAATAAAAAAACAGGGCACACCAAAATACTACACCCGCCCCCTCCCCCCCCCCCACACACACACACACATCCACATCCCCATATCTCCAAACAAAAAAAGTTATACCCCACTACAGGTGGGCTGAAAATTTGCCAGTGGCACTACAGTTTGGCAGGGTTGTGGGTTGAGAGAAGGGGATAGGGAGAAAAAATGAGAGAGACTAAAGACATTTTTGTGTTTGGAGAGGCATTGCAAATTATAATTTACTACAGGCAAATCCACTCTGAACTACACGTGCACTGCAAGTGCACTTGGAAGTGCAGTCACTGTAGATCTGAGGGGAAGATCTGAAATGAGGGGAATCTCTGCTGATTTTATCATGCAATCATGTGCAAGCTAAAATGCTGTTTTTTATTTTCCTTGTATGTCCCCCTCAGATCTACAATGACTGCACTTCTAAGTGCACTTCCATGTGCACTTGGAAGTGCACAGTGGATTTGCCTTTAGTAAATAACCCCCAGAATGTCTAGCAGAACAGCACACATGTGGCTTACAAACTCATCTACTTCAGTATAACGAATATCGACACTCTACGAATAATAACAAATTATCCGAAAATGTATTAACCTTACATAACACAAGTCTATTGTCTATTGTTCACCAATCACTCAGAGGTAGTACGAAATATGAAATTTCGTATTCGTAAACTAAATTTCGTATTTCGTACTTCCTCTGAGTGATTGGTGAACAATAGACAATAGACTTGTGTTATGTAACGTTAATACGTTTTCGGATAATTCGTTATTATTCGTAGAGTGTCGATATTCGTAACGATTCATAACGATATTAACGATTCGTAACGATTCGTGCGAAATTCGTATTTTGTACGAATCCGAATTAAATTTCATACACGAATTACGAATTATTTTTTATACGAAACGGAGCGGAACGAAACTAATTTTTTGACGGCTCCCATGTCTACTAAAAAGGCACTTCCTCTAACAGCACAACCTGCTCAGTCAATTTCAGCCTGCTACCATTTTGCAATTCCTTTTAACCACTTGCTTACTGTGTACATAAACCCCCCTCCTGCCCAGACCAATTTTCAGCTTTCAGCGCTGTCGCACTTTGAATGACAATTGCGCGGTCATACTACACTGTACCCAAATGAAATTTTTTATCATTTTCTTCACACAAATAGAGCTTTCTTTTGGTGGTATTTGATCACCTCTGCAGTTTTTATTTTTTGTTAAAAAAATGTAAAAAGACAGAATTAAAAAAATGGTAAGGGGCCGGGACCGGCCCCTTACTCGGATCAGTGATTACCTGAGTCTCAGGGCACGCGCAGGGAGCGTGCACATGGGAGGCCATCATATGACGGCCTCCCGGAAATTCAGGTCCGTGGCTGTGGCCGCCATTCGGCTATAGCGCGGACGGCAAGTGGTTAAAGAGTAACTACACATTTGTTGAGAAAAAAAATATCTCCTCTGGGTGATCTATGTACATTGCAAGATTTTATCAAACTTTGTTGCAGATTCCTACTGTAGCACTACCCCGCATGGGGCTGTAGATGCACTTCTGCACAACCAGGCAATTAGCATTTTCCACTTTCATCCAGACACAAGAAACAGTCTTTGAGCTTGTTTTTTATGTTTTATTAGGGGTAATAACTTGGATGGGGAATAGGAATTATATAGGATGCCCAGCTTGATTGCAACAAAACCAGGAACAACTTCCTCCCTATTTACATGCTCCAGAACTGTCTTCCTCCTGAACACTGACAGTCTCTGATAATTAAAGATGCAAGAGCCCCTTAACCACTTGCAAACCGCTCAATAGCAGATTTACTGTTACAGGGTGGTTGCGTTGCACAGGATCACATATATATATACATGATTCTGCACTCCCGGGTCTCGGGCGTGAGTGGGCATCACCGGCGGGAGCTGATCGGCGGGTCCCACGTACCCACTGATCTTTCTATACACTGACAGAATGTCAGTCTGCCTATGTAAACAAGGCAGATTGCCATTCTGTCAGTACAGAAGGCACGGAACATCTATCAGAAACATCTAAGCAGAAGCATCTATCCATGTCTTCCGCTAGTAAAAGCACCTCCCCCACTGCATTGAAACATCCAGGGGTCACCCTTCCTTCCTTGAACCTTTGCAGGAGCCAGGATGGGTTCCATCTCATCAACAGTCTAGCAGCAGCTGCGGATGAGCTGTCTACATACCTGAGCGGCCCACACACTTTTACCAGGTAACACTGAAACATTATCGAGGCACACAGTTAACCCTGTAAACTCCCTTGATGTTAACCCCTTCCCTGCCAGTGTCATTAGTAAAGTGACAGTGCGTATTTTTAGCACTGATCACTGTAATAATGTCTCTGGTCTCCAAAAAGTGTCAAAAGTGTCAGTTAGGTGTCCGATTTGTCTGCCGCAATATCGCAGTCCTGCTCTAAGTTGCTGATATCTGCCATTACTAGTAAAATAATTAAATAAGATAAAAATATCCCATAGTTTGTAGACGCTATAACTTTTGCACCTAAATTGATGAAGACATTTTATTTTTTTATTAGATGTGTTTTAGAGCAAAAAGTAAAAAATATTGTTTTATTTTTTAAAATTGTCGGTCGTTTGTTTATAACGCAAAAAAAAAACATTGCAGAAGTGATCAAATACCACCAAAAGAAAGCTCTATTTGTGTGAAAAAAGGACATACATTTTATTTGGGTACAGTGTCGGATGACCGCGCAATTGTCAGTTAAAATAACGCAGTGCCATATCGCAAAAAATGGCCTGGTGAGGAAGGGGGGTAAACCTTCCGGTGTTAAGGACTAGGAACGCTCAGTCCCTTAGAAAGTAGTTCAGAGTGTTGTAGGCTGCATACCGGAGTATCTCCATCTCCATGGTAGACACTGATCCCAGCTCCACTATCTGCAGGAACTACCAGCCCACCTGTCTGCTTCTTGACCCGCCCTCCCGACTGTTCTGAAGATCTCCCAGTGTAAGTGAAAGGAAAGATCAAGCACAATGCTTCCAAAAGGTCTGGCTACATATGGCAGTCTCTCCCCTTGTGAATCCCTAGGTGTACTGATGTACTCGCACTGCTCCTCCCACTACTTCTTAGGGAAGAATACTTTAAAACTGCACTGCTGTCTGCATCCTCCTAAGCCAGCCCGAGCTCCAGCCTAAAGGAAGAGCCCCTACCCCCCCCCCCCAGACCAGGGTCTCCCCTCCAAGGCCATTGACAGTCTCCTCAGCACTGCATCTTCCACCTGACTCCCCACCTGGCATGACTTATACATATTTAAGGGCTGGCTCAATCACCATGTCAGGCCCACTGCCTGGGGATTGGCCAAGTTCACTTAAAGTGTTACTAAACCCACAACAGTAAAATCATTCTGTATATGCAGCATAGCATGTTATACTCACTGTGGAACTTAGGGGGTTAATCCTATCTGCATTGTGTAAAAAGGCTGTTTTATCCTGTATGCATAGATTCTTCCCTCCCTGCACTGTCTATCTGGAGAAAGCAAGCTAACAAAGGCAGGGTAGCCAACCTGCAAATGCCCAGTTGTGTCTTTTATGCTGGAGAGACCATGTACTTGTTCTCAGAGATAGCTAGGTCACATGTTATTGGCATCACACATGTGGGCATGTATACAGGCTGCAGTGGAAATCTTCTTCTACCTGAACTCTCAGCACTGGAGAAACTGTGCAGTTAATCACTGACCGTTATATATAGATTAGCCAAAAAGGTATATAGTGGCAATGTTTCAATGTAAAATAGAAGATTTATAAGCTGTAGGCACTGGGGGGGGGGGGGGGGCCGATGAACTATTTTCTATTACTGGGTTTAGTAACACTTTAAGACTTTAAGTATACACTAACCCCCCTGGTCTCCAGCTTCTAGAAATGTCTCCAAACTTCCAGAACCAGGGGAAGGTACCAGAGACCTATCTGTATGAGTCAGTAACCCGTGACCCAATTAAGACTCACAAGTTAACTATGAGTGAAAGCATACATTTTCCTACACTCACACTAGTAGCACACTAGTAGCTACAATACTTTTTGTTATTTTGAAGAAATAGACATTTTTTTGTCTGTGTCAATGTGAATAGGAGTGACTTTATAATTACCAATGAGCTGCTGCACTTGGAGGGTTCTAATGAGGAAAGTTGCAGGGTCTGCATTCCTTTAGATGTGATTTCTCTTTGGGAGTATGTCATCAAAAATGTCATTTTTGTTGGAGTGGATGCCCGAAATCTGACTTGTATCCTAGTGCAGATTTCTAGGAAAATCAGTGAGCCAATCACACAAGCACATTTCTAAAACGGTGTTCTGTACACCAGTGTTTCTCAAGTACCCCCAACAGGCCACGTTTTCAGCTTTTCCTTTATCTTGCACAGGTGCTTTAAATCAGAGTCAATGGCTTGGTATTTTGGACAGCTATTTTATCTAAGAGAAATTCCCAAAACATGGCCTGTTGGGGGTACTTAAAGACAGGATTGAGAACCATCTCTGTACAAAATGCCTCCAAGTTGTCATACTGCATTGAATTTGACAGAAACGTACAGCACTGCAAACTGAAAAGGACAGGTAACTTTTAATAACAATCAATTATAATATGATTTGTGTACCAAATGTATATGCTATATTTTTTTTTATCGCAATTTTTTTCCCATGAAAGTAGAGTTACCCTTTAAGTGCAGGGTCTTATTCACAGAGCTGCTAGGCAGTAAAAGAGACCAAAATCCACTTGTAAATGAATAATAATGTATAAACAATATTTTATATGTTTTCTATGCTAGCTAGCTTCTTTAAGTCGGTACAGTAGGACACCTTTTTATTTGTCAGTGATAGATCCTTCATCTCAGACAAATTGGATAGTTTCCTTTCTTGTAGTTGATGAAACGTTCTATATCCTTCACTACCTTGGATAGTGACTGTATATTTAGTGGTGCTGCTCAGACTGACATGTATTTGACTGCAGATAAGCCATGTATTTTTTTCTGCAGCGGCCTGTTTTATCTTCAGCTCCTGAGGGTCATAGTTTGGAACTGCAGAATCTGTACCTGCCTTGGATGCAAATGTAGCTATCCTGCAGAACTGCACGGAGGAAGCAGCTGAGCCCAGTCCTCTTTGCGGTTTATCTCTGACAAGCCGGCGTCTCTTTATACATTTTGAAGGAGTTAAAAGGAAGCCTGTCATTAGCTGGTGTTAATATGCAAAGTGCTTGTTAGGGGAGGTCAGATTATGATGAAATCCAGATGTAGGCAGGACAGATAGAAGCAGGGCAGCTTGTTATGGAGTCTCAGAGTCAGCTTGGTCTGGTGCACACTGCTAATGTACTGTGAAAGCAGATTGAAATCGGTGAGGGAGTTTTTGCCATTTACTGGTCATTACCTTTATACAGAAAGGGTAGGGAACCAGGGGCTGGTTCTATAGTCACAAAGTGTTTTATAAAGGTGTACAGGCATACAAAGGATCACATTCTGTAAAAGAGTTTAGCTTCAGATTGCAAATAAAGATATCCCTTTGCCATTCATTTACTGTGTCATTAGCCTTTACAACCCAATGCATCTATTGTACATTAATAGCAAACATGGTAGCTATTCAGCATGCTTTGTTCACTAATTGGTTCAGCAACCAGATGAATTTGTTATTAAAAAAAAGTTATTTACAGCAAACAGAACTGCATTTGGCTTAGGTCTGTTCTATTATTTACATTTTGTTGCATAAACAGTTACAGTTATGACAGTTATGACCTAATACAATGTAAACTACCGTACATATACAACAAAACATATTTTAATCTAGATTTTTTTTGCAGTAAAAAAATAGTTTATTGATATAATTAAACAGAAACAAATTTAATCACAATGATTGTACAGGGTTTTAGGTGGTACAATGTTCACATTGGCAATCACAAAAGAGAAAAAAAAGAATTATACAGTACAGCAGGACTCAACATTTCAAGTCCTGAGCTACTAGCCAGTCCTCAAGAGTTACTCGCCACAAGTTGCCCCACCCCTAAACACGCCCTCATAATTCCGCCCCTAAACACGCCCTCATAAATTCTCATGAAATGCAGAATTAACTTATAAAAATATTAACAGCAACAATTGTATCCATTCCCACCAATGCAGGCTGCCTGTGCCCACCAATGCAGCCTGTGTCCACCAATGCAGCCTTGTGCCCACCAATGCAGCCTTGTGCCCACCAATACAGCCATGTGCCCACTATGCAGCCTTGTGTCCACCAATGCAGCCTTGTGTCCATCATGCAGCCGTGTGTCCACCATGCAGCCTTGTGCCCACCATGCAGCCATGTGTCCACCATGCAGCCTTGTGCCCACCATTCAGCCTGTGTCTACTATGCAGCCTACCTGTGCAGGGGAAGAGAGGAACAGGAGAGCCACACAGGTGATCAGAGCGCAGCGCAGGGAACACAGTGATAACAGATTTCATTCCCGTCACCTGGCTGGAGAACTATGATTGACAGATCAATTGTTACCAGGAATGGACGGGTGATCTGTCTATCAAAGTCCCGGTACCAGGAGGAGGGGCTGTATCTGACAGCGAACAGTGGGGAACATGGCAATTGAAATTAAAATTGTTATCACTGTGTCTCCTGCGCTGCGCTCTGATCAATTGGGTGGCTCTCTCTCTCTTCCCCTCCGCGATCGCTGGGAGAAGGACTCCCATTCCACCCAGGCTGCCGGCGGTGCTCGCCCCCCGCTCCCAGGCAGCCATATAGTATGCCAGCTGCAGTACGGTACAATAGTTAAAGTATATGTAAACCCTCACCCTGTAAAACAACAAATTCAGTTTAAAAAATAAATGAAAGGCAAAACATTTGTGTATAGATATAAAAAAAAAACAAGGGCCTTCCCAGTGAATGACTGTGCAGGGGAGGGCATGGCGGCACAGGTCTTATCATTGGATTAGCTCCCAGGACAACCAGAAAACTGACCACGCTGTGCTCTCATGCTTAGCGTGGTCAGTTTTCAATAGGAAAGCGGAGGGACTGGCAGGAACACAAAGGTAATAGGATACTTTTTCATACAAGTACATGGTAGAGCAGGCATATATCAGGAATAGGAAATATTGTGTTTACATATTCTCCCTCGGGCGCCGGTCTTTCTCATAAAAGTGCCTCTCGAGCAGATTCGCTGCTGGGTCTCTTTTACAAGTGGCGGGAGGGGCTGTCGCCCCCATTCTGCCGCTTTTCGTGGTTTTCAGGCTGAAGGATCGAGAAGCCTGAAAACAGATCGTGCACTGGCAGTGGCTGGGCACAGAGATGAGCAAAGGAAAGATGGCCTCCACTCATCTCTATGCCCTAGGAGGACCGGAGCGGCGTCATTATGTCAATTCCGGTAATGGCCATATGTAAACAAGGCAATTATTATTTTTTTTTATCTTTTGCTTTAAGGGTAGAGGAGAGATTTAGGGTCTTTTAGACCCCAAATCTCTCCATAAAGAGGACCTGTCATGCTGTAGTGTTATCGCAAGAGACGTTTACATTGCTTGCGATAACAATAAAAGTGATCAAAATTTTTTTTTTAAAGGGACATTGTAAAAATAAAAAATAAATTTAATGAAATAAATAAATAAAAAATGTTAAAGCGCCCCCTATTTACTTGGCGTAACATCATCTTTCATATTATACAAAAAAAATGGAAAAATTGGGGTACATATTATGTTTTATTTTTAAGTTTAAGTTTTTTTTCCCAAAAATTGTGTTTGAAAAACCGATGCGCAAGACCGCGTGACATAAAAATTTGCCACGACTGCCATTTTATTCTCTAGGGTCTCTGCTAAATAATATATAAATAAATATATATATATATATATATATATATATATATATATAATTTTCGGAGGTTCTAAGTAATTTTATAGCAAAAATTACAGATTTTTACATAGGGAATCACATAGGGAGGTCGGGACCAAACTCCGGATTAGGCTTTAGAAAACATGGACATGTAGAATAGGAGCATAGTTAAGTAATACAACCCAATTATCATACCACCATTTTGGTTTGATTAGCTTTGTTTTGATGTATGATTAGCTACCATCTGTCACAGACCATGAGATAAAGTTTCAACGTGTAATATCCATTTATCCCAAATTCTGTTGTATTCCCCTGGGTGCCCTTAGTGTGTGTAATTCAGCTTCCAATATGAAGGACTAGCCTTGACTACTTTTTCATTCTACCAAAGCTGGGATTTCAGTAATTATCCAATATTTAACAAGCAGTAAAGAGTATTTCTATCGCAAGCTGTCTGAGATGACTCCAGAGGGGAGGTAAAGTTTTTGTTTAATTGTTCTTCAGGCTTCTATGAGAAAGATTTGTTTATTTTTGGCTGGTTTTCAAACAGTGACGTGGGGCTATTTATTATACTGTATGTTAAAACTGCCCTCACCTTTCTATATGCAATGACAGTGTGTGTCATTTTATATTGGTTCCCCTGTTTTATTTTCATAACTAAAATCTGAATGACAATTGCTGTCCACAGCATCCACATTTAAATGTTTCCTTCATGTTATACCCAAGCAGAAATAATCTGGTTGCTGTGTGGAAGGTACATATTTCTTTTCTTAAGGTTTTCTGATCATTAGATAAAGACATAGCTGTTTACTTTTTTAAGTAAAGTGTCCCCTGCCCTGTCAAGCAGGCACCTTTAGGTGACTACTGTAGGGGGGCTTAAGTAAATATGCATTAACCTGGGTTAACAGCATATCTAGTCAATCCACAGTATTAACTATGAATCATTGATTACTGGCAAACTAATATATTCAGTTAACTGATAAATGAAGTCTATAAAATACTGCAGAGCACAGAGCAACCTCCTCCCTTTTACCAATTCAGGGAGCGTGTGCTCCATTGGAAATCATCGTTGTGGGGTGAGGTTTTTATGAATATATTTCATGTATTTGTTAATTGCATGATGTAGTTTCTTCTGGCTCTGGGGCTTTACATAGTAAAGTAAAAAAAAAGGCATGTGTTCATCAACATAATGAAATTTTAATATTTCAAACCAGCATATATGGTGGAATTCTCCTGTAGATACAATATATATCCTCACTCTTTGGGCACCATCCCTTACTACAGAACAGAAAAAACAACCTTCTCCCACCCATATGGGCAGTGAGAAGGAGCAGTGGCATAGTGTGGGTTGTCAGCGCCCGGAGCAAGGCAAGAAATTTGCGCCCCCTAACCCACAGACTTTTAGCATTCCCTGTGTCCCTTCCACAGTAGTACTGACCAACCTGATTCCTACACTGACCACTACACTAACTTACCTTATTCCTACACTGACCTACCTAACCACTATACTAACCTACCTGATTCCTACACTGACCACTACACTAACTTACCTGATTCCTACACTGACCTACCTGACCACTATACTAACCTACCTGACCTACCTGATTTCTACACTGTCCACTACATTGACCTACCTGACCACTACACTGACCTACCTGACCTCTACATTGACCTACCTGACCACTACACTGACCCACCAGATTCCTATACAGAACACTGCACTACCTGATTTCTACACTGCCTACTACACACGTTATCATTGCTCACTGGTTGGTTGCTAGACGTTACTGCACATAATTACCGCTTACCAATTGGTTGCTAAAGGTTACTGCACATCATTACTACTAGTGCCCCTGGACGACGTAATTCTCTTACCAAGTGCGTAGGGTGGAGCGACGTGCCAACGTCACCTCGTGCTTGCTGTTTGCGTACCCAGAAGAATGGGCTTGTCTGAGTGTGTGCCAGCTGGCCGGCGCACCAGACTTCAGGTGTTTTTACTGCTACAACATTGTAAGTTTAATACTTTGTTTTACCTGTTTAATAAATCTAAAGGTTTTATACTATTCGACCCTTTACACGCTATGCACACCCGCATATGGGCTTGAATGAGATGGTTTGAAGGGTAATGGTCCCGTTTGGTGGTGCGCTTTGGAGATTGTATCATTACCACAGGCGATCCGAAGAGCAGCGGCTTTGCTTGGTGCGTCCTGGAGATTGTATCATTGCTACAGGCTTCTCTTGAGCCTCTGTGATGGGTGATCATGGTTTCTGGTAAGAAGTAACTATCTTTTTAATGGTGGTGGATTCAACATAGTCTTTTTTATACCAGCCTCTGAAGATTCATCTTACTTGTGGATGGACTTTGATTTCATTTTAATTTCGCACGGGTGGATGTCACACATATTTTAATTTTGCATATATGATTGGACTTTGTTTATTACTTTTCACTTATATAAGTCACACATATTTAAGCTATATATTATAGCTGGAATTTGAGTATTTACCATTGATGGTTCATAAGCTTTGTTTTTTTATTTATGGTGTTTCATTTACGGTTTACTTATGTTTTTGATATTAATGTTTCTAGAATATAACACACATGCATTGGCATATTTGCTTTTGATTCACGCTGAATTCTGGATTATTCCTTGATCATTCTGTCTATTTTTTTTTGTGGCTCATATTTACTTCAAATTTATAGGTTTAGCGCGATTCTATATTTTTCTTTATTCTACTCACTGTACTAGTATTATACAGGAGAATTGCTGCTTCCACTATTTTGCATAGAAATCCCTTTACTGTTTAGGTACATCTTGTTGGGTGTATTTTTATATCTTAGCACAGTTTATTTTCTGTTTTTCCAACATGATTACTACTAACTGATTGGTTGCTAGAGGTTACAGCAGATAATTACTGTTCACTGATTGGTTGCTGAAGGATACTGCACATCATGACCACACACTGGTTGCTGGAGGTTACTGCACATTATTAATGCTCCCTAATTGGTTGCTAGAGGTTTCAGCACATCATTGCAGGTCACTGATTGGTTGCTAGAGGTTATAGCACATCATTACAGCTCACTGATTGGTTGCTAGAGGTTACAGCACATCATTACAACCCACTGATTGGTTGCTTAAGGTTACAGCACATCATCTCACTGCCTGTACAACACAGACTGCAGAGGTGACGGGACCCACCAATAGCCAAAAAATTCTAGAACTAGTTATTAGCAATGAGGGTTGAGGGGTGTGCTGCGTATGTGATGCAAGGTTGAGGGGTGCACTTTGTACGAAATGTAGGGTTCAGAGGTGCTCTGTATATGGAGTGCAGGTTTGAGGGTGTGTGCTGTGTACAGAGTCTAGGGTTAAGGGGGTGCACTGTGTACAAAGTGCAAGGTTGAGGAGGTTGCACTGAGGAGGTTGAGGAGGTGCACTGTGTATGGCTTGCAGGGTTGAGGGGTCGTGCTGTGTACGGAGTAAAGGGTTGAAGGGGTGCGTTGTGTGCAGCGTGCAGAGTTCTCTCACCTCTCGTTACATCTGTGTACCACTCTCCCCCCAAATTTAAAGCACTCTTCCCCAAAGATTCCAGTTCAGGTCTCAGATCCCCCCTCTGATTCCAGTACAGAGCTTTCCTCTTTAGAGGAGTACTTACAATGTTCGTGCAGACTGCCGGTGAGGAGAAGCTCCTGCCTGTGTGGATGCCTCATCCTCTTCCTCCTGCCCTGGGTTTCCTCCAAACCTGGGGTGGTGCAGGGTCAGAGTGCCAGGGCTCGCGTAGCAGCACACTGACAGGCAGGACTCAGGAGAAGCAGCGGCGGAAGTCCGGGCTGTGGGCTAAGAGGATGGACAGAGTGAGCGGGGATCCTGGTGTTGGGAGTGTAAGGGAGAGGATGCCATCCCTCTCTACGTACGCCACATGGTCACTCCAATCCATGGGATCAAGAATACTCTTCACTTCAGTGGGGACACTGCTGGAGCCTAAGCCGGGCCCGAGACTCCGCAAACAACATGTCGTCTTCCTCTTACTAAAAAAGCTCTCTCTCGACTGCACAGCGCAGGAGATGAGCTGCCGGTAACCTGCACCCGTCTAAATATTGCACCCAGGGCAATGTCCCCCTGCCCCCCCTCCGACACTACGCTAACTGAGAAGGAGAGAACAATGGGGCTTTAAATGTGCCACAAAGCGGGCATGTATGTAGTAGGGATCATCCGATTATCGGTGCAGCCAATTATCGGCGGCCGATATTCACTTTTTTAGAAGTAACGGTATCGGTCAAAAAACTGACCGATATTACTTCAAGGGGTTTTAACGGGATGATGCATGCAGCTCTTTAGAGTGGACGGTCGGCGGGGACGTTCCCCCCTCCCTCCGCCGTTTGCCCGGGCACTCCCGTCCCACTGGGAGGCAAGAGCAACCAGCCAGCACGTCCGTCTGCTGGCCAAAGGCTCTGATCTAGTTATTCGGAAGCATGATTTGATGACATGATTACTGGCATCTTTAAAGTGGTTGTAAACCCTTACAAACCACTTGGACCTACAAGGTAAGCCTAGATTAAGGATTACCTGTAGGTCAAAGAAAGATATTTGCCAAAGGACAGGCACCGCTGTCTACGGCGCATGCGTCGTAGACAGCGGCGCGCAGGCGCACAGAGAAGGCTGCTCTAAATGGCGATATGCCACGAGTGGCGGCTCCTGTGCGCATGCGCGGGAGTGACGTCATCGCAGTGCCGTCGAATGACATCGCTGGAGCCGCAAGACCCACCAACATTTTATGTCCTCTTTGTGGCACATTTAAAGCCCTTTTGTTCTCTCCTTCTTACTGCCCATATGGGCAGGAGGAGGTTAATGTTGCTACAATAAATTTGAAATTAAAAACCTGCAGCTACAAAACTTCAACCCAGAACAGCTTATAAATTTAATTTGCACTGTTACACTTTGAGGGAGGGGAACTTCCTAGTTCTCAAGAGGTTTATTAGGAGTTATCTGTTGGTGTATTTTGATATACAAATCAGAAAAGTTGGTATATATTTATGCATATGCATGTTCATTTGTATGTTAGGGCACATTGGTGCAAAGCAGGTCCATTCATCCTGCACTCCGGCACACCTTCTCAGTACACTTGAGTTGCAGCACTGTGCAATGCTTGAAAAGGCACTAATGTGCATTGCAAAGCTCTCCCAGGAAATGTCTGCATGCATGATTGGTCTGTGGTGTGTCTTGTTAATGTTAAAACCACACTTACCAAATACAGCCACACCTATGATATAATTTGTACAAAACTGTTAAATGAATGTGCATTGCTGTAAAAAAAAGATGATTCAGAAAATTGCAGAATTTTACATCCCCCTGGTAGTACAGAAGTACATATACAGTGAAAAAATGCTGTATATTCACATACGCCAAAAATGTATAAGTGTATAGCATAAACCTGACACAAATAAAAGAAAGGGGTTTTTGGGACTTTGAGTGAGGCACAAGACAGGTAGGAGAAATTGTAAAAATTGTTTAATTGGCATATAAACAAAGCATGCCTCATAAACATATGATACATGGTTGAACATGAGTATTATTATCATCTATGTACAAAGCAATGTCATACAAAAAAAGAAGAATTCATATATATATATATATATATATATATATATATACACACACACATGCACGCATCTGAAATCGCATAGTATCCCATGGAAGTAATTAGTATAAAAAGCCAATGCTTAATGCTTAAAGAATAATGGATACAAATGGGTTATATGATACAAATGAATCACAGTTGAGGTTAAGCTATGTGTTGGGAACATGATGACATTGATAGGTTCGACGCGTTTCGTGGCCAGTCAACACTCATCAGGATCAAATGCATAGCATATCTGAAAAAATGAAAAAAGGTACCAAATAGGATCTAATGTTTTGACCAGATAGTAGGAAACAAGGTAGGGGCAAGGGGAAACAAGATGTGTATCTCCCTGGAATACTTACGTATAAATTGTTCTAGATAAGCAGTGTTGCAAGTCAGGATATGTGAGGCAAGTCTGTCCAAAGCTGAGGGAATGAACCCAAGGAAGAAACAAGCGCATCTACACACCTCAGGAGCACCCTGCAAAAGTAATAGGCAAGGGTGAAAAGAATCCAAATATGTCTGTAGAATATCTGAATTAGGAATGGAAGTGCATGTTATCATGTACACCATTTAAAGTCCCAAAACCCCTTCTGTTTCCTGATGTGACAAAAGTCAATTTATATGATGTGAAGTATTCAATCAGTTATAAAGTTTTTGAGCATTCTATGGGTGGGCTGTACTCATAGCAGCTTCAAGCAAGAGTGGGGAAGGTACTAAACGTAAAATTGTCCTTTTAAATCCTGAAAAAAATGTAAAACACTATTTATTTAAATAAAATTATTTAAATTATTAAAATTAAGAACACCAGACAAAATAAAATAAAAATACAGAACTGTGATAATATTAATCAATGTGTTATATATTTTCTCTCTGTTCTTTCCATCAAAACAAGCAATGATCCAAGTTACGAAGAAAGTTCATATATATCCCATTCATACACATTTAAAATCTGTGATAATTCAGGAAACTGTCTATATATTGTATAATCAGAACAACGATAGAATATTTACAGACAACCACTTAAACCTACTACTGAACTAGGGATGGGCTGTCTGTTCGACTCGAACATGAGTTTGACTCAAACATTGGCTGTTCACCCGTTCGCCGAATAGCGAACAATTTGGGTGTTTGCGGCAAATTCGAAAGCCGCGGACCACCCTTTAAAAGTCTATGGGAGAAATCAAAATTGCTTTTTAAAGGCAAGGGGAAATGCCGGGGTTACCCAGTGACATGTACAGGTGACCCCGCCCCCTTTGACGCGTCACAAGAAACCCCCGTTGCGTCATTAGGGGCGGGGTCACCCGTATATGTCACTGGGTAACCCCAGAATTTCCCCTTGCATGAGGGGGGGGGCGGGTCACCCATACATGTCACTGGGTAACACCGGCATTCCCCCTTGCAGCAGAGGGGGGCGGGGTCACCCGTCCACATGTCACGGGTGGCCCCATCCTCGGTTATTTAAGAACTGTCATCCGAGTCGCGCGTCATTCTTCCAGGCGGCTCCTATGGAGGAGGCTGTATCGTTCATGGATCGTAGAAGGATTACATCGCTGGAATTTTTTTTGGTTTGTTTTTATTAAAGGACTTGTGCCAAGCTGTGTGTGTTTTTTTTTTACCTTTTTTGTCACTTTTTTGGGTGAAATGGTAGGAGTACAATGTACCCCATTAACATTTCACACGGGGGGCGGGATCTGGGAGTCCCCTTTGTTAAAGGGGGCTTCCAGATTCCGATAAGCCCCCCCACCCGCAGACCCCCACAACCATCGGGCAAGGGCTGTAAGGATGAGGCCCTTCTTCCCATCAACATGCCCAATGTTGAGAGCATGTGGTCTGGAACGGTTCCGGGGGGGGGGGCGCCCTCTCGTCCCTCCCTCTTTTCCTGCGGCCTGCCAGGTTGCGTGCTCAGATAAGGGTCTGGTATGGATTTTTGGGGGGAACCCCACGCCATTTTTTTTTATTTTGACGTGGGGGTTCCCCTTAAATTCCATACCAGACCTGAAGGGTCTTGTATGGATTTTGAGGGGGACACCTACACCATTTTTAAAAAAAAACATTGGTGCAGGGTTCCCCTTAATATCCCTACCAGACCTGAAGGGCCTGGTAACGGAATTTGGGGGGACCCCCACGCAAATTCTTTTTTCAAATTTGGTTCAGGGTTCCCCTTAATATTCATACCAGACCCAAAGGGCCTGGTAATAGACTGGGAGGAATCCCCATGTCGTTTTTTTTCAATGACTTTCATCTGTATTGTGGGACCCGACAATTCATTAATAGCCACGAGTAGTTTTAAATTACTTTTTTTCCTTTAGAAATGTAAATAAATATTTCACTTTTATTGTTTCACTTTAAGCATTATTAAAATCACTGCTCCCGAAAAAACTGCCGTTTTTAAAACTTTTTTTTTTGGATTGATACATTTTCCCTGGGGCATGACCCGGGTCCCCAAACCCTTTTTATGACAATACCTTGCATATTAGCCTTTAAAATTAGCACTCTTGATTTTTCACGTTCGAGTCCCATAGACTTTAACAGTGTTAGCGTGTTCAAACTAATTTTTTGCCTATTCGCATGTTCTGGATGCGAACCGAACAGGGGGGTGTTCGGCTCATCCCTATTGTGAACTAATAATACGATCCCGTAAACTCTGAACATGTGCTAAAGTCAGGAAGCCCACTTGGTTAAATCGTAATCCAAAATATATTCAATAGACTGCAGCCAGAATCCAGAAAGTGTCTCTGCAGGATTATTAGAAATGTCTCTTTCTGGTTCCTGTCTCACAAAACACTTTCAGCCAGCCATGGTAGCGTTGAAACTGAAACATTTTTAGTACGGACTTCTTTACATCAGGCTTTCTGTATGTGATAGGCAGTGGGGAGCCTGTAGTAGCTGTGTTCAGGAATAACTATCATGACATATTAAAGCCCATTTATTGCTAGTTAAAGTAAAGCCTCAGATTTTTAACTGACAATTGCGCGGTCGTGCGACTTGGCTCCCAAACAAAATTGACGTCCTTTTTTCCCACAAATAGAGCTTTCTTTTGGTGTTATTTGATCGCCCCTGTGGTTTTTTTTTTTGCGCTATAAACAAAAAAAAAACGACAATTTTGAAAAAAAACACATCATTTTTTACTTTTTGCTATAATAAATATCCCCCAAAAATATATAACATTTTTTTTTCCTTAGTTTAGGTCGATACATATTCTTCTACATATTTTTGATAAAAAAATCGCAATAAGCGATTATTGATTGGTTTGCGCAAAAGTTATAGCGTTTACAAAATAGGGGATAGTTTTATAGCATTTTTATTAATAATTATTTTTTACTAGTAATGGCGGCGATCAGTGATTTTTATTGTGACTGCGACATTATGGTGGACACATGGGACATTTTTGACACATTTTTGGGACCATTGTCATTTATACAGCAATCAGTGCTATTTAAATGCACTGATTCCTGTGTAAATGACACTGGCAGTGAAGGGGTTAACCAGGGGGTGGCAGTGTAGGGGTTAAGTGTTCCTAGGGGCGTGTTACTAACTGTGGGGGGCATGGCTGTGTTTTAGTGAACACTGATCTCTGCTTCAATCACAGGGAGCAGAGATCAGTGTCACTTGTTGCTAGGCAGAACGGGGAGATGCTGTTTACTTCCGCATCTCCCTGTTCAGCCTTCCCGTGAGACAATCGCGGGTATCCGGACTCACAGGGGTCCGCACCACCGCCGCGCGAGCGCCACCGGCGGCGCGCATGCGATGGCATGGCAGCAATCTTAAAGGGACGTACCTGTACGCCCTTTTGCCTGTCCGTGCCATTCTGCCGACGTACAGCGTCGTGCGCCGGTTGGGAAGTGGTTAACCATTCGGGACTCTCCTCCTGATTGGCTGAGACACAGCAGCAGCACCATTGGCTCCCGTGCCTGTCAATCAAAGTCAGTTAGCCAATCAGGGAAGAGAGGGGGCAAGGCCAGGTTGGGGCTCCGTGTCTGAATGGACACATGAAGCTGTGACTCGGCTCGAGTGCCCCCATAGCAAGCTGCTTGCTGTGGAGGCACTCGACAGGAGGAAGGGGTCAAGAGCAGCAAAGAAGGACCAGAGAAAAGGAGGATCCGGGTTGCTCTGTGCAAAACAAACTGCACAGAGCAGGTAAGTATAACTTGTTTGTTATTTTTTTTTTTTAAATGAGACTTTACAATCACTTTAAGAATATATAGATATTGTAAATACTTGAATATGCATAGCCTGTTCACATGTTCTCTTTTAGGATGGTTTAAATATGCCTCAATTTAAAGCAGAAATCACCTTTTATAATTGTATAAAGCTAGAAAAAAATTTCTAAAAAAATGTAACATACTGTAGTTAAGTAAGTAGACAAAGAGATGATATTGAATCTGTGTAGAAACAATAATAAAGAAGTATTGTTCACATTCTATACCTTGTGACAAGACACAGAAAGTTTGAATAATAAGGCTTTTCATTTTGCAGTTTGGCAATAGGAGATGACAAGGCTGAGGTTATATATAGAAAGAATGTTACATAACCATGGGCCGAATTTAGTAGAAAGACGTAGGGTAACGCTGATTGATTTTATAGGGATAAAGGATTCTGGAGAAAATCAGGAACAGATAACATTTGCATGCAGCCCACTATGTTATTTGCTGCCAAATGATGGTAGAAACTCTTTAAGCTGTCAGTATTGTTAACATATACCAGATATTTTTTTTAGAGAATTATGTGGACCTGCATGCCAAACAGCTTCGTTTACTGTGAACAACAATTCAATAATTGTATCTTTTTATTTGTAAAGAAGTGACAGCAAAAAGTATATTTTGATATTTTTTTAAGAATTTAAAAAGATAAAAGCAAAGTAATATAATATACAAGAGTGCACATAACACAGCGAAATGAACAAAGTAAATAGTTAAAGGTGCAAGCACAACTCTAGTGTAAAATGATTGACCATCAATTCGGAGTAAATCTCTTATTTTTATTACGTTCAAAGTAGGGCTGGGGAATTTAAAGATTAATTCCTCGATTAATCGCAAATTTTTTTGATCGATCAAAATTCTTTTGATTGGTACTCACCTCTCCACCGGTTTCCGGGTCTTCATGGAGTTCTGTCGGAGATCCGGTGACGTCACGGACATCGACGTCACCGGACTCCTACCCCCCTTCCCCAAGTGCCTCTGTAACGACATATTCGGCGACCCATCACAGTTTGCTATGGAAGCCATCTTGCTACACCCCACACTCGTCCACAGTAAGGATACACTAAGAGGGGGGAAGCGCACATGTTGTTACACATTTTAGACGTATTTATAACAGTAAAGTCAGTTTCTATAGTGAAATACAGGACTGCTTAGATGTTGAATTTTAAAAGCAGCAAACTTCTGTCAGATTAGCAAACCTGTAAGATGACCAGGGTTGCATTCAAGATCTAAGTAGTCAGCAGGAGTTTTAAGTACTGTATTTCACTATTTAAACTGACTTTACTGACCGTTATAATTAATCGAAAATTAGTCGATTAATCGATTAGAAAAAAAAACGATTAATCGAACATGACATTTTTTATCAGTAACAGCCCTAGTTCAAAGATATATTTACTTTTATTATTGTGTAGAAGCTGCAGAGGTGAGGTGTATGGGGGCCTATAGAGCGTTTGTAAACATATCTCCTAGAGGAAATATCATTGACTTCTACCTGTTTCATTAAGCCCCCATTCACACTGTTGCATGGCCTCAGATGTCATGTGTGCACTTTTTTTGTGTATTGTGAAAATTCATGCGTAAGGCAGCCCATTCAATTTCAATGGGCTGCCCTTCATGCAGCAAAGATCCTCATGCTTCTTTTTGAGCTTTGGACTTCATACGTTTGTTAACCACGCATTTGGCCTGCAATTTTATATGTGCAGACGTGAGTCTTGCTTCCTGTTTTTGGGGTGCCATTACTAATAAATGGCAAATCAAATGTTTTTGCGCACGTTCATGCGCTACTATAGTATGAATGCAGCCTAAAGGTATTTAAGGTGTATAGATTGGAATTTAAAATTCCAATTTAATTTAATTTAATTTAATTTAATAAAAATTCCAAAGAATTTAGAATGGGCGACAGCCATTTTAATGAACCAATCAACAAATATATCTGATATTTACTGATCCTTGAATCTTATAGAAGGTGTCAAACCTGAATTAAAAAGTGTAGGAGATACATTCCATGCAATAGCTTCACATGTTCTTGGGTACCAAATTTTGTGCAGAAATGGAGGGATATTTTCTATGTTTTAACACAATCTGTAAATGTTGGAGAAACAGATGAATCACAGGATTCTCTCTACCAGGTTCACAAATCGTGTTGCACGTAGTGTACATTATAAAACAACTTTTCACAGTGGAGGAGAAGTGAAGAGGGGACAGGTAGTGTTGGGAGCTTGTCTATTGCAGCTTCACAGAAGTCTTTGAACTATAAACTGCTGAAGCACCAGTAGTTCAGAAGCAGCAGGATGACTGGGCATAACTAAAGCTATAGAGATTTGTTTTTTTCTTTTTAGCTAAATCTGGGGTTTAGAATCTATTTATGGTGCATATTATCCAGTTAGTTGTGGAAAGACTGGGTGGAAAATCTGAATTTTTAGACTGGTTTCAATAGAGAATATGTATTTCTCAGCAGCACTTTGCAATCAAAATTCCATGGTCTGTCTAATATATGGCAAATGTTCAACAGTAGAGGAGTGCAGGGGGTTTAATTTCTTTTTTAGTAATGAAGTGAAATTTGACTAGAATAAGGCTTTGTTTTCTGCGCTATAATGGATCCCTAAGTATTTATTTCAGTTTCATGTAAGTTTAAACATGTCTGCAAGGATCTCCTGTCGGTGGACCAAATAGAAAGAAATGGCCTCAATAGACAAAACTAATCAAAAAGCTGAAAGAGGTTTAGAAAACTGGTGCTTGGGTTGGTAACTGTAAATTTTTCCCAATTTTTTAAAAGTGATCATTTATATGTGTTGTCTCACAAGGTGACTACTTGTGTTATGTGAAGCTCTAATAATTGTGGCCAGTGGTTCAGTGCAAGTAATACAAAGTAGAAATCCTTATCATGTTTAATTTCTTATAAGAAAGGATGTAGTCATCAAACCTGTGTTGCAAATAGTAGCTGAAGTAATAGGGCATAAACTACCAATTCTGATGAGGAACAGGCTTGAGATACTAAAGGTTTTGATGGCCTGTTTCAAGTATTGGCAGTCAACTCTACGCCACTAACATGCCTTTCCCACATCAAAAAAGTATCATTACATTTTTTTACATTTTTCATGCAATATATACATTTTAGGGTTCATCTGATGCTGTACTTTGTCTGGCAGCCAATATACACCTGGTTTGATCAGGATACATTAATTTGGAAAAAAATTCGGGTCGAAAAAATGTTTTATTGTATTTTTTTCTGTCAAGTCTGGGGATTTACACAGCTCTGCCATACAGCAATGCCCTGTCTGGCAGGGCAGAAGTGAGACAATTACACACTCTGCGGCACCCTGAGTGGAGATTTACCAGCTCACGGGACAACAAGCAAACCACCAGCAGACTGAAGCCCCATACACACGGTCGGACAATCCGCGGACCAGGTCGGTCGGATCCTGTCCGTCATACTTTGTCCGATGTTGGTTTTACGTACACACGGTCGGACAAAGTTGTCGGAAAATCCGATCATTCTGAACGTGGTGACGTTTGTTGCCTACGACGGGACTACGTAGAGGCTAGTAGCCAATAGCTTTGGTCTTGTAATGTGATCTGAGCATGCGTAGCACTTTGTCCGGTCGGACAACCGTACACACGATCGGATTTGGTGTGATCGGACCGTGTTGTTGGCAAATCTTTCCAGCAGGAGATAAGACTTTGTCCATCGGACAATCCGACGTACACTGTCCGATGGTGCATACACACGGTCTGATTTTTCAACAACATTGTCCGATCGGACAGAATCCATGAAAAAGTCCGACCGTGTGTATGGGGCTTGAGAGTGATCATCACTGGGGTGACAGCCACCACGTGTTTTAATAGAAAAGCACATTGTTCACAGCATCTTCTGTTGACAATTCTGACTTTTGCAAAATGTCTGTGTCACTTGTTGTTGTCCCCAAATAAGAATGTAACAGAGTTGTAAACTACAATGGCTATTCACAGAGACAAAGTTTTTTTTTTTTTTTCTAGTCAGAGTATTTTGAGATTCATCTTGAGGATTCTTAAGGCCTCATGCACACTGGATGTTTGACCATCTCTCCTAGACACCTTTCCTCCTGACAGCAGCATTTTGGCAGAAAAAAAGCTTGATGTTGTAAACATATTTAGGGCATTGGCCAGAATAACGTAAAATTGTATACTTACCTGTCGGTTATTTTCATTTCCTGACACAAGCATGACACCCTACACATATGGGTAGGCTCCACCCCCTGCCCAATCACAGGACAGGTTATACAATATAAGTAAGTCATTTCCCTGGCATTCTCGTAACAGTACTTAATGTGAAGCCCCAATCATGCTTATGTATCAGGAAAGGAAAATTACAATCAGGTAAGTATACAATTTTCCTAAAATTGCATCCTAAAGCTACTCTGCCCACATAAAGTTCTGCAATCCAACACCTACTGGGCATGTTTGGGTGAAGAGGAACTGTTGTTCCTAGGGAGGAGCAGACTTTGAATTAGGCAAAGAAAGAAAGAAAAATATGGATTCTTTCATTCTCTTCTGTAGATCTTCTCAGGTTTACCCTGTCACCCTGGGCATTGGTGATTTAACCTAAGGAATTAACCCCCCTTCTAGATATCGCTGCATCCAACTTTAAGGCCCCTTTCACACTGGGGCGGGAGCGGCATCGGCGGTAAAGCAGCGCTATATTTAGCGCTGCTTTACCGTAGTTTTAGCCGCGGTATTCGGCCGCCATCGGTGCGGTTTTAACCCCCGCTAGCGGCCGAAAAAGGGTTAAAACCCCCCGCAAAGCGCCGCCGCAATGGTTGATTTTAATGGGTAGGAGCGGTATAGGAGCGTTGAATACACCGCTCCTTCACCGCTCCAAAGATGCTGCTAGCAGGACTTTTGTAACCGTCCTGCTAGCGCACCGCCTTTCACACTGGAGTGAATGGGGCTGGATTTTTTCAGGCGCTGTACAGGCGCTATTTTTAGTGCTGTAGCACCTAAAAAACGCCCAGTGTGAAAGGGGCCTAACAGCAGTTAATTGAAAAAGGAAAGAAATGACACTTGTTCAGGAGTATGAATTGCTTCTCACCCCTTCAAAATGAACTAATGAAGAGAAGTTTTCCCCCCCAAGGAGGGAAGTGGGGTTTTTAGGCAGCACAGTATGTAAAGTGAGATAATTGATACGACATAAGTCAAAGATAAAAGAAAAAATGTTTTATTTTATTGACACCACTGTGACAATAGGTTTAAAAGACATGAGCCTCATTTCAAGAATGCCATACAACGATCATATAATAAAACGTACAGTATTACATGGACAAGCAGTGCTTTTCACAATGTCATATTTCCTGAAAGCAAAAAAAGGAAACAAAAAGTAGGACCTGACGCGTTTCGACTATTATCTGTATAAGTCTTCTTCAGAGGATTACTTTTTTAGAAAAGATGTCTTTATCTGCTGGAATATAAAACATAATGGTATAACATGCTTGTAAGCACGGAATAAGTGCAGTCATCTCTTAGTGACTATACATGGTAAGTACTAACATCAACCATTATAATGAAGCTTTATATATTTACCCACGTCTGTGTGATTAATATTATGGGCTTCTTTACTTGAGGGTCTTTCTAAAATGATTCTCCTTCTCCATGCGGCTCCGAGGCGCTTCCCCACCGATCGGGGCGAACCAGGCAGCAGATTTCCGGGTGCAGGGCTTGCAGGGGGTCACACAGGTTTTGACCAGCGGCAGCCGATTGAGCTGGGTGGGGTTCGGGACAAGGGGAGGGGGATAGAACCCAATTCCTGCATCGATATTCCAAAAGAGGGAGAGGGTTGGAAGAATATTGTTCTGATTCTAATGTATAGATTATTTATCTTTTTTTGTGCATCATATGTACGTTGTATTGGGATGCCTTATTAGAAGACCTGTCCCTCATACGGATAATGTATAATCTAATTATATATGACCTATTGTGACATACACAATATGGCCTACCTATCCCATGTGCACCACTTTTTCTTCACACATGTATATCTTCCCTTTCCTCTTTCATTGTAAGTTCTGTATATTAGGTGTTGTTATAAACAGACCAATGTGGGAAACGGGGAGTTCGTGTGGGGGAAGGATGGGGGGGGGAAAGAGGAGGGGACTGAGGGGGAGGGGAAAGGGGGGAGGGGAAGGATGGGGGAAAGAAAGGAAAGAGAGAGAAGAAAGAAAGAGAAAGAAACTAGGAAAAAGTTGGTAGATGGGACTTGAGGAGATGGGAACAGGGGGGGAAAAGGGAGAGGGAAAGGTGTGGAAAAGAAACAGGGAAAGGGCAAAAAAAAAAAAGGGGGCGAAAAGGGAGGAAAAGGGAAAAAAAAAAAAAAAAAAGGGAACGCAAACATGACTGTATGGCGCGCACATACAGCCATACTTTTCCAGACGTACCTACAGACGTGGGTAAATATATAAAGCTTCATTATAATGGTTGATGTTAGTACTTACCATGTATAGTCACTAAGAGATGACTGCACTTATTCCGTGCTTACAAGCATGTTATACCATTATGTTTTATATTCCAGCAGATAAAGACATCTTTTCTAAAAAAGTAATCCTCTGAAGAAGACTTATACAGATAATAGTCGATACGCGTCAGTCCTACTTTTTGTTTCCTTTTTTTGCTTTCAGGAAATATGACATTGTGAAAAGCACTGCTTGTCCATGTAATACTGTACGTTTTATTATATGATTGTTGTATGGCATTCTTGAAATGAGGCTCATGTCTTTTAAACCTATTGTCACAGTGGTGTCAATAAAATAAAACATTTTTTCTTTTATCTTTGACTTATGTCGTATCAATTATCTCACTTTACATACTGTGCTGCCTAAAAACCCCACTTCCCTCCTTGGGGGGGGGAAAACTTCTCTTCAACAGCAGTTAATTTGACTTAGAAAAGGTATGTGCAGTTTGTGGGTTAAGCCCTAGGGCTTGACTGACCACGATAGAATACTAGAGGAACAGCATATTGTATCTACAGTGGCTGTTTGTCATCATTGGCTGCTTAAGTTTTACATAGGTATCAAACTTTAGAGACTGAATTAATGGTCAAGTTTTGCTTTCAACTTGTCTCGCCTTGGCTACTGAAGTGAACTCCAATGCAGGCCACAACTCACTACCTGATGGTAGTATAAACCTTCTTCATTTCCAAATCATTATTGCGGTTCCAAGGCCTCTGTAAAGGATATTGCTTTAACTGCTGATGAAGATTCCTTGACCAGCTGCCTCTGAAAAAAAGGTGGGCTTTACAGAGGGGATATTGCACCCTCTGCTAGCATAAAGACATATCTGACCAGTTTGATAAAGAGCCCTTGGCCAGTTGCTTCTGAGGCAGAGGTACCTTTTAAATAAACATAGCCATTGGATTAGCCTAGTGCCTGAGCCTTGGTGACTTGAGCTACCTAGTCAGTTTGAGCAGATTTAAAGCATCCACTTTTCTTGCTTCCTTGTCCACTGCTGCCTCTGCCCCCAGAAAGCCAACTACCAATAGCTGAGGATGACACATCTGGCCAGTCTGATGAAGACTCCTTGACCAATGGGTTCTGAGGCAGAGATAGCCTTTAAACAAACGCAGTTGTTTGATTAGGCTTAGTATCTGGCAATTAGTGACTATAGATCTTTGCAGTCAATCTGAAAAAAAGTCAAAAACATCTGCCTTTTTAGCCTCCTTATTTACTGCTGCCTCTGACATGCAACTTGACATAGCATCTTGGCAGGCAAGCCAGCTGTCCACAAGCCTCTCCTGGCAGTGCCTTGAAATGCATTGCAGTTGCTTCAGGGCTACAGAGGACATGTCACTGTTAGAGCCGGTTCACACCAGGGCAACTCAGGATCCGACTTCAGGTCGCCCGAGACGCCCCAAGTCGCGCTGTAATGTTAATCTATGTAGCCGTCTCAATGCACACTACTGAAGTCGCTCCGACTTCAAAAAAGGTTCCTGTACTACTTCAATCCGACTTCTAGGTGACTTGTACCCATTGATTTCAATGGAAGTCGCCTCCAAGTCGGATCTCCATCTATTTTGAAGCGACTTTACAGGAAAATAAATTTGTTTACTTAGGCAAACCCCACCCTCCCAGAGAGCTGATTATTCTGTGATTGGCCACAGCCAAAGTCGCCTGGCCTGGGGGCGACTTGAAGTTGTGTTGTAAATAACTCAAAGTCACGTTGAAGTTGCTTCCAAGTTGCTTCCAAGTCACGTTGAAGTTGCTTCCAATTTGCTTCCAAGTTGCCTTGCTAAGTCGCGCTGTAAGTCGTGTTGCCCCAGTGTGAACCGGCACTTAAAGTAAACAAGTTGCCTCCCTTCCTCTTAAGTGGTGCAGGTGTTGAGGGCTGGAGAGATTTGCAATCCATTATGCCCATGCACTCTTTTTAGCTAGAGTCTACTTACCTGACCCTCACCCTAATAATTATAGCTGGTCTCTAGGTAAGCTCATGGTTACTGGCTCATAGCTGAGCTGAAGGACTGTAGTCAGAATAAATACCTGGAAGTACTGACCAGGATATTAGCATTAACACACTATCAGTGACAACCCACACAACCAACCACAGAATATTGAAGGGTCAAAGTCCTACTCACAACTGTGAAGAGAGCTGTCTGTAGTCAGCCACAAAGACCCACGGGTCTCAGCCGACCAGCTGTCTGCCCCAGTCACAGTGCCCAGGGCAGTGGCCTAACTAGATCCTTCAGGGCCCTGATGCAAGAAACCATGAAGGCCCCCCTGACCCCTGGACAGGGCCCTTTCCTCTGAGCCCAGTGGCGGAACAACAGGGCCTGGTCGCAAGTGGGTGGCTGCATATAAAGGAAACGATTTCTCCCCCCCGCGCTTCTCCTCCTCTCCCTCGCGCAGGCATTCAGTGGCTGCAGGACGAAAATTAATCTTTTGTTAGTCAGGGCACCCTTTAAGTTTACACCTAGGTGAATGGGGCTGTACTGCAACCACTCTGCAACTGTGTGCATTGCATGCAGTTGCAGCATAGTGAGGATGCATTTAAGGGGTTAAAACAGGCGGTCAGGAGGCAACATATCTTTACCGGCTGTCAAATGCCGATGAAAAGCGATCTGAGCATGGATCGCTTTTCAGAGGAACAGCATTTTTTTGCTGATACTTTGAACAAGCAAGGAAAAAAAATCAGTTCTGATTGTACACATATATGGGGCCAGGATTAAATGCGCATACATAAAATGTTAATACATACATATAAACACACACATATATAAACACACACACATAATACACACACATATACTGTCTATATATATATATATATATATATATATATATATATATATATATACACACACATACATATATAAATGCACACACATATAAACACGTGCAAACAAACACATACATGCACATACACATACATGCACACACATACATACACACACATACATACACACACATACATACAGAAAGACTTTTAAAATCGTCAGTGCTTTACCTTACCTCCTGCCTGGTACTGAACTGTAGGGGGAGACAAAGAGCACAGCACACACTGTGCTTTCATTTTAAGTCTAGCAGTGTGACGAGCTGAGGATCGGGGAGCTCGGTCTCAGCTGCCCTTGCCGCTCCTCAAGGGCCCCCTGCAGCATGGGGTCTGGTCACCATGGCGACCTCTATACTTCCACCACTGGCCCAGGGCCACCAAAGCAAATAGAGCCCTGTGCAAGTGCAGGCAAAGTCTGAGGCACATTAGACAGAAGAAATCACAGATTGGTAAAACAGAGCACTGAAATTTACTCAGGCATTAAAACTAACATGTTAATGCATAGCAGTCGATAAACGCATAGCAGCCATTAGTACTGAAGAGTTTATATATCGCAGGCAAGCAATAAAGAGTTAATAGACATCAGAAAACTAGCACTGGCTGGATAACCTACACTAGGCAAATGTACTGCAAGAGGTTGATACAACCACCAAGCATTTAAAACAATAATACCTACTAAGTCAAGCCTGCAGAGCCAGGCATTGCTGAGTTAATAGAAAAGTCTCAACTCTGCAACAGAAGACACCTTCTATCAGCCCATGCATTAGCAGTACTGCAGACACAAATTACAACCTGTGAGTTATTAACAAAACAGATAGAACTATGGACAACAAGCCAGCAAAGATTCACATGTGTGATACCTGCATTCAGCAGTGCAGGATAACAGCATAAAACTGTAGGTAATTCTATAACATTATAACAACAGCTAAGTACTATTCGTGTGCATCATGTGGTGCCATACCACCTGAATGCCCCATGGCCAGCAGGAAATGCAATGAATGTTTATCCATGTAGTCATGATTAATACGACACTTGTATAATCCCTAGAGACCAGCATCCTGCCTCCCAATACCTGGGTTATGGGGGAGGCCTCCCTGTTATGGGTGGTTTACACCTAAACGAAGGGAGCTTCGTCACAGGAGAGGCTGAACCTGTGTGGCTAGGCCAGATGAATCCGGCAAGGTTAGGGTAAAAATAAAAAATATTTGCTTTAAGCGGCTATAACCAGCTGGGCATTAAGGGCAAAGAAGAGAATGCCACCTTGTGGGAAATTACTTACCGTATTAATCAGCATATAACACGCACACCAAGTTTAGGAGGGAACACATTAAAATGCCCTTACATTGCAATGCAGCCTTATCAGTGTCTATCTGCAGCCTTGTCCAGTGTTATTGCAGCCTTGTCAGTGTCATTTGCAGCCTTGTCAGTGTCATTGCAACCTTGTCAGTGTCATTGCAGCCTTGTCAGTGTCATTTGCAGCCTTGCCTAGCGTCATTGCAGCCTTGTCCAGTGTCATTGCAACCTTGTCAGTGTCATTGCAACCTTGTCAGTGTCATTGCAGCCTTGTCAGTGCAGCCTTGCCCAGTGTCATTGCAGCCTTGTCAGTGTCATTGCAGGCTGTTTAAATATGGCGCTGCCGAGATACACAGAGCCGGATGTCCTGTGTATCTCGGCTCCTCTTGCAGTCCCACACAGTCCTGCCTCCTATGATTGACATAACACAGGTCCAATGGCGGGACTGAGCGGGACTGTGAGCAGAGCCGAGATGAGCCAAGTACACTCGGCTATGTGTATATCGGTGGTGCTCGCTCCGCTCTGCTCACAATCAGTGGAGATCGGTGGGAATCCGTGTATAACATGCATCCACGATTTTCCCCTGATTTTAAGGGGAAAAAGGTGCGTGTTATATGCCAATAAATACAGTACTTATATTGTATAACTTGCCTTGTCATTGGGCAGGGGGCAGAGTCTACCCATATGTGTATGCTGTCATGCTTGTGTCAGGAAAATAATGTCTATATACTGTAAATAAATATAATTTTAATCAAAATCACTGCAAAACACGCAATGTGCATTTGGGTGCTATTCATTCTAAATGGCAACCCAAATACAGTGTGATTTTTTTTTCACGATTGTCGCATGTCAGAATCACATGGTAATTGCAACAAAACTTTCCTTTAAAAATCATGTGAAGCTTGACACACAAAAAGGAGCAGGAGCTCATGAGGACTCATGAGGATGCAAAAACATGGTTGTCCAAGCATCTTGGGGGTAATTTAGGTCAAGATGTCGAGACAGGGTTGGTAGATGTCTGAATGTACACTTACCCTTTAATAAAGTTCAAACATCACCACTAGGATTGTTACATGATTTACCTACACTAAACATGATGTTGGGGCCAAAAACTACGGCTCTGGGTCAAAACATGTGAGGTTGAAATTAGGAAACGTTTTAGTTGTCATATGTAATTAATTACATCTGATAATGATGGTGTTGTGAAAAACATTTGTACTACACAAGTGTAGTCAGAATTCTAGCACTGTATTTTAGAAAAAGCTCTGGAACAGGAAACAGGAAAGATACTTCCTATAAAAAGAACAGAGGGAAGAAGAACTATTTTTTCTTTTGAAATATTTAATTTGCATATTATACAAAATCAGTTGTTCATTGCAACATAATTTTTCATCTGATCATAATTCACTGTTAACAGGAAAAAGGGATAGTGGTATTGGTAGTGGTAATTTGTCCCTTAAATTCTTTTTTTTCTAATTGATGCTGAAAAACTAGTTTCTAGAAACTTTTGCACATATAATGGTAAGTGGTAAGTGGTATGACATATGCTGGTGGGCAAAAATATTATTATCTGTCAAACGTTTTAACCCTTTCACTGCCAGGTCTGTACGCCGTACAGACCTACAGAAGTGCCTGCAGGTGGCCAAGTCCGTACGCCGTATGGACCTCATTTCTCCTTCTACTATAAGCTCATAATCACTTCAATGACCATAAACTTATAGCAGAATTGTTCAGCAGACACTGCTGAACAATTCTTTAACTCTGATCAGCGAATTATAACCCACTAATCAGAGTTATTAACCCCTAATGTGACTCCCCCCCTCAATGCCACCACTTCCCTGTCCCCTGCCTCTCCACCTCCCGCCACTAACTTCCACCTAAAACTACTCCCCCCCCCCCCCACCCTCCTTTACTATCCCCTTCTCCCCCCTTCCCCCCCCCAACACTGATTACCCCCCACACCTGATCCGACCCCCCCCCCCCCACAGTGGACACCATCCTGGGGCTTGGGGGGATCCAGATGTGTCCCCTCATTACTCAGATCAACCTCCATACTGCCCTTCCACCCCCAAACCATGGCCGCTCTGAGTGGCATCCCTCCTTCCCCTCCCGCCACCTACAGCTTCTCCCTGCACTGATCTCAGTGATCTGTCACTGAATGGGATCCCCATCCCTCTGTTTCTAGTGGACTGGAATTGATCGGATGCAGGCGGGTGTAAACAAACACATGTCCATTTACACCAGCCACTCCATAGAGAACAACGGGTGGGCCCACCAAAAAAAGTACAGGCAGATCCGATCAGTGAGCTTGTGTGAAAGGGGCCTAAGGCCTTGTTCACACAGGGCATACACACTGTACCTTTGCAGGGATGCACAGGTGTTCCATGCATCTTTGTGCAGGCAGTCCAATTGATGTCATTTGGGATTTAGCATCTGCACGAACAGAGCCATTGCTCCCAATTTTACATCCATGTAGGTCCATATGCATGTCCCTTAACTCACACTGTCTGCATTCGGGGTCATGTACTCACACGGATGTCAGATTGGGAACAGCAGCTATGCCTGTGCAGTCGTTGCATCCCAATTGACATAAATATGACTGCCTGTACGGGGATGCATGGAACACCTGTGCATCTCTGTGTGGATAAACATGGCCTCCCATGGGCTTCCACTTTGGTATGCCACATGTGAACGATACTTTAGTAGATATTTAGCAGGAACTTTGTAAGTTATGTTGTGTTTATGTGCACTATGATTTTAGTGTATTTTTAGCGAAAATATTGTTTTGATAAACATTTGCGCAAATATCGTGCTGCCTTAAAAATCAGTAGCACTACTATTCTACTCTACTCTACTGGCCATGTGCTTTCAGAAAATGTATGGTTTGAGGGGTCTTTTATAAATTCTAAAAGCTGTAAGTGAAAAAAGAAAACCTCCAGATTTTCTAAAACGTTTGCATACCTCCGATTTTCACTATTTCTCAAAAAGGAGAAATTTTAAATTTACAAATATTTGTTATTCATTAACTCCATACAGGTAAAGCTTTTATATTTAGTAGGAATTTAGCATGAATTTTGTAAAATTAGCTGTGTTTTTATCTGCTAATAATGGTTTTATTTTTTGCGAATATATTGGTTTGATAAACATTTGCACAAATATCGCGTGGTCTAAAAAGTTAGTAGCACCTTCTTTTAATTCTAGAGGTCATATTCTTTCAGAAAAGATATGGTTTTTGGGGGTCTTTCACAAATTCTGAAAGCTGTAAGGGAAAATGTAAAACCTTCAGATTTTTTGAGGCATTTGGATATTTACACTTTTGCGTCTGTTCATTTTTCACCATTTCGCAAAAAGGCGCAATTTAAAATTTACAAATATTTGTTATTTATTAACTCAATACAGGTTAAGCTTTTATATTTAGTAGGAATTTTGTAAAATTTGCTGTGTTTTTATTTGCTAATAATGGTTTCAGTGTATTTTTTGCAAATACATTTGCGCAAATACCGTCTAAAAATCTGTAGCACCTTCTTTTTATTCTACTGATCATGTGCTTTCAGAAAATATATGGTTTGGGGGGTCTTTTACAAACTCTGAAAGCTATAAGTGAAAAATAACAAAGCAAAGGAAAAATTGCAAAAATGGTCTGGCCACCTGAGTGTACAAAATGGAGCACAGGGCCTGGCAGCGAAAGGGTTAAGGACAATTTTTGTGTGCACTATGTATATGGTGTAACACTATGTCACTACAGTTTTTGACTACATCATTGATTATTATTCACTTGATTATTTATTTATACTTTTTTGATACATGAGGGATAATTTAAATTATTTGAGCGCTGCATTTATTTACACCTATTATTTAGTGTCTGTATATCTACACGTGTTGCACGCTGCCACAGATTGACCAACTTATCGCTGACATACAATTTTTTGCAAGTCATCTTTGCAGCCAGAGAAAATGTTTGGTGAAAATTCTATAACTTACTAAATACAAGTGTTAAATATTTTTATAGCCTGAGCTGCCGTATGATATATTGCATTTGCCCTTTTTTATGGAATAGTGGAAGAACAGATGATATTGTAAGATTTACCCAGGATTTTTGCCAAGTGAATTTGTATGGGGAAAATTTTAAAATGCTATTTGATCTATAAATTTATATATATTTATATATATATATTTATATATTTGATCTTCTTCGGCTTCCAAATACAGTAGTAAAAAGTAGCTATTTTTAACAAACAACATGCACAGCATATTAGTATGCCAAATCTGTACTAAACAATAGGTTTAACGCTAAAGGTAATTGGCGAAAAACATACATACAAACATACATTGATTGAACTGACCTGCTTTATAAAAAACAAAATCACAATTTTTGCTACTTGCACTTTATAACAGGATTGCAAGTCCTTACCATTTTATGTTGAAGCTTGTAAGAATAGAAAGCACTACACAAGGTTTCTAAAGATGTTGATTTCTATTAGTAGTATTTAGTTAATTGAAGTTAGTAGCAGTACTTTTGCAAAAGAAAAATAACAAGCACTGTTTCTGCCCAATCCTAGGAATAGCCATTCTATAATGGTTCATCCAGAGGACATGGTGTATGAGTTTGAACATGGTGCACGAGTTTGAAGGTATTGTGACCGTGGGTGCTTTACTGTCACCATGAGAGTTCAGGTTTGCCAACGGTCAGTAAATTTACTTAGTTTGTAAAAATCGGTGACTTTTACAATTATCTGCAAATATCAGGGGCTGATAATTTGTCACACTGTGTTGACTTTTGTAAGGGAAAAGGCATAATGAGCTAGTATGCACCGCATACTAGCTCATTATGAAATACTTACCTTAGAACGAGACATCAGTATCTCACCCGGTCCACCGCTCCGGTGCTGTGAGTGGCCGGAGCCGCAATGTCGTCACTCCCGCACATGCATGCAGGAGGCTTCTTTCTGGCAAGGTCCGGCGTCTGCCGGACTTTCAGCTGAGAATCCCCGGAGCGCATGCACCACTGAAGTTAGCGGCTCATTGCAAGGGGATTATCTCCTAAACCATACAGGTTTAGGAGATATTCTTTTTACCTACAGGTAAGCCTTATTATAGGCTTACCTGTAGGTTAAAGTTAAAAAAATGACTTCACTACCACTTCAAATATCAATTGTCTTCGTTTTTAATAGGAGTTCTGTAATTTTTCAGGTTGTCAGTAAAAATGTGCTCCATCAATACATTTCCCATGTTTTGTCAGTGAAAAATGCCACGGGAGGTTGGCAACCCGGAATGGGACTACTACTAAATGAGATTTCTATGCTCAGGCAACTCGTTAGAGCAGGGGCAATATTTCCCCACCCATCATATTTAGAGAGATATCTACCGTACTTGTATATGGCCACAAAAACATCCACATGTTCCTATTAGAAATGAGAACTTAATAAGCTGCATATTTTCTGGTTCTGCTTGAAATTGGAGATGTTCTGGTCTAAAGAGCAGGATATTACAAAACAGCTTACTGAATTTGATTTGGGAACCGACCCAGCCAGATATCTTTTCCACCTTTTAGATTTTTCAAAGCGTAAATATAAAAATGCAATGGTGGCATACCTTCTGAATGCGGCTAAGGCCTGCCTATGGAAGCAGGAATCACCTCCCTCGATCTCGCTTTGGCTTACTAAGATAGCTGACATACATGTCATGGAAAATATTACTGCAAATATGCAGGGTAAAGAGGAGAAATTTAACAAAAAATGTACCAATCGTACCCTCTTTAACTGTTCCAAGGACTATGGCCATGCACTAGTGGAGGGGGAATAGGGGTTTTTCTATATGCCTATTTCCTCCTTTTGCCCTCCTTTTTTTTTCCTTTCTCTCTCTTTCCCTTCCCTTTTTTTTCTTTTTTATACATATAGATTTATGTTATAGCTGTGTTTTTTTTTTTTTGGATCACCATATAGTCAGGATGGCAGAGACCTGAGAGTCTGTTCATTTTGTTATTATAAAGCAAAGAATATGACTTTTTCATTTTGTATAAAAAAACATTTTTTAAATAAAAAAAAAAGAGAACTTAATTTAAAATAACTACGTTATACTATTCTGCCTTTCAAGCTATGAATTCAATTTATTGAAGTCCATCTTTGGTTCATTAAACTAGGACCAAGTGTACAACTTATTATGAAAAATATTGGTTTATACATTTTGGACAAATGGAAGCTTATTACCTTCTAGTACAATGATGGTGAACCTTGGCACCCTAGATGTTTTGGAACTACATTTCCCATGATGATCAACTACACTGCATGAGCATCATGGGAAATGTAGTTCCAAAACATCTGGGGTGTTAAGGTTCGCCTTCACTGTTCTAGTACATCACAGCATTCCATAAATTTTCAAACACACAACATTACATTACACTGCATTGCCAGCAAGGACCTATATTAATACAGTGAAACTATATTATATAAAGAATGGAATGAAACATACTACTAATGTGCACAGTAGGTCTTGTTCAGATAATACTAATAAGTACTTAGCTGAATTGTTTCTGCAGTATTTTACTTTCTTGGTAAACTCCCTTAATTAGTTTAAATATATCAATACAGAACATGAGAAATGGCTGCTGCAGTTAAATCTGTTTGTGGAAGTGAAAACTAATAAGACTTGACCATACAGTATGTCATTGAATGACTGTAATAAAATGGGAAGAAGATTTGAATGAATAAATAAATGAAGATTAGAGCCCAGCTGTGCATGCAACAGGTTGGGAAAACAAATTTATTTTAAACCGAGTTAAACTAGAACTCCAGTCAGAATAAAAATAATTTAAAAACATGAACAAAATGTCAAGTTGTGAGCACCTGGTGTTTTTTACTGATTTAAGGATATAGTAGTATCTTGTGTTGAAGTTTGCAGTGCAAAATCCTCTCTTCTTGCTCAGGACACTTTCTTAAATTCCAGTTCAACATTCATGCATAATTAACATTTGACATTTTATTTTTTTCAATGATAAACATCAATTCTTTGTAAAGACCCACCATATCTGCTCCTCTAATGCTCTGGGGTTTAGAATCCAGTCGGTGCACAGGCGCCGCCCCCCATCCATGCTCCCGGCCCCTTTCAGGGGGTGGTACTTTTTGCAGCACCTGATTAGCAGAGAGTGCCCCCTGATCCCACCCAATTGTGTGACGATAGTGAATACATTTTTGCTATTTTCACACTAACCTTCCTCCCCGCCAATCAGGAGGCAGGGCGTTAGACCTGTTTCCTGATTGGTCAAAGCACCAGGCCACCCTATTGGATGCCTGGCGCTTAGGAAGAGGAGCAGAGGAGACACACTCTAGAGCGGAGGTCGCCACCGCTCTGGTGCATTGGAGAGGAGCAGTTGCAGTGCTGCGGTAAGTCCCCTCAGCTCTGTAAGAACCACACACGTGCGGGGGGGGCACTGCCAGAGAATCGAGCCCCGTGAATGGGGGGGTCGTGGGCACAGTGACTACATATGATGAGCACAAGTGGCTGCATATACTGGGCACAATTGGCTGCATTTGATGGGCACAAGTGGCTGCCTTTGATGGGCACAAGTGGATGCATATGATGGGCACAAGTGGCTGCATATGATGGGCACAAGTGGTTGCATATGATGGGCACACGTGGCTGCGTTTAAAGGGCATAATGGCTGTATATGATGGGCACAAGTGGCTGCATTTGATGGGCACAAGTGGCTGCATTTGATGGGCACAAGTGGCTGCATATGATGGGTAAAAGTGGCTCCATTTGATGGGAACAAATGTCTGCATATGATGGGCACAAGTTGATGGGCACAGTGGCTGCGTTTGAGGGGCACAATGGCTGCATATGATTGGCACAATGGCTGCATATGATGTGCACAATGGCTGCATATGATGGGCACAAGTGGCTGCATATGATGGGAACAAGTGGCTGCATATGATCGGCACAAGTGGCTGCATATGATGGGCACAGGTGGCTGCATATGATGGGCACAGGTGGCTGCATATGATGGGCACACATGGCTGTATATGATGGGCACACATGGCTGCATATGATGGGCACACATGGCTGCATATGATGGGCTCAGTGGCTGCGTTTGATGGGCACAATGGCTGCAATTGATGGGCACAGTGGCTGCATTTGATGGGCACAGTGAGGCTGCAATTGATGGGGGGGGGGGGGGTTTCAGTATTTTTCAGTTTGTTTGCGCCCCCCCAAAAATTTTGAGCACCAGCCGCCACTGTTAGAATCCAACGTAATATGCATACGTCGACACTCACCAATTTTATAAAATGTATCTAGAGGGCCGTTTTCATAATTATTGTCTTATTTACTTGAACACTGTAACCTAATTACGCTTGGGCAAAGCAGAAAAGAAAAAAGTATGACAGGAGGATATGCGTGGTACAAACTACCCATAGGCCAGTAGTAAACATTCTATGCATCCTCCCACCTTTTTTTTAGTAGTAAATGTACAAACTTGGCTCCATGTCTCCTGATATAACAGTCTGGTAGGTGTCTTCTTGGCTGCACTTTGTTTTATTTAATCTGACACCCTAAATACCCCCAAGCTGACCTTTCTAAATCAGTACTCTATTACTGTGCTCCCCAGTCAGAAGTTGGGACTGAGATAACACTGTGTTCAAACAACAGACATGTCAGTAATATAATTTTCCACTATTTAAAGGGTGCCAGGGCAATTGAGGGCTGTGCTAATGTACCTGAAAGCACCTGTTAGTTCTACCACTTCCTTCACAATGCCACTTTGTTATGTTTAAAAAAAAAAAAAACAAGGGTTACTATAAGGATGGCCATTAACTGTTATTTTTAGATTTGACAATCAAGAAATAAATTTAAAGTAATAAAAAATTATTGGGTGGGACACACATTGGCAGCAATGTCTACATCCGGTCCCCCTGGTTGTCGGCGCCACGAAGTGGAGCACACTCCACGACAGAGGAATACAACGAGCTATTCGTTACCTGGAAACGAACAAGCCCCAGTGCCGGGTCGGGCACTTTTTAAAGTAAGGAGCCATTTGGCCTCACCTTTTTGAAGATTATATTTTAAATAAACAAGTTGCACTATGGAGATGATTTTGGTATTTTTCTATGCCACATCTGAGTCATAATTGAGGAGATCTTGCTGACATTGTTCCATGTCATCCTGTATGTGAGCAGGCACATACCTGCAAAAGCACTGTCTGACTAGTTTCTAATCAAATTAGTCACATGAAATCTGGTAAGGAGACTACAACCACAAATCACTTTTTGGTGGCGTGTGTTCAAACTGTGGTGAAGGATTATTTCATTTCTAGAAGATTTTATTATTATATCATTGAACTCCAGTGGATGTTATCATAACACAGATAGTGTGCATCCTAGCTGGTTCCTGGTGAATCACCATTTAAAAAGACATTCCAATATGATTTTTGACTACTGAACTAGCTAATATTGTTTATGTTACTGTTTTCTGCACATGTATTCACGGTTTGGTGGATTATTTTGTAGCATTAATTATTGGCCCTAAGAGGCGTGCACTTTTTTATTTTAATTAGAAATTTTTTGTGTCAATTAATTTTGTTCATTATTGTGGTATAGACAAAGTATCACTCACACATTTAAGATTTATGGTACACCAGCGCCCCTTTTTTTGTCACGTTTACTCATAATAAATAAATAACCCATAAAAATAAAAACATTGCTGGCTAAAAAAAGAATAATATCATGTACATCGAGATATTCATGAGGCTGGGTGCAAGAATAGCATACAATCTAATAATCCAAAAATTACAAAAAATAAATAAATTAACAATAAATGAGACAATGTTCATTTATTAAGATTTGACAGGTCCTGCCTTGAAAAAGTGCGACATAATTTTCCAAGTGGTTCACACAAATCGGCACTTCACAGATGCGATCACAGTGTACGATTCTGTGAAGAGTCTTTTGATCAGATTGTTATGTATATAGTGGTCACCTGTGCAATCACCTAACACTCTTTGGATTCATCTGATACCCGTGTGGGGTTATTAAGTGAGTTTGCCGAGCATGAGAGTGCAAGGCATATGCTATTGGTGAGTGCATTTCTTAAGGTTGCGGTAGTTCTGAACACAGGTGGTGTGGTGGAAGAGTATTTCAAGTCACTTCAAGATTTCTGTTTACTTCAAGATTTTTTTCACTTGGAAACACAATCACTTGGATGTTTAATTAACAGCTCAAGGACTGAAGTTTGGATTTGTTCTGTATATCATGGACACTAGTATTAATTATTATTATTTTTAATCACTAGTATTTATCACTATTATTTTCTAACATTGTTTTTTTTAGGTGGATTTTCTAGGTCACTTTCAAACACTGTTTTCACAGGTTGATTATTTAGTTTCCCACATTATTGTGATTATTAGCGCTGCTATTTTATTCATTTAAAATCACCTTTATACTATATTTTGTTCAAGTAGCTGCTTAGGTTATTACACACAGGTGGTTTAGCTTTGTTTGTGCGCAGTGTTGGTGTGAGAAGGGAAGGAGGCGCATTTGTTTATCATACCAGTTTTTTGATAAGGTTAATGACATGCCTGGTGTCCTTAACAAAGGGAGGTATATTTCTAACAAGTGGCAGAAGGTATGTATTAATGTATTTGCCCACCGTCACGGAGTCAATCCTGCTGACTATGGGTTGTTCCGGGGGGCAGCTTTTGGTTTTTATGCACCTTTGGTCTGTGGGGAGCAACAGGCACCAAAAATGATTTCTCTTTTTCATTTATAACGCCTTCCTTGTAACCTCTACATACCAATTTCTCTAACTCTTTGTAAGAAATGCCCGGATCTCTCCTTAAAGAGGAGGTCCAGCACCCCAAGGAAAACCCCCCTACAAATACTGCAGCTGCTGACTTTTAATATATGAACACTTAGCTGTTGAGGGAGCACGCGATGTTGGCACCCCAGCCGATCTTTGGATCGACTGTCGGGTGCAGCCGCAGCAATTCCTGGTAAGGGAACCCAGCAGTGAAGCCTTTCCCTAATGCATATGTGCGAAGAACGCTGCCCTTTCTAATTGGTCTGGCGATGGAGGAAGGAGAAGGGGGCGGAACTTACGAGAGACCGGAAGTGGGGAACGGTACCTGTCAAAAACAGGTAGCCATTCCCCCCTCCACCCTAAAAGGTGCCAAATGTGGCATCGGAGGGGTGGGGGGATAGGCGGAAGTTCCACTTTTAAGTGGACCCCGCTTTAAGGGGACATAGGTATCTCTGTCACTTAAAATATTATTTATTTCAGATGTTATATAGGCACTTTTGTCCAAAACTACTATCCCCCCCTTAACAGCCACCCTAATTACCAGATCCTTACGATCACAAAGTCATTGCAGCCCTTTCTCCAGATTTGCTGGCATTTTAGAATTTGAAACCGCAACCTTCACGACATCTTTTAAAACTACATCTTTAAAGACTTATGGAGGATACCAGTCCCCCAGGTGGGTTAAAAAGAGAAGCATTGGTGAGTTTGGAAGATTGAATTCCTGAGAAAATCTGTCTTTTTTCTTTAATAGGATTGGACATAATGTATCTTTTAATGTTTAACTTACGTACAAATTTATGTATGTAGGAAATCTATTAAATCTACATGGAGGGGAAAATTCCAGTCCTTTATCTAAAATGTTTTTTTCTTCAGCCGAGTGTCTTGGAGCTGAGATTGTAAATCCCGGCTCCATTTACACTCTTTTTCGCCTGAACTCTCCCCCTCTGGTCCCTCATTTTGATTTCTCATTTCTCCTTGAGGATAATCCACTCTGGGTTATGGTTGAAAGCGCAACACGTTTCATTTAAAATATTGTTTGGGGAAAAATATCTCACTATTGTGTTTGCAGCTATTGTTTGAGGTATAACACACGCACAGTTCAACTAGAACAGGAAATATACTTATTAGGATATAAGGCATAAGAGCTTGCAATTTACTAGGGTATTAGAGAATAATAATGACATGCAATGCCAAGCTGCGGTTTCCAAAGCAAGCAAAATCTTTTCTTGTATTAACCACTTGCTTACTGGGCACTTAAAACCCCCTCCTGCCCAGGCCAAATTTCAGCTTTCATCGTTGTCACTCTTTGAACGACAATTGTGCGGTCATACAAAACTGTACCCAAATGAAATTTTTATCATTTTTTTATTCACACTAGAGCTTTCTTTTGGTGGTATTTGATCACCTCTCGGTTTTTTATTTTTTGTTAAAGAAATGAAAAAAGACAGAAAATTTTGAAAAAAAATACAAAACAGTATTATATTTTGTTATTCAATTTTGCAAACAGGTAATTTTTCTCCTTAATTGATGTACGCTGATGAGGGTGCACTGATGGGCACCAATAGGCTGAATTGATGGGCACCAATAGGCTGCACTGATAGGTGGCACTGGTGGGCACTGATGAGATGGCACTGGAAGGCAGTGATGAGGTGGCACTGGTGGGCACTGAGAGGTGGCACTGATGGGTGGCACTGATGGGCAGCACTGAAGGGCATTGATAGGTGGCACTAAAGGGCACTAATAGGTGGCACTGATAGCTGGCACTGATGGGCACTGATAAGTAGCAGTGATGGGCACTGATGGGTGGCAGTGATGGGCGCTGGTAGTTGACACTGATAGGAAGCACTGCTAGGTGGCACTGATGAGGCATTGATTGGCACCACTGGTGGGCATTGATAGGTGTCACTGACATACACTGGTGGGCACTAATATGCACTGTGGGCACCTGCAGGTGGCACTGGTGGGCACAGATGAGGTAGTTGTGCCTCTTCCTCTTAGGGACCGATGTCCCTTACACAGAAGACAGTGATCACCTTTTTAAAAGATTACCGATCTTCTGTTTATATCATATGGCATTGGCTGACAGCTGATCACGTGATAAGGGGCTGGGATCGGCCCCTTACTTTGATCTGTGATCATTCAAGTCTCACTGACTCCGGTATCACAGAGCACAATGTGTGCGCCCTGCAGGGGGCACGTGGTGAGTGTGCAAAGGGGAGGACGTCTATTGACGGCCTCCGGGTAATGTAGGTCCACGCTATAGCTGTCATTCATTTATAGCGCGGACAGGAATAGGTTAAAAGAGGTATGTACTGCAGAGAGAGCAATATCATTTTGCCCCTATACAAATCATCAGTTCACAAAAAGGATATCAGAGAACTGGGGAAAGTGCAGAGAAGGGCAACCAAACTGATAAGAGGCATGGAGGAGCTCATCTATGAGGAAAGATTAGCTGAACTGAATGTATTCTCTCTTGAGAAGAGGAGATTAAGTGGTCCATATAGTGAACATGGTATAAAGTTATTCAACTTAAGGTCATCACAGAGGACAAAGGGGCACTCTTTATGTCTGGAAGAAAATAGATTTCATCTCCAAATATGGAAAGACTCCCTCAAGGGCTGGTTCTGGCCTGCTCAGTAGATTGTTTTAAAAAATTCCTAAACGTAAATAATATAACTGGATACTAATATTTGTAGGTGAAGTTGATCCAGGGAATATCAGATTTCCTCTTGGGGGATCAGGAAGGATTTTTTCCCCCACAGGAGCAAATTGGATCATGCTTTATTGTGTTTTTTTTTTCCTTCCTCTAGACCAACTGTGATTATAAAAAAGTGTATATGTAGGTTTTCTATGTTTGTGTGTGTTTTTCTATGTTGGTTGAACTGGATGGACTAGTGTTTTCAATCAGATTAACTATGTAACTATGTATAACAGAAGAGCTTACAGTCATTTATAGCATTATGGCATAATACAGAAGAACTTAGTCTATTGAGATAATTAAAAGTGATGTGCAAGCTAGAAGAAATTAAAGCCTGTACTGTATATATTGTGCAAAATATGGGATAACGTACAGTCTGTTAGGATGTTCAATACAGAAAGTGTGGGAGCTTACAGTCTGCTTTACAAAAGGAAGAACATTGTGAATTCTGTTAGGTTATAAAGAGGAGATACAGAAGGAATGACAAATGACATTATAAAGGTCTATGTGAGAGGGGAAGAAGGAGGAAGGAATCAATCATCGTATGAAAACAAAGATTGTTTCTGTTTTCCTAACTTACTATTTACTGGGCTACACAAACCTGTGTGTGTCTTTTGGAAAGAGGAAAGTGAGGGTAATTGTGAGCCTGTCCTTGGTGGGACCCTGTTTGGCACTGAAGATACTAGCTTAATGCCTTTGTAAACCAATCCCAGATTTCATTGTGCTGTTTTAAAAATACTTTTTCTTTTCTCTTATATTGCCAGATTAATGGCAGTTTTTTTTTTTACCTTGGTGTTCTTGATGTGTTAAAAAAGAAGGGACTTATTCATGAAGTCACAGTATGGTGCACCACTTTACTATGGAATAAAATGAGAATTGCCCAGCACATTTATAAAACACAACTTTTTGCTTGCTCTACACTTACTTCAGAACCCTGAATTAAAAAAGAAAAAATAAATAATGCAGGAGGATGTGCAAATCGGTCACATGACTCCTTGTTTTATACAGGCCCTTTGCTTTTTAATGCAGTAAAGAAGTAAGATGTTCATATCAGTAGCACAACCCTTTTTTACCAATAATTTAATTTGAATGTGCACCATTTAATCAGGTCCTCTAACATATTCCAACATTCTACATAGGAGGAGAGCTAAAATTCAACAAGGAAACTTTTTTTGTAGGTCTGATGTTTGGTACTACCAGAATGCCTGGAAAATTATAAAAAAAATTGTCATTCCCCTCAAGCAAGTATCCAACTTGAGTTATTTTTAAAGACACTGATAAATAAACTTCAAGTGATTAGTAAAGGTTCTCAGGGTGCAACATTGGCTTCATTAATATAAAATATTTTATAGCTTAATGCACACTTGCAATCTAAAAAAACACTGACTGTTTAGTTTAGTTCAGTTTATCAAAATGAAAGCATATTTTTATTTAGTTTGCCATGTTTGCTTACTGGAAATGTAATTTTTCACAGTCAATAAGACTGATTATGTACAAGAACAAACATTGCAGGCACCCAGGATCTCGAGCACTCAGTCCTGTACCTCACAGTGCCCTGCGTTAAGAAGTGGGAGGCAATGGTGTATAAAACTGGCTTCCATTCTTTCTGCATGCCTGGTATGGGAGAAAGGAACAAGTGGAGACAGAATATAAAGCATACTCCTGCAGTTTCCTGTGTAGAGAGTAGGAGGGAATAAAGTGGATTGCAATAAAAATGTCAAGGTTAATGAACACATGTGTAGCGTATTCACTCACTCCATACAGAGTAATAATGCACATTGTGCTTACATAATTATGATTGCTCTAAAACTAAAACTGGCGGCGCAATTCATTTTTATCTTTGGTTCTTTAATGATTATATTTATTGCAGTTAAAAATATTTAATGGTGTTAGGTTACTATTCAGTGGAATTCTACCAATGTTTCAAAACAGGTATGTGTAGAAGAATGTTATGTATGGTCTTTAATTACCAATGTCACACATTTACATTGACATGAATGTAAAGTTTTTAGTTCATCCAAGTTCTTGATTATCCTACCAGTAGAACAAAAAATTTGAGTACTTGATTGCAAGCTTTCATTAAGATAGGAACAGGGAAAGCGTTTACTCCATGACAACACATCTGGGCAAGGGAGCTGCCCACCTAGAAAGGACAATACATGAAAAGAACGTGCATTTGTTTCACGTTCCTTAACCACCTCAATACAGGTAACTTACACCCCCTTCCTGCCCAGGCCATTTTTCAGCTGAATGACAATTGTGCGGTCATGCTACACTGTAACCAAGTGAAATTGTTATAATTTTCTTCAGACAAATAGAGCTTTTTTTTGGTGGTATTTAATCACTCCTGGTTTTTTATTATCAGTAAATTTAGTAAATAAGTAATTTTTCTGCTTCACTGATGGGTGCTGATGAGGCGGCACTGATGGGCACTGATGAGGCGGCACTTATGGGCACTGATTAGGTGGCACTGATGAGGAGGCACAAATATGCCGCACGTATGGGCACAGTTGGGTCAGCACTGGTGGGCACGGATAGGCGGCACTTATGGGCGGCACTGATGATCAGTGCCTTGATTACATACCAACTGTCTTCTGTGAGGAGATGCCGCTGATCGGCTCTCCTCTCCTCACACTCTGTCAGGGTGAGGCGTGGAGCACCAATTACCGGCATCTCCGTGTTTACATGTGACCAGCTGTGATTGGACACAGCCGATCACATGGTTAAAGAGCCACGGGTCTTTACACAGATCGGGGTCAAGCCACGTCCTAGCACAGGGGCACGCGAGAGGCATTCTTGGAGGCTGCCATATGAAGTCCACCCAGAACAAGTGGCGCACCACCCAGCCGTCATTTCACGGTGGTCGGGCTGCAAGTGGTTAAAGGGATTCTAAAGTGATTCTAAAGGATATGTTTTTAAATAACAAACATGGTATACTTTCCTGATCTTTGCAATGGACCTCCTCTTCTGGGGTGTTTCCAGCTACTCCTCCCTGCCGAGTGCCCACATAGTAAACCTCTTGCTATGGGGGCACTCGTGCAGGCTTGCTCCCGAGACATGCTCTGTGTGTCCATTGACACACAGAGCGCAGCTTAGCCCCACCCCCTGCACTCTCCTTACTGGCAGTGATTGACAGCAGAAGGTCCCAATGTCTCCCGCTGCTGCCTCTCTGTCCAGTGAAGAGAGAAAGAGCCAAGAGAGCTGCTGATTTTGTGCACAGAATCAATTTTGAACTTAGGTAATTATAAGGGTTATAAGGGCTGGGGGGCTTCACAGAGAAGGTTTTTTTTTTTACCTCACTGTAGAAAACACATTAAGGTAAAAACATTTTACCTTTAAAACCACTTTAACTACTTTCAAACCCTTGAAAAGCACAACAGTGAGTACTTCAGTTAGAGATTTTTTTTAGAGTTCCTTCCTTTCAGCTCTGTAGAAAATATGAATCTGAATGAATGAATCAAATATGAATCCTCCTCATGTTCAAATCTGGTATCCTCACTTTGGGTTGACAATGTATAGGTAACGGATTGGATCAATGTGTTTGAGCTAGTTTTAATGGTTTCCCTGTTTAGTCTCCTGAGGTTGCAATTGTTTTAGCAGGACTACCTACTCCTTCAGTGTTAATTTGGAGATGGTTCATAGTGCCATAGAACACTCTGAGGATGCCGCTGATTTCCTTTACAAGGACATCCATCCAGCATACTCTCCTGCAGCTTCTCCCCCAATACCATTAGAATAAGATGACATTGAGTACCTCATATATGAGAGACGGTAAAGTAAACTAGATTTATTCACCCTTAAGTGTGTCAGGAACCATGAATCAGAGTGAGACAGAAGTACAGTTAAATCACACTTGTTTAATAATAATAAAAAGTAAACGTAGTCAAAACATAGCCAGAGTTCAGGAAACAGAACGGATAGTCAGACAAGCCAAAATGTCAGGGAGCCAGAGATGAGCGTAGTAGAACAGTAAGCAGGATCTGGAGCCAGAAGTAATGTCAGCTAAGCAAGCCTTTAACACGAACACAGAAGAGCATCTCTAGAGATGTGACCAAGGTGAAGGCAGAGATCATCTGGACTGGACAGCTTAAGTAGGCAGGACTGACAAGCAGGATATCATCAACTGGCGAGTCACTGATAAGAGAGATTCTATCCTCTTTGAGCCATATAAACTCAGTGGCAGTTGTTCACTTTAAGCCCACTGTAAAAGACATGAAATACATTTTTTTCTGTAAATGCTGTAAAAATGTGAAGAAGTATTCTACAGAAGCTGGCTTAAACAAACTCCTTCCTCATCATGGACTATTGACAAGAGCTATCCATTTGCATTTGTGGGTCAAGAAGGAATGTTTGTTTCCTGTTGGAGCAAAAGTTTTAATGTACATTTCTCTGGATCAACTGCAGGTTTAGGAATTTTTCAATTGACATGTCTGGTTTTACTTACTGACTATGTGGCTCCTTTGGTTTGGGGTCCTGTGCTTTTATTTTCCCAGAGGGTCTTAAAATACATCCAAAGGCTCTCCCGTGACAGTCCTTAAAAGTCCCAAATCCAGCTACTATGTGATACACAAGTCTCATCAAAAACATGCTTTACCTTCCATGACTGAGCCAAATCCTCCTTCTTTTGTCTGTCACAAACTCAGACACATCTCACATGGGGAGAATTTCAGCAACAGAGGCAGTGTTGTCAATCCAGAAAGCAGTTGACAGGACTAGATGTGACCAAGGTGTGACAGTGCTGATAGCCATGCCCCATGCAACATCATTTCATCCCACTGTAGTGCAAGCAAGTACAGCATACATGAGTGTGGCAACACTACTCTGAAAATAAAAACAGTGCTGCATCCTTGTCACAGCATCACAGTGGTGGAATGGCTTCTTTATGTAAGTCACAAGGTTCTAGATTAGTAATTTTAGATACTGTACATAGGTGGGGTAATGTGAGATGTGGTAGCAATGTATACATGATATTGGCTATAAAGCTAGTGGGGCACAATATCAGAATTTTGTGAGCGCTGGTGAGGTCTAATGAGAGCAGTCAAACAGCTATTGCCTGATGTGTCCTTGTGGGATTGAGAAAGAGCATATTCCAAATCTGGTATTCTTTGGGCCAGAACTGTGTCAGTGAACCTTAAACAAAAGGGCATTTTATAGTGCAGCAACCACTCCCTGACCACCTTTGTAAGGTCACTGAAATGCGTAAAACATTACCCAACGTATTCTGTTGAATGCATAGCCAGGCATTTACATTAGAGGCTGTGATGGAAATATGAAACAGAGAAGTAAGCTCCTTTTGTTCTCTCTAAGGCTAATCAAATATGACAAATAAGGGAAGAGAAGCATGTCTAAAAGGAAATGGCATACTGGCACTGTCATACAGCTGTCCTATCAGATTACTATGGGAATATGGATGCAATACCATAGTGATTGTTTGTCTTCTCAGTAAGGGCGTTTGTACTGCTTACTGCACCCACTCCAGTAATATGGTACCCCACAGTTTCAGAAACCCTGCACTAGAGTGTGATGAAGGAGTTGTAAACTGTAAAGTTTAATAGCTTTAAGGTTTGTTAGCAACTAATTAATATGGTTCAGTGTTTATTGTAGCGGTTCCAAACATTTGTAAAGTTAGAGCAGAATCCCCCCAAAAAAACTGTTGTTTTAACTGCTGCTATTTAAATGTCCTCAGTTTGAGGATTAATATCATTCAACCCACTTCTTCTGAGACCAGGTCATCCTGCGCTTGCCGGCCTGTTACTGGATAGTGAAATGGGAAGCAGCACATTGATTAGCTTATCTCTCTCTGCTTCCTCTTTCTAACTCCATGCTTCTTGTCAGTGCATGAACTGATTGGCTCCTTGTACCGCTTCTTCCCCTCACACTCCAGATCTGCTATACAGGAACTGCAAGTGGCTGATACCAGGTCAGATTTAGGTATTTACTATGTTTGCATTTAAAAATACATTTAATTATGTATTAATGATTACAGAGCTGCATTAAGTTGTGTCTTTTGCTTCTGCCTAGAATTTGGCCTTAAATATTGTAATGGAATTAGTTAAACAATGTCTTTGCTTAGCTTTTTCTGGTGCTATATATACATGTATCTATCAGTCTTTCTCTTGTTTTATCTGTCCCATATTAAAAATATGTTGCTTATTTAACATAATGTTGTTTTTTTTTTTCCAGGGAGAATAAGAGTTGAAGATGAGGCCTACAGAAGCCTGTTACGTCTTAAAAATCAGCCTCTTCATTCTTTTCTACATGGGGTCCTATGCCCAGAAACATCCCAGTATGGACATTGCTGTTATTCTGGTAGGCACCTCAGACGAGGTAGCCATCAAAGATGTCCACGAAAAAGATGACTTCCACAATCTGTCAGTGACACCAAGAGTGGCTTTGGTTACCATGAATGAGTCTGATCCGAAGAGTATAATCACACGAATTTGTGAACTCATGACTGACAAAAAATTGCAAGGGGTTGTATTTGGTGATGACACTGACCAGGAGGCTATCGCTCAAATTTTGGACTTCATATCTGCCCAGACACTCACCCCTATTTTAGGAATTCATGGTGGATCGTCAATGATTATGGCTGATAAGGTAGGCAAAACATTTTTTTCAGAAGTAGTATTTTGATTGTACTCTATTGTATGTACTGCATGTACAGTGAAATACAAGCTTGCTTTGTGATTGTAAACTTACTTGCTTCACACAAAGTATCATACTGCATTGGGTCATGGCAGTTAGTGTACACTTTAATTTGGTATACATTTTCCAACATTTAGGATGTATACTGAAATTAAACACATTTTATTTTATGTGGAAAGTAAAAGAGAGGTGTGTCTTATACTAAACATTGTTTGAGATAAAAAAATATCGAAATTTCCCTGCTTTTAATGCATAAAATTCACTTGCAAGTGGTTTCAGCTTGCTGGAGTCAGTCGCATTGTTTACATCCCCACTGATTTGTTTGTCATCACTGATAATTGTGAGTCGTAGTTGTGTATGAATGTTCACACAATGGCATAATTATACACAAACAGTTGTCGGAGCATCACAAGTCAACCAAAAAAATCAACCTAGCACTGACTATGTCAGATTTTAATAGAACTTTCATCTCCTGTGTAAAAAAAAAATGTCAAAGGTGAGGACACAACAACAAGAATGAGAATGTAGTTGTGGCCTTTAGATTTTGTAGTTAGGATTTACAAATTTGTTAATGTCAACTTCCATGCCAATGTCAAAGCAACTCTGTCAATCAAATAAAAAAATAAAATAAAATTTAATAATCAGGATCCTATAAAAAAAGAACTGTTATACCTACCTATCCGTCAGCATGTGTCTCTTACCTTCCCCTCCTTTCCAGCATGTCAGCCTTCATCAGTCTCTTTGACATCCATTACAGTGTCTGATGCCTGGGTCCCCCATCGTATGCTGTTTTTCCTTCCTCCAAGACACAGAAGTGATGTAGGGGTTGGAGGATGGAATCTTTGCACACAGAAGGAGACATAGGCATCAAACACACATAGAACGGTTAAATGCTTAAGAGACTGGCAGAGACTGCAGCACTGGATCAGAGGGATATCAGAGACTGGGGCTGTGGGTGAGGTGAGTATAAGAGCTTTTTTATTTCAGGAAACCGGTATTTTGATTTTTTTTAGGCTACTGGCAGGGTTACTTTAATTAAGTCTTAGATTGATGTTACAGCAGAAATGAAGAATAAAAAAGGATTAGGAAAATAAAATGAAAATGATTAAGATGAAAAGGGAAGGAATAGTGATAAAAAGAACAGATATTAAGATATGATTTAAAAATTAATGGAGAAAGCTTTTGTTCAGTCTAGGGAAGAAGGCTTGTTAGAAAAAAGGCTAAAAAAAGGTTGTAGTGGCATACTGGGTTGTTGTATGAAGGTTTTCTGAATGTGGTCAGTTTTCTCAGTGGCCTTCAGACAATAGACAGGAAGAAGGAGGAGGAGAAAGAGGACAAAGAAGGGAAATTAAAGTATTGAAAAGCTTGGCTGAGTTGTGGGATTGTGTGGTGATGAAGAAGTGAGACGAATAAAGAGAGCACCCTTGAATTTCAGATTTATTAACCTAAGAAGCTAACCCTCTAAAACCATTATCACCTTTTAATCCAAATATATGTTTTTTTAAGTGTAGCTGAATCCAGAAAGTGAAGATTTTCTATGTAGGGAACATTGGGAAGTGATAATTGTGCCTAGGCAGTACCCTAAAATTTCATCACATCGCGCTATGTGAGGGTGCCAAGGCACTCATATTCTGTGGCTTCATAGCTGCACACCAATAAAATAATTGACATACATATTTTTAGCTGTTCATTTTGCAATTTAGCAGAACTTCTGCCTTAATGTATGAAGACATTTTTAAATAGAAAAGTTCTCTTAACTCTACTGCCAAAAATGCCCACAATAAAGAATGTTCAATCTCATGTATGATGCATCTGGTTGAAGAAAAATCTGTATTTCCAAACTAGCCACCAGTCAGTGTAAACCCTAACAATGAATTTCTCTTTTTTGTCTGGTAAAAACACACAATTGAAAGTTTTGTGTTATCTATTTTTATTAAATACCGAAAAAATACCTGTTGATCATGTCAGAAATTCAGAACCATCCTGTGCATATTTCCTATAATAAGTCTAAACCCTAACAGGACAGGGCTAACACCACTCAGTTCACAAAAATGCTGTCAGCCCAGAACAGAAATTAGAAGCCCAGTGCATTTCTATCAAATCAACAGGTATTTTCAGTACTTGTCGGACCTTCATAAAACATGTTCATCTTCATACCCTGCATATGTTTTTTTTTGCCCTGAAGTACACTACATTTTAACAGCTGGACAATGCTGTAAAGATTCCATCCAAAACTAGTTGGAAAAAAATGACACTGCTTACAAAAGTCATCAATTTTATTGATTGGAAGACCTGTCCATAGTTGCTTTAATTGACAAACTGCTAAACACCATACAAGACTTCTTCCCAATTCAAGCCATCTTAAACCCCAATGTACCTGTTTATAAATGCCCTTTCACATTTACACATGTGCATTTTTATATGCATCACAGCATGTATTAATGTGTTTTTTTTTTTTTTTCATGTATTATGCAAAGTGAGGGAAAAATATATGGAATTGAGATTTTTGTATTATCTAGAAATGCAGGAAAAATACATTATCTATGCAGGTTTGTGCAATTAGTGTTAATATACTGGGCTTTCTAAAATCATTTAGATGCAAAAAATGTTATGTTTTATTTTTTTAAAGCACCATGCTGCATAAATGCAAATAGTCATGAATAAGATTTCTACTTAAAATGTATTTTCATGCAGGAAAATGGACAAGCCTGAACAGGCCTAATGATCCACTTATTTTTATTTGTGGAAAAGAATAAGATTTCTCATAAGTCGCATATGTTTTGAAACATGTTTATAAAATACAACAATCAATAATGTTGAAGTGCCTCAACACATAAAAGAAGGCGCTTGCACTATTTTGATAATGCGCAAGATATTCACATCTATGTGTATTACTATAGTGCAAGTGCACTTTTTTTTACTGTATTAGTACACTACAGTGCCATTTAAATCAAATGACAGTGTTTTGTGTCTCAACTATACTGATGATGACACTTGGTGGTGGTGTTGATTTACTAAACTGGAGAGTGCAAAATCTGGTGCAGTTCTGCATAGAAACCAATCAGCTTCCCGATTTTTTTAGTCAAAGCTTGATTGAATAACCTGATGTTAGAAGCCGGCACCAGAGCTGCACTGCACTCTCCAGTTTTAGTAAATCAACCCCTGTGCAACGCCATTATTTTCTCTACAAAACTGTCCAAATATCTTACATTAATGACACACATTTAGTGAAATCCAGTTTTTAAAGTGATTGTAAAGGCTCGCTTTAAAAAAACAAAAAACAAAAAAACAAACATGTTATACTTACCTCCTCTGTGCAGTTGGTTTTGCACAGAGCGGCCTGGATCCTCTTCTTCTAGGGTCCCTCTTTGCTTCTCCAAGCCCCTCCCTCCTTTGAGTGCCCCTCAGCCAGCAGCTTGCTACAGGGGGCACCCAAGCCAAGTCAGAGCTCCGTGTATCCATTCAGACATGGAGCCCTGGCCTGGCCCCGCCCCCTCTCTCCCCTGATTGGCTGACTGACTTTGAATGACAGCCGTGGGATCCAATGGTGTCGCTGCTCTATCTCAGCCAATCAGGAGGAGTGTCCTGGATTGCCTATGGGAGCGTGGACATCGCTGAAGAGAGGAGGGGCTCAGGGTAAGTATTAGGGGGTGCTGGGGGGTCTGCTACACACAGAAGGTTTTTTTTTTTTATCTTAATGCATAAAAAACCTTCTGCCTATACAACTCCTTTGGGTTTTACCTGCAAATGTGCTTTGTATGACAATTTTTTCATGGGACTATACATGCTGTGACAAGGAAAACTATACTGTAATTTTAAAGCATTTTTTAGACGAACACTTTAATTAATAACAACTTTTCCATTTTCTCCTAAAATAAAGCTCATTGGAGCATCACTTATGTTCTGGGTCTAAATAAGTCATGAGATAAGACAGCATCAAGGCTGCTTTTAATTCTTGTGCCACATTTTTTAAATATAATGTTTTAAATATATTGAATTATGTGCACATAAAATATGATTTTAACCCATAAAGTACTCACTTACTTTCTGAATATAACGGGCAGGACTCAGTTAATGGCACTTCAGAGGATGTATAAACATCAGTTAATTTTGTAGAGAGAGCTTGTAATGTTTTTTGGGGAATACTCTGAATCAGAATATTCCATCTAGATATGTAGCGTTTCCAATCGTCAAAACTTACTATAGCATTTTAACTTCAATGGCATATTTGAAAAATTTACATAACTGAACAATCTGAAAATGTAGATCTGATGTGTTATCTATTTTATAAAAAAACAAGGAAGAGGGGCGCCTCTGAATATATATCTGTGACGGACCCCATACTCAAGATGTCCGCCGTAAATGCTTCCTCTGTCCGGTACCACACAATCCAAGACCCCTTAGCTCACCCAGTCACCAGGCAACACCAGCGTAGGGTACATCAGGAATGAATTTTTATTTGACACGTCACACAAATTTATACAGCTGGATGACTAAAACCTAACCTAATTAGCATGAGCTAATTATCTTAATTAACAACAACAATAGGTGAAATACTCCTTCAGTTCATGACATTAGCATCTGACAGCTTGTGTCCCAACAGTGTCATTCAGTGTATTGCTAATATGCAAAATACAACAATAGGTGAAATACTCTTACAAGCTCAGGGGTCCCCAGGCTTGCAGCTCAAAGAGCACCATTCCCCCAGGTGAAATACTCTTACAAGCCAGACTATACTGATTTACACAACAGACAGGCTGGCTGGAGTTCATGACATTAGCATCTGACAGCTTGTGTCCCAACAGTGTCATTCAGTGTATTGCTAATATGCCAAATACATATACAGAGTCTATGTGTATTGGGGGGCAAGCATGGACCTGAATCCAAGTAACACCAGCTCAGGGGTCCCCAGGCTTGCAGCTCAAAGAGCACCGTTCCCCCAAATGCCAGGGCCCATAATCGCAAGGCAATAGGCTCGCATTCAGTCCCCTCCAACAGCCTCTGTCCCGGCTAGGTCTGTCACAATATAATGCATCAAATTTATTAAAACAACAATATCCACACACATGGGGGAACAAGATGTTGCATTCGTATCCTGTATGCTGGGCTGAGGAGATGGTGTAGGACTGCAGGTCACAGCAGATCCAGTCAGGCTAGCATCACATCAGATCCGGGAAGGAAGGGGATGGCTAAGCACGGTGTTGTCTCCTTCAGTGGTCCAGGTTCAGGCTACTTGTATCACAGTCCGGTGAGAGGAAAAGAGTCCGTCACACAAGGATTAGGGTTCCAATGATAGTGTGGGGGGAGAGATAAAAAAACGCCAGTGCTGGGGGTTAGCCTCGATGGAAACGAGGCTTGGGGAGCAAACACAGCGCGGCGCCCGGCAATGACGTCACCAACATGGGACGCGTTTCAGAACAGGCAGGCCATTGGTGGAGGAGTGGCCGCGTTCCTTTATCAAGCATAGGGTCTATGGACACAGAGGGAAGTTTTTATAGACCGACAGGGGGCATGGCCAGAACGTACTTGGAGGAAAAAAGTCAGTAATGCTACTAGGGAATGGATTTTAAAAAGGACACAATGTCAAAAGATTATATATACCATATTTGAATTGAATAAAAAGAAAAAAACTATACATGGGAAGAAAGATTATGATTAATCAATTGATTTGGTGCAATAAAATTTAAATTAAATAACATTAAGCAAAAGTAGCGCAACTCTGCAATAAAGGGGAGGGGGGTGGTTAATCACAATTATTATCCAAAATATAAAAATGAATTGCAAATAGATAGTATATAATAGATACATTTATACAGGCATACCCCACTTTTAAGTACACAATGGGGTTTATTTACTAAAGCTGGAAACTGCAAAATCAGGCTCCCTTCTGCATAGAAACCAATGAGCTTCCAAGTTTTATTACTAAAGCTTAATTGAACAATATGGGGTTAGAAGCTCATTGGTTTTTATGCAACATTGAGCCTGATTTTGCACTTTCCAGCTTTAGTAAATAAACCCCATTGTGTACTTAAAAGTGGGGTATGCCTGTACTTAGAAGCTCTACATAAATAACTAAAAAGAATCTACCTCTAAAGTTACCAATACTTACTGAGGAGATGAACGAACCCGCCACCGCCATATATAAAAAAGATAAATATAAAGAGACCTGCGATAAAAATGACAAAAATGTATATGTAAATATAAATGGAAGGATAAATTATATCATAAAAGATCCTAATATTAGCAGTGAAGTGATATATATTGTTCAGCACAAAAACACTATAATACTGTAGCTATCTCTATCCCTTCGTTGAGGCCACCAGGCGAGAGGACATCAAGACAGTATATCCAAAATGTCTCTCTGGCGCATAATTTCTTAAAACGTTCGGCCTCTGTCATCGATTTAGGAATTTGCTCGATGACCCAGACTTGGAGGCCGATGGTGGACTTTTTATGATGCTCAGCAAAGTGCTGAGGGACACTGTGCATGTCCTTGCCACCCTCAAGGAGTCGTCGATGCTGGCCGAAAATGTTGCCTTAAAGGGCAAATTGTTCGCCCAAATCAACCCACAAAGGGCAAGTCGAGCAAGTTTTACAACGAGTTTTTTTGCATTGATACATGCCCACCAGGGGTACAAGAGTGTTGGAATTATGGATGGTCTGTTTGGTTTGGAGTTTACCCAGGACGATTTTATTTTTAAGAGTGGGTGCTTTGCGGTAGGTGATTTGGGGTGCTGGTGGGAGAATGGTTTTGAGTAGGGGATCCTGTTGTAGGATATTCCAGTGTCTGTTTAGTATGTTTTCCATTTTTTTGTATTGTAAATTAAAAGTAGTGATAAATCTCATGGAGTGGTCTACTTTTTTAAGGCAGACTATATCAAAGAAGCCTACAGACTCCTCTCGGATAAGACCACATACAATAAACTTAAAAAAGACCCTACTACTGACTTAGCTGCTGAGGTCAATGTTTTAGTTAAATCAGCTCTTGACTACGGAGTGATTAACAAAACTGAGGATTCCTTGTTTTAAAAAAGTTTTTATCAGATCCCATATTTTTATCATTTGCCCAAAGTCCATAAGAATTTAACCACCCCTCCCGGCAGCTGCCATCTTATATTAGAGATGGCTCACACCTCTTGGAACTTTTTGCACCTTATATGTGGGAATCTTCCTACATGTGGCTGTCTCTAGATGTGACTTCCCTTTACACCTCCATACAACATAATTTTGGCCTACTAGCTTTGGAATATTTCCTTGCACAGGACCCTCTTATCAACCCCGACAAGCCGCATTTATCCTGGAGGACTATTGGGTACTGTCCTATGAGGTATCTGTGTATTGTGCCTTTTTACTTGTTTTATATCTATTTTATACATTATTTTAGGTACAGGAATGAAAATAAGGGGCATTGTAATATATATTCAGTTATTCTTAAAATCTGAGATTATTAGGTGCTTTTCAAGTTCCCACTGCTTGTTAGAGAACCAAATAGACTTAAGAACAAGAACATACCCAGTGTTCCATGTTTAACTAGCCATAACAGTTATACTATAATACAAAAATTACTACTATTGTTATTCCTTAGTAACCACTATGTGTAGCTTTATGCACATACCGTAATAATATCATCACACACCATGCTTCAACAATAATCTTCATTACAGGACATAAATTATGAGAATACAGTATATTACATACAGGCATACCCCACTTTTAAGTACACAATGGGGTTTATTTACTAAAGCTGGAAAGTGCAAAATCAGGCTCACTTCTGCATAGAAACCAATGAGCTTCTAACCCCAGCTTGTTCAATTAAGGTTTGGTAATAAAACCTGGAAGCTCATTGGTTTCTATGCAGAAGTGAGCCTGATTTTGCACTTTCCAGCTTTAGTAAATAAACCCCATTGTGTACTTAAAAGTGGGGTATGCCTGTAATGCAATGCATCAAAAAAAAACATGCCAATTATCAAATACTTTAGCAAATTGACGTAGCAATAAAATGTCTAACAGTATGTTGTCAGCATATTTGTTACCTTAGCTAAAGACTGAAACTCCAAACTATTTTTAATTTCCAATAAATTTTATTAGAAAATCAAGTGAACCTAACGCAAAAACAGTCACAATTTTTAAGTACAAATGACATAGGTTCAGAGTAGAGATTGGCCAAACACCCCCCTGTTCTGTTCGCAGCAGAACTTCCGAACAGGGGAAATATTTGAACCCTAATGGTGAACCCCATTGAAGTCTATGGAAACCGAACAGGAAAGATCAAAAGTACCCATTTTGTACTGGTTGGTACTGCCCTGGGGGACATGTATTAATGCAAAAGAGTTTTTTTTAAAATGATAGTTTTTTTCAGGATCAGTGATTTTAATGATGCTTAACCACTTACCCACTGGGCACTTAAACCCCCTTCCTAACCAGACCAATTTTCAGCTTTCGTGCTCTCACACTTTGAATGACAATTACTCAGTCATGCAACACTGTACCCAAATACATTTTTTGTCCTTTTTTTCACACAAATAGTGCTTTCTTTTGGTGGTATTTAATCACCGCTGTGTTTTTTTTTTTTTTTTTGTGCTATAAATCAAAAAAATACAGAAAATTTGGTAAAAAATAAATAAATAATTCTTTGTTTCTATTAAAATTTATTGGCGAGTATTGGCGAGTATTGGCAGAGTATTGGCGAGTATTGGCAAAGTATTGCAGTGTTGCACAGTATTGGCAGAGTATTGCACAGTATTGGTAGAGTATTGCACAGTGTTGGCAGAGTATTGCACAGTGTTGGCAGAGTATTGTACAGTGCTGGCAGAGTATTGCACAGTGGTGGCAGAGTATTGCACAGTGGTGGCAGTGTTTTGCACACTGCTGGCAGAGTATTTCATAGTATTGTCACTGACCAGCGCTGTGGGCACTACACATCCAGCCCACAGCGCTGGTCCCATCTCTCCCCCTCTCTGCTTCTTCCCTCTCACTGTACCGATCAGTACAGAGAGGGGAGGGAGGAACCGGCGTCACGTCATGACGCCGGTTCCTCCCTCCCCCTCTCTGTACTGATCGGTTTGTGTACATGTGATCGCTCCGTCATTTGACGGAGCGATCACGTTGTAAACGGCCGCTGTCAGTGGCCGTTTACCATGATCCGTGATGCGGATGTTCCCGAGTGCGTGCCCCAGAGGCAAGGTTCTGGGAGGACGTCCTACGGACATCAACCCAGAAAAAACCAACCGCGCTGTAGCTGTCTTTCGGCTATGGCCCGGTCGGCATGTGGTTAAAGTGCAGCAAAAATTACATTTCTAAATCTATACCAAACCCTTATCCAGGCATGCGGCCATACCAGGCCAGGGGGGGGGGTGCTTTTTCCCTCTTAGGCGAACCCACAAGTACTTTTTTTTACCACAACTATTATTTTACTGACTTTTTAGAATTTGCAAATGCAGCAATTTAAAAAATGGTTGAAAGGTTTAGCCCTGAGAAACAGGTCATTTTATGTGTATTTTATGTACAACTATATCGATCAAAATGAGGGACAAATGAGGACAGTTGGGAGCTATGGTGTATTTGGGTGCTGAAAGAAAACAAGATAAAACAATCAATGAATAGATGGTAGAAATAATCTCTGGACCACACCACTTTTCAACACTCAGCAATATAAGCACAGTAATATAAATCTTTTTTTGAGATGTATAGCTTGTGTCTAAATAGAGGTAACATGATATGTACATTTTGGGTGTAAAGGTGCAATAAGAAGGGATGAAGACCTCACAATCTACTAGTTTGTAAGGGCTTATTCAGAAGGCAGGAGTGATACCAGACGTGAATAGTATTACAATTTATTTATATAAAGAAGTGATATAGAAGGTGGAAATGTCTGTTAGGGTAGAAGCATGTTATACAGAAAGTGGAAGTTTACAATTTACCAAGAAGGAGCTCTACAAACTGGAAGTTCCTGGAGGGAATTCATCAAAACTGGAGAAGAATAAAATCTGGCAAACATGGCAACCAATTCACTCATACCTTTGGCTTGTTCAATTAAGCTTTGAAAATGCCACTCACAGCTGCTGCAGATTCTGTCATCTCCAGTTTTGATAAATCCCATACACAGAAGGTCATGGACAGGGGCGTAACTAGAAATCACAGGGCCCATAGCAAAATGTTGTATGCCCCACCCCCCACAAAAAAATGGCGGGGCTTAAATTAAATAGTGGGCGTGGTTTAAAGGGCGGGGCTCAAAGGGTGTGTGGTTCGAGTCTGAGAAGGAAGAAAGAAAGAGAGCCCAGATCCTACATCACAATAGCAATATATGTATTCCAGAAAGTTTAATAAACAGATAAAGATACTCCAAACACCTGGTGTTAGCGCTTCAATAATCCTCACCTGTGCCCAATGCAGCGTGGTCTGCCCATGCCCAATACTGCCTCACCTGTGCCCACTTGTGCCCAATGCAGCGTGGTCTGTGCCCAATACAGCGTGTCCAGTGCCCAATGCAGCCTCACCTGTGCCCAATGCAGCGTGGCCAGTGCCCAATACTGCCTCACCTGTGCCCAATACTGCCTCACCTGTGCCCATTTGTGCCCAATGCAGCGTGTCTAATGCCCAATGCAGCCTCATCCGTGCCCAATGCAGTGTGGCCTGTGCCTAATGCAGCCTCACCTGCCTGTGCCCAATGCAGCATGTTCAGTGCCCAATGCAGCCTCACCTTTGCCCAATGCAGCCTCACCTGTGCCCAATGCAGCGTGGCCTGCCCATGCCCAATACAGCCTCACCCGTGCCCAATTCAGCCTCACCCGTGCCCAATGCAGCCTCACCCATGCCCAATGCAGCCTCACCCGTGCCCAATGCAGCATGTTCAGTGCCCAATGAGGCATGTTCAGTGCCCAATGCATCCTCACCTGTGCCCAATGCAGCATGTTCAGTGCCCAATGCAGCTTCACCTGTGCCCAATGCAGCCTCACCCATGCCCAATGCAGCCTCACCTGTGCCCAATGCAGCCTCACCCGTGCCCAATGCAGCCTCACCCATGCCCAATGCAGCCTCACCCGTGCCCAATGCAGCCTCACCTGCCTGTGCCCAATGCAGCCTCGCCTGCCTGTGCCCAATGCAGCCTCGCCTGCCTGTGCCCAATGCAGCCTCGCCTGCCTGTGCCCAATGCAGCCTCACCTGCCTGTGCCCAATGCAGCCTCACCTGCCTGTGCCCAATGCAGCCTCACCTGCCTGTGCCCAATGCAGCATGTTCAGTGCCCAATGCAGCCTCACCTTTGCCCAATGCAGCGTGGCCTGCCCATGCCCAATGCAGCCTGACACGTGCCCAATGCAGCCTGACCCGTGCCCAATGCAGCCTGACCCATGCCCAATGCAGCCTGACCCGTGCCCAATGCAGCCTCCCCGTGCCCAATGCAGTCTCCCCCGTGCCCAATGCAGCATGTTCAGTGCCCAATGCAGCCTCACCTTTGCCCAATGCAGCGTGGCCTGCCCATGCCCAATGCAGCCTGACCCGTGCCCAATGCAGCCTCCCCCGTGCCCAATGCAGCCTCCCCCGTGCCCAATGCAGTGTGGCCTGTGCCCAATGCAGCCTCACCTGCCTGTGCCCAATGCAGCATGTTCAGTGCCCAATGAAGCCTCACCTGTGCCCAATGCAGCATGTTCAGTGCCCAATGCAGCCTCACCCGTGCCCAATGCAGCCTCACCCATGCCCAATGCAGCCTCACCTGCCTGTGCCCAATGCAGCCTCACCTGCCTGTGCCAAATGCAGCCTCACCTGCCTGTGCCCAATGCAGCCTCACCTGCCTTTGCCCAATGCAGCATGTTCAGTGCCCAATGCAGCCTCACCTTTGCCCAATGCAGCGTGGCCTGCCCATGCCCAATGCAGCCTGACCCTTGCCCAATGCAGCCTGACCCTTGCCCAATGCAGCCTCCCCCGTGCCCAATGCAGCCTCCCCTGTGCCCAATGCAGCCTCCCCCATGCCCAATGCAGCCTCACCTTTGCCCAATGCAGCCTGACCCGTGCCCAATGCAGCCTGGCCCGTGCCCAATGCAGCCTCCCCCGTGCCCAATGCAGCCTCACCTGTGCAGTGGAAGAGGTGAGCCAGACTGCAGCAGCCCTCAAATGGCTATTGGTGAGCGTGGGGCTGTCTCAGAGTGGGGGGGGCGAGCACCGCCCACACGGTCCCCCAGCCATGGGAAGTGAGGAGAGGAAGAGGCGCGCTGTCTGTACATGCAGAGAGCTGTAACAGCTTTCATTTGAATGTCCTCTGTTCCCGGGGCTCACCGTCACATAGCCCCACCTCTTGGCCGGGCGCCTTTGATGACGTCACATGTCCCGCATTGGACCGGCGTTCTGTCTATCAAAAGCGCCGGGCCAAGAGGTGGGGCTATGTGACGGTGAGCCCCGGGAACACACAGGACATTCAAATAAAAGCTATTACACAGCGCGCCTCTTCCTCTCCTCACTTCCCCTAGCTGGAGGACCGTGCGGGCAGTGCTCGCCCCCCCCCCCCGGGCCCCCGGCAGTATGCATTGCTCCTCCTCCCCAGGGGCCCCATAGTGGCTGCGGGCCCCATAGCTGCCGCGTGTGTCGCTATGGCGGTAGTTCCGTCACTGGTCATGGATTTTAATAACTTATACAATAATATTTATGAAAAGTTGTTTGGTGTGTTGGAGCCTGAGCTGGTACACTTTCTATGACCTGTTGGGCTCTGCTTGTACTTTAGGTTGTAGATACTGCCAAGGCTAATACTGAGGAATGATAAGGTAGCTAAATTAAAGAAGGAAGGCTGCCCTTGAAGCTCTAAGATTACTGATATGTAACCATGCTGCCCTGTCAGGCTACTTACTAACAATTTGTTGCAATACTGTTGGTTTTGTGGGTGACTGGAATTCATGGGTCTATAATCCTATACAGCCATTTAGTGCCCTACATTTATCATATTACCTGTTTTTAACCCAGGGTTATTGTACACTTTCAAATGTTTTCATTGTTTTAACTAGGTATTAGTGTAATGTATATTCCCTGTGTTGTCTGTTTGCCTTACCTTGTATTGATTGGCTCACATGTTGTGGCTGCAGATTGTATTGTCTTGGCTGATCAATTTTTCTACATTCAAGTATAAATTAACCTAGACTGTCACTCAGACAGGTATTCTTCACACAAAATGCAGTGCATGCCTTGCCATTCCCTCTGTGTTGCATCAGAAATGTGGGAGTACTGATGTGATTAAAAAAGAAAAAAACATCTTCCAGCTCATAGTGGAGCTCTCTGCATCTGTGAATGGTCTGCCTGCTTGTGTCTGTATGAGATCAAATTATTATTTAGCTCTCACTTGCTGCCTGATCACTAGACTGAGAGACCAAGGGATTGTGGGATATGTAGTTTCTGCGCAGGAAATGTCAGTTATCAGACTACAGACAGAGTCATGCATTAACCTGTGCAGTGCCATGCAGTATGCCTCATGTTTGAACACAAACAGAAACTTCTTGACGCAAGAATGTGAAGATGTACTGTATTATATGCTGTGCATACAGGGTAGCAAATGACACCCCAAAACTACATGATCAATGCATTTCTGATGCAGGTGGAAACACAAGGTACAGGTAGGAAGGTATGTCCTTTTGTTTTTGTTGAACAATTATGGTGGACATAAAGTAAAACTGTCTTTGATATACTGTTTTTTTAACTTTTAAATTCAGCATGTCTGTTAGAAATTATAAACTGCACTGTAACCCTCTATATGTTACATTGCACCTAATGAGCTCTTTGCACATGTCTACCAAACTGTTTACTGTCATTCCCCTCATGGTTTCCAAGCAGGCAACATGGTCAGCAACATCTCAAACTTATCACTGTCCTACAGTCAGAAAACCGTATGCACAATCCTTATTTACCTGATGTTATTGTTTTGGCAGTCCTAAAATTCAGGGAACTATCCACATCTGCTATATTTGACCGGCCCCTACTTTTTCAGATAATACACTGCAAAACACTTGCAACAGGAATTCATAGACAGCACAGAAAGTATGTAATGTTATAGGCAGAACACACCTGCCCCATGCAGATTATCAAGAAAAAAGGGCTGCAGTGATCTACTTGCTGCTGTGAAGCTGTACAAGACTGATTTATATCTGCCCCCAATGCATCATTCCTTTGATGTCTCTACCAGGACCTTCAAGGACAGCAGAGTAAGCCGTGTAGTGCATTATTCTATCACAAAATATTTGACACTGTTACTTTTTGTAAGCATGCAGTGCTGACACCAATGCAGTCAACACCCAACATACAATTGAAAAACAACACCCAGTAAGCTAAGGTGTATCACACCAGCAATATACAGTAATTGTTAACATTATTCTGAACCTAGACCCTGAACCTAATCAGAAAGCAGGCCCTAAGTAGTACCCCTGCCTCTGGCTTACCCTTAAATATAACCATTAGCCTAACTGTTAAACCTAACCCTTCTAGTATCATTTCTTAAACTGGAAGTCAAGCAAATTTGATCATGAAATGACGTTGCATTGCAGGTTAGTGCTTAACTATATCCCTTACTATCTTCCCATGCATGAAACTTGAGACTGTGGTAGCAGAATATAACAAACTAGTAATAACCCTTATAATTACTCTCCTGCTACTGCGTTCTGTTACCTTTCTTTTTGTCAGCAACCAGAGCAGTGTGCCTGATTTGAAATTTCTGCTGGTGTGTTGCAAAGAGGTAGGAGATTTACAAAGTAAGATATTTTCATTTCATTTTAATACAAATCAGAACATATGACTGAGAGCTGACAAATGATTTATTGATCAAATTGTGGACCTTCCCAACCATATGAGTGGAGCGAGGGATAGGATTTTATAAGTAACACTCGCTCATATGTCCTATAGAGATCAAATCAGGTCTGCCCCTCGTCCTCTCAACCCTTCTGTGCATTGTAACTATTAGTTATTGGATTACAGTGTATGGCCTTGGATAAGTCATGGTTTATGGCACCACTTGAAAGCTACTGCTCAGTGTTATATCCTGAGAGACTTATAATTACAGTACATTAATTGACCAAGTGTTTTCATTGCTAATGATATTTAGCCAGTGTTGCATAAGCATGCACTTACTGAATACTGCCTTATATGTCAGTTAACTATTGTACTGCATAATAAGTAATGATATACCTCTTATTTACCTCTTATTTCAAGAATTGTGACCGGAAATGGCACATGGAACATTTTAATTGTCATGCCTCAAAAGCAGCTTGAAGCCCAGTAAAGCCCATATTTCTGTTTTTTGTCATTCAGTGAATGCAGTCTATTATTCACACACTGTCAGGTAACAACATTGATACTTTGCAGCCCTCACCTATGCTATATGTTATAATAGGAAAACAAATAGTTTAGCGCTCTGTGAAAAAAAGGGATAAACTTAACGTGATAAAAGTGAATATGGGTAATAAACCCCAATACTCTCAATATTGAAATGAGAATAAAAAGCTTAAACAATATGTGATAATCTGTGCATACAATTGATTAAATGTCCAAAAAGGATCATAAACAAAGTAACACTGTTCAAAAAAAATTCAAAGACTTAATGTTGATATCCAAACGGTGAATATGGATGTAAGACTGAAGTGAGGGGAACCACCACCGATAAAAGGGAGGCTTACCATAGCGTTTGAACCCAAAAGAACATACGTTCTATGAGTCAAACAGGCTTGTGTTGTATAGACAACAAATGTGGATAGACACTCAGAATCTCTAAATCACTGGACCAGGAACGCCCGACTATCGACAAGATGGAAGGTGTATCCTTACAGGATTGTTTCGTGGGAGACGGTGGTCAGATATCCATGGATGTAGTGAAGGAAGTTATAAGAAAGGAGAACAGAAAGGGCCACATATCGTAATTCCGTTAAAAATAGAAAGGATTTTAATGTAGCTAGAACACTAACATTTAGTAGGTCAAATAAGCACTTTAAAAAAAAATGGTGGCAGTGGAGTCCACTGCTGCCGTCTCCCATGAAACAATCCTGTAAGGATACACCCTCCATCTTGTCGATAGTCAGGCATTCCTGGTCCAGGGATTTGGAGATTCTGAGTATCCATCCACATTTGTTGTCCATACAACACAAGCCTGTTTGACTCATAGAATGTATGTTCTTTTGGGTTCAAACGCTTTGGCAAGCCTCGCTTTTATCAGTGGTGGTTCCCCTCACTTCAGTCATACATCCATATTCACCGTTTGGATATCAACATGAAGTCTTTGAACTTTTTTTGAACAGTGTTACTTTGTTTCTGATCCTTTTTTGGACATTTAATCACTTGTATGCACAGATTATCACATATTGTTTAAGCTTTTTATTCTCATTTCAATATTGAGAGTATTGGGGTTTATTACCTATATTCACTTTTATCATGTTAAGTTTATCTCTTTTCACAGAGTGCTACACTATTCGTTTTCCTATTGTTTTTGCTATTACCTAATTGCTATGTTAGCTGCTATCTCCAAGGGCATCGCGGAATTATATTTTACACTATATGTATGTTATAGACTGATCAGTACCTTTATTATAGTACATACAGTCTAGATTCATTTTCAATGTAAATATAAAATCTCTTTCCATAATAAAGTAAACTGACCTGAAACTTTCAAGTTCTTATCCTACAATGCTTTGTTAGCAATTGGGACATTCTTATACAGTACACATTGGTTTGACTGACTTGGTCCAAAGAAGCCTAAAGCACACCTAAATTCAGCTAACTGACTTTAGCACCTAAATACTTATGAGTGCCCAGGAACAGTCCCCCGCTAGTCTGACAGGACCTCTGATTCCTGGTTCTTGCCTTATACAGTGAAAGGGGCCAGCAAGAGAGTTAGAGGCATTGATTGATGGCACAATGGGCATACCAGGGAATACGTTTTTTTTTTTCAGATCACAGGTAAGTATCTGGGTGCTATATTAAGGTTTTACAAAACTCAAGCAGCTTCTGACTTCAGGTCAGCCTTGAAGAGCCTATTTATAAAGATCAGCACAGTAATTTCTTTTTATTTCTCCATACCTTCACCTTTTTTTGCTGTTATATTTTTTGCATAAATGGAAAATGGCCAATGCAAATTTGCAATACATTGTTCACAATAGTGAAAAATGGCTAAATTGGCCAAAAAATTCTTAGCTTTATTTGAACTAGTAAAAGTGAGCAGTTGATAAATATAAGAACCATTCCAAACCTCTATTTCACATGAAGCAAAAACGTAATATAAATTATTAGTGTATCCATGGTCAAAATGTAAAATCATATATTATTTTGATTTTGCAATTCATTTATTTCTAGACTATCCTTTCTTGAAGTTTGAAAACGTACTTTGGGAAGGTACCCTCACATTTATTTCCTTGAATGCGGTGGTATATATTCACTATGCCCTGTACAGGTATGACAATAAAATAACTGAACTTTTACGAACCTGCACAGTTTAAAATCTACTGAGGCTCTTTAACTACATAGGCTATTTCTAGGAAAGGGTGCGCTTAGCCTACAACTTACTATAGCTAGATATGATATATGAGCACATATATCATTCATTTTTGTCTACACTAGTCTGGTACTGGGTTCTTGCAGTTGGCCCCCGATGCTACATTGTCAGGTCTGCCCTCCTGCCACACTATGTCCCTGATCCTGCAGCCTCCTGGTATATGTGACGGGGATAAAAAAATGTAAAAAAAAAATGAAATCTTTTTTTATATTGCTGGGGTGGATATTTCTGGAGTGAAGGTCCACTTTAAACTTAAGTACAACACATGAAAAGAACAAGCTATAATAGCAAGTGATCAGCGCTACTCCACCAAAGGATGGATAAATCAATATAAATATAAATGTCCATAGAAGGTTGATCATGGTTCCTGCATAGCGGCGTGTGTGACATCCAGAGACACCACCGGCCTCCATCTCTCATAGCAGGTCCCGGCTTCAGGCCCAGTGACCTCGGGCACCTCAGTCCATCCCATCTTGTGCTGCTGGTTCACCACACTTGATGTACACAGAACCTCATGATTTAACATGTTAGTGTCTACTTGAATAAAATGTTGGCATTTACCTTATGCTGATGCGGTGCCCTTATGATTTCTTGACTTTAAAGTTAAGCTGGTCATGACGGATTGAAAATTGTCAGTTCAGCAAGGACCAGCCAAATTTTGATCCATCCATGGTTGTTCCTGCTCAAGAGAAATTGATCTAATTATTGGCTTCTCTTGAATGGGAATGTTAGAAATTTTTCATTTGATCAGTGTATTCTGACAGCGAGTCCCCGCTGTCAGAATACAGCAGTGCAATTAGGAGGATTCTTCCATCCACTTTGAATGTGTATGGGGAATCATTTTTTCTATCAGCTCGTTGGCTGATCAAAAAAAAAAGAAAAAATAAGACCCATCTTTGGCCAGCCCTAATTCCCTAACCCCTGAGCCTAACAACCAAGGGACCTTAGGGACCTTAGATTTGTGAATGTTCCATGTATATGTAAAGCTCTGCATAAATTGACTGTGCTATATAAGTTACATAGTTACATAGTAACATAGTTAGTTAGGTTGAAAAAAGACACAAGTCCATCCAGTTCAACCACAAATAAAAAAAAATAAATATATATATATATATATATATATATATATATATATATATATATATATATATATATATATATATACATATATATACATATATATATATATCATATATAAGTACCTGAAATAAATAAATAACACCAATCTAAACCCTAATATACCGGTAATCCCTTATGCCCTGTACACACGAGCAGAATTTCCGTCTGAAAAATCTTGGATGGTTTTTCCAATGTAACTCTGCTCAAGCTTGGCTTGCATACACACGGTCACACAAAAGTTTTCTGAACTTTCGACCATCAAGAACGAGGTGACGTACAACACTACGACAAGCCGAGAAAATTAAGTTCAATGTTTCCGAGCATACATAGGAATTTTGCGTGTCAGAATTGGTATAGACAATCTGTTAGAGTGGATCTGAGAATGCAGTGTGGGTTGCTATCGTTGCCCCGTGAGGCTTGGGTAAGTTTTCTATGTATATGTCCTAGCCTGCAGTACAGTGAAATAGTGTAATCTGGATGTTATTATGTTATTTGCTTAGTCTGTCACATATTGCTAGAACATAGATAAAATGTGAATCTTTCATCTCGTGTTCTTGTTAAGAAAATGTATTTGTCCCTCATTCAACCAGGAATGTTGATTTTGTTCACAAGCAATTCATTTCCCAGCTCTCACAACTTAGCTTCTCCCATGCATACCAAATGCAGTGTTCATATAGAGAGAAAGCGAAGGTCATTCTGACTGACAAGGAATCATATTCATTTATCGTGCATGCTGCTCCACAGCTGTCAGAGATTTTTATTTTAGGAGCTGGACTGTGCCGGCTTTTGTCACCAGCTGTTTTTGCAAAGTCAAACAACAGTGCAGCAAGACATACGTATTTTATACAGGGACATCCTACAGTCAAGATTTGTTCAATCAGAAGTGCTAAAGCGAATAGAGATTGAAAAGCTAATGATACAATCTCAGCATAATATAGAATGCTATGTACACAACTATTAAAACGTCATGTTCAACCCAATTGCAAGGACTATTACAGACTCGATTGATGTTGTCAGGCTCTAAATCGGTGACTTCAACTGAAAGCCTGGTCTTGTGGGAAAGGCTTAAGACACAAATTACTAAAAAGAAGGTGCCTGTAATCGCCAAAAAATAAAAGAAGTCTGTGGGTCTTTTTACCCATCAGTGTTCAGACAAATCAAAAATGACAGTTTTGGGGAGGTTAACCTTTAGTAAACTAGATTATGTATATTAGGATCAGCCGCCCCCATAATCTCCATGCGCTGGCCCCTAATCTGCATGCATAGATTTCTACAAGATTTTTTTTTTTTTGAAGCACATGATTAGAGCCTGAGGCTCTGGCTTCAAAAAGGTTAGGCTGCGCCCTGAGCCCACCCACTTGTGACATTGGCAAATTAATATTCACTATTGTCTTCCTGCTTCTCCTCCCAGCCAATCAGGACAGAAGGCGGATCTTAAGACCGAAGACCGGATTGGCCGGAAGGAGAAGCCATGGAAGCCGCCCATGACCTGAATGGGTTAACTGCGGACCTGGCAGGGGGGGGCTTTGTTTGACGCCCCCCCAAGACATGGAGCACCAGCCGCCACTGATTGGGATAGTATATTTTCTTATAGAGAAATTTAAGACTTGGTTGATATGGTGATCTAGTGACATTTTTCTGCACTGTAGTGACTTGGCCAGCACAGTACTTTGCACCGGTAGGATATGGTTCTGTTAAATCCCATGAGGACTGTACTTGCCTGAATTCAAAGGGAGGCTTACCGTGATTGGTATCCTAGAACAAATGAATATACTTAGAGGATCTTCACCCTGTAAACAAATACTGTAGCTGATGACTTTTAAAAAACACATACTTACCTGTCCCAGGATCTCGCCATGTTCTCATCCGACCTGGCTGTTTACAAGTCTTTGGGTCCAGGCGCCAGCATCTTAACTGTGGGCAGACTGTGACTCCTTGCAGCTTCACAGCCAGATGCCCACTGTGCAGTCTCATGTGACGTGTCCCAAGAGGCTGTGGGGAAAGGGGGGAGGCAAAATTCTGCTTGGGTCACTAAGCGATGTGACCAGAAGTGGAAGCGGGTACTTCTCAAAATCAGGCACCCCCCCAATAAAAGATATTCCAAATATGGGAGAACAGTTTCATCAATCAGTAATTAAAAGTGACAACAGGTAAGCTTTTGGTACAATAGCGGTTTTTGTACTTGCCAATGATGTTTACAACAGAGGGAACTTGCTATTAGCAAGATCATCTAACAAACCTAGTTACATTTTTTGGTGGGGGGCTCAGGCGTTGCCCCTTCCATATGTTCCATTTGCAACTGCACTGCACACACTGTAACCTAAAACACACACCCTAAACTGTTTTATTACCAACAGCAGTTGTTAAATGTGTCAAACTTTGAACTGAAGTCAAAGACCCTTTTAAATCTTGTCAGAATTCTCTGGGAAAACTATGGCCAAACCAGCCCAGAATGAGCCTTTCTTAATTTCAGTAACTGACTAACTCATGTTGTTTGTCTTTGTTGCCCTCTTGCAGAAGGCTGCACTGACAAAATGTGTGTGCTGTATTGGTGTGAAAGATAACCACTTACTGTTAGATGAGCTGCTTGTATAATCTGGTGATGGTGGTTGTAGTGGTGGTGGTATCTGTAGAGCCAGACAGGTAGTTTCTCAATAAACTGTAGACTTTTCCAGGGAAAAAACGAAAAAATTAAACAGATTGATGTGACCTCCCCAGATCACAGATCCCCAGTTCCCACCAAAGTTCCCTTCCCCAACACATAAACAAAGTAGACAGTCAAAAAACCCTGGCTTCCAAAAATGATATACTTACCAGGGGACAGAGCTAAAAAAAAAAAGGATCTTGATGGAGGCAGTGCCAGTGGCTGGCCAATAACAGTGGTGTGATTGAACCTAACAGCATGAAGAGGGAGAGGAAACAAACCAAACATGAGGCTATAACAGATCATTTCTTGAGAAAGCACACTGTAACAAATTGTCTATTTGCTTACTGCATGATACAACTGTATGAAGGGAATTCTTCAGGACAAGAGTTGCAGCAGGCAGGCGGTACTTGGCCTTGTAAGTAGACATCAGACTTTGTGCTTTGTGTTTGGCTCAGTGAACCATTTTGTACTCATTTTGTACTCACTGCACTAGGTTGCACTTGCACACATGATCTCACAATTTGTTGGTGGCCACTGGCATTGTGGATACTGGGCACAGCAGGTGATCTGGTCACTTGGCCATTTGCAAATTTGCTTTGAAATTCACCATTTTGCACTTACTAGTTTGCAATTGCACACATGATCTCACAATTTGCAACACAAAATACATACCAATTTGTGTGGGGCTGTGTTCACAGTCTCTGGGTACTGTGGGTACTGGGTGGATACAGGTGGTCTGGTCACTATGTGGCTGGCTGGCTGGTGGCACCTGGGCCTGGCTGGGGCATGGGCTGGCCTGGCTGGGTGATGATGGCAGTGGCACTCTGGCAAGACAGGAGGGCATGGGCAGCAGGTGGAGCAAGTAGAGCAGTCAGGGCAGGGCAGCGTGCCGAGTGAGCAGAGCCAGAGAAGCCAGGTACTTCCTTCCACATGGAGTTCTATGAGCAAATGGCGGCTGGAGGGAAGCAGCGTTTGGTTTTATGCATGCCGAGCGCCGTGCGTCATAAAAATGCCCACTGCAAATGTGCGCACCCCGATTTTATCACCACAATGCACCACATTGCACACCAAAGACGGCCGAATGCCTTTCGGCCGGCTAAAACATTACACATGCACAATGCAGAAGCAGGAAAAAATATTTTTTTATGTCTGTAGCAGACACTTACAGACAGTTTGTAAATAGTCCTAAATTTACAAACTGTCCAGAAATGTATGAACAGTTGGCAACCCTGCTCCCTGCTGTCAGAGTACAATGACACAGCAGTGAGAATTCCTGCATCCACGTCTTTTTCTACATCAAATGTGCGGATAGGTGAATTGAGTCTTTGAGTTTGAGTTTTTCTTGTTTGACCTACTGGCTGAAAGAAGAAAACTGACCCATGCATGGCCAACTTAAATTGGTTGTAAAGGCAGAAAGTTATTTTATCTTAATGCATTCTATGCATTAAGATAAAACGCCTTCTGTGAGCCCTGAGCCCCATCTCGATCCAGATCGATCCAGTTGCTCGAGAGACTCGGCTGCTTGGGACTCTCTCTCCTAATTGGCTGAGACAGCAGAAAAGCACCATTGGCTCCTGCTGCTTTTAATCAAAGCCAGTGAGCCAATGAGGAGAGAGGGGGCGGGGCCACGGGTCCATGTCTACCACTACCATGAACCACTGCACACAGAGTAGGTAAGTATGACATATTTTTAACAAAAAAAACCTGAGACTTTAGAATAACTTTAAGAGCAGATAAAGCATTTCTGTACTTCATGGAACTCTGGGTCTGCCTCCTGGGACATGTGACAAAGTACATCATTTGAGGGGGAAGGCACTTGTGATGTAGACTTCCCATGATAACTTTTGCGCAAACCAATCAATATACGCTTATTGTGATTTTTTTTACCAAAAATATGTAGCAGAATACATATTGGCCTAAACTGATGAAGAAATTTGTCTTTTAATTTTTTGGGGAGGATTTTTCATATAGCAAAAAGTTACAAATATTGTTTTTTTTTTTTCAAATTTGTCTGTATTTTTTTGTTTATAGCTCAAAAAATAAAAACCACAGTGGTGATCAAATACCACCTAAAGAAAGCTCCATTTTGTTTGGATACAACGTTGCACGACTGCGCTATTGTCAGTTAAATCGATGCAGTGACCGATTGCAAAAAATGGCTTGGTCATTAAGGGGGTGAATCCTCCTGGGGCTGAAGTGGTTATGTATGGAGTTTTTTTCTCCCACGAATCATACTTACCTAGGTGGATGCAGCATCGGTCCAATGAAAACGGGTCACAGGAGTGCAGAACGAACTGCACTCCTGTGATCCACATGAGAAGTACAGCCAAAAGAGTTTTGGCTGTACTTCTCCTTAGAGAGAGGGGAGATTTTCTGGCAGCTTTGTACTGTTAAATTTTATGTGCAGTCATAGGGGGTTATATTCATGTTAAATGTATTCTAAGCTTTTTGGCTCACTTGTGGCGACAGTGACACTGTGTTCAACATTTAGTGTATGGATGCTGAGAAGTAACTATGTAATGGTTTACTGTTGTATAACACTGCAGTTGAATATGGAATAACATTTTACGTTCCAAAAATGCTGGACAGTACAGATTTTTTTTTTTAAGATTCTACAGCTGTTTTGATGATTGCTTGGTCTTTCCAGTCTATTTCATTACTTGCTACACCACGTCAAGTTCTATTTAATTTACCCATCACTGACCTATATCAACCACCTGTGCTGAGATCTTGCATGTTTATAAGCTTGATGGTGTTCAGCGTAACAAAGTGCAATGCCAAATTCACAGAGCTCCCAAAATTACGTTTTCTTGTACTTTCAAAAATGCCTTGAATAATGAAAATTACTTTTACTTGCATTTGACTATAGTATATATGTTGTATGCATGTCAGCTTTTTTTTTCAGTTAAAACTTTTAGCGTTCAATCTTAGCTTTAGCACTGATGCAGTGATGTCATCAGAGCAGAATAAGTGCATTGTGTGGACTTATGATGCAACAAAGAGAAAACCACCCTGTTGTATTTGCTTTTAATGTCTATTAGAAAATGGATGCCAGAGTAATTAAACTAACCTAAGGGCTGCACAGGTGATTTTACATTTCAGAGAACTAAAAAGTGAACTAGACAGTATATCCCTAAAAAAATGTGATTGATTTTTTTTGATTTTAGGAGTCATCCATCAGTGGCTTTTTTAGTGTGTGTGTGAAGGTTTATAGGTCAGCATGCTGCAAAGGGTACCATGTGTGCAGCCATAGAGTGCCCGAGGGTAGAGTGTGGTCATGGTACTAAACAGGGTCAAAACATAGGATAGGGTTGATGACCCTCCTATATAGGATACTTTACTGGATATGCCTGCTCTGTGCACAGAAAGCTGTGCAGACATTGGGCTGAATTTACTAAAGGTAAATAGACTGTGCAGTTTCGCTCTGCAAGTGCAGTTGCGCCAGAGCTTAGTAAATGAGCAGAAGCTGTCCAATGAGCAGAAGATCATCCAATCAAAAATGCTGTTTTTTACATTTTCCTTGCATGTGATTGTGTATTCTTTGTAAAATGAAGGTTTACCTTGTTTACTAAGCTCTGGAGCAACTGCACTTGCAAAGTGCACAGTCTATTTGCCTTTAGAAAATCAACCCATTGTATTGTGTCTGTACACCATGGACTGTGTATATAGGTGTGGAATTATTGTACAGCCCTAGGGATTGCTAAGAACCTTCTTGATCAGGGCGATTGCTCATACATGTCATTAATAAAATGATACACACTGGGTGATATGCTAACCTAAAAGGAAAAAATATATTTTAAAAATTGAGTAAAATATATTTAAAAACTGTAATGTGTATAACTTGAACCACACATAAAACAATCAGATGTACAATCGTAAATTAATATTAATAATTGGGAAAAAAATAAATAGTAATAAATATTATTATTATTTTTTTTTTTACAATTGTACAATCAGAATGTATAATGTATGGTTCAAGTTATGCACATATACATTTTGAGATATATTTTACCAAATGTTTAATTAATAGTGATAAATAAATATATATATATATATATATATATATATATTTTTTTTTTTTTTTAACCATTTAGTTTAGTACTCATGTTCTCATTTTTGAATATTAATTTTGACCCTGTACAGGGGATACTGTTTTAATATTAGATTGATATGGGGTTTTTATTATGTTCTCTCTAGCCCAGATAAAGGGGGTACTCTTAGACCTCAAAACACATTGAATACTTTTTGTATTGTACCCCTGACTTTTAATAAAATATACACATTTTATAATATTTGGATCTGGACCTCTTAGTAGTTTCAATTCTTGTTATATTACACTACAAGCCAAATAGACAGTGCAGCACTAAGGAGGTTTAAAACTTTGTGGGCAGAGCCTGATGGGGATTCACAGACACTAGTTTCCCATCAGGTTCACTCCCCTTGTAATTGACAGCATGCAGTAGACAGATCCAAAGCCAATAGACAGCTTGCTATTGGCTATAAAGCCTTCCCACAGCCCATTGTCAATCACAAGAAGAGAGCGGACCTGATGAGCTAGCGCCTCTGCTTCCCCATAATGCTCTGCCCACTTTGAGTGTCAATGACTTACTTGTATTTTATGATTTATTATTGTTTTTTGACATTTCTAGCAAAGTCCCTTGGGCACTATTTGTTTTCTGTGACTGTCAGGATAAACCCAAAAATGAGCACAGCACAAAATTAGGACTACCCTCAGAAAGAAGGGAAAGGACCCAGATTTGAAAATCAGAGTTGATAGAACCCATGCATTTTGGGGGCCAAACACACACTCCCTTTATGAGGGCTTACAAATTCAGACTTAATTCTGCTTAAATTAACTCAGGTAAGCAAAGGTCTTTTGCTGCATTCACCAACATTGGCATAACCTACCCTTTGGAAACTTTCCAAGCAGTAAATCACAGTGCAAATTTATTTGATATCTGCTCACCTGAGTCCATTTAAGCACAGTCAGACAGTCTGATGAAGTGAGAGTGTGTTTAGCACCCCACACAAGTGTTTGTATTCTGCTATGAATCAATTTTAGCATTACATTTTCTTTTGACTCTTGGATGTTTGTTTGGCGCTCTCATTGGATTGTATGTGACTGGTTGCTAGGAGGCTGGTGGCTGTGAGGCTGACAGCATCCTTAACAACAGAGTAACAGGTTGAAAGTGGAGGGGGTAGCAGCAGCAAATATGCCACCTCTGCCTGCCAATTTAATTACCTCCAATTGTGTTATCTATGAACTGGAGATCATTTTTTTTTTAAATTGGTGCAGTAAAAACAGTAAAAGTAAAAAAAAATGTTTTGAAAACAAAATAACATATACAAAAATAGTGACATATATCTGTGTACAACATGTTAACAACTGTACAACTGTGATTAGTGAGATTTACACATGCATAGATATTTCTGCCTTGTAGTATTTTAAGCAATAAATCTATTTACTGTACATTTCTCTGTTTGGGCGTAATTTTATTACAACATCCTCCAGTTCCTCGGAGTCTATGTATGGAGCATAACATTGCATCAATTGACTGCTGGGTCATAATCAGTAGACATTCACATATTCAACAGATTTTGTTAATTCCCCTACCTCCCACCTCAGTCAGGTATTCCGTCACAGGGGGCATATTCCATCCATCCCGCCCATATTTTGTCGATATTTTTTTGCAGTCCCCCTAGCTGCGTATGTGAGTTTATATATTGGCAAGGAGCTATTCACTAAGGCCCCTTTCACACTGGGGCGTTTTTCAGGCGGTACAGCGCTAAAACCGTGTACAGCCGGCGGGCTTTCACACTGGAGCGGTGCGCTAGCAGGACGGCAAAAAAAGTCCTGCTAGCAGCATCTTTGGAGCGGTATAGGAGCGGTGTGTTCACCGCTCCTATACCGCTCCTTCCCATTGATTTGAATGGGAAACCGCGGTAAAACCGCGGCAATACCGCTGCAAAGCGCCGCTACGGCGGCGCTCTGCGGGGGTCTTTAACCCTTTTTCGGGCGCTCGAGGGGGGTAAAACCGCACCGCGAGCGGCCGAATACCACGGTTAAAACGACGGTAAAGCAGCGCTAAATATAGCGCTGCTTTACCGTCACTGCGGCTCCCCGCCCCAGTGTGAAAGGGGCCTAAGTCAATCCAGTTCTGTAGAGAGGGTAGATTTACGAGAGCAATTGCTTTTTTAGCGTAGAAGAAAAGTATTCTAAGAAGAGTCTTCTGAGATGTGGATACGCTTTCTTCTTCTAGGTCACCCAATAAACATCTAGCTGGTAAGTATATGTTATGCAGAGACAGAGCATCTTCCAAGTATTGAAGAATAGCTCTCCAGAACTTGGCTATTTCTGAGCACTGCCAGACCATATGGAAGAAGTCACCTGTTTCTCTTTTGCACCTGTCACAGTTGGAGGATTCCTTCCTGCCCATTTTATGGAGCCTTTGTGGGGTGTAGTATATCCTTTGGAGGTAGTGAAATTGTATTTGTTTGTCCCTGGCCGAGATCAGTGAAGGCAGCATAGTCTCCAGGATCTCACCCCATGTTTCCTCTGAGATGGAGGGGATGTCCGCCTTCCACTGCGCGGACACCCTATCCATCCTGGGAGAGGAGGTTGTCAGTAAAGCAAAATAATATCTAGATATGAGTTTGGTGTGGTCCCCCTCTGCTATTAATTGTTCCATTTTAGAAGTGGTCAGTGCTACTCTCTGAGTGCCGTACTGCGCATGAGCAGCATGCCTCAGCTGTAAATATCTAAAAAAGATTGTGTTTGGTAGCTGGTATTCTATCTTCATGTCCTCAAATGTACGGAAGACACCATCTCTAAAGAGTTGGTGCGCTTGTGTAATCCCATATGTCTCCCAACACTCCCCATCAGGGATTTTAAATAGCTCTGAAAGTTGGGGGTTGCGCCATAGTGGAGCATTAGGTAACACAGAGAGGCTAGTTCCCTTCGTCTTGGTATTACACAGGTGAAATATTTTGTAGGAGAGCTTCAATACCTCGGCACCCTGCACAGGGTAGGGGCCATTTCTGTACAGAATATTAGTGAGAGCTTCGTGTGAGTGGACCTGGGCTGTCAGAGTTGCCACTGATGCCAGTTCCAGGTCCGGAAACCCCCACCAGTGTATATGTGTCAGTTGTGCGGCTAGGTAATAACAATATAAGTCAGGCAATGCCAATCCACCCGAGCGAATTGGTAGGTATAGTGTGTCTAGAGATACTCTGGCCGGCTTGGGACCCCACAGAAAGGAGATTATTAGCTTATTAATTTCCTGAAAAACTTTTTTGGGTATATATATCGGGGCATGCCATAGCAGGTATAAGAACCTGGGGAGGTATATCATCTTATATATATATTTATCTTACCTAGGAGATTGAGGGGCAAATTTCGCCAAGTTTGGAGGTTATCTTTTAATCTGGTAATCATAGGGGTTATATTGTTTTCCGTGTATTTGTGTAGCGGCAGCTGAATCTCCACCCCCAAATATCGGAATTGGGATACTAGTTTTAGTGGTATGTCCGGTGAAAGGACCGGTTCATACTCAGGGGAGAAGGGGAAGATCACGGATTTGTTCCAGTTTACCTTGAACCCTGAGTATGCTCCGAACCTAGAGATTATATCCAGTGCCCTCCTCAGTGAGTCTGTTGGTTCTGCTAGGTAAAGGAGCATATCATCAGCGTATAATGAAGTTTTATCCTCTCTGTCATTTATTTTGCACCCCCTAACCCCGGAATCCATTCTCAAACTCTCTGCCAATGGTTCAATAGCCAGGGAAAACAGCAGGGGTGACAACGGGCACCCCTGCCGAGTGCCTCTCGTGATCTCAAATGAGTCGGTGATGATATTGTTCACTTTAAGCCTCGCCATTGGGTTAGTATACAGGAGTCTCACCCATGCTACAAATCTAGGGCCAAAGCCCATCTGCACAAGGACCGCGAGCAGGTATGGCCATTCAATGGAATCAAATGCTTTGTGCGTGTCCAAGGACACGACTACACGTGTGTCCGGCTCCTGGGCTTCTGATGACAGGATTGTAAAGAGACGCCTAAGGTTAATCGCCGTTGATCTCCTGGGTATAAAGCCCGTTTGATCAGGATGTATTATGGATGCGATAAGTTTGTTAAGTCTCATGGCTAAAATTTTTGCTATAATTTTGGCATCCACATTGATCAATGAAATAGGTCTATAGGATTCACATAACTCATGGTCCTTGTGCGGCTTCGGTACCAATACAATAAGTGCTTCTCTTAGTGATTCAGGAAGCGTGCCCTGTTCTAGGGCACTTGTATACATTTTCAGGAGTCTAGGGGTCAGACTGTCTGCATATGTGTCATACCACTCGGCGGGAAAGCCATCCAAGCCCGGTGTCTTATTTGGGTTGAGTGCACGTATTGCAGACAGTATTTCCTCTATTTCAATGGGCGACTCTAGTTCACCAGCTTCCTCTCTGCTAAGTTCCAGAAGTGGGATGGGGGCCAGATATTCAGAAACCTCCTTTTCCCCATAATCCACCTTGGATGAGTACAATTCAGAGTAAAATTGCACAAAGGCGTTAGCTATTTCTGTTTGTGTGGTGCATAGATCTCGTTGTTGGTTATATATACGTGGGATGGATGCCGGGGGCTGTTGTGAGTGGGCCAGGTACGCTAGCAATCTGCTATTCTTGTTGCCAAACTCAAAAATACGTTGGGCTTGGTACATAAGTTTTTTCTGGGTTTTTTCTACTAACACCAGGTCTAACTGGCGCACCCCTCCCTCCATATACTGTGGGTACGTGGGTTGGGGTCCTTAATATATTCCACTTCTGCATCTGTCACTGCCCTCTCTGTCTCCTGTAATTTCCATTCCCTGTCTGATCTGAGTTGATTGATGACTCCAGCTATGGAGCCTCTAAGTGTAGCTTTAAATGCGTCCCAAGTGGTTCCAACCGGAACTTCATTTCTGTTTTCAAGCCAGAAGTTCTGTATGGATTTTTGCGTGGAGATTTCAAAAACCTCCTCTTTGAGCCATAATGGGCTCAGTCTCCACACCTTGTACCCTCTCGGTCTCTCCATGTCAATAGTGATCGACAGTGGAGAGTGGTCCGAAACAGCACGAGGTAAATATCTAGCCTCCAACACTCTTGGCAAGAGTTCGGTGGACATCAAGCACAGGTCTATCCTGGATAGAGTGTTAAAGGTGGTACAGTGGCAGGAATACGCCCTAACCTCTGGGTTCTTTCACCTCCAGGCTTCCACAAGATTATATGACTTAATACATTGTGCCAGAGGGGAGCTATGTTTGGGTGTCATACCAAATCTGTCTAAACTGGGTGAGAGTACCATGTTCATATCCCCTGCAAGAATAATAGGTCCTTCTGCCACATGGAGGACTTTTTCCATAATCATTTCCCAGGCTTCTACAGTAAATGGGGGTGGAATATACACAGCTATGAAGGTATATGGGGTGTTGTCTATTATAAGTACTAGAACTACATATCTACCCATTGGGTCTGTCTTCATTGTCTTAACGTGATACATCAGCGATTTGGACACCAGGACCGATACCCCCCTAGCATAGTTGGATCACGTGGAATGAAATGCTCTGCCCACAAATGCCCTGTGGAGGGCAAGTGTTTTAGATCCCGTCAGATGCGTTTCTTGGAGGAAAATTATACTTGGATTGTGTTTTTTAATATATTTAAACACCAATGCTCGTTTAATCTTGGAATTGAGGCCTCTCACATTCCAAGATATGAGATTAAGGGATTGCATGACGGGTACTAACTATATGGAACAAGGAAGGATCACCTCCGTATCTTATGAAAATGTAATTAGCTGGTACCATGAGCACTCGGAGCATTCCATTCCACCCTCCCATTGCATATACTTCACAGAAAAACATAAATATCACCCCTCTCAGCTTTGGTAGTCTGGGTAGCATGCATAGCATTAGAGACATGTTGAAAAACTGCATGCAGAGATCAAATACACTATCTGCATTAAACTGTGATCCAAAACATAGGATCCTAACTACCCACTCCCCCTCCCTGCTCGTAGCCCCAAACACCCCACGAGCTTGTGCCCCGAACTGTAACTCAATAGACATGTCCACCCTTGTGGGGGGTACCTTTCCCAGTCCAGCCGGACTGGGCAAGCGAGGGTGGGTATGTGTTCCCAGAAGAGCAGTTCATGGACCGCGTTGCTTGCAGCAAAATTCTTAGCCTGGCTTGTTCAACGTGCACGTTGGTCACGGGAGTCCAGAAAGTTAGTTCCTCATGGTATCTTTTTCTTTTCCAACTGTGGTGAATTCGTGGTCTCAAAAAAAAATAAAGAAAATGTGAGCCTAGTAGTTAGCAGCAAACATGTTGGGGGGTCCTACACAGATCCCAAGGATTCCAGCCAGTTGTTAGCCTCCCTGGGGGAGGTGAAGAATTGGGTTTTGCCTCGATGTACTACTCGCAATCTTGCCGGGTATAGCATGCTGTAAGGGAGGCTGCGTTCTCTCAGGCGTTGTTTCACGCTTTGGAAGGCTGCTCTTTGCTTCTGCGTTGCCGCTGAGAAATCTGGGAAGATGGTTTTGCGATTGTTGTCATATATTACTTCAGGCATATTGCGGGTTCAATGGCAAACAGTGGTTCAATGGTTCAATGGCAAACAGGTGGGAAAAGCATTCTGTGCCAAAAGTTTGTTTGAGCCAGGATAGCAGGAATTTCCTCAGCCTGTTTACCTTCTGCACCTTCAGGAAATCCCAGGAAACTGAGGTTATTCCTCCTCAGGCGGTCCTCAATGTCTCCCAATTTGGCTTCCTGGGACTTGCAGTCCACCACCGTATTCCTCATCTTTCCCATCAGGGGAGTGAGATCATCCTCCAAAGTGCTTATCCGCTGTTCGGCAGTGGTAACTCTCTGCCTTATCTTGTGCACATCATCCCTTAGTATGGCAAAATCCACACGGATGGTATCTGTGTGGACAAGGCCGCATGGCAGCTCTTAATTGTGTCCATAATCTGGGAGAGCGATGGTTCTCCTACCTGAGCTCCGGAGCCCCCTTCCTCTGAATCTGTTTGAGGGGATGGCAGGGGAGTAGCCAGCGGATCCGTGGGATCAGGCCATTCCGGGTCCCCCTCGGTGCTCAGGCGTCCGCTCGATGCTGGAGCGTTGCGCTTCTCTGCCTTCGTTTGGGCGCCATCTTGGACAGCCTCGTGTGCGAATCGGGCAAAACGATCCGCGGAATTGCCACCGACCCGCGGACCGTACTTGTTGACCATCGTCATGTGCCTGGGGTGTTCCCACAGCTGTATTGCCGTTCGGCGAGGTGATTACCGGTCTCAGGCTTGCAAGGATCTTGTATAGGATTTTGGCGCGGTCCGGAGCTCTCAGGGAAAGGTCTTCACATACCGGAAGTCGGACACGCCCCCAAAAACACCACTGTTTAAGTGGCAAAAGAACAACTACCTGAATCTGTTGCACGTGTCAGTAAAGCTGCTAATACGTGTGGCAGGGGATTTAAATAGCAATTTTAAAGGGACCTACCACCAGATAACTGTTGCTAGGACTTTATTGCGTTCCCCTGATTGTACCTTGATACTGCTCAAAGGTAAAGTGACCTGAAGTCAGCCCTGAATTTTAATGACCTCTTATTTACCACCATATTTGGTTTATTTGTGATGGGAGCTGACAGGTCATTTGCCATACAACAGACAGGTGGTTCTGTAAAGACATAAAGGCTGGAATAATAACAATGATCTTTGAGAAGTGTAATGCTCCTTGGCGTAGTACACTGTCAGACTGCTACTTAGAATATACCGGCTTTGTGCAGACTTGAGCTCTGGAATAATAATAATAATCTGTGATCAGTGTAATCATTCTCATTGCAGTACAATGTCATGCTACTACGTAGACTATACTGGCTCTGTACAGACGTGCCCTGGGATATTAATAATGATCTGTGATTAGAGCGTGATGACCCTTATTGCAGTGAAGTGCCAGGCTGCTGCAGGTGAAAAGCCTATATAGAGTGCACAGGGAGGGGATCCTATTTTTATAGCATTCAGTGCTACTATGTATGCATAGGATATCTTTTGCATATTGCTCATCGAGGAGCAGACATGTCACCCTAAACTGAGACGTGCCCATTTTCAGGGATCAGTTAATTCTCACTCCCCATATTAAAGGGACTTAGCCCTGAAAAATGGTCTTGTCTCAGGGTTGACCTGTCTGCCCTGGTGCTGCTTTCAGGATGTTAGCATGTTGTCTGCAGTTCATCTGACATTGCACATTAGCTGATTTGTTAAAACTAGTACAGAAGTTGAGCTGTTGGCCATAGCAGTTAAACTTTTCCATTGTGATCTGGTTGACTTTATCAGCTCCATTTATCTGCATTTTTCACATATGAGGTGTGAGGTTACCTCTGATGGAGACCCCAACACTGATTACTACACTTTATACATTACCTTGTATCTTACACAGTCCTAACCAAAGGGTTAATTTTTTCGACAGTTGCTGTTTTTATCCAAGTTCTTCTTTAACCTCCCTGGCGGTATTATTATTTCTGATTTTAAGTGCTGAAAGTGGTACAATTATTTTGCATGGAAATTTGGCGTTTTATATTGTAGGGCTGCAATTCTTAGGAATAACTCACTTAAATCTGTCCAAACCAGAGTCTAGTAGACATCCGTGTATGATGAAACACAAAATCATAAATTTATAATATAATAAATAACTATAAATAATTATAACAAATAATAATAATAAAAATGATTCAATAATGTAATCAAATCAAAAACACTGAAATTTGCTCAGTTGCAGAATTTGACATTTGACAGAAATCGCTGTCATTAGATTTAGTATTTGATGACGAATTTCCCCACAAATCAAAGTGATTCTAATTTATTATCGCTGTTTTCTAGCTGGTCTAAAATCACTTTTGACATAAAGGGACACTTTTTGTTTGCTATGGACAATTTCCAAATTACAGGCAGAAAAAAACAGCATTTATAATATAAAACTACATGCAGGGCACTGGACAGACCACTAGGGACAAAGGGGATGTGTCATTTTTTTATATAGTACTGTAATCTGTAAGATTACAGTATACTGTATGTATTGTGTGTTTTAACTTTTTTGAATTTGGCATCGATCTCCGCTCCCGTGCGTCGCAACGTCGCAGGAAACAGAGCTCAGTGGCACTCGGGCACTGTGTGAATTTAGCGAGGAAACAGCTTGCACACACAGCTGGGAGACATCGCAGGATCCAGGTAAGACAAGGTAAGTAACTCTCCCTGTATCCTGCAATGCGATCCCGATTGTGGCTCGGGGTTACCGCTAATGGTACTGAAATTCCACCCCGAGCCAGACTCGGGAATACCGCCAGGGAGCTTAACCACTTGTCTACCCACACCATTTATAAACAGTGGTTGTTAGACAGGTATTTTGAGCACCCCCTCGGGAGCTGATTATTCTGTGATTGGCCACGGCCAAAATTCGCCTGGCCTGGGGCCGACTTAAAGTCGTGTTGTAATTCGCCCCAAGTCATGTTGAAGTCGCCCCAAGTCGCGCTGTGATTCATACAGAAGTCGTTTACAAGCTGCCTCCCAAAGTCATGCTGGAAGTCGTGTTGCCCCTGTGTGAACCGGCTCTCAAGGTACGTTTTTGTGTTTGTTTTTTTTAATATAAATAAATATAAATATTTCAAAAAAAGAAGAAAAACGTACCTTTTTAAGTGACAGTGCTGCCTTGGAAGCCACTGGTAATCACTTCACTGCAAGGAGTGGCCAGAGGCAGGTCTGTTGTCATTTTGAGCTAACCTAACACTACAAAAGTGGGGTCAGCATTGAAGGGACCATCCAATTTGGGAGAAATTAACATTTTTAGAACATCCAAAAGGAGCAAGGCATGTAGGTATTGGCATCTACAGTAGAAGCAAAGGAAAATGTTGGTAGGTTCATTATTTCCTGTCTAAATTTCTCCTAGTATGTGTGTGTACATATGTATGCAGGTGAAGTAAGGACTTTAGGTTGTACGTTTCTTAAGGGGAGAGGCTAATGCTAGCGCTGGTTCCTACCAGATGCAGTCCAGTGCATTTTTATTCTGCATCAGAAAATGCATGGACAGTGTTTGACATGGGTTCCAATGGCCCTAGTTCACATCACTGCAGTGTGTTGCAGTGCAGTCAATAAAAGTAAAACATGTTGCATTTTTTTCTATATGGAATGCATCTGGAACATGGCAAAACAGCCTTTAATTTACAATAAGCAAAGCAGTTCATAAATTGTTGGCACTGTATAAATGTGTTTAATAATAAGAAGAAAGAGATGGTGACAATATTATACAAATGGGGTATAGTTGTAAAAAAAGAAAAAAAAAATTATATTTATATTATATTATATTATATTTATATTTAAAAAAAAACAGAAAAGAGAAAATGAGAAAAAAAAATGAAATGATTTAAACTGTTAGCCGTGGTGACGATTTTCACATTCCTTATTCCTTATATTATGTAGCTGAACTCAGAAATGATTGCAAAATGGATGCTCTTATGACAAGACCCTGTCATTTTTATGAAGCTGAGAGGCACTTAAAATCAATGTATAGATTGAAAGGCTCTTCTTCCACAACAGAATTCCCCCATATTTGGCAATAATACCAGTCTGGCACAGAGCTTAATAATCCTTTAGATTTTTGACCTTTAGCGCTATTGATCTTGGTTCTGTTCTGTTTGGTGTGATTTGCTTCAGTGAATTTGACACTGTTGCAAAAAAGACTATTGGTTCAAATGCGCACACAAAGTTATTTGTATTAAACAGCAAATAGGTTTTCCTGGGAGAATCAGAATGGCACTTACGTAAAAAATGTATTCCTTCTTTACATACATATTTTACAGTGTTCAAACACAGTTTAACAAATTTGACTGGTGAACAGAAACACATTCTTTTATACAGTATCTGACAATAGTGAGTACATCCCTCACATTTTTGTAAATGTTTTGTTATATCTTTTCATGTGACAACACTGAAGAAATGACCCTTTGCTTTTCTGTCCCCTCAAAATCACTCAACACACAGCCATTAATGTCTAAACCGCTGGCAACAAAAGTGAGTACACCCCTAAGTGAAAATGTCCAAGTTGGGCCCAATTAGCCATTTCCCTCTGCTGCTGCCAGCATTTTCTGCAAATTGGTCTGCATGACTGTCATCCCAGAAGGAAGTCTCTTCTAAAGAAGATGCACAAGAAAGCCTGCAAACCGTTTGCTGAAGACAAGCAGACTAAGGACATGGATTACTGGAACCATGTCCTGTGGTCTGATGAGACCAAGATAAACTTATTTGGTTCAGATGGCGTCAAGCGTGTGTGGCGGCAACCAGGTGAGGTGTACAAAGACAAGTGTATCTTGCCTACAGTCAAGCATGCTGGTGGTAGTGTCATGGTCTGGGGCTGCATGAGTGCTGCCAACACGAGGAGCTACAGTTCATTAAGGGAACCATGAATGGCAACATGTACTGTGATATACTGAAGCAGAGCATGATCCCCTCCCTTTGGAGACTGGGCCACAGGGCAGTATTCCAACATGATAATGACCCTAAACACACCTCCAACACAACCACTGGCTTTGCTAAAAAAGCTAAGGGTAAAGGTGATGGACTGGCCAAGCATGTCTCCAGACCTAAACCCTATTGAGCATCTGTGGGGCATCCTGAAATGGAAGATGGAGGAGTGTAAGGTCTCTAACATCCACCAGCTCTGTGATGTCTTCATGGAGGAGTGGAAGAGGACTCCGTGGCAACCTGCGAAGCTCTGGTGAACTCCATGCCCAAGAGGGTTAAGACAGTGTTGGAAAATAATGGTGGCCCCACAAAATATTGACACTTTGGGCCCAATTTGGACATTTTCACGGGTGTACTCACTTTTGTTACCAGCAGTTTAGACATTAATGGCTGTGTGTTGATTTATTTTGAAAATTTACACTGTTATACAAGCTATACACTCACTACTAACATTGTAGCAAAGTGTAATTTCTTCAGTGTTGTCACATGAAAAGATATAATAAAATATTTACAAAAATGTGAGGGGTGTGCTCACCTTTGTAAGATACTGTAAGTTCATATTGTTAGGTCAAGCAAGCACTGCAGCTGCATGGCTGCATGTTTATTCACAGGAGTCCCCCTGTGATTTGTATGTAGGACCTCCAATTGTACTGGTGTCTGAGAACTAGTTTTTTTCTATGATGTCAGTTGTTATGGGCATCCTGCTATGATTGCTCATGTCTGATTGATCTCGTAGATGATATGCTCAGCAATGGCATGCAATGCCAAGCTGCTGCTAACAAAGCAAACAGAATATTGGCATGCATTAAAAAAGGGATTAACTTCAGGGATAACGTGATAAATCTCCCACTCTACAAGACTCTGGTCCAACCGCACCTGGAGTATGCTGTCCAGTTCTGGGCACCAGTCCTCAGGAAGAAGCATGTACTGGAAATGGAGCGAGTGCAAAGAAGGGCAACAAAGCTAATAAAGGGTCTGGAGGATATTAGTTATGAGGAAAGGTTGCGAGCACTGAACTTATTCTCTCTGGAGAAGAGATGCTTGAGAGGGGATATGGTTTCAATTTACAAATACCGTACCGGGGACCCCACAATAGGGATAAAACTTTTTTGCAGAAGGGAGTTTAACAAGACTTGTGGCCACTCATTAAAATTCGAAGAAAAGAGGTTTAACCTTAACCACTTCCCGACCGGAGGCCGTCATATGACGGCCTCCAGTTTGCGGGGGTATATCTGAATGATGCCTGTAGCTACAGACATCATTCAGATATTGCCGGTTTCAGCCGGCGATTCCCTGCACCATAAGAACGATCATAGCGGCTGTTCCGCCGCTTGATCGTTCTTATGGGCGGCGGGAGGGGACGCCCCCCCTCCCGCCGCCCTCCGGAGCTTCTACCGACTCACCGCTTCCATCGGTGAGTCGGACACAGGAACCGCCGGCCCCGGATGATCACTATAGGGATTTCCGGCGGACCAGATGGTTGCCGGAGTCTCTATGATCGTTCGGAGGCCGGGCGCGATGTGATGACGTCACGCCCAGCCTCTGCATTCGAATAACGGCGCCGCCTCCGCTGGGAAGCGGTGATCGTTTTTTTTTTTTTTTTTTTTTTTAGGCTTTCCAGCCTAGAGGTGAGATGTGGGGTCTTATTGACCCCATATCTCACTGTTAATAGGTCCGATCAGGTAATATTCCTATTACAAGGGATGTTTACATTCCTTGTAATAGGAATAAAAGTAATCAATTTTTTTATTTATTTTTTTAAACTGACAAATTTAAAAAATAAAAGTCAAATTAACAATAATAAAAAATAAAAACATTTTTAAAGCGCTCCTGTCCCCGTGAGCTCGTACGCAGAAGTGAACGCATACGTAAGCCCGGCCCACATATGAAAACGGTGTTCAAACCACACATGTGAGGTATCGCCGCGAACGTTAGAACGAGAGCAATAATTCTAGCCCTAGAACTCCTCTGTAACTCAAAACATGTAACCAGTAAAAAATGTTAAAGCGTCGCCTATGGGGATTTTTAAATACCAAACTTTGGCGCCATTCCACGAGCGCGTGCAATTTTGAAGCGTGACATGTTGGGTATCTATTTACTCGGCGTATCTTTATCTTTCACATTATGCCAAAAAAATTGGGCTAACTTTACTGTTTTGTTTATTTTTAAGCATGAAATAGTTTTTTTTCTGAGCGTGCAATGAGCGTCATTGTATTCTCTAGGGTCTTTGCTAAAAAAACATATATAATGTTTGGGGGTTCTATGTAATTTTCGAGCAAAAAAATTATGAATTTTACATGTAGGAGAAAAAATGTCAGAATTGGCCTGGTTGCGAAGTGGTTAAACTACGTAGAGGGTTATTTACTGTAAGATCGGCAAGGATGTGGAATTCCCTTCCCTTGGTCTCAGCGGGGGGCATCAATATTTTCAAAAAAACTAGTAGATAAGCACCTGAAGAACCGCAACATACAGGGATATACAATGTAATACTGGCATATAATCACACACATAGGTTGGACTTGATGGACTTGTGTCTTTTTTTAACCTCACCTACTATGTAACTATGTAACTGCATACGTACTGTACATTGATCCAACCTGGACCAGTGTCTTTACTTTTGTGCTTTAGTTTTGTGTTTACAGTTTTTCATTTATCCCAAAAGCCTTTATTGGGACTACTATCTGTGTCAGCAACATGGAAAAGACACAAATTCTTTAAGTGAAAGCCTTAAAGCTGTATGTGGTGTTATGGGACCGTACAATTTTCATTCACAGCCTCAGCCACAGTGTACTTAGACAAACGCATATTTGGCTGTAGAACTGATTTTGTCTTTTAAAAGTGGCTTTGCCTTCATAGAACAGCAGCATCCCAATCTAAGAATTTAAGTTTATCAAAAGATATTTCCCAGGTAGTTTTGGCAGTGACGCATACTTATTTATCAAGCATTAATAAGCCTGCTTTTGACCGGCAGATTCAAATTGGCTAGCAGTTAGATTTTTGAGGAATCATCCCCTTTGCTGTCTTTTTTTATTGGGAGTTTAAATTATGGGGGTCCCTTTTTTTTTCTTATTTTAGTTTGTGGTTGATTTAAGGCACTGGTCAATTTTAGCTACTGCCCTGTCAATAGCAAACCACTGCTCCTTATTTCCTGAAAGACTAAAAAGATACAGTCTATAGCAGGATTTTGTTTTACCAGAGGTGGATTTTGAGGATTTATTTTTAGGGCATATTTTATTTAAATAGGCCTCTTTTTTAAGTTGTGAGTGCTCAAAATGCATTATTCACTTGGTACGGTTGCCCAACTTTTGTTTGCAGCACACTGATGCTCTGTTTCAAGGAAAGAAAAAAAAAGAAGAAAGGGGAAAAACGCATGCATGTAAATGCCATTACATTTACCGCACCCTCCTATCACCATAGTAACACTAAGCCTGGGTTCACACATGTGCGGTGCGAATTGAAGCTCAGGTTTCCCTGCGAAGAGAAAACTCAGTTGTTCAGCGTTTCATGTCAGTTTTTGCTCAGTATCAGCTCAGGATTGCATCAGTATTTTATCCTGTTCACACATCTGCGAATCAGATGCGTGCCCATAGAAGATAATGGGCCTGAATTCGCACCTGAGCCGGACCGCACTGCCTAGAAAACGCAGACATTTTTTGTGCAATGCGGAGTGCGAATGCACAGCAGATATGTGAACCAGCCTCATTAATATTAATGTATTTTGAAATGTCCTGCGAATTGGATGCGGTGTAAGCCGCATCTAATTCATATAGGTGTGAATGGGGGCTAAAGGTAAGGCATATACCAGTAAGCCTATTCTCCCTGATTAAAAGAAATTCCTGCCACCGGCTGTATCATTTGTAGGCTGACTCTTTTTCTTTTTCTAAAACACATACAGTACCTCTGCCTCATGACTCTGAATTTTAGCCTGCTTTTGCTGATTAAAACAGCCTTTCTGCTGGCAAATTTTTACACAGCTAAGCTGTATTCTTTGGTTTTATGCTCTTATGCCCCGTACACATGAGCGGAAATTCCGCCAGCAAAAGCCCAATGAGAGCTTTTGGTCCGAAAATGCAGCTCGTCGTAGTGTTGTACATCACAGCATTCTCGACCGTCAAAAGTTCAGCAAACTTTTGTGTGACCGTGTGTATGCAAGCCAAGCTTGAGCGGAATTTGGATTTGAAATGGAAATTCCGCTCGTGTGTTCACGGAATTAGGCTCCATGCACACTGAAGCTCATAAACGGCCATTTTTTGGGAGTTTGGGCTTTTTTTTAACAGCCCATAAACTCACCTCTATGTTATCCTAAGTATCCATGCACAGATGGACGTTTTTGGAAGTTTATCAGCAGTGGAGTTTATGGGCTGTTTTTTGGACGGCATAAAATCACGTTCAGTAGTCTTTTTTTCTGACCCCAAAAAAACGGCAAATGTTTTATTAACGTTTTTGATCCATTGAAAAAAAACGCTAAAAGATGCTAACGCGGAAAAACGTAATACAATGCTAATAAAAGCTATTACAAAAATGTTGAAAACATTGAAAGACTCCCTGCAAAGCTACTGGTGTTTTTATAGCATTAGTTTAACTAGACTTGTGCACAACAGGAAATTTTGTTTAGTTTCAGTTTGTTGCCATTCGTAAAATACATAATTTCGTTCTGTTATATTCGTTATGTTACGTTAATTAGTTTTTTTGATATTCGTTATACTGAATCTCGAATCATGTTGAATTCATTCGTTATATTTGCTATAATTTCTTTCGTATTAGTTGAAATTCAATATTTATGTATGTATATATATTCGTGATAATGATTCGTAGTTTGGAAAGTCGTTTTTTTATTGAATCTATTAACACACACAATGACCATATCTCTTCTCCTCTGCTCAAATACAATATAACACCCTTCTCACTCAGGAATGCATTTTGCCAGTAATCCAACCTCCAGCACAAAATTAATCAGCTGATTGGACTGCAAGATTTACTTTGAGTTGACCTTTTGTTTCATTAGATCTTTAACGAATTACCGAATCATGTCGAATTCATTCGTTAAATTCGCTATAATTTCTTTTGTATTAGTTGAAATTCTTAATTTTTTTATTCAGACATTCGGATGGCAGGCCGGGCTGCGTGCTCGGATAAGGGTCTGAGATGGATTTGGGGGGGATTCCCTTTAAATCCATGCCAGGTGACGGAGCTAGCGCGCCGGCATTTACTGCCTATGCTAGCTACGTACCTGAAGTTACGTTCTAAATGAACGGACTGCTCCGTGTGTGGGCAAGTCCGTTCATTTTCAAAAGTCCCGCGGACTTTGTCCAGCGGATTGTCCGCCGGAGAAGTCTGGGCGTGTGGGCAAGTCCACACGCTCGGAAAGTCCGGCGAGGCTAGCTGGAAAGTCTGGCGGATTGTCCGCTGGACTAGGTCCGCCGGGAAAAGTCCGCACGTGTGTACGCGGCATTAGTGTTACTGAAAAGAAATTATTAGCTATATTCCTGTAAAATAAAATTAAGTATCAGATCCATCACCTTGGATGGTGCACTATATCAATATGCTGACCAAGTAGTAGAAAGAATGCAGCGCACTATATGTGCATTATTAATGCTACAATATAGATCATAGCCAGGAATCTAAAGCTGGACATAAATGGATCAAATTTCTGCTTGTTCAGCGGGGATGGGTCAAATTTCGATCCATCAATCACCATTCTCGTTCCAGAGAGGTTGATCTAATGATTAATTGGCTGCAGCGCTGATTAGTGTATTCAAACAGCGGAGGAGTACCCTCCGCCATAATACAATAACACAGCCGGGGGAGGTTCCTCAATCCACCACGCTTGTATGGTAGAATCCATTCAGTTTTTTTTTGTTTTTTTGTTTTCCATCAGCACATTGGTTAATCAAAAAAAGCTGATCCATGTATGGATAGCCTTATACCTTTTGAGAACTAGCAGTGAAGTTGTGGAAGACTTATGAATATGGAGGAGTGGAGCTCCATAAAATCTGACCCTTTTTTTATTTTTATTTTTGTTTCCATTTTGTTAGCTTTTGTTTTTCAACTTTTTTGTCATCATATTTGGATGTGGAACTGATTTTTTATTTTAAAAGTTGCTTTGCATACAACAGCAGCACCCCAATCTGATAATTTCAGTTTAGCAAAACATATTACTCTTTGTTTCCCTGTAAAGGTAAAGCATAATGGACTACTATGCATCGCATAGTAGCCCATTATGTGTCACTTACCTGACTTACCTGACACAGGAGCCAGCGATGTCACCGCTGTCCCCTCTTCCACGAAGCATCCATCTTCCTTCCAGGTATGGCTGGTCAGTGATGATGTCACTCCAGCGCATGCGCGCGGGAGCCGTAAGTGACGGCATGTTTGCCTTCACTTGCGACACGCCCAGTGCGCATGCGCCGTTGTTTAGCGGTGCCCTTTTTTTTTATAAAATATCTCCTTAACCGTGTAGGTTAAGGAGATATTTCTTGGACCTACAGGTAAGCCTTAATTTAGGCTTACCTGTAGGTCAAAGTGGTCTGTAAGGGTTTACAACCACTTTAAGCAATAATAAACCTGCTTTTGTCCAGCAGATAGAAATTGGCTAGCGTTTGAGGAGGCTGTCCCCATTCTCACTGTTGCAAACTGTGCTTCTGCTGACCAGTTTCCATCCGATTCTTACATAAAGCTGTGCAAGACATTTTTAATTTACAAGAATAGGCTGAAATGCAGAGACCCAAGGAAAAGGTAGGTGTTTTTATACAATATTTAGGCTCCATGCACACTGGACATTAAAATTAGACATGTGCAATTAGTTTCGTAACAAATCGAAATCGCATCCTCCGGGACTGTGACATCACAAGGGGCGGGGTCACCATGTGACATGAGCATGTGACCCTGTCCCCATGTCCCCATATAAGTCCCAGCACAGCGCGGCTCTGCCATTCCGGCCAGAGAGAGCGACGTGTCAACATCGGAAGAAGAAGAAGAAGAAGAAGAGGCGCCGGCAGCGCGGAAAACGACGACCGCCGCAAGAACAGAAGAGACCCCGGAAGACCCCGGAAGACCCCCCGAAGGCGGATCGAGACCCCCAGACGACGGCGGCGACGACGAAGAAGGTAGCCGGACTTCTCCGCTCGGTAAAAGAGCTTGGTAAATGCCGGAGGAGTCCGGCAAGAAGACCCCCAAGACGGAAGAAGACCCCCGGAGCAGTGCAATAAACTATTTTTTCAAAAGTGTGTGTGTTTTTTTACTTTACATTTTACACCTTAGGTGAATGGGTAGGGGTACATCGTACCCCATACTCATTCACATAGGGTGGGGGGCCGGGATCTGAGGGCCCCCTTATAAAAGGGGGCTCCCAGATTCCGATAAGCCCCCCGCCCGCAGACCCCGACAACCAACGGCCAGGCCCCCCTTTCCCCAGGGCACCCCCCATGTTGAGGGCACGCGGCCTGGTACGGCTCAGGAGGGGGGGGAGCTCGTTCGTCCCCACCCCTTTCCTGGCCGGCCTGGCTGCGTGCTCGGATAAGGGTCTGAGATGGATTTGGGGGGGACCCCCACGCCGAAAAACGATTCCCTTTAAATCCATGCCAGGTGACGGAGCTAGCGCGCCGGCATTTACTGCCTACGCTAGCTACGTACCTGAAGTCACGTGCTAAATGAACGGACTTGCCGATGAGCGGCAAGTCCGTTCATTTAAAAAGTCCGGCGGACTAGCCTACTAACGGCGGGATTGTCCGCCGGACTGCCAAGTCCAGCGGATAATTTTAAAACCAAACTTAAAACTTTGGTCCGCCGGACTTTGGCGCCAAAAAGTCCGCCGACGCCCACACACGAGGGGATTGTCCGCTGGACTTGAGTCCAGAGGATAATCCCGCGGGATTGTCCCTTCGTGTGTACGCGGCATTAGTCTACTTGTAGAGATGTGATACTAATGATATTTCCTTACTCCCTGGATTCTGTTCCAATGGTTATTTTTCATATATGTATTTCGTCTTATTTATTTACCCATTTACCTTGTAAATAATTTCTGTAGCAGTTTGTATTGGGCTACAAAACTTCTTTTGTAGCTGGCTATATCGCATGTCCAAATAGCTACACGATCATTAGTAAATGCATTGGATAAAAAGTATCTACTGAAGCTGGTGACTGTGTAGTCAGCTCCAAACATAAATTGCTTAGCAACTGAGTAACAACCTGCTGGAATTACTGTGACACATTCCTTTAATTTTCTTCCTTCTATGCAAACCATCTTTCACCAATGTGGTTTTGATGTTATCAATTCTCCCTGCATCTGGTACAGTAGGCAAACATATTTTTTCTTAATGATAATTAAATAGTGTTTCTCTGAGCTGCATTTTTCCACATACCATTGATCAGTGCAGTGGACCTTGCATTACAGACAAGGTCCGCTAATAAATTTGCTCCTCCAGCTAATGCTAAAATGCTGCAAAAAAACAAGGAGAAATATGAATAAATTTACTTTTCTGCCGGCTTCCATACTGCAGGCAGTGGTGTTATCCTCCTGCACAGAGATTTCCCGATTCATGGGATTTACAGAAGAACAGAAGAACCAATAGCTGCCACCCTGTGTTTAAATTGAAACATGCACTGTTCACAGTATTTACTGTAGCCAGGGCTTTTTCCCTCAGAGAATAGGTGCTGATACTACACCCACCACCCCGCCCCCCTCAGTCACCCTTGCCTCTATCCTCTACCCACCTCCAAGCACTGCTTGTCCACACTGCCTACCACCTCACAGTACTGACCCTTTTAGAGAATACAGAACCAAATGTCATTTGGTGTTGCTGAGTAATTTGTATGGAATTTGTTAGTGATAACATGGAATTCAGTGCCCTGCAGCCCACAAACACAGACCCCTCCCCCCAAAATCATCAAAAGAACCCCCCCCCCAGTAAATCCAGCATCAATAGACCCCCAGCATGATCAGACTCCTCCGGCAACAGTAGATACCCCCCCAGCAACAACAGACCCCCACCCCCAATCAGTCAGTGCTGCCAGGGGTAATGAATAAATAGTAACAATTTTTTAACACAGTGGGCAACAGGGGGACATATGCATTAAGAAGAAGTCAGCACACCACAGTGGCTTTCTTCTTTGCAGGCAGAGGGCATATAACTAATCAGGGACTAACTGGCACGGAGGCCAGCCCAGAACTGTAAAATGAGTGCTGGCAAATACAGCCATGATAAATACATGGAAAGAAGAGATAGTGGCGCGCAATCAATTTAAACTAAATTTAGTGAATAAGGGAAAACAGGTAACGAGGAAATGTAACCAATGGCTATAAATATAGCAAATATAAAGTGGTTGGAATAAAGTGCATCAAAAGGGGATGATGATTCAGCTAGTAAACATAAAGTGATATGCCAATAATTGAAAAAATAAATAGCAGATAAATGATAAAATATCTAAACAACATCAGAGCAAATGTTTAAAAGAAATGTCGCATAATAAACGCAGTAAACAATAAATACAGTGAGTGCGTGACTGGGTGATGGTGATGTTTCACAAGGATAAATAAGGTAAAAAGTGGCTGGAGTAAAATCGCAGAGCAACTGCAAGCAAATCACAGATGGAAGTCGCAGTTGAGAAATTACTATATAGTGGTGGTAGTGGGTGCGTCCCACATTAAAATTGTGACTGAAGTGAAAAAATGTTTCAAACGTATAAATATGACGAATAAAAACAGATCACAGCAGGTATGTAACAATAAAAAAGTCCATAGATATCATAGGTGCATCAAAAAAGTTTGTTTCCAAGTGCAGTGCAAGTGGTAGTAATAGTAGATCTTGGTGTACGGTGTTTTAACTGTGGCTAACACACGCGTTTTGCCCCTCCTCCAGGGCGTCATCAAGGACATCATGTCCTTGAGGAGGGGCGAAACGCGTAGACGCAATTTCCGGCCAGTAAGCCTGTGACGCCTGCTTCCTGTTCTGCTTGGAGCGCACGCCAAGCGCGCACCCGGAACTCGCTGATCCAAGTCTGCTCAGTAGTGAGTTACTATTGTTTAGCATTGCAGAGGTTTAGCACGGCGATACTACACATGTATGTTCCTTTTTTCCTCTTCACGGCACCCACATTCAACTGGAGTCTCCATTGGACCATTTGAAGTATCTCTTAGGATTTCTGACACCACCCATCTCACCATTCTATTAATGCGTATCTAGACCCTAGGACTGCAAAGCCGTGGGTCACATCGTTTTGGTGAGTAGGGTTCTTAAGGGGATCATCCCTCTAGGACTACCTGCAATTCATCCCAACCTCATAATATTGAATATTGACTTTTTCAATCATTATTTTGTAACCATTGTTGTTCAAACCGTTTGTTTAATATCATATATGGGATTGTTTTCTCACTTATACTCACAGTGGTGAGTCACGTTTATTAGCCATCTTAGTTGCACCAATTGCACCACTCCCTAGTGGTGAGTCACGTGTACCAGCAATTTTGCTACTATAGTTGCACAATCTGTTTTATACACTTTTGTTTGTTTCACCTACACCCCTAGTGGTGATTCACACCTGCTAGCGCAGCCTCATTCCCTTGTATTTCATATTTAAGGTCCTTTTAACCTTTTAGGCAGCAGCAGCAGTATCGTTTGCAAATTATCGCATGGTGTTATGCGTTTTTCACTTTTTATGTTTATTTAGCATTCTTTGGCGCGGGTATTAAGTTTTGTTTATTATTAGTGCAAGTAAAATGTTTAAAGAAAATAGTATTACAAAATACATAATAATAGCAACAATAAAGTAAATGGGAATAAAAATGAAAAGTACTTAACATGGTTTTCCAGATCTTTAGACTCTGCAGAGTCTAGCACAAGTCTGATTCAGTGTATCAGAGTCACTGGCACTCAGAATGTCTCTCAGAATATGTGCATCGTTTCAGTGGAGAAGAAGAGATGAAAACATTTTAAAGGTGTGAAGAAGGGCTGGGGGTGTAAAAGTGTTTCATGGTAGTCACCAGACCCTCCTTTAGATAGTTTTCTTTAAGTGACACTAAACCCACATTTTAAAAAACAATCAATAAATGCTGTTCATATTCGCTCAGTCACTATGAGATTTGATTTCTGTATTCTGCAAAAAACCTGGTTGATTCTCCGTCTTCTGTTCATGTCCTCAATTCAGCTAGGGATTTTACAGCTGTGGTGGCAACTTTGCACATCTGCACATCTGATATCTGCCCACACCATGTTATTGCCAAAAAATAATAATAATTGTATTTCAAATATATATTTGTATGACAATATAAAACAGTTTATAGATATTATTTATTTTTACTCTGTATTCTCTGTATGTCTGATACATTTGAAAGCCCTACTACAGGTATAGGATTTTCTAAGTGAGCTTCCTACAAGGAAGATCACCAACTAATTGTTCACCTCTACCCATTTGTCTGAGTTTGGGATCAGAATGCAGAATATAATAACACATAAATGGCAGATTTTTATTTCTTTTGTTATTTTTTTGACAATTTACCACTTTACTTTGTAAAAAGTCTTATTTTAAATATTAATAATTTAATTAAGAAATGTAATTATTTTATATTAATGCACAGTGAAAAAAATATCACAGTACTTATACTTAGCAATTTGCAGTTCATTCACATCTGGAGTGCCCCATGTTGCTAAACCTAGTTGTTGTTCCCTGCTTTGTGCTTTTAACAACAGCACCTGAGATGGAAGCGCTTCAGTAGTAACAGCATGATTGCAGGTTTTGCGAGAGGTTCAGGTATTGATATTTCATTTTTAGCAAGCACAATATCAGGAGACTGGATAAACCACAAATTAGTAGTATGTTAGAAGAGAGTGGGAGGCATTTCTGCCTGTCATTGTATGTGGCAGTATATGTCTATAACAGTGTCTGTGTACATACTGTTTGTGTGTGTGTACTTTAGAAACGAGTCCATTGGGTGTTCGATTGTTCTAAAATGAACCGAACATATGGGGCGTTCGCGGGAAATTTGAGCGCCGTGGAACGCCCCATAATGCACTGCAAGATCGCAGTGCATTGCTGTATGATTGGCCAAAGCATGCACCTGACCTGCATGCTTTGGCCAATCACAGCACGCTCTGCTGATAGAGCCATAATTGGCCAAAGGCAGGGCGCCTTTGGCCAATCATGGCTCAGGGGGCTAAGTCCACGCCCCACACTATATAAGGCTGCTGCTTACACAGCGGCCGTATATTGTAATGAATGAAGAGAGATTGGGCAGCTTAGTGGCGTGCAGGCAGTGTATTTGATATATATATATATATATATATATATATATATATATATATATATATATATATATATATATATTGTGGCAGAGCAAGGCTCTGTCCCTTTGAAAATGGGGTTAAAGTGGACACAGAGTCTGCATATCAGCTGAGTGCAGAACTACAGAGCGTAGATTTGAAACAGAGAAAACTGCTCTGGCAGTTTTCTCTGGATCTTGCTACTTCTGGAAGGGGTTCTGTAGTTTGGAGATCTTTCAGAGTCTTGGGTGGGACGAGATCTCCAACCCTGTGTCTGGGTCTTGTGGACAGCCAGCAGGGTGTGTGCCCAGGTGCACACAGCCTATATAACAAGGATCTGGTGAGAGCAGAAGGGGGAAGGAAGGTGGAGCAGTGGCTGCTACTGAGTGTCTCTGTGTGAGGATAGATGTTGTGTGCGTCTAAGAAGCTCAAAGCTGTGTGCGTCCAAACAGCTTGTTTGAGAGGCAAGTACCCTATAGCAGCAGTACTGTTGAAGAGTAGCCAGGTGGGCTAGCCTTTTCATTTGGATTTTGTGTATTTGATTGGAGCTTTGACCCCTGTGTGGGATTCCTGGATGGACTTTTGTTTTGTTTTCCCTTTCAATAAATGTGGGCTACCAGGCCCTTAAACATAAATGCCTGTCTGATGTGGACTCACTGCACCAAAAACGCATCTATCCACTTGAGCTAAACACCCCAATGTCACAAGTGGTGGAGAATGCGGGCATGTAGACGGTGGAAACCGGGTCCTTGCTCCATGGTGAGTCGCATCAGGAACTACTGCTAGCTGTGTGTGGCAGCCAGGCGAACAGCATTGCACAGTTTATTTGATGGACTGTATTGCATGCAGGTTGTGTACCTGTGAAAGGAGAATCACAATTTTTTTTCCTCTGCTTGAGAACTGTTACAAGTTGCTGTGTGCAAGATCGCAAGGATGGGGCGGTCAAAACAGAAAATGAAAGCAAGCCTTGCTGAAGCAAGGGAAAGGGTTCTATGGCTAGAGGGTATTTCACCACATGCTCCAGCCACTCCAGAGAATTTGTCCAAGTCTGAAATCTCTGTGACCTGGGGTAAATTAATCATGTCAACCCCAGCTAAAAGGGAAGTGAAAGAGGTTGCCCCTGGCAACAGGAAGCCAGGTGGACAACAGCGTGTGGAAAGGAGGAACATGGTCGTCTGTGGAAGCAATGTCCAGACCAACAGGGATGTCGTGGATCCAATGAGTCTGTCTGCTGATGGTGGGGACCAGTGGAGTCCTCGAGAGTGGTATCCCATGGCAACAGAGAGCCAGGTATTGAGGAGATGCCAAAAAAGTAAAGTTCAGCGTCCAGTACCATGCTTGGAATGTGGTCAAGTGGGGCATGGAATTTTTACTTGCCCAAGGTTCTGGAACACTGCTGAGGAGTCTGGAAAGGCTGCAGTGTCCTTCTGTGGCCACATAGAGGGAGAAGCTGGTATGGATGCAGCTGAGAGACAGCGCACTCAAGTGAAGGGTATGATGCCAGTCACTGAAAATGGTAAGATTGTTTCAGTTTGTGGGACTGAACTTGGTGAAATGGGAGTGTGTCCAGCGGGGAGATCCGCAGTGCAAATGGACATAGACTTTCTCCAGTGTGCTACCCGGAGCAGTGGGGAGGCACATGGTGAAGCCCAGCGGATAGCAAGGTTAAAGACTCAAATGGACATGGGGACTATGCATGTGCCTGCTATAATCCAGCAGAGTGCTGGAGAAGTTGAACTAGGGGTGACCAAAACTGTTCTTGTGCCATGTTCCCTAGTGACAGGTGCTGCAGAGTTGCCCAGGGAAACTTCAGAGGAGCTTACAGTGATGGAGCCGAGAGTTTCCCAGGTCAGCTATGGAGCTGCCCAAGGAGGAAAGAGTTCCCCTTTAAAGATGGAGTGTGCTGCGAGGAGAGGCTCACAGGCTGTAGTGGGTAATAGAAAAGCCACACGTTATGATAATTCTGATAGTTATGCTGACAAATGTGTTACTGTTGGCAAATGTGATGGTATTGGTGATAATGACGTTGAAAAATGTGTTTCCTTTAATGTCATGTCTAAAAATGTTGGAAATGTGTTCGCTACCAATGATGGGAGTAGGATATCTCCCATGACAACCAGAAGTGCAGGATTGTCCATGGAAGTCTCATGGGGTCTCCATGTGTTGGAGCCAGAGGATTTCCTGGATGGTTGTGGTGCTACTCTGGTGAAACAAAGGAAGACTGAGTCACACAGTGAGAGTGTGTGGGCGCAGCCCCACAACCCTAAGTGTAACCCAGTTGTCAAGGGGTTAATTCAGCCTGCAAAAGCTGAAAGTGCAGAGATGTGTGTGTCAGTATCAACCCCAGAGCAGGTAGGGCAAAAACCTGTATTACAGCCTGCCTTGTCAGATGATGTGTCATCCCAAGGGAATATGTATAGAAATGACACAGGTGAAATTTTGGCTAGTGAATCCCAGGTTCCTGTGGAGCCTTCTAGAGCAGGTGATGCAGCGCTGTGGAGTGCCGGTGATGGAACCACAAAAGACTGGGATAATTGGTATGAGAATGCAATCGCAATACTAAATAATGTGGTGGACATAACACCCGCTATGCCCAATGGAGGGATCGCAGATGGGCTGGTGCTCAAGGACGCGTTTGTCCCTGTGAAGGTTAATGCCCTCCAGTCTGAAGGAATGGTTCAGGGTGCACAGCCCAACAACTCAAGTGTCAAGGTGACAATGTGACTTGTGATGACCTGCAGAGGCTCATTGTTGAGTTGGAGGGGAACAGGAGATATGGGGCTGATAGCGCTCCAGGGGAGCAACAGACGGTGATGATGGGTACCTCCAAAGAGATGAAGGTCTCTTCAAATGTCTCAACCTCTCAAACTGCAATGGATGAGCCCCTCCATGTCTTGGACAAGGGAAAAGTGCCTAGAAAGGTCTGGTATTTAGACATGGGATGTTTAGCGATGACAGAGACCTTACTTGAAATGCTGTTGGTAAAAACGCACTCACTGTACACTTGGGTGTCTCCACCGCAGTCGGACCAGGTGGTGTTGCGTAGTACCAATGGGTGGAGCCAGGTGGTACAGGCTGTGCTGGGAAGCCTTGATCAAGAATGGTATTGGTGGGACCGATGCTTATTAACAGTGTGGCAAATAGTCTTGAGGTTCTCTGAGAGGGTGCTCCCAGTTACTGAGTGGTATGGAAGGCACCCAGGAGAACTGTTGGAGACATCAAAGGTCTCTCTGGCTGGTGTAGTGACTATAAACATCTCTGCTGGTGTGGTCCGAGGTGCGGCTGAGCAGTGGTCAATAGAGGATGTGGATACTGTCTCACCCGCTAAACCTCATGAGAAGGAAGGGCCCAGAATAGACGCAGCCCTAGCAGAGATGCTTTCTATCACTCGGAAAGAGGTACAACTTAAAGTACCCGGAGACACTGTAAAGGAAAGTGCTAATGTTGGTTGCTGCAACAATGTAATGTATACATCAGAAAGAAGTAGTTTGTGCTTGAATCAGTGTCATTTGTTAGATCAGTTACCCATGGAGTGTAGGACAACAGGTGAAGTGAAGCTGTGCTATGGGCCAGTGGGGTGTAATCGCTTACCTGTGTTTTGTCCCTCCTCAGGTCTGGTTCTAACAAGTACTGAGATAAATGGCACTGATTGTGTTCGACAGGGTGTTGTTGAAATGTATGATCTGCTAATGTTTAGTGCTGTTAAAAGTGGTGTGGTTGCCGTGGGTAACCAGAGAGAGGTTTTTGAACCTGAAAGACCTGTGGGGAAAGAAAAAAATGACTTCCGTAATCTGAAAGGTAGGATCAGGGAAGGCAGAGTTCCCCCAAGAGAGGAGAGTGTGCTCAGGGACCCTAAGAGAAGAGAGGGAAGGCAGAGTATACAGAATTATAGGACCCTGTTAAGATCCAAGGTGGGACGTACCTGGAAGCACAAACGAAAAAAGAGTTGGGCCTACGTGGCTAAAGGCCAGCACAGAGGTGTCCAAACTGCTATGGTGGGTGCAGGTGTTTCTCCCTCCGGATCAAAACAAGAGGGGGGGATATGTGGCAGAGCAAGGCTCTGTCCCTTTGAAAATGGGGTTAAAGTGGACACAGAGTCTGCATATCAGCTGAGTGCAGAACTACAGCGCGTAGATTTGAAACAGAGAAAACAGCTCTGGCAGTTTTCTCCGGATCTTGCTACTTCTGGAAGGGGTTCTCTGGTTTGGAGATCTTTCAGAGTCTTGGGTGGGACGAGATCTCCAACCCTGTGTCCGGGTCTTGTGGACAGCCAGCAGGGTGTGTGCCCAGGTGCACACAGCCTATATAACGAGGATCTGGTGAGAGCAGAAGGGGGAAGTAAGGTGGAGCAGTGGCTGCTACTGAGTGTCTCTGTGTGAGGATAGATGCTGTGTGCGTCTAAGAAGCTCAAAGCTGTGTGCGTCTAAGAAGCTCAAAGCTGTGTGCGTCTAAGAAGCTCAAAGCTGTGTGCATTGAGGGGCTTGAAGCTGTGTGCGGCCAACTTTCAAGGAGCCTAAGACTGTGTGCATCCAAAAAGCTTGTTTGAGAGGCAAGTACCCTATAGCAGCAGTACTGTTGAAGAGTAGCCAGGTGGGCTAGCATTTTCATTGGGATTTTGTGTATTTGATTGGAGCTTTGACCCCTGTGTGGGATTCCTGGATGGACTTTTGTTTTGTTTTCCCTTTCAATAAACGTGGGCTACCAGGCCCTTAAACATAAATGCCTGTCTGATGTGGACTCACTGCACCAAAAACGCATCTATCCACTTGAGCTAAACACCCCAATGTCACAATATATATATATATATACTCTGCATTTAGCGTAGATTAGATAGTCAGTGTAGAATTTATATTCAGTTATAACAGGCAGTGTATTTGAGAGATATATATATATATATATATATATATATATATATATATATATATATATATATATATATATACAGCCTAGTATATACTCTGCATTTAGTGTAGATTAGATATTCAGTGTAGAATCTATATTCAGGCCGTGAAGTATAAATAATATAGTGTATTGAAGTGGTTAAGGGAGACCCTGCGCCCAAATTTTTTTAAAAAAATGGCGTGGGCTCCCCCCAAAATCCATACCAGGCCCTTCAGGTCTGGTATGGATTTTAAGGGGAGCCCTGCGCCAAAATGAAAATAACTGGAGTGGGGGTCCCCCCCAAAACATACTAGGCCCTTCTGGTCTGGTATGGATTTTAAGGGGAACCCTGTGCCAAAATAAAAAAAATGGCATGGGGGTCTTTACCAAAATCCACACCAGACCCTTATCCCAGCACGCAACCTGGCAGGCCGCAGGAAAAGGGCCTCATCCCCACAACCCTTGCCCGGTGGTTGTGGGGGTCTGCGGGCAGGGGGCTTATCGGAATCTGGGGGGGCCTCCAGATCCCGTCCCCCCATGCAAATGGGTATGGGGTACATTGTACCCCTACCCATTCAGCTGAAAAAGTGTCAAAAAAGTAAAAATGACAGGAGACAGTTTTGGACAATTCCTTTAAAAATAAAAAAGTGTCCTGCAATGTCCATCCATCTTCAATTATGGCGCTGAAAAAAACCTCCCGCCGACTGCCCTCTTTTTGCTTTGACAGCTCTTATATAGTCAAGGGTGGGGCAAACTGATGACGTAAGCAGGGATGTCACATGAAATCACATAATGTCAGAAGGGGCGGGGTCACTTGGTTGTGGGGATGATGTTGTGGGGACCCCAAAGCACCCTTCCCATGTTGAGGGCATGTGGTCTGGTACGGTTCAGGAAAGGAGCGATCTCTCGTCCCCCCTTTTTCCTGTGGCCTGCCAGGTTGCGTACTAGGTCTGGTATGGTCCTTCTGGTCTGGTATGGATTTTAAGGGGAACCCTGTGCCAAAATAAAAAAAATGGCATGGGGGTCTTTACCAAAATCCACATCAGACCCTTATCCCAGCACGCAACCTGGCAGGCCGCAGGAAAAGGGCCTCATCCCCACAACCCTTGCCCGGTGGTTGTGGGGGTCTGCGGGCACGGGGCTTATCGGAATCTGGGGGGGGCCTCCAGATCCCGTCCCCCCATGCGAATGGGTATGGGGTAAATTGTACCCCTACCCATTCAGCTGAAAAAGTGTCAAAAAAGTAAAAATGACAGGAGACAGTTTTGGACAATTCCTTTAAAAATAAAAAAGTGTCCCGCAATGTCCATCCATCTTCAATTATGGCGCTAACGGTCCCGGAAAAAAAAACCCGGTGCCCTCTTTTTGCTTTGACAGCTCTTATATAGTCAAGGGTGGGGCAAACTGATGACGTAAGCAGGGATGTCACATGAAATCACATGATGTCAGAAGGGGCGGGGTCACTTGGTTGTGGGGATGATGTTGTGGGGACCCCAAAGCACCCTTCCCATGTTGAGGGCATGTGGTCTGGTACGGTTCAGGAAAGGAGCGATCTCTCGTCCCCCCTTTTTCCTGTGGCCTGCCAGGTTGCGTGCTCGGATAAGGGTCTGGTATGGATTTGGGGTTGCGAAGTTCCCCTTACTATCCATACAGACCTGAAGGGCCTGGTATGGATTTTGGGGGGGACCCCATGCCTTTTTTAATTTTTTTTATTTTGGCGCGCCATTTTTTCCACTTTCAGACCAGACCATTTTGCGTGCTTAAGACCAGATCACTTTTTGCGATTCGGCACTGCGTCGTTTAACTGACAATTGCGCGGTCGTGCGACTTGGCTCCCAAAAAAATTGACGTCCTTTTTTTCCCACAAATAGAGCTTTCTTTTGGTGGTGTTTGATCGCCCCTGTGGTTTTTATTTTTTTGCGCTATAAACAAAAAAAGAGCGACAATTTTGAAAAAAACACATTATTTTTTACTTTTTGCTATAATAAATATCCCCCAAAAATATCTAAAACATTTTTTTTCCCCTCAATTTAAGCCGATACGTATTCTTCTACATATTTTTGGTAAAAAAAATTGCAATAAGCGATTATTGATTGGTTTGCGCAAAAGTTATAGCGTTTACAAAATAGGGGATAGTTTTATAGCATTTTTATTAATATTTTTTTTTTTTTACTAGTAATGGCGGCGATCAGCGATTTTTATTGTGACTATGACATTATGGCGGACACATCGGACATTTATGACACATTTTTGGGACCATTGTCATTTATACAGCAATCAGTGTTATTTAAATGCACTGATTCCTGTGTAAATGACACTGGCAGTGAAGGGGTTAACCAGGGGGTGGCGGTGTAGGGGTTAAGTGTTCCTAGGGGTGTATTACTAACTGCGGGGGGCGTGGCTGTGTGTTAGTGAACACTGATCTCTGCTCCAATCACAGGGAGCAGAGATCAATGTCACTTGTTTCTAGGCAGAACGGGGAGATGCTGTTTACTTCTGTATCTCCCCGTTCAGCCTTCCCGTGAGACGATCGCGGGTGTCCCCACGGCGATCGAGTCCGCAGAACCCGCGACCAGACTCACCCAGTGGCGTGCACGCGTTGGCAAGGCGGCATTCTTAAAGGGACGTACCTGTATGCCCTTATGCCTGTCCGTGCCATTCTGACAACGTACATTGTCGTGCGTCGTGCGCCAGTCGGGAACCGGTTAATGATATTTTATGTATATTGCCAGGATTTGGCAATATATTACAGCCGTAAGTAATTTTAAATGACATTTTTTTCTTTAGAAATTTTATTTTGCTGCAGGACTGTTATGAACATGAAAAAAATGTGCTACTTTACAGGCAGACTAGGGAGACCTCCCAGGCACGATATTTAAAGGAATATTTAATTTTTATTGTTTCAATTTAAGCATTATTAAAATCACTACTCCTGAAAAAAACTGTCCTTTTTAAACTTTTTTTTGCATTGATACATGTCCCCTGGGGCAGTACCCAGGTCCCCATACACATTTTGTGGCAATAACTTGCATAGAAGCCTTTAAAATGGGCACGTTAGATTTTTCACATTCGTCAAGTATTCTACCTATGACATACTTCCTGGGGTGCCAACCCCTGGATTCACACCAGGAGACATATGCCTTCCAGACTTTATAATATATGATTCTGGAGGCCAGCTTCCTTGCATTAACCAAGGTAGATACCACTGAACCTGACAGCCCAAGCTTCTTCAGAATGTGGGTCTCAATAGCCAATCCATTAAATTTAGCGTTTGTAAGGTAGGATGGAATACCTTGCGAGAGAAGGTCTGGACTTGGTGGTAGGGTCCATGGGTTCCTTACCGCCATCTTTATGATCTCTGCATAGCAAGATCTCTTGGACCATGCCGGGGCCACAAGAATCACAGACTTCCCATCCTGCTTGATCCTGCAAAGAAGTCGTGGAAGCAGTAGAACAGGAGGGAATGCATAAATCAGTGAAGTCTGATTCCAGGGGAATACCAAGGCATCTGTTCCGCAAGCTAGCAGATCTTTTGTCCTTGACACAATTTTGTAAATTTTTTGGGGGGAAACCTGGACGCAAACAGATCTACATCTGGAATCCCCCATCTTTGACATATTGTCAAGAAGATATCGGGGTGAAGAGACCATTCTCCCAGGAACAACTGCTGGTAAATCAAGTAGTCTGCCTGCCAAATCTCTATTCATGGATTGTAGACTGACGATAGGCAAGGTACATTGTTTTCTGCCCAAGTTAGGATATGATTCACCTCTCTCTGGACCGCATGACTTCTCGTGCTCCCTTGGTGATTGAAATAGGCCATTGCTGTGGCATTGTCGGATAGGATCCTGACAGGACAACTCCATAACCTGAACGTCCAGGCCCTCAGGGCCAAGCACGCTGTCCAAATATCTAGAATATTGATGGGCAAGGTCATTTCTGATTTGGACCATTTCCCTTGGATAGTTGCCTCTTCCAGGACTGCTCCCCAACCCGAAAGGCTGGCAGCTGTTGCTACCACCTTCCAGGTAACTGGTAGGAAGGATTTTCCCTTCTACAGATTCTTGGTTATCAACCACCAACTGGGGGGCGTGTCCGGACGCAGGGCTGAGAGGACGCGCTGTGTCAGAGCTCCACATAGGAGATAACAATCCACCGCCATCCGGACACAACGAACGGCCAAACAAGCTCCATCAGCACTGGGACATCTGCAGGTCCCCCTTCCCCACCTTTGCAGACCTTTATTTTGGGGCAAAAAGCAGCGCGGAGCGGAACTTAGCCTTCCTTAGGCCGCAGTTCACGAGGCACCCGGCGCCATCTTGCGGCCTACGGGCCTGACGGAACCCGCGATCCCCGGCCTTGCCTGACACATCAGGGCAGCACATCACCACCTACAGACGCCTGGAAGCCGGAAGGGACATCGGAAGCTGCCCCCAGCGAGCCCTGTCACTTAGAAACCCGGCGTCTCCTCCTTAAGTGGCCGGCGGCCCCTGGATCACAGTGAGTACAGGCCAGCGGCCTCCGCCTCCATTTACCTGCGCAGGCCTCCCGGTTATCACTAGCCCATCATCAGTCCCCCACCTGACTAGCTAGACAAGGGGGATAACAAGCCCACAAACCTGCAAACGTCAGCACTGAGGGAGCCCCTGGCTCCGGCCTACCTCCCGGCGGCCATCTTGCTACACCCAGCACACCTTTTCCTACCATCCACTGCCCCGCACAGGACATACCCGCCAGTACCCCTGACCCACAGTGTCCCTGACACTATAGCACCCTCCAGGCAGTTGACAGTGGGGGCAGAAGGCCGATACACGTGGGTGGCTGTCTGATAACTTCTGGAGCACAGCGGCCATCTTTGTACCCACACACACCCAACTCGGCCAGTAGACTGCAGCACCTTGAAAAACATCAGAGATTGCCTAATTACTGGGTGGTACTACCCCTTGCTAGCCCTCACCCCTGCATGCTTTTTGGAAGAAGCAAGTCTACATGGGGCGTGGGCTTTCGGTCCTGCGTTTCTTCTACTGTAACGCACATGTGCAGCTAACTTAATGTGACTGTGGGGCGCTCCGCCTGACACCCAGCGTCAAGCTCCAATTATGCCAGCAAAGACACCTAAAACCCGTTCAGTAATTGCAAAGAAATCCAGCAAGTGCCCATCAATAAATCAGGCTGTTACCGGCTCCATCCAGAAATATCTAGCTACTAACAGAGCAGGTCCCGGTGCAGGCAGCTCCCAATCCAGGTCCTCGAGGCGCAGCGTGTCCCCGGCTTCATTAGCTGCCTCCGTGAGGGAAAGCTCACCCGCATCATCCTACTGCTCGGACCTCATGGAAGACCCAGGGTCCCCTACGGGTTCAGAAATGTCATCCCTATTGAGCGGTATTAAAAAAGAGCTTGCCGGCATGTTCCATGGTTTAGAAAAATCAATTAAAAAGGAAATTACGGGGGTAAGAGCGGACATGGCACACATCTTAGATAGAGTTGAAGAAACGGAACAGAGGCAGGATTCACAAGCTACGGCCATAAGAGAGCTGCAGGATACAGTTACGCAACTAGCCTTTGCCCACCGTGCCTCGTTATACAAACTTGAAGACCTCGAGAACAGAAATCGCAGAAACAACCTGCGCATTCGAGGTCTCCCTGAGGCAACCGGTTATGATGACCTTGAACCGTCAATTCGAGGGGTCTTCAACACAATACTGGGAAAACCTCCCACTGACCCGCTACAGTTCGACCGAGTACACCGTGCGCTAAGGCCCCGCAGCACCAACACCGAACAACCTAGAGATGTCATTTGTCGCCTTCACTATTTCTCAGACAAAAATGCAATTACAGCCAAGTTGAGAAACACCCCCAATATTGACTTTCACGGAGCGATCCTAAGCATCTTTTCCGATTTATCCAAAGAAACCCTGGACCGCCGCAGAGCACTTAAGCCTCTTCTGGAACACCTACGTTCTAACGGGATCATTTATAGATGGGGTTTCCCGGCGTGCCTTATTGCCACCAAAAATGGTCGCTCACATACCCTCAGATTCCCAGAGGAACTGCCACAATTCTTGAAGGACCTTAATCTGCCCTCGGTAGACCTACCCGGATGGCATGACCCGGTCCCAAAGTTTTCACACATCCAGGATTCCCAGTGGCAAAAATCGCCCACAGAGAATGGGCGTTCATCCGCGCAGGGCTCTGCTCAGAGGCATGGTTAAAGAAAGGGGCCGGGTAGCCTAAAGGCTACGCTTGCAGATTCGCTTCCAATTTTGTTTTTGCTGTTTTTCTTTTTGTTTTGCTTGTTGCAGGTACTCATATTCCATGAAGCACTTACAAGAAGGGATGAACACTAGCAAAGACTTTGTAACTACTTCTGCCCTTACATACAGATGCGGCTCGCCCTTTGGTGATTAGCCAGGGCTCCAGTGATCAACCCCACATAAGAACTTCCTACAGCTGGATGAGTACCCCTGCCTTTTAATAATGTTTACAATGTTGTATATTTGCTGTTTATTCAGTTAAAGTATAATGGTCAATTGGGTTATATTGACATTTAGCACTGGAGCAAAATGTTTCCTCCCTTGTTATTTGCACTATTGCTGGGTTCGGGCGGAGCGCACTGCTCCCATGTACCTTCTACACGGGTCACCCCCCCGCCCACATTTCCGTCTGGGGTGGGTGAGAATGGGCAGCCCTCGATTTTTTCGGTCCAGGCCCACTTTGGGGTCGTGGTCGGAGGTCCGCTCTCTCTCTCCCCACAGGGATCACCGCAGGATTCTGCGTGACAGTTTAAGATTACCCACATGTGTCCACTTGGACGTCTTTGTTGTTTTTGTAAAACTTACTTGTTCTCTTTTCTCTCCTCTTTTTTCTTTTTCACACCACCACCCTTCTCCCCACCTTTGTCCCCCTCTCCGTGACTGGCATGCATGGTATTCTAAGCTTAAGGGATGCGTCCTACCGATATGATGGCCACAATTAAAATCACCTCCTACAACGTCAGGGGTTTGAATGTTGCAGCCAAAAGGCATCAGATTGCACACGAGCTACGGAAATCAGCCACTTCAGTTGCATTCCTCCAGGAAACGCATCTGACCCACACCACGCAGGTCAAACTGACCTCTCCATATTTCCCCCAGTGGTATTATAGTCTTTCCGATACAAGTAAAGCAAAAGGTGTGGCCATAGGCTTTGGTAGAGACGCACCCTTTCGGCTAATAAAAATGCGGGCGGATGACCATGGTCGCTTTCTCTTCTTGAAGGGCTTTCTGGGCAACACCCAGTGCACATTGGCGAATATCTATTCTCCAAACCACAACCAACCCGCCTTTTTCTCCCAAATTCTTACGGAACTAGCTGAGTTTGCAGAAGGCCTAGTGGTACTAGCGGGGGATATAAATATGCCCTTAGATCCAATACTGGACACTTCCCAGGGGCGCTCTCACATACCCTTTAAGCGCCTTGCCTACATTAAAAAAAGACTCCTAGAACGACAATTGGTGGACGCCTGGCGCGTAACCCACCCCAAGGACAAAGACTTCTCTCACTTTTCGAAAACGCACAAGTCTTATTCCCGCATAGATAACATTTTTATAGACCATTATCATCTCCCGCAACTGCATTCGGCGAATATAGGCACTGCGACACTATCGGACCACGCACCTGTCTCGATTGTCTTGAACATGCCCTCTTTGGCTCGCCGCTCCTATAACTGGAAACTGAATGATTCCCTTTTGTCCAATGAAGCGGAAGTCGCATTGATATCTACACAGATATCGCAGTATTTTAATGAAAATAAGCCCGCAGAGACCTCGCCAGCGATAGTATGGGAAGCCCACAAGGCTACTATGAGAGGTCGGTTTATCGAACTAGGGGCGCGGAAAAAAAGAGAGCACGGTCAACAACTCGAACAGGTCCTGCAGGAAATAGCAGTCCTTGATAAACAACACAAACTTTCCTTACACACAACACATTTAGAAGCTCTCACGCTGAAGCGGGAAGAATTGAAAAAACTCCTGAACCTAGACACCACTAGGAAATTTCAGCACTACTCCCAAAAACTATACGAATGGGGGAACAAACCGGGTAGACAGTTAGCGAGATCCCTTAAAGAAAAGCAGACTAGGTCATTTATACCGAAAATAAAACTACCTAATGGGAATTTAGTGCATGCGACCCCCCATATAGCGAAAGCCTTCAGGGAATATTATGCTGAATTATACAATGTGCAATGCGATTCGCCGTCCCTGACTGTAAAGGAAAGAAGGCGGCGAATGCTCACATACCTAAAAGAGGCTAATTTGCCAAAACTGGCACCCCAGGCCCTTAGGGAACTGGAGACTGAACTCTCTGTCGAGGAATTTCAGACGGCTCTGAAATCATCCCCGTCAGGTAAAGCCCCGGGGCCTGATGGATACACTATCCTCTACTATAAAACATTTAGCGATGTTCTCTTACCACGTCTTACGGCTTACGCCAACTCTATCTCACAGACCGCGGGTCTTCGCCCAGAATCCCTTACAGCTCACATCTCGGTCATCCCCAAACCGGGTAAAGACCCCACCCAATGCAGCAGCTACAGGCCGATTTCCCTATTGAATGTTGATATCAAATTATACTCCAAAGTGATGGCCAATAGACTACTCCCTCTTATTCCCAGCTGGGTCTCCACAGATCAGACAGGCTTCATGCCACATAGAGAAGCCAAAGATAATTCCCTCCGGGCAATATCGCTAATTCAATATGCCCAAAGGTCGGCCCAGTCCACCCTACTTATATCCACAGACGCTGAAAAAGCCTTCGATAGGGTGGACTGGGATTATCTGAAAGTGACCTTACGTCATTTTGGGCTAGGTCCCAAGATGTTCCATCGCATCACCTCTCTATACTCTTGTCCTACAGCCCAGATTCGAATAAATGGTACCCTTAGCGACTCATTTCAACTGTTTAATGGGACTAGACAGGGATGCCCCCTTTCACCCCTCCTATTCGCCCTCACCCTAGAACCTTTTCTAGCAACCGTGAGGCGTGATGTGAACATTCACGGGATTCAGGTAGGCAATAAAACCCACAAGTACGCGGCCTACGCCGACGACATTTTATTTTTCACGCAACAGCCCCACATCTCACTCCCCAACCTAATGAAGGCCTTCTCCACCTTCCAGACAATATCCAACTTTAAAATCAACCTATCAAAGTCCGAGATTTTAAATATTAACTTACCTAGCAGGGAGGCAGATCGAATAAAACCCCTCTTTCCCTTCAGATGGGTTCACCGCAGCATGAAGTACTTAGGAGTATATCTTACGCCCAACACCCAATCCCTCTTTAAACTTAACTATATTCCCCTACTGAATAGCATCAAAAACGACCTCGCAAAATGGAAAACACTTGCACATTCTTGGCTTGGTAAAGTGAACATAGTCAAGATGAATATCCTACCTAGAGTGTTATTCTACTTCCAGATGCTCCCACTGGGTGTGCCCATAGGGTTCTTCTCTCTTCTGCAGACCATGGTCTCCCGCTTTATCTGGAGGAACAGTCACCCTAGAGTATCCAGAGGCGTGCTTTTTCGCTCCAAGGGCTCGGGGGGACTGGCCCTCCCAAATTTTAAGGCATATTATATTGCGGTGGTCCTGTCTAGGATATCAGAGTGGAGATATGCTGCCAATTCTAAATTATGGGTGAGCCTTGAAAACGCTCTAAGTAATGCAGACCTGGCAATCATTCCATGGCTCCCGCGCTCCTATAGGCGCCTTGCTACAACTACCTCTTCATTAACCACTTCCACCTTGGACATATGGGACTCCCTCCATAGGAAGCTTTCATGGTCATACACATCACCCCTGCTGCCGCTCACAGGCAATGCCTTCTTCCCCCCTGGTCAACTGGATCCTGGCTTCCAGGCTTGGTCCCCAAATAGACCCCTCCTACTGCACCATGTTCTTCAAGCCAACACTCCCAAACCCCTGAGGGTGATTCTTGGCCCTAAACCGCTAGGGTTCCTGGACAAATGGAGGTACAATCAACTGTGTCACTTCCTCGGGTCCCTCCAACAGCCACTGAGGGGGATACAGGACTTGAACGGTATTGAGGAAATACTATACCCAGCAGACCCACCTGAACACTGTATTTCGCTCTTTTACAAAGCGCTCATTAAACTACAGGACGCTAAACATCCTTCCTTCCTCGCTAAGTGGGAGGCAGACCTGGAATCCTGCCTCTCGGATAACCAAAAGGATAAAGTACTGCAGTTGGCCCACATCTCCTCAATAGCATCAAAAATGACCGAGGTCAATTATAAACTATTAGCTAGATGGCACTATACCCCTTCAAAGCTCCATCGGATGTTCCCCGCCAATTCCCCGTTGTGTTGGAGGAATTGTGGGAACACAGCAACCCATGCCCACATTTGGTGGTCGTGCCCGCATATTCGACCCTTCTGGGCCAAGGTCATCCAAATTATACACCAGATCTCTAACGTCAATCTCCCCTCCGACCCCTGGACCATCCTCTTCCATGCAACCAAGGAACCAATTGGAAAGTATAAACGCTCTATAGTCCCTCATCTACTCAACACAGCCAAGGCACTAATACCTGCACTATGGGGCCAGCCTGAGACTCCATCAATGAAAATGTGGTTTCAAAAAATATCGGAAGTTGCCCTTATGGAGGACATTACACACCGCGACAAGAGCACCTCGGTGCGTCACACCATGACTTGGTCCCAATGGACTGACTTTAAAACTACCACGACTTATAGAGAGATAATTGTTCATTGAGCATTAAGTCAGAAATTCTTTAAAGTGCCCCCTTATACATTCTAAGTGGTCTTTCTGAGTACACTCTGCGAATGAATGCATTTCTCTTTCTCTTGGAATAGCACACTTCGAGAATCCTTGTATGGGGGTAACATGCATGCCGGCCACCCCCCCCCCCCCGTCTCCCCCCTCCTCTTCCTTCCTTTCCTCCTTACATTTCCTTTCCTTCTCCTCCTGTTCTTTTTTCCACTCTAAAATACATATGCCTAGACTATGCACTGTTTTTGCTTTGGCCTTACATGATTACTCTATACCATTATTGAAGGAAAGACCGAGTTTTTGTGTCTTCGTTGGTAGGACCGGAAGCCTATGGGGATGTAATCTTCCCAACAGTCTACAGTGGGGCTAGTAATAGCCGCTATAAGCTTCAAACAGGGTCTGTAATTACTCACGAATCCAGCACAATGTTGAATGGTCTGTTTAGAAGGTTTATACTGTTTTTGTGTCTTGTATTTCTTCAATAAACATTTATTAAACAAAAAAAAAAAAAAAAAAATCAACCACCAACTAAGGCTCTGGGGCACCTTTGGAGACAAACACATTGGGAAATCTAGAGCTTGGACCTTCTTGTTCCAAACCTATAGGATACTGTTTTGCAGCAGTCTTGAATGAAACTGAGCATAAGGAACGGCCTTGAATGAAGCCACCATCTTTCCCAACAACTTCATGCAAAGTGGAATAGAAGGATTCTTCTTTGCCTTGACTATCTGAATCAGCTCCCTTATGGCACTGATCTTCGCCTGGGGTAAGAATACTCTCTTCTGAGCTGTATCTATGATCAGACCCAAGTATTCCATCTCCTTGATGGTTTTAAGGAAGATTTCTCTAGGTTGAGAATCCAACCTAGGTATTCCAGGTAGTTGACTATGGTGATCATACTTTGGTCTAAGCGGGCTACCGACTGGTCTATCAAGAGCAGATCATCTAGGTACGCTATAATCGTTATACCTTGGGCCCGTAATCTGGCTAGAGGAGGGGCCAGGACCTTTGTAAACACTTGAGGTGTAGTAGCTAGACCGAAAGGCAGAGCTACAAACTGAAAATTAAGATTTTCTAACTCGAAGCATAGATATTTCTGGTGAGTGGGGAAAATCGGCACATGGAGGTATGCATCCTTGATGTCGATTGACGCCAGAAGTTCTCCTCCTTGTAGGATGGAGACTACTAATCGGATTGACTCCATGCAAAAAGAGTGGATATTCAAAAACTGGTTTAGATCTTTGAGATCTAGAATGGGTCTGACATCTCCAATTGGTTTTGGTAACCTGAAAAGGTTTGAATAAAACCCCAATCCCTGCTCTTCCATGGGGACCACCGATATCACCTTTTGAGACAAAAGATGGTCCAATGCTTGAAAGAGAGACTTCTTTTTCTCTGGATCCCTTGGAATGTTTGATCTGAGAAAACGAGGAGACAGGGACTCTCGGAACTGTAGTTTGTATCCTGGAGTTATTGAGGAAGCCACCCATTTATCTTGACACTCTTCTTGCCAGACCCTTGAGAACTGCAGAAGTCTTCCCCCCACCCGAGCGAGCGGGGGCGCCGCTTCATAAGGAGGCTTTAGTATTTTGTTTTGTAGGTTTCCTTCCCTAGGACTTCTTTTGTCCCTGGGGTTGACCCTGAGGTTTACCTCTTGAATTTGATGGTGGAGGCCATCGTGACTGCCTTGAGGCTGATGCTCCTGGCACTGGAGAAGAGGCTTGTTTGAATGAAATAAGCTTACTCCTTTTCCTTACTGGCAAAAAGGTACTTTTCAGAAATTCTTTGGATGTACTTATCCAGTTTATCCCCAAATAAGCCGTTCACTGCGAAAAGGAAAACTAGCCAGGAGCTTTTTGCATGGCGCTTTGGCTGACCAATTTTTCAACCATAGTATTCTACGCATATGCACCAGCCCAAGCGTAAGGCGTGAGGCCTGGAGAATAGAATCTCTCATAGCGTCTATTGCAAAACATAACGCCTCTGGTAGTTTGGCCAAATCTTGGGCCTGCTGATCAGGAATAATCTTGAGCACCTGTTTAAACTGGTCTCTCAAGGATTGACATACCCCACTTGCTTCCAGCATAGGCTGAGTTACTGAACATGCCAGAGAAAAAGTGTTCTTTAATAGGAATTCCAACTTCTTATCCATGTCTACCGAACAAGTCAAACTTTCACAAAGGATATAGCAGCGTCAATTGCAGGCATCTCCCATTTTTTAATAAACTTTTCCTCCATAGGATAAAGTGTTGAAAACTTTTTAGGAGTATAAAAATGCTTATCTGGGTGATCCCACTCAAAATACATAAGTTTTTCCAGCAATGAATGGATAGGAAAGGCATGTAAAGCTTGGGGAGGCTTTAGCAAACCCAAACAAGAAGTAGGTTTATCAACCGACTCAGTTAAGGGTAGCATAAATGTGGAGCGGACCAATTAAGTAAGAGATTGTACCATCAATCTTTCAGATTGTGAACCTGATCCTTCCGCATTTGACCCCTCAGAAGAGGAGTCATCAGCCTCTTTCCGGTCCCCTGAGAAAAATTCATCATCTCCTGCCCCCGGTTCCTCAGTTTGAGGGTCCTGGGTAATGGAAGGGGACCTATCACTTTTAGTCCCACTCTGGGATGCGATTAAAGCCGCTAACCTCTGCTCCAATCCTAATATGGTTGAGGAAAAAACGTCTTCAGTAACATAGACAGGGGCTGCAGTGTTGGAAACAGTTATAACACCTGATGGCCCTGATGGCTCACTCTGACCAGCCACTTCAGATCTCTCAGGGGAGGATGCCATTGTAGAGATGAGTTTAGGCTTTTTTGAGCTTGAAGGAGTCCCTCTTGAGCCCTTTTTTGGGGTGATTCTACCCCCCTTCTGACCATAGCCCGATGCACAAATGCAGAGGTACTACCAGACTACCAGAATAAATTGCCTCAACTGCTTAAGCAATATTCCAGCAACTGCCACTGTTATTAACGCTCAGCCTGATAGTTTTAGTAAATTTGCCAAGGGAATGCCTGTGTCACCAAACCTCTTACATGCCCCTTTTTGCTCTTGTGTCCCTCCGACAGCTGCAGCCAGCAAAAAATGAGCTTTTAAAACATATTCCCATGGTGGACGTTGCCGCACGCCAACACCACGCTAAGCCCCGACCCTCCATCATATCGCATCCCCCCGTCTTTCCAGCGTGGGCGCGGGTCCTCGATCTGACGGTATTGCATGTGTGTGTGTGTGTGGGGGGGGGGGGGGGGGGGGGTGCTGAGGAGGAGACCTGGTAACAAACTGCCGCTCAGGGATGGTGAAAAACAGAGGGAATCTGCAGCCCCCAGTGGTGACTTTCAGGCATGACAACATTTACTTTTTAAAAGAGACAATTCATGAGGAACTTTAAAATTCCTTAGAATCTCCACTTACCTTTCCTGCCACCGAATTTCTGTGGTAAAACAACAGACCTAATCTTCATCCCTCATGACCAACCCCTAAGACACTGGCGAAAAAACTGAGGTGCTCTCAGTAGGGGAAGGGGTTATATAGGGAGTGGACTTCCTGTCTTAGGGTGAGCCATTGTCCTTAGTAATTAGTAATAGTAATTACTATGCCTCTGTGTCCCGTGATGTACAATTAAGAAAGATAGAAGCTGGAAACTTTGCACACCAAAACCCAGCCACTATGCAGAAAGGCGAGGATATAGCTTAAACCTAAGCTCCTCCTGATTACACTCCTCTGACATGTGTTGGGATTGGGCTTAATCATAGTGCCCTATGATTTGGAGAAAACATGTCAGAGGAATGTAGCTAAAAACGGCTTACCTGCTTCAACTTCCCACTCAGCGCTCATATGTTATGAGCTTTTCAGTGTCCATTAAGTAGTTGTAAAAGGCAGGAATGGCCATGCCTGCCTTTGAATACTCAGTAAATATTTAGATTTTTCATATGTGGATGCTTTGCAATTGGAATGTATGAAGCTATGTGCATGCATATGGTAGTGACTGGCTTTTATTTCTAAAGCCATCTTTGCTGGTTTTAGATGGTGTAGTTGTATTTAAAAAACTGTCACTGTGAAAAAAATATTCGGGGGCGTGACCGAGTGCAGGTGTCCGTGAGCAGTGTGATGAGAGAGGAGTGATGTGAGAGGGTGCGTGTAATTTCTTCCTGCTCCATACCTACTGCTTCTTCGGAGCTAGCATGTGAGGCATTCGTGGACTGAGAGACCCCCCCTTCAGTTCCATCTACTGAGCCATTTACTGAGCCCTCTCTGCTAAATCACGCCACTACTGCTGCAATCCCGTTTATTTTTCACCTTACCTCGGCTCTGGAGGAGGACGTCGGGAGGATCGCGCAGTGCCTGGAACTTTTTTCTCTTCTCCCTCCCCGCCGCCACCGGCCGAACCATCACGAAATCTTGCGAGATCTCGAGCGGCAGTATCGAGAGAGAAGGTGGTGAGGGAAGGAGAGGTGTCTGAACGCAGCCTGCTGGCTGTCAGGAAACCCCGTAATCATTAGACGGCATGAGCAGCTGATCCGGGAGACGGAAAATACTCTTGCAGCGGCTGGAGAGGTGAGAGTGGTGGGACACCGAATGAAACATCCAACAAGTAAGAGGCCTGAAATGTATCCCACAAGTGTATGGGACTGTCTTTATTAAACTTACTAAACTGAAAAACTGTGGGGAATGCTCTGAATCTGCTCTGAGCCTAGGTCCTGAGACCTCTGTGTAAAAGCACAGTGTACATTGCATCCAGAGGACTGGGGGAAAAACTAATTCTCCTCATTTTAGCAGAGGTTCTGATTGAAAATTGTGCTCAGCAATTTAGAGCAATGGACGGTAAAGCCATGAATGTGTGAGGAATCTCCTTTTTTTGTATTTAAATTCAATTGACCATTCCACCCTGCCACCTCTGTGCCCTATTTACGCAAAGACAAAGGAAAGAGTTTAATGCGCAGAAAATAACAAAACTGGGTGTACAATTGTTTCCATCAGTAAAGTAGAGTCTTTTTTTTTTTTCCTTTTTTGTGGTGGACTGTAGGGCTGCTATTGGGAGTCAATATATGCTAATGCCCTTGCTGTGTACGGGAGGATATATATATGTTTAAAAAGATTTGGCAGTGATGTCTACCAAAAAAAAAGAGGAACACTCCAATATGGAGGGCGGAAGCTCTCAAACAACACGCTCAGCCGTAGCAGCAAAATTAGGATGTTATGCACACACATCAGCAAACCCAGCGCACTCACCAGGCAGAGGGAACCAACATCAGCAAGTACAGACAAGACTCCCAGTGGAAATACCACCAGCAGATAGGAGAAGCCAGGGCCGAGATACATTAGCCCCAAAATCAGCAAATAGGAAAAATCAGGCAGAAGAAAATTTGGGGGAGATGTCAGTATGTGCACCCGCCCTGATCCCTACAGTAATTCCCACGGTGGCCCAAGGGGGTGCCTCACTGGAGGGGGAAGAGCCAACCCTGAAAGAAGTATTATCAGCTGTAAACTCATGCAGAGTGTCAGTGAATAGGCTAAGCGATCAACTAACTGAAATTAAAGAAGAGTTGATATCAATAAACCAGGAACTACAAAGAACTGTGGCAAGGATAGTAGCAGCAGAAGAAAGGCTGAGTATGGTGGAAGATGATGTCAACCCAATGAAACAAGAAATGAAAGTAATGAAAGAACAAATGGGACGACAGGCGTCAAAACTCGATGAAATAGAGAATAGATTACGTAGAAACAACATACGGGTTGTGGGTTTACCAGAACGCAGTGAAGGCTCTCACCCCATAAACTTCCTTGAGAAATGGTTCCAAGATACATTTGGTGAAAAGGTTTTTTCACCACTTTTCTTGATAGAAAGGGCTCATAGAGTGCCACTTAGAGCCCCGCTGAAAGATGGTTACCCTAGACCCCTACTTTTAAAGCTGCTTAATTATAACGATAAGGTAATCGCACTACAAAAAGCAAGAGAGATGGGAGACATTTTCTACAATGGGGCAAGGATCTCGCTGTACCCAGACTTTTCCCCAGAACTAAGTAAACGCAGAACGGACTTTTTTTTTTTTTTTTTTCCTCCTTTTCCTTTTTTTTTTTTTCCTGCACATTGGATAATGGAAATGTTTGGAGGAGATGCAATATGTCTTGAAGGAAATATTTTTTGTGGTGGGGGGCGGGGGTGTGAGGTGGGGATTTTGGGGGGGTTTCCTTTTTTTTTTTTTTTTTTTGGAGGGGTAGCAGGTTGGGTTAAGAGTGGGAAGAAGTACAAGGTGTGGAATATATGAATAGTGTGTGTTGTGTAAGAGAGGAATGGGTCACAAGAATAGCCCCTATGGGTAGCCTAGATAGGCAGAGGAGAGGGGGAGGGGGGGAGGGTGGGAGGGTTAAGGGTAGATGGATGGGAATAATAAGACACGTAACCATAAGCAGCACATTTCAAACACAAGGGAGAAACGGAGTAAAAAGCAACACCGTGGCACACAAAAGAAATTTTGATTTGGAAAGTACACTTAAAAATTATGCACGGACAAACCAGGGGAGAAGATGTTATTTTGACTTTGCAAGGTGTATCAAATATTTTCCATTTTTTCCTTTTTTACATTTTTTGGATTACCTGGTATATATACTGGGGTATTTTTTATTCAATCTTCCCCTCAGGCTTCTTTTAGATGCCCCCTCCTTTTTTGGCTTTTTCTTTCTCTCTCCTTTTATTATTGCGGTGTTCCTGCGTATGGTGCCCCCTTTTTTCGCCTGTTGCTTTTTCCTCCACCAAACTATGCGGCATAAAACATTTAATATAGCCTCCTGGAATGTTCGTGGGATGGGCGACCCAACTAAAAGAGCTGTTATTTTTTCCACACTAGATTTATATGGGGTAGATATAATTTTTTTACAAGAGACTCATTTAATGAGGGAAACAATAGCAAAACTAACCAACAAAAAAATTTCAATATCAGTTCCATTCATTTTTTTCTTCCTACTCGAGAGGGGCGAGCATATTAGTAAAAAAAGGGTTATCCTTTGTGTGTAGAGAAATGAATATAGATAAAATGGGCCGCTATATCTTCTTGTATTGCTTTATTGAAGATGAACATTATGTACTGGCAAACATCTACATTCCTCCACCCATTAAAATGGAGGTTCTGTATACACTAATGGAGTTCTTATTAGATAAGGAAGATACCCCAGTAATGGTAGTAGGAGACTTCAATGAAGTATTAGACAGAACATTAGACAGATTTCCAGTAAAGGTCGGGACGGATGGAATGAGGGAGGGACGTTTGTCCCAATTTTTGGAAGAAGAGGGGTGGTGCGATCTATGGAGAATAGGAAATCCAGACGTGCGGCAGTACTCTTGTTTTTCGGGCACATATAATACACTGTCTAGAATAGATATGGCATGGGGAAATAGAGATATATTGCAGTCAGTAGCAAAGATTGTACATTACCCAAGAGGGGTGTCGGACCACTCTCCACTGGTGATTACAATGAATGCAAAGAAAAAATGTCCCTCAAATAATTGGAAAATAAGCCCTTTCTGGCTGGAATTGATAGAAAAACCAGAGGAGGTAAATAAAAAATTAAGGGAATTTATATCTCTTAATGCAGGGACAGCACCAGTGGGAGTGGTATGGGACACTTTGAAGGCTTTTTTAAGGGGATTACTAATCCAACAAGTGGCCCAAATAAAAAGAAGTTCTAGAGAGTGGGAAGAAAAAGTAAGGGAGGAGGTGTTAGAGGCAGAAAACTATATGTAGAGGAACCATCAACTGTTAGGCAAAGAAGTTGGCTTGAGAAACAGAAGAAATATAAAATGCTGGTTACAAAGAAGTTGGAGAATAAACATCTCTTCCAGAGACAGAAAGCATTTGCAGAGGGAGAGAGTGTAGGCCGTATGCTTGCTCTCTTGACCAAAACCAATTCAACTCCCTCTAATATCTCTGCAATAAGAACAGCTGATGGGGTGATTTCCTCCCAGACCATGACAATCCTGGAGACATTTGAGACTTATTATGAGGATCTGTATAGATCAAAGAGGATAGAGACACCAGAGGGGACAGAGGCAATGAAGAGCTTCCTAAGGGGAATAGAGACACCGGTATTACAGAAAAAAGATAGAGAAGCTATGGAGGCCACTATAACTCTGGAGGAGCTACAGTCAGCAGTAAGGGAGATGGCAAACCAAAAGTCTCCTGGGCCAGACGGGCTGCCAGTAGAGATATATAAACAATACGGAGAGGTACTGCTCCCAGAATTATTGAAGGTAGTAAATAGTGTAGTAGCAGAAGGGAAACTGCCCACCTCGATGACTGAAGCGACTATAATCGTACTCCAGAAGGAGGGGAAAGATCGATTGGATACAGCATCCTATAGACCAATATCACTACTATGCTCAGATATTAAGATCATGGCTAGGGTGATAGCAGCTAGGATGAACAAATATATTCAGAAACGTATACACCCGGATCAGTCTGGGTTCATCCCCAATAGAGCAACGAGTACCAATATTAGAAGGGTCTACCTAAACTTGCAGATGCCAACGGAGAATACCGGGAACAGAGCTATTCTATCGTTGGATGCAACAAAGGCATTTGACAGCCTAGAGTGGGATTATCTCTGGCTGGTTTTAGGAAAATTTGGATTTGGACCTTCCTTTATTAGACTAGTAAAAACTCTTTATAACTCTCCACAGGCTAAAATTAAAATTAATAATGAATGCTCCAAGATGTTCCGATTGGAGAGGGGGACGAGACAGGGTTGTCCCCTGTCTCCCCTCCTCTTCACATTGGCAATAGAACCATTGGCGATACTGATCAGATCCACACAAGATATTCAGGGATTTCAGAGGAAAGTAGGGGAGGAGAAAACTGCATTATATGCAGATGATATATTACTTTTTTTGGGGGACACATATAAATCTTTGAAAGTGGCAGTACAGTTAGTAGAAAGATATGGACAATTTTCGGGTTTAGTGATAAATTGGGGAAAGTCAGCACTCCTACCTGTGGACCCATTGGACAATTTAGATTTAGGCAATATGTCTCAGTTAAAAGTGGTGGAAAAGATGGACTATCTGGGGATAGTGGTAACACGGCACCCAGAGCAGTATATCTATAACAATCTGGGTCCTCTGTTTGACAAATTTAAAAGAAAAGCAGATATATGGGGACGACTGCCACTGTCAGTGGCAGGCCGTATTAACCTCATTAAAATGATCTGGATGCCGCAATTGCTATATATACTCCACAATAGCCCAGTATGGATAGGAAAGGAATGGTTCAGGAAGCTAGAAACCCTGTTCAGGGAACTGATTTGGAAGAATGGTAAAGCACGGATTGGCCTTTCAACTCTACAATTGCCAATAAATGAAGGTGGGATGGCGGTCCCACACCCTCGCAGCTATTTTCTAGCTGCTCAATTACAGCATCTGAGCGGATATGGTATAAGAAATGGAGAAAATACCAGCAGTAAAATTATGCTATCAGATGCCTCTCATAGTTCTATAATAGAAAATCTCGAGGCAAACTCCTTCTCGTGTAAGTACCCAATGCTGGGAATGACTGTGAGGGTGTGGAAAGCGAGTAAAGCAGCATTGGGATATGAGGGGTTGACGGAACACTCCCCCCTTTGGGATAACAAAAACTTGAAGGAAGTCCAGGTCATGGGGAAAATCAGAGAATGGGAAAAGATGGGTATAACTAGAGTAAAACAACTATATAAGGCCAACATATTAAAATCCTTTGCGGAACTAAGTAGAGAATATGGGTTACCAAATACTTTATTTTATAGGTACTTACAAATAAGACATGCCTTACAAGTTAAATTTAAATCGCAAACAGTGGTATGGGAAGAAACCCCATACCTTCAGAGAATAATTAAAGGGGGAGACCTCAAAGGCATTATTTCAGATCTATACCTACAGATCAGTACTAGATCAATACCTAGGGATACGGTGGAGAAAAATAGAGGGAAGTGGGAGAAAGACCTAGGTATTATAACAGATGATCAATGGATACAGATACTAGATCAAGGGCCTCTGGTGTCACTATCCCCATCACAGAGAATGTCACATTTATTTTTAATACATCGAGTATATTATACTCCAAAGAGGTTGTATATGTACGGGAGGAAACCAGATGATAAATGCCCTAGATGCCAGGACTCAGGAGATCTCATACACATGATGTGGAGGTGCCCGAAGTTACAGAGGTATTGGAGTACAGTACTGGATACAATTAACACAACTTTTGGGATAGAATTAAAAGTAGAACCAAAAGTTTGTTTGTTAGGATGTATGGAAGGAAACTACGGCCTAAAAAACATCATGGTAGCAGTACGAAGGTGCCTGTTTCAGGCAAGGAAACTGTTGTAGTGGTAGGGTAGTATTTATCAGAAGAGGAACTTTCAACAAATTTAAAACTCTATGGGAACTCTGGTTGAGGAAAATGGGCTGCCCACTATAAAGGAAGCATAGTGAAGGGGTCTTAGCAAAATTGGGTCACAAGGAATAGAACAAGAGTAAAGGAGAGGGAAAGGAGGGGTAAGGAAGGAGAAGGAGAGAAGGGAAAAAGGAGAGAGAAAGCGAAAATGCATAAGAAACAATAAACTCCCCCACAGTGGATACATAAGAGCAGTGAAGATAAATGAAATCAGTGCTTGAGCAGAGGAAAGATGGGGGAGGGAAGGGAGGGTTAGGGAATGGGTAAAATGGATGGGAATATTAGTGGAAAACCTAGCAAGATATATTGTTTGTATAAATTGTATGTGTTGTGTTTTGTATTAATGAAAATAATAAAGAAATAAACAAAAAAAAAAAAAAAAACTGTCACTGTACATTCAGGAAAAAAATAACTGGTACATTTGATAGCCCACTCCATTTGTTGCAGGTACTTACTTTTCCAGACCTATCACACCATCTTGGTTCACCAGTTGGAGACATTTGAAATACCCGGTACTGCTTGTTACCCTCTCCCCTTGATGTAGTAAGTGCTTTGGATTGATTGGAGTGATAGGAGTGATAAAGTGACACCGTCATGTGGACAAGAGAGAAGATCCTTAGTCCTCTGTCATTTTTTGATACAAACTGAGCTTACACAGCACTTTATTTTTAGACTTCTGGCAGCAGAACAAGTGCTGGAGGTGAGGGTAAGGTAAGGATCAGTAGAAAAAGGTAGGATGTCACTTTAAACAGATCTGCATATTTCAAACCTAAACAGAACTAAAGCCATCAATTTAAAGAAGAACTCCATGCTCTCAATCAATATTGGTTATTGTAATCATTAGGCTGCTAACATTAGTAAATAGGTGAGAAGTAAATCATATTTACTTGTTTTAAACTTTTTTTTTTTACATGTCTTCAGGTACTTCCTGGTTTCTAGGTCTAGGCAAATTATCAAATGATGTCATTACATCCCAGGAGTTTTCTCAGCTAAGCACACTCTCCTGCCTGCATGATGATTGAGCTAAGGACAGATGGATTTCAGGAGGAAGCATCTGCAATTACTCAGGATGACAACAGCCAGAAATGCCAGGGGGTGTTTTTCAATGTGGGTTCTCAGCAAAAAAAAAATGGGTGGATGGGTCAGTTGGCTTTGAATATTAAAAATGAAATAGCGTTTGTGGTTTGTGGTGCTCAGATGCAGTGTAGTTCCGCTATAACACTTTCCTAAAACAGTTAGGCCCCTTTCACACTGAGGCGCTTTGCAGGCGCTAAAGTTCTAAAAATAGCGCCTGCAAAGCGCCTTTAAACAGCCGCTGCTGTGTTCCAGTGTGAAAGCCCTCGGGCGCTTGCAGAACGCTCCTAAAGCGCCCCCTCCCATTGAAAACAATGGGGCAGAGCTCCAAACCCGCCCGCAAAGTGCCGCTGCAGCGGTGCTTTGCGGGCGGTTTTAACCCTTTTTCGGCCGAAAAGCGCTGCTAAAAACGACAGTAAAGCGGCGCTAAATATAGCGCCGCTTTACCGCCAGTGCGTCCAGCGCCTCAGTCTGCAAGTAGCCTTAGACCCCTTTCACACTGGGGCATTTTTTTGGCGTTTTTCAGGCGCTTTAGCCTTAAAAAAAGCGACTGTAAAGCGCTTGAAAGAAGCCTCATCTGCAATCCCAATGTGAAAGTCTGAGTTCTTTCACACTGAGATCCCTTTCACACTGGGGCATTTTAGCGTTAAAAAAAGCGCCTGTAAAGCGCCTGAAAGAAGCTGCAACTGCAATCCCAGTGTGAAAGCCCGAGTGCTTTCACACTGAGGCGCTGCGCTGGTAGGGCGTCAAAAAAAGTCCTGCAAGCAGCTTCTTTGCAGCGCTTTTGGAGCGGTGAATACACCGCTCCTAAAGCGCCCCTTCCCATTGAAATCAATGGGAAGCGCCTGCAAAACGCCCGAAAAGCGCCTGAAAAACGCCCGAAAAGTGCCTTTGGCAGCAGCGCATTGTGGGCTCTTTTAACCCTTTATTTGGCCACTAGCAGGGGTTAAAAGCGCCCCACTAGCACTCGAAAAACGCTGGTAAAGCGCTGCTAGTTTAAGCGGCGCTTTATGATCGTTTTTTGGGCGCTGGCAGTGTGGAAGGGCTCTTAAAGCACTTGGGCTTTCACATTGGGATTGCAGATGAAGCTTCTTTCAAGCGCCTTACATGCACTTTTTTTAACGCTAAAGCGCCTGAAAAAAAAACTGAAAAACGCCCCAGTGTGAAAGGGGTCTTACATTCAAGGCTATCACAAGTTCTTGGGCGCTCAACTGAATTGTCGAGCCATCAAATAGCTAACTGATCACATGTACATATCCATGACAACTGCACATCAAGTAGAGGCTAAGATGGCAGCTTCCTCAGCTATAAGGTAGAAAAGGGTTTAGTTCAGCTTTAATTAAAGAGAAAGCAGTTTAAATATTTATTTAATGCAAGTGGGGATGAATGTAATAAATGTATACTCATTAAGGGGTATTTTGAAATAAACTGACCCACACACTTGAGTAAACATTGGCCTTAGCCAGGGGATATAAAATTTGAACAAAGTTGAGAAACACTGTATGAATGACATTGAACTCTTGCATTATCTGTTATGGTTGCTAAGTTTCCTTACCTTATTTAAAAAAAAAGTTTTAATGTTAATTGTTTACAATAAAACATTCATAAGATTTCAGGTTATGAATGATAAAGCCTTGTTGCCACCTGTCGTGTCTGATTTCTTGAATTCAGCTATTTTCGGATCACTCAGTATTATTTCGAGTTGCTAATTGTAATCCAAGTAGGAGGATGGATGGATGGGAATGCAGGTACCAGAAAGAACAAAAGTCCTAAAGAGAAGATGAAAGTGTCAGTAAAACATTGATACGGAGGAGTTATTCTTTCTACTTTTTTGTAAGACATGATTTCCCCTGTCCTATTTCAGCATGAACATCCACTACCTGCTAATTGAATAGATTGTTATCGTTATAGCAGGAAACACTGATTGTGTTGCCATGGAGACCCCACGTTCCTTAGGAAGACAGGCTGGGGGTGGGAATAGAGTGGGCGACCTTGAGAAACATAAAACAAGGGGGGGAAAAAGAGGAAGAAACAGGTGGGAATTTGTGACACTAACCAAGAGACAGAGATGCAGGGTGGCAGATGAATGTGTGTGTGTCTGTGAGGGGGAGGAAAATGTAAGACCATGCTGTAAGCATCCTCTGACGTAGGAGGGAATCCCAGCAACAGGACACATTATTAGGCTCTTAGTTTAAGCTTCGGCGTTTTTCTATTTTTGGCCTTGCTGTAAGATCACTGTTCATGTCAAATTGCCTGTTCACATTGTAACATCAGTTCATTATGTTTGACTTCACTGGTGCTGTTTTACTTGAAAGAAAAGGCATCCATGTGTCTAATGGGCTATGTGCCATTTCTCCTATAATTTAGGACAACAGTTTTTTTTTTTTTTTCATCATTGCTTCCTGGTTTTCATTTTTAGACACGTACGTTGTAACTATGTTTCCAAAAATCCAAGGCCAGGCCCACAGCCAAATTCATCATATTCTAATTAGTAAAACTAATTACAGCGTTAGTAGGCCCAATTCACAGATCTACAAGGCCAGGGGAGGATAGTAAAAAAAAAGAAAATGACAGTTATTTTCATAGGCCAATGAGATTTGAAAATAACAGTTGCGTGGCTAAAATAACGTTTCTTATCCTTTTATTAAAGGGTTAATTCCACTTTACCAAAAACAGCATGATGCTGTCTCACATGCCTATAGCAGCACAGTGTGCTAAACCTACCTACCAGGAGGAATAAAGGCCAAAACTACATTTAAAAAAAGCCTTCATAAAGTCTTCTGCAATCTGTGATGGCTCCCTCATGAGGTATTGTAGGGTTGGAGCAGCCATTGGGACCAGTGTTTCTAGTGCCTCAGGAGAGAGTGCCATCCTGTTTTTTCAGTGTACTCTTCCCTGTCCAGCCACTGAGCCCATCATAGGTGCAAGAAGAAAAATGTAAATGTAGTGGTCAGATTGGTTGTGCTCTCAACCAAACTGTCAAACCATCCAATGGCTGGTATCATAACTGATCACATGTGCAGTATCATAGCAGTTGACGATTAAGCAGAGGTCAAGATGGCAGCTTCCATGGCTGAAAAAAAGAGGGGGGATTAGTTCCACTTTAATGTTTTTAACCTTATTTTAGGCTTTTTTTTAAAACCTCTGGAAGTAGGAACGGTCATTCTGCATAATATTTTTTTGGACAATATGGGGCACAGTATTACATGTTTAAACACAAGTTGGCTTATTAAAGATTATCAATGTGCAAGTATTGTTGTGGTGGTAATGTAGAAATATGGGGCCACATACATATAGTAGTTTTATGCCCCACAGCTATAAATCACACAGCCTTTAGAGGGTGAGTGTAGTCAAATTAATAAGAGGTGATCTCTTGTTTATTGTCTTCGGTCACAGTACATCAGCGCATTTAAAGTATTTCAAAGTGAAAACTTTTTATTTTGGATACAGTAATACAGTAGTAAAATAAAAAAAATTCTCAGTTCCTTAGTTTTTTTTAATTTTTGATTTTAAACGAGCATTCATGGAAATGTAATTTTGTTCTTTTTTTTTTTTTTTTTAAGAATGTGACTTGTACAGTTTGTTTATTTCTAAAATGATCACTGTCATTTTGGTGTCTGTGTCAGACCTCAGAGGAGTGCAAAATTAATTGATATTCATGATGTGTAGCTCCTGAACAGTAAGTATCAGATATCTGTGAAGCAATATGTGAGGGAAAATGTGAGAGTGTCAATGAAAGTGTGTCAAGTGGGATCAATGTCAATAAGCAAGTTGTTACCTTTTAAATAATCTACTGTGTTTTTTTTTTTTTTTAAAGCCGTAGTTTAGACAAAAATAAATAAAAAATCAACTCAAAGGATATGACTTACTATTAATCCAGTGTTTCCCTTAAAATCCTCCTCCATCGATCCCCCACCTACCCCCATCATCATAATCTTCTGGTGTGTGGGGTAACAGAACTGAGAGCACTTTGAAAAGCACTCATCAAGATTGCCTGACTATGCCGCCCTTTCTGCCCAGCTCCACCATTTATAAAGCCATACTACAGCTTCTATGCTTGAAACATAATCTATTAATGGAGGACAAGCAGATGATCGAGGGGGCCTGTGAATGTATGATGTGGCTATGTGGGCAGAGTCCTGCATGGCTGCATCATTTTCCAAATGTGACAGCAGGTTTAGGGAGAAGATCCCCCACCTGGGGTGCTCTGCCAGCAGGAGAATATGAGCATGCTATATGTTACACCCTAAATATGGGTGTAACATGTAACATGCTCCTAAAGGTGAACTTATCTTTTAATATGACAGATCTAAATCCTCACTGGTGCAGTCAATTCTTTTCCAAAATCACATCATTTACCACAGAGATCATCTGTGTATAGTCAAGGAGTTTAAACTAATTTTATTATAAATAAATGCGTATATGAAAGGTCACACTTCTGGTGATTCAGTATAATGGCACAGCATAAACCATGATGACATAAGAACACTCCAAGCAACTCAATGAAAGGGTGACTCAAAAACACAAGTACAGGACATATACACAAGTACAGGACATATACAAGGAAATGTCCACATTACTTAAAATGTCCACATTACTTAATTTTCCTTGGAGTACAGGTAAATCAGGTCTTAAAAAATTAGGAATATGGCATAGCCACAAATTTGCTATGAACAAGTCATCTACCAAAGATGAGTGACCATACAAGAAAGTGACTAGCAAGGGTGACCAGCAAAAAATCTATAAAAACTGTGAAGGAGTTAAAAGCCAGACTGTTTAACAGACTGTTGTCTGGGTATTTCACCAGTTGCAGCTTTGTCTTTGTTAACTAAAATTTACATGTCACCTCCTCTACAGTTTGCCAGAAGGAACGTGAAAGACTCTAAGGCTGGGTTCACACTGAAGCACGGAGAGGCTCACAGCAGGGGTACGGGGCATCCCTGTTCACCATTTCAGCCCGAATTTTTGGCTGAATTTCGACCTGAAACAGATTAGAAGATGCTCAGGACTCCTGTGCAACTCGCTCCAGAACCGCTCTGGAGATGTGTGAACTGCCTCCATAGAGAGTCGGTCACAATCTCCTGACATGCAAATTGGACGTGGGGAAACCCGCATCCTATTCACAGTAGTGTGAACCCAGCCTAAAGTCAGTTGGAAGAAAACCATATGGTTTAATTAGAATATACAGTAATTAAGGTTTTGGACTATCATACGAGATACTATGTTTAGCAAAAGCCAAATACTGCAGATCCCACACCACCGCATACAATAAAGCATGGTGCTGGCAGCATCATGCTATGGGAATGCTTCTCTGTAACAGGCCCTGAAAGGCTTGTGAGGGTAGAATGAATGGAGTAAAGAACAGGGAAACCATGTAGGAAAACTTGATGGGTTATGTAAGAAACCTAAGCCTAGGGAAACAATTTGTCTGCCAGCAAGAGCATGACCCCAAGTTTATAGCCAAAACTACACAAGAATGGCTTAAAACAACAATGGTAATTGATCAAACTAACAATTTGAGGCTGGACTGCAGAAAGGCTGTTAACCTACTATTCTATTCCCATGCAACCTGACTGAGAAGGAGATTTTTTCCATAAAGGGACTTATACCACAAACACAAACACAGTAAGAAGATGTAAAAAGCAGGTCAGATTTAACCCTCGTTATTTTTATTTTTTTTAAATCAACAAATATGTCATACTTTCCTCCACTGTGTAGTTCGTTTTGCACAGAGTGGCCCCGATCTACCTGTTCTGGGTCCCCCTGCGGCGCTATCAGTTCCTCCCCGCATCGGTAAACCCCCTTGGAGAAGCGCTCTCCCTGGGGGTAACCATGCAGGCATGCTCCCGAGTCCAGCATTTGACACAGAATACCGGACTCGGCCCTGCCCCCCATCACCCACGTCATTGGATTTTATTGACAGCAGCAAGAGCCAATGGCTGCGCTGCTATCAATCTATCCAATCAGGAGCCGAGACAACGGGCAGAGAGGTAGAGCACTTCTCCATCGAGGGAACAAATGGGCTCAGGTGACTAAAACAGGGGGGCCTGGGGGGCTGGTCAGTGTCAGAAGTTTTTTCACTTTAATGCATAGGATGCATTAAGGTGAAAAAACATGAGGGTTTACAGCCCCTTTAAGTGAGAAATAATTCAAGATGATCTGTGAGCCAGTTTCCCCTGAAAACGTGTTTGACTTGCTTCCGAGTCTGAAGACCATATACACAAGCCATAATATAGTAAGTTGCAAGTGATACTGCTGTCACTGCTCATAATGCTTAAAAAATATCCTATATTTGGCTAGCTTATTTTATTTTAACAGCTGTTCCCTAATAGTAAATATGGTCAGATCTATAGCAAGTTAGACTACAGTACATTTGTTTTCACCTTTTGGACTTTGACACAGTAGTTTTGAGCATTATCACTTAGCTGCAAAGTAGTTTACCGCTGACCTTCATATGAAAGTATTACATGTTGCCCTGCCTCATCCCTCTCTTACAATTGGACATAAACCTTTGCAGTTTTCGTGCATGAATGGAAAATCACCTACGTGTGCAAACAGGGCTGGTGCAAGGATTTTTGACACCCTAGGCAAAACCTAATTTTGCCGCCCCCCCTGGCTCCACCCCTGACCCCACCCACTTTGCCCTGCCCTTGTATACCCCACCTTTTTAATGAAGTGCCCATGAAATGCAGCCTACCAGCTTCCATCAATTCAGCCTCACCAGAGCCCATTAATGCAGCCTCACCGGCGCCCTAGGCGGCTGCCTAGTTTGCCTAGTGGTAGCACCGGCCCTGTGTGCAAAGATGTGCCGCCTGAATCTGCCAGGACTCAAAGGTGGAGCCACATAAGAGAGGGACTGAAAGTCTGCTTTAAGTTTCAAAAAAGTATGCAGGAAGTCCCCCTCCTCTTGCCTCAACAAAAAACAAAATTACATAGAAGCTAAATTTATTGCACTCAGAACACTGTGTGGTTGGCTTACTAAAGGAAAATACGCTGTTCACTTTGCAAAGAAATCTTCTCTTTGCAAGATATTTTTTTTTTCTTGCACAGTAGGTTATTAGGTATTCTTTGTAATGTAAATTGTCTCCATATTCACAATGCTAAGCAAACATTCCCTTGCAAAGTTAATATCCCCTTGCAGTATGAACTGCCTATTTGCCATTAGTAAATTATTTCCTATATCTTAATTTGGACATACCCCAGAACAAAGCTTTAACTTATCTGCCAAAATGTTATGAATACCCTGAAAGTACTGTAGCTCTAACCCTTATCATACAATCAGAGAGAAGACAGAGCGCAACCTGAGTGTAGTATGAAGAGCCGTATTATAAGAAATAAAAGACAAATGGTAACTTACATACTAACCCTTATCATAACCTCAGCATGCTATGTAACTTAACCTTAAAGTGATTTTAAAGTCAGAAGGTTTTTTATCTTCATACATTCTATGCATGAGGATAAAAAGCCTTCTGTGTGCATCAGCCCCCCTAAAACTTACCTGAGCCCTCTCTAGATCCAGCGATGTTGCAGGAGACACTTGGCAGGCTGGCACTCCCCTCCTCATTGGCTGAGACAGCAGCGCAGCACCATTGGCTCCCGCTGCTGTCAATCAAAGTCAGTCAGACAATGAGGAGAAAGGGAATCGGGCCGCGGCTCCATGTCTGAATGGATACAAAGAGCTGTGGCTCGGTTCGGTGCCCCCATAGAAGGCTGTTTGCTGTGAAGGCACTCAACAGGAGAGAGGGGCCAGGAACACCGAAGAGGGACCCGAGAAGAGGAGGATTGGGGCTGCTTTGTGCAAAACCAACTGCACAGAGCAGGTAAGTATAACATTTTTGTTATTTTTACCTAAAAAACCAAACTAGATTTTACAATCACTATAAAAGTGTATTTCCATTTTTGTAGCCAAACTAGGATAATACCTGTTTTATATTTGTTATAGTTCCCATTCATATAGCATAACTTAAACACTTCCCCTCTACATTTTTCAATTTTTACCAAACATGTTAAAATCTGCAGTTTTGGCTATAAAATTACTTAAAACCCCCAGAACAATAAAATTGTGGTAATTACACTTTATGTTGCATGATATTTGTGAAACTGTTTATCAAACATATATTTTTAGGAAAATAAAACACCTAAATGTATTTTTTTCCACACCAACACAATTTAAGTGTCACATTTTTTGTATAAAATATAAGATGAGGTAGTGTCAAATATGTCAAGTCTCAAAACCGCATGTGCCTGTAAAATGGTCAAAAATTCATTCACCAAAAATCATCAATAGGTGACGCTTTAAGTTCTCTTACAGCTCATCAGTTAACTGTAAATGAGGGACCTAGAAATTTTGCTCACACTTTGATGTTCGCGGCGATATAACACATGTTAGTGTTTACATAAACATGCATGCCCTGTGTGCACATCTGCATCTCAGTGTGTGACAGGGCAACAGGGTCGCTTTTAAAATTTTATTTTTGCTATTTGTTTTTATTTATTTATTTTTATGTTCTAACATTTAAAGTTAATGTATAAAATACCCAGATCACTATTACATTAGCCAGGGGCAGGCAGAACAAAACAGATACAAGCTTATGGCTGCTACTGCTTGTTTATAACGTTTCAGAGTTTGGATGTACTACATTGTCCAGAGAGCTGAAGTAGTAAAGAAAAATTGCCCTTTTTACTATCATAAAAATCCAACTGTCTATGTAATTACTTAGTTACTCAGTTTGAAAAAAGACACAAGTCAATCTAGTTTGACCAATGTAATGTTAGAGAGGGGGCTGTGGAGTTATGTTTAGCTTAATTAACCCTATATGAACTGTCCTGGCATATCTGATAATCAGTTATAAACTAGATTTCAACACTGTCTGTCCTAACATAAGGGTTAATTATCTCAAAGCTTGGGCACATTGTATGGCTATGTACCTTTACTCAGTTTGTTCATCTAACTGCATTTTTAAATTGCTCACAATAGCTTGCAGTACCATAGTTGCCAACATTGTGAAAAAAAAATTTGGGACACTTTTTTGGCTGTAGGTGGAGTCTTATTATAATGAGGAGGTGGGACATGCATTTGTAGGCATGGCATAGGAAAAAAGAGAGCTGCGGCACGCAAAACGCGCCGTGGTGAAAAACAGGTGTGGTTTACGGGAAATAGTGGGTGTGGCTTAAATGGCCGTGGTTCAAAGGGTGTGTGGTTAGAGTCTGTGATAAATGAGGGATGGAGAGGGATGGCGGGACAGCAACCCCAGATCCTACACCACAATAGAAATATGTGTATTCTAGAAAGTTTAACAATCAGCAGATAAAGATACTCCAAACACCTGGTGTTAGTAGTTCAATCATCCCAGCACCATGGTTGTTATGGTGTCAGGATGATTGAAGTTCATTATTTCTATTATTACATTGTAATATTGTAATATAGAATGAAATCATTCAACTAACTATAATGCAGAATCAGTGGGACCCCTGAGCGTGTCACCTGCCACCAGCAGAATCCGTCCTTGCAGCAGGTGTCCCCAGCAGAGTCCGTCAAATCGCATGCCAAATCAGTGTTCAAATCAATTCCCAAAAGTAGTTTCTGTACTACTTTTGGTGATTTCGGGGTGCGATTTCCATTGACATCTGTGCAGAAACCCGCACAGATGTCTCTGAAATCACCCCCGAAGTCAGGACTGACATGCGGGAATGAACTTGCACAAATTCATTCCCGCAGTCAGTGTGAACCTGGGCTTAATGTGAGTTACTGAATCCAGCCATAGTCTGTGACTCGCATGTATGTTTGTTGGTCCGTCCGTCCGTCCATCCATCCACTATTTGTCTGTCTTGTCTGGCTTTTTCATATTGAAGCCTAATCTAGAATGTCCATATTAAAATACAAATTATGTGACCTTGTTCTTTCAACCCATTACATGTCTGCATGTGCCCCTTATGTTGTATGCTTTCAAAAGCGGTACCTCAATGCACAGAAAAGTGGTGGATAGTTTATGAACAGACCATTGTACAGAATTATGTCATCTGTAAAAGGATCTTACATGTGTGTCCTAGAATAATCTCTCTAAACATTAATTCTTCAGTTCCGATGACTGTAACAAAAGCTGCAGACATCCGTGTAGAATAAACAGAACTGCCATTTCCAATTATTTGTCACCTAACCAGAAAAAAAGCGGAGGGGGCAAAATAAGCACCTTGTTTTACAGAATGTGATAAGCCAGGACAGTCAGGGTCCCCATAGATGTAGATGTCCATAGATTGGAGTACACCCAGCCGGGGTCACAGGGAGAGTCCACAATGAAGTCAGACTATGGAAGTGATTTGGAGGTGGTGTAGCAGTGTGCGGTGTTTGCTCACAGTATGGAGTATGTGGAGGGTTGGCAGTCTGTGGATGTGATCAGAGCTGGGTGTGACAGTGAGCAGTCCGGCAGTGTGTGCACAATGTGGAGCTCTACACAGCTGTCCTGGGAGGGATACTGCTGTGTATTCTGGTGTGAGTGTGCAGACAGAGGTGCTGAGCAGTGTGTGAAGAGAGTTCCGTGTTTAGTACATTGTGTACACACTGATATCATAACATGCATTGTGAGTCAGGACTGGTGTCCTTTCTGCTACCTTCTCCTGTTGGCTGCAGTCTCCTCTCGTTCCTTGTATTCAGTGGAGAGGTGAGGGGCCGATCCGTGCAGCTAGAGAATTGTGAAGAGAGAAGCCGATTCATTGGCTGCACGGATCGGCCCCTCCCCTCTCTACCAAACACGAGGACTAGAGGAGATGTATCTGAACACAAGGGGAAAACTCTCGTGGCCATTTTGTTGGAGCCAGGAGTCAAACATTCCCGTTTTTCCATGGACAAAAGGCAAAATCCCGAATCGGGATGGCCTCCGATCGGGACGAGTGTCCCAAAATCTGGATTGTCCCGGGAAAATCGGGACTGTTGGCAACTATGCAGTACTGTGTGTAAACCTGCTTCAAGGAAAGTACTAGTAAGGTAATTAAAAAACCTAGAAAGGTAAGAAATATATATTTGTTCATTATTTTTAGGTATGCTGTGTGAATGGGAACCTGTGCCCAGATAATGTAAACATCACTGGGGTAATGATTGGAGATGTATAACTTAAGGACAGTATTGTACTACTCAAAATATGTTCTTATTGGAACCCTGGACAGCATTATTACAGTACCATGGGTGCAGCCATTTTGGATTCCTCAATGGGAAATAGGGGCAAGTGATAGATACAGTGCCTTGAAAAAGTATTCATATTATTTTCCACATTTTGTCATATTACAACCAAAAATGTAAATGTATTTTATTGGGATTTTATGTGCTAGACCAACGCAAAGTGGCACATAATTGTGAAGTGGAAGGAAAATGATGGTTTTCAATTTTTTTTACAAATAAATATCTGAAAAGTGTGGCATGCATTTAAGTCAATACTTTGTAGAACCACCTTTCCTGACAGACTCCATGGCAGCCTACGTATGGGTTAATCCCGCCTCTCCTACCTCATAGGACCCCACTCCCATAAATCTTTGCTCCTAGCCAGGTACCGTGTTCCTTTTTTGTCCTCCTCCTTAGGACTAAAGAGGTAGTTCTTACCTTAAGGAGTAGTTGATCCAGGCCTGGCGTTTCCCCTTGCGTTGGCGATGGAAGAATGGCGGTGTTGCAGTCCAGTTACCCAGCTATTAGCAGGGTGGATACGGGTGATGTTGTGGTGCCCTGAAGAGCTTACTATCCAGTCATTGACTGGCAAGCGGCAGTTTGGCCAATCGTCCTCGCTATTAGCAGGAGGCCTCCCCCCCCCCCCATCGATACCCGGTCATGGTCGCTTAGGAGGCGCTTGAGGGTCAGGTCGGATCATCTTCGTGCTGGATGGGTATCGTATGTTTATTCGTTTCTCCATGGCAGCCTGTGTGTATTATGTGTGTGTCTCTGTCTTCCTGGTATGGCGGCTGGAGCGCATCTGCGTTCCAGTCCGCCGCTGCTCGTTCCTACTGCGCGTGCGCACGGCCTCGATCCAGATCGAGGCTTGGTTTGCGCCTGCGCGGTTCGACGGGTCAGCGGTGGCCGCGCATGCGCGCGGACGTCGGGGGGCGGCGTGCGACGACGTTCGGAGCGCCGTGACGTCATCCAGGCGGCAAATTCAAATAGCTGTCAGATACAGCTATGCCCTGGCTTCATACAGACACTGCAGACGCCGGTTCTTGTACTGACAATACTTGTGGAGGTAGGCTGGGTGCTTTCTATTCATATGCTATGAGTTTCTCTGGTTATACTGTTCTTGAATGTTTATGGTCTATATTTCACCTGCAGTCTCTGCTGTTCTGTTGCCATGGATGTGTCGTCGCCGCCTAGTGGTCAGCCCTTATGCCGCAGGTAGGACGGAATATTTTTTCCCTCTGCCTGTTTTGCATGGGTTTTTGAGGATTGGGGAATTATAAAGTATATTTCTTTCCTGTTGTTTCCTCAGCCCTTCTAGGTCCGATCATCATTCAGTAGCACGTGAAGAAAAATCTAGGTCACAGCGTGACCAATCAAAATCAAAGTCTTCTTCTAGACATCATACGGATAGGTCAAGGTCCGGATCTAAACGTGATTCCCACCGCCATTCTGGTCGCTCAGAGAAAAAAGCCTGCTGGGGGTGTAGGGCTCATGTCCCGGAGGACAAATCCCTATGTGAAGCATGCTACTCCAAGGCTGTGAGGGAGAGAGGTGCGGGAGACCAGCAGGTGGAAGCACTGGTTAGAAAGGTGGTACAGGAATCTCTGAATAGGACGGATTCAGCCCACACAGCCATTCCTCCCTCAGCACCAGCCTCAGCCGCGGACGTAGTGGATCTTGAAGTTCCAGGTCCTTCTCATGACAATTTTTCATCAAATGGATCCTCCGATAGTGAGGTTGAGGTGGATGAATATGGAGCGGGGTTCGACTTCTCCCAGGTTCCTCATCTGGTCAGGGCAGTTAAAGACGCGCTGAAATGGGAAGACCCAATAGAGATGCCCTCCAAACAGAAAAAGTATTTCAAGCATCTGAAAAAAGAGCGCCCGAATTTCCCCTTCTTGGGGGAGCTAGGTGAAATCATATCTGATGAATGGGGGAAGGTTGAAAGAAAGAACTCTTTGATCACCAAAGTAGCGAAAATGTACCCATTCAGGAGTGAGGAGGTGAAATACCTGGATTCAGCCCCCCTCATTGATGCTGCACTGATGAGATTGGTGAGACATGTTACGCTTCCACTGGAAGACACAGTGTCATTCAGAGACGGTCTGGAAAGGAAGATCGATACTGATCTCAAACGAGTATATATCACCGCAGGGATGGCCTGCAAGCCGGCCTTGGCTCTTGCGGCCTTGTCAAAAGCCATGGAAACCTGGACAGATGACGTGGGTGCAATCCTGGGAAGTATATCCGAAGATGTGCTCAGGAATTCTCCAGTACATGAATTAAGGATGGCATCGGCTTTTCTGGGGGAAGCATCCCTGGACATTATCCGGTTAGTATCGCGTGTCATGCTATCTTCGGTCACAGCTAAACGTGCTCTATGGTTACGTCCATGGGCAGCGGATCCTGCCTCCAAACAGGCATGGTGCAAGATTCCCTTTGAGGGTTCTTCCCTCTTTGGGAACAAGCTGGACTTGGCCATCACACGCGCTACTGGGGGTAAATCGGGTTTTCTACCCCAGGATCGTCGTCTCTTGAGCCAGAGAAGAACCCAACCCAGACAGGATCAGGAGCGTGCTAGGGACGCACGGCGATACAGACCTGGTAGGGAATTCAGAAAAAACTGGAAAAGAAACCAACCTTCAGGTCAGAAGTCCACAAAGGCCACGTCTTCCGGGGGTCGTGATGCGACTAAGTCCTTTTGATATGGAGCCTGTCCAGGTGGAGCGGGTAGGAGCACGGTTACTCCATTTCCAGCACGTCTGGGCAGCCTCGGTCCAAGATTATTGGACAATCAAAACCATCTCTACAGGTCACACCTGGACTTTCACCAACCCACCCACACACCGCTTCATTCCCACAGTTCTACCGAGATCGGAAGAGAAGAAAGAAATTCTCTTATCCTACACAGACTCCCTGATATCTCAAGGGGCCGTCATTCCGGTACCAGTGGAGGAAAAATTTCAGGGGGTATATTCCCCCCTCTTCATGGTTCTCAAAAAGAACGGGTCATGGAGGCCAGTCATCGACCTAACATATTTGAATTCCTTCATCCAGAAGGAAAGATTCAAGATGGAGACTCTCTTGACCATAAGTCAAACAATTCAGCCAGGCGATTGGATGGTCTCAGTGGACTTGAAGGACGCATATTTTCATGTGCCAATCGCGAGGAATTTTCAGCAATATCTCAGGTTCGCAGTGGAGCAGAGACATCTCCAGTTCACCTGTCTTCCTTTCGGGCTGACAACATCGCCTCGAGTGTTCTCGAAAGTATTACTGGCAGTGGTAGCCCTAATCAGGGTCAAAGGTGTCCGGTTACACCACTACCTGGACGATCTACTCCTGCTCTCGCAGGACAGAGACCAGCTTTGTTTACATCGGGACCAAGTCATCTCGGTCTTGACGGAGTTCGGCTGGTTGTTGAACAGGGAGAAGAGTCAGTTGGATCCGACCCAGTCCCTGATATTCCTAGGGGCGCAGTTCGACACGGTAAAGAGTACCATTTCCTTACCCATGGAGAAGATCCCGGTAATTCAAGACAGGATTCGGCTCGCCCTGGCATGTCCTCGCCTCAGGGCATCATATTGCCTCAGAGTTATCGGCACCATGGTGGCCACAGCTCCCATGGTAAAATGGGCACAGTGGAGAATGCGACCCTTCCAAAAGGGTTTTCTTCAGCAATGGATCCCAGAGTCACAAGATCACTTTGTCAGAGTGACCCCGTCCATGAGGGAGTGTCTTCCATGGTGGCTTCATCAGGAGAATCTCCTCAAGTGCCACTCTATTGCACCAATCTCCTGGATTGTGGTGACGACGGATGCCAGCAACAGCGGCTGGGGAGCCCTCTGTCTTTCAGAAGTAGCCCAAGGGAAATGGGACTTCCCATCTCAAGGGATAGTGTCAAATGTCTTGGAACTCCGAGCTGCCTTTCAAGCTCTTCAAGCCTTCCGTCACCTGATTTTAGGAGCTTCGGTTCTGATGAGGTTGGACAACACGACCGCGGTAGCCTACATCAAGAGACAAGGGGGTACACGCAGTCTAGATCTACTAGAGGAGGTCAGTCCGATTATGGTTTGGGCCCAGGCGAATTTGTCGAATCTAACGGCTGTTTACCTCCCCGGAGTCCAGAATGTCCAGGCGGACTTCCTCTCAAGAGTAGCGTTGGACAACAACGAGTGGTCCCTCCACATAGAAGTGTTCAATTGGATTCTGTCTCTAGGAGTAACACCGGAAGTGGACCTCTTTGCATCACCCTGCAATGCGAAACTCGAGAAGTATTACACGAGGAATCGTTGTCCCCAAGCTTATGGGATAGATGCGTTGACGGACCGGTGGAGGTTTCTCAAGGCGTATGCCTTTCCCCCAGTACCGGTCATTCTCCGTTTTCTGTCAAGACTCCGCTGGGAGGAAGCCGAAGTAATAGCGGTAATTCCATATTGGCCCAACAGGCCATGGTTTCCTCTCCTGACGCAGCTCAGTTGTCGGGACCCAGTCCCTCTTCCTCCCAGGCCAGATCTCCTGCTACAAGGAGCATCGCTTCACCCATGTCCATCCCATCTCCACCTGATGGTCTGGTGGTTGAAAGGGAAAGGTTGACGGCCTTAGGGTGTCCTGACACAGCAATTGAAACCTTGATGAGTGCCAGGAGAGCGGGTACTAATAGAGTGTACCAAAGAATCTGGGCAAGATTCGTGAGTTTCATCCCTACTGTTGGAGGTTCATTTAAGGACCCAAGAATATCGGACATTCTGAGTTTCCTGCAGACAGGCCTGGAGTTGCCCTTGGCTGTTAGCTCTCTTAGAGTTCAGGTCTCTGCAATTTCTGCATTCACAGGCATTGCTTGGGCAAAACATCCTCTCGTCAGGCAATTCTTTAAAGGTGCAACAAGACTTAGACCTCAAAGGAGGCCAAGATTTGCCAAGTGGGATCTTCCCCTCGTTTTGGACTTCTTTTCAGGAGAAGATTTTCAACAAACGGATCAATTGTCCATCAAAGATCTTTTTCTCAAGACGGTGTTCCTGGTGGCCATAACATCTGCCAAGAGGGTATCTGAGATCAGCTCTCTGGGTTTCAAAGAACCGTTTATCACCTTTTTTCCTGATAGGGTGGTCTTGATCCCTATGTTGGGATCAAATCCCAAAGTGACGTCCGTCTTTCATGAGAATCAAGAAATAGTTCTCCCAACATTCCATTCATCTGATGATTCTAGTATCCATCCTCTAGATGTCGGAGAAATCCTAAGAGTCTATCTGGAAGCAACGGCTCCCTTCCGGAAATCGGATTACCTTTTCATCTACTTCCAAGGGAAGAACAGAGGATTACGTGCTTCCTCCAGATCCATCTCAACCTGGATCGTCCAGGCTATTCAAAGGGCGTATACGGCTAAGGGTCTGGTTCCTCCGGAGGCAGTGACGGCTCACTCAACTAGGAGTGTCTCAACGTCTTGGGCAGCTTCCCGTCACGTGTCGGCAGAAGTGATTTGCAAAGCGGCCTCGTGGTCATCGATAAATACATTTATGACACACTATTGTGTTGAGCCAGCGGCTCTTTCCTCAGTTAATTTTGGTTTGAATGTCTTATCTGTTGACGGTGCCAATTAAACCTTTTTTCTTTGAACCAGCAATATTTCCCACCCGGGAGTGTATGGCTAGTTATTTCCCATACGTAGGCTGCCATGGAGTCTGTCAGGAAAATGGAAAATTTATATCAAATACTTACCGTAATTTTCCTTTCCTGATGGACTCCATGGCAGCAGGAGTTCCCTCCCATTGCTGGAGTAGGCTAAGTTATGGAACACGGTACCTGGCTAGGAGCAAAGATTTATGGGAGTGGGGTCCTATGAGGTAGGAGAGGCGGGATTAACCCCATACGTAGGCTGCCATGGAGTCCATCAGGAAAGGAAAATTACGGTAAGTATTTGATATAAATTTTCCATTTTTTCTGCAGTTACAGTTGCAAGTCTTTTTAGGTATGGCTCTATCATTTTTGCACATCTAGAGAGTGAAATTTTTGCCCATTCTTCTTTGTATTCTGTTGAGGGTGGGGTTGTGACTGTGTCAGAACACAGAGCTCAGCAGGGAGATCGTCACACTAACATTGGATGTGTTAGTGCAGCAATCTGTATGTTTTTTTATTTTTTTAGCCCCCATGGGTTGAACGAACAAAAACTTAGTGTGTACCCAGCTTTAAACTGGAAGAGGAACAAGCAGGTGTGCTACAGTGCAAGAAACATGCTGATAGGAGAGAGCAGAGTGACAGACAAATGAGCTCATCAGTCTGCTGCTTCTCCTTACACTATTCAGTTACAGGGTTGGGGTAAGGAGTATAATTGTATTGGAAAGTGAAACTGCAGCAGAGAAACATGTGGTTCCCTGCCCTGTCGAGCAGGACTGTGCTTCAAGCAAAAGTTGTGTACATCTCAAGATTGGATGGACAGAAATTCAAATCCTTTGGCAGGTAGAACAGCTTTTACAATTGCTTTTACAATTGCATTTCACCTGTGTATTTAGCTGTATACTTACTTATGTTTAATTCGTCTATAAACATTTTCATTTAGCCAGGGTTTGATAAACTTAGTAGTAGTTGTTCCCTTTAACTGGATTTGTTCTGTAAAGTTGAAGAGGGTTCATAGCTTATCAGGTCCATTTCTTAAGTTCTCTATCCAAACAGGTAGCACAGTCACCTATAACCAGTCACTGTGAAATGTGTCAAACCAGATGTTAATTGTCCAAGGACAAGATAGGAGGTGTGAAAGTTGTGGAACCACCCTTTCCTAGATCCTAAAGGCCCATACACACGATAACAAACATGCAAATTAGCTGTCTTAAGGCAACATCCGACCGTGTGTACGCTCCATCAGACAAACTTTTCCGGTTTTCATTTGACTTTTGTTGGCTGTGCGAACGGACAAACTTTCCGGCAACAAAAGTCCGATGGAGCAAAGTCCGATCGTGTGTACAGAAAACCATAGAACTTTTGTACAAAGTACAAACACGCATGCTCAGAACCAATGCAAAAGATCAGACCACAATACAGAAGTTGACCAATGGTGGCGGTAAAGAGCAGAAAAACCATGTGATTTGGTGAAAGTTGGCTGAAAAAGTCCTGCCGTGTGTATGCAATACAAGTTCACGGCCAACGCCCTTTGTAGAAAAATCCACGGGAAAGTTTGTACAAAGTCTGATCGTGTGTATGGGCCTTTATTGTTAGGACATCTATGTAGGTGTTATGCCCCGTACACACGGTCGTAAATTCCGACGGAAAATGGCCAATCGGACCATGTTGTCGAAAAATCTGCCCGTGTGTGGGCTCCATCTGACTTTTTCCATCGGAATTTTCGACGGAAAAAATTTGAGATCCTGCTCTTAAATTTTCTGACAACAAAATCCGATCAGACTTTTTCCGATCGTATGTAGAGAATTCCGACGGACAAAGTGCCACGCATGCTCAGATCAAATTACGAGACCAAAGCTATTGGCTACTAGCCTCTATGTAGTTCCGTCGTACGCAACCAACGTCACCACGTTCAGAATGATCGGATTTTCCGACAACTTTGTCCAAGTGTGTGTATGCAACACCAGCGTCGGACAAAATCCGGTGGAAAAAATCCAATGGATTTTGTGGTCGGAATTTCCGACCGCGTGTACGGGGGCTAATTCCTCTGATTTACATGGCTGAAGGTATAAATTGGGAGGGAAATCTCATTAGGCTATTTAACAAATATCAAACACCTTTGCCTTTCAAGTCTAGCAATGCACTGAGGCAGAGTTATGTACATTCAAAAAGACCTAACACCCAAACACACACAAAATACTTTTGTAAATGTATTGCAGCGTAGTGAGGAATGCAAAGCCCTGTATATTAGGGAGACAAAGCAACCTATCAACAAATGAATGGCCCAACAAAAGCGTGAAAATTTTACAGGTCAAGACTCAATAGTATTCCTATACCTTAAGGAAAAACATTATTTAGAGAACAGTGAGGTACATAGTTTGGAAAGAGAGGATAACTGGTTTGCAAGAGGTATAAATAAAACGCCCTCTACGTCACACTGGAATAACCATTTCTGAACAGGAGTGGGGCCTTCAACACCATCTGTCTTCCGCATTTAATGCCATTTTACATTAGTAGTCAGGAGATTTGACAACAATTCACACCTTTAGCAACATTAAATAATGATGAACATCTATGCAGACTTCCTGCCACCAAGAAAGGGATTATGTAACTAGAACAGGGTCACTCCACAATTTTTACACCTTCCACCCTGTTCTTGTGCCTTAACACATTCCACGGTGATTGGATATAGATGACTGTGCTACATTTAAATGCTAGGTACCGTATATACTCGACTATAGGCCGTCCCGAGTATAAGCCGAGACCCCTAATTCACCACAAAAAAATGGGAAACCTGCATTGACCCGTGTATAAGCCGAGGGTACAAAATGCAGCAGCTACTGTAAGTGGAAAAGAGGGCCAGCAATGCCCATCTGCAGCTGCCTGTCCCCTGTACAGACCCCCCCCGTGTCCCCATTACAGCCTACCTGTGCCGATCTTCGGTCCCCGCTCTCCGGTCCCCGCTCTCCGGTCCTCGGTCCCCGCTCTCCGGTAATCGGCCCCCGCTCGCCGCTCTCCGGTCCTCGGTCCCCGCTCGCCGCTCTCCGCTCGGTCCCCGCTCACCGCCATTGCAAAATTAAAAAGCCGCGCCTCCTCCTCGTCCTCGTCCGTGATAGGAGGAACGCTGTTTTCCCAGCAGTCAGTGCGCAGTGTTCCGCCTATCACGGACGCCCTCTCATCCTCGTCCATGAGATGAGAATGACAGGGCATCCGTGATAGGCGGAACACTGCACTGCTGGGAAAATTAGTGTCCGCCTATCACGGACAGGTGGGAGGAGGCGGCGCGGCTTTTTAAAACTGCCGTCTGTCTGCATGACAAGCTGTTCATGTAGGCAGACGGCAGTGACTCGAATATAAGCCGAGGGGTAGACTTTCAGCCCTAAAAAATGGGCTGAAAATCTCGGCTTATATTCGAGTATATACGGTATGTTCCTGATACTTAGAACTGAAGAAGTGGCTTGGATAAGCTACAAAACATCTTCAACATTATGAAACAAGTCCAGTTAAATGTGACTACTGCTAGCTATTTTTATTAAAGAGGAAGTAAACCCTGATGGGTGTTACTTCCTCTTTGTTTCCCTGCAAAGGTAAAGCATAATGGGCTACTATGCATCGCATAGTAGCCCATTATGTGACACTTACCTGCAGGAGAAGCCTGCGATGTCCCCATCTTTTTCGCTAGTAGCGAGCATCCATTCTTTACCCCTCTTCTTTCTGGGGGCCACAAACTCAGGCTCTGTGACTGACCGGAGTCGCATGACGTCATGTGACGTCACTCCCGTGCCACCTTTAACGCCATAACCCAAGCTAGAAATGGCACAGCATGCCCTTTCTAACTCCAGCGCATGCGCAGAAGAAATCGCCCTGCAGCGATTTGCAAATATCTCCTAGACCGTGCAGGTCTGGGAGATATTTCAAGCACCTACAGGTAAGCCTTAATCTATACTTACCTGTAGGTTAAAGTGGTTGTAAAGGGTTTACCCAGCAACACGTGACAACCAAGAGGAGTCAGAAGAGTGGAGCTTGGTTGCTGATTTATTGCTATTAGCTATTGGGCTATGGTCTACCTACAGCTACCTTTTTTGGTCTTTGCCCTATTGAATGTGTTGGACTGAGCTTTAACTAACTTACTATGCAGACATTTCTCTTGCCACTAGTGGCATGATATTTGCCTTTTAGAAGAAATGGCTATAGCCAGGCTAAATTACTGTTATTATAAGTAAAAGCCAAGTTGTACATGTTTGAGACATAGAAATGGGCTGGGATAAAGGGAAAAGCGATACTATGCATTATTATCTGGAATGGTATACACTCTATTATTAAAAATACATATTTTAACTGATAGTTGTGTTTTGATGTGTGGAATTTGAAAGGTGCACAATTTAATTTACATAAACTGGAGAAATGTGAGTATAGTGCTGAAACTTGTTCTTCTAAGAAGACAGGAGCATAGCAAGTATGGGATCCTGGTAGCCATAGTTCTATTGAAACATTGCTTGCAGGACAAACAAAAGACATTAATGTTTTAATATGACCACAAACACTGGCAATTCAGTGCAACCTAGAAATCCCTATACTTTTCAAAGTTTGTAAAAAAAGCCTTCAGGTCAATTAAACAATCTGCAATATTCTCACCAATATATCCAGGACAGTAGATTCCTTCTACAATGATCACTAGGCTTTTCTTTTTCATTTTAAAGGATAGAATATATACGCTAAATTATTTCTTAGCTATTCGATAACTTTTTAACAGCAACACCATGATATTGACTCAGAAAATGAAAATTTATTTCAGCCTGCTCAAAAAGGTCACTTCACCTCTCATGATCTAATGCAGAAATCCATAAGACTTGGACAATGCTCAGCAACTGTTTCTGCATGTTGTAAGATTAACCTTCTCATCACCCCCTGGCCTAATGATCTGTGAAACATTTTGTACATTAATACAACTTAACAGTGTGAAGTATTGTAAGTACGTATTAAGGGCTGTGCAGTACAGTTTATTTATGTAATAACAGTATATGCCATGCCAACCAGGAAAGTACAAAATAATATGCTGACAAAACTATACAGCTGATATTTTTAGGTTATAAAATTAGCATCATAATCTACCCAGGAAAATGGAAAGACTTTATTAGTAAATTATTAAAATGTACAGCTCCTTATTAGTTTGTCCCATAACTACTTGATCGTGTGTATGGACTAAATACTCATCAGCATGTAGAAGATCAGTTTTCACCATCCTGTGTGGTCACATAGGAGTGAATTTACTAAAGGCAAATAGACGGTGCACTTTGAAAGTGTAGTTGCGCTAATTTTCCCAGAGCTCAGTTAATGTGGTAAAACTTCACTTTGTAAAGAATATCTCACCAGTTGCTAGGAATTTTTTTTTTAAAAATCGGCATTTTTGTTCGCACATGATTGGACGATGGAAATCAGAAGAGCTTTATTTACCACATTTACTAAGCTATGGGGAAAATCATTGCAACTGCACTTCCAGATTGCAACTAAACTTAAAATGCGCACAGTCTATTTGCCTTTAGTAAAGCCACTCCACAATGCAATAAGCAGCTTAGGACCACAATTGTATGCTGGAAAGAATGAAGTATATGAATACTTTAGATCAATATGGTGACAAAGTACTGCCACTACTGCACATGTACTGGATTTGGCCACTACGTTTCTGACATTGCAATACAGTGACGTTAGGAATAGTGCACTACATTGCATGTGCAGTATATTGCTACCATATTATGATGCCATACCGAGCATGCATGTGGATTGTGTGGAAGCTTGATTGTGTGTGGTCATATTAATGCTGTTTGTGTGTGTGTGACTGCCATATCAGCACACCTTAACCACTTGACCACTGGGCACTTAAACACCCTTAATAACCAGACCAATTTTCAGCTTTCGTGCTCTCACATTTTGAATGACAATTACTCAGTCATACAACACTGTACCCATTTGAAATTCTTGTCCTTTTTTTCACACAAATAGAGCTTTCTTTATTCAATCACTGTTGGGTTTTTTATTTTTTGCGCTATAAAAGAAAAAAGACTTTAAATTTGGTAAAAAAAAAATTTTTTTTTTCGTTTCTGTTAAAAAATTTAGCAAATTTGTAATTTATCTTGATAAATTTTGGCCAAAATTTATACTGCTACATATCTTTGGTAAAAATAAGTACAAATTGGGGTATATTATTTGGTCTTTGTGAAAGTTATAGAGTCCACAAGCTATGGTGCCAATATCTGAAAATTGATCACACCTGAAGTACTGACGGCCTATCTCATTTCTTGAGTCCCTAACATGCCATAAAAGTACAAATAACCCCCAAATGACCCCTTTTTGGAAAGAAGACACTCCAAGGTATTTAGAAAAAGGCATGGTGAGTTTTTTGAAGTTGTCATTTTTTCCCACAATTCTTTGCAAAATCAAGATTTTTTTTTTCTTTTTTTTTTTTTCACATAATTGTCATATTAGCAGGTTATTTCTCACACACAGCATATGCATAGCCCCAAAACACATTCTGCTATTACTCCCGAGTATGGCAATACCACATGTGTGAGACTTTTACACAGCGTGGCCACATACAGAGGCCCAACATGCAGGGAGCACCATCAGGTGTTCTGGAGCACCCAGGACAATTCTGACATTTCTCTCCTACATGTAAAAATCATCATTTATTTGCTAGAAAATTACATAGAACCCCAAAACATTATATATGTTTTTTTAGCAGAAACCCTAGAGAATACAATGGCGGTCGTTGCAACTTTTTATCTAGCATGGTACTTGCGCAGCAATTTTTCTAACGCGTTTTTTTTTGGAAAAAAAAAGTTTTGTGCTTTACTAAAAAACAAAACTGTAAATATAGCCCAATGTTTTTGCATAATGTGAAAGATGAAGTTACGCCGAGTAAATAGATACCTAACATGTCACCCTTCAAAATTGCACACGCTCGTGGAATGGCGCCAAACTTTGCTACTTAAAAATCCCATAGGCGGCACTTTAAAATTTTTTTACTGGTTACATGTTTTGAGTTACAGAGGAGGTCTAGGGCCAAAATTATTGTTCTCGCTCCAACGTTCGCAGTGATACCTCACATGTGTGGTTTGAACAACGTTTTCATATGTGAGCGGGACTTACGTATGCGTTCGCTTCTGCATGCGAGCACACGGGGACAGGGGCGCTTTAAATTTTTTTTTTTTTTTTTTTTATTGTTCATTTTACTTTATTTATTTTAGTTTGACACTTTTTTCCCCCAACATTTTTTTTTGATCACTTTTATTCCTATTACAAGGAATGTAAACATCCCTTGTAATAGGAATATGGCATGACAGGTCCTCTTTACAGTGACATATGGGGTCAATAAGACCCCACATCTCACCTCTAGGCTGGAAAGCCTGAAATAAAATAAAAAAACGATCCTGGCTTCGATCGTAGCGAGTATTGCATGGTATCGCAGGGTATCGCAGGGTATTGCAGGGTATAGCATGGTATCGCATGGTATCGCAGGGAATGGCAGAGTATCACAGGGTATGGCAGAGTATCGCAGGGTATGACAGAGTATCGCAAAGTATGGCAGAGTATCGCAGGGTATGGCAGGGTATTGCAGGGTATGGCAGAGTATCGCAGGGCATGGCAGAGTATCGCAGGGTATGGCAGAGTATCGCAGGGTATGGCAGAGTATCGCAGGGTATGGCAGAGTATCGCTGGGTACGGCAGAGTATCGCTGGGTATGGCAGGGTATCGCAGGGTATTGCAGAATATCCCAGAATATCGCAGGGTATCGCAGAGTATTGCAGGGTATGGCAGAGTATCGCAGGGTATGGCAGGGTATGGCAGAGTTTCGCAGGGTATGGCAGAGTATCGCAGAATATCGCAGGGTATCGCAGGGTATGGCAGAGTATCGCAGGGTATGGCAGAGTATCGCAGGGTATGGCAGGGTATGGCAGAGTATCGCAGGGTATGGCAGGGTATGGCAGAGTATTGCAGGGTATCGCAGAATATTGCAGGGTATCGCAGGGTATGGCAGGGTATCGCAGGGTATGGCAGAGTATCGCAGGGTATGGCAGAGTATCGCAGGGTATTGCAGAGTATTGCTGGGTATTGCAGGGTATTTCAGAATATGGCAGGGTATGGCAGGGTATGCAGAGTATGGCAGAGTATTGCTGGGTATCGCAGGGTATGGCAGAGTATCGCAGGGTATGGCAGAGTATTGCAGGGTATGGCAGAGTATCGCAGGGTATGGCAGAATATGGCAGAGTATCGCAGGGTATTGCTGGGTATCGCGGGGTATCGCTGGGTATTGCTGGGTATCACAGGGTATGGCAGAGTATCGCAGGGTATTGCAGAGTATCGCAGGGTATTGCAGAGTATTGCTGGGTTTTGCAGAGTATTGCTGGGTATTGCAGAATATGGCAGGGTATCGCAGAGTATGGCAGAGTATGGCTGGGTATCGCAGGGTATGGCAGAGTATCGCAGGGTATGGCAGAGTATCGCAGTGTATGGCAGAGTATCGCAGGGTATTGCAGGGTATCGCAGGGTATGGCAGAGTATCGCAGGGTATGGCAGAGTATCGCAGGGTATGGCAGAGTATCGCAGAGTACTGCTGGGTATCCATCCATCCATGCTCAGCCATCCCTCCATACCCTGCAATACCCAGCAATACACTGCAGGCTATTGCTGTGTATTGCAGGGTATGGAGGGATGGCTGAGCATGGATGGATGGATCAATGGGGACTGCAGAGCAGGCTGTGGGCACTACAGATCCCACCCACAGCACAGCTGTCACCGATCCCTCCCCCTCTCCTCTCACACTGTACCGATCGGTACAGAGAGAGGAGGAGAGAGGAACCGGCGTCATCAAATGACGCCGGTTTGCTTACATGTGATCGCTCCGTCATTTGACAGAGCGATCACGTGGTAAACGGCCGCGATCCGTGATCCGCGGGTCCAGATCACAGATGTTCTCGAGTGCGCGCCCCAGGGGGTGCACAAGAGGGGAATTCTGTGAGGCCGTTTTTCGACTATGGGCCGGTTGTTAACTGGCTAAAGTGGTTAGAAAGGCAGAAGGTTCTTTACCTTAATGCATTCTATTCATTAAGGTAAAAAAAAAACTTCTGCAAGTAGCTGCCCCCCAAAACACTTACCTGAGAGTGATCTCGATCCAGCGATGTGCATGAGAGCAGAGGCTCTCTCGGCTCTCTCTCTACTCATTGGCTCAGACACAGCAGCCATTGGCTCCTGTTGCTGTCAATCACAGCCAATGAGGAGGGATTGAGGGGCATTGCAGGCCTGTGCTCTGTGTGTCTTATGGACACACAGAGCCGGCTCGGAAGCAAGCCCACACAAATACCCCCATAGCAAGCGGCTTGCTGTGGAGGCACTCGGGGGGGGCAGGAGAGTAAGCAGGGGAACCGAGAAGATAAGAATTGGGGCTGCAAATTCATTGCACAGAGATGATATATTTGTTATTTAAAAAAAAAAAAAAAATTCCCTTTAAAATAACTTTAATAACCCCACCAGCAGCCATATTTCAAGAACCCGAAAATAAACCCAAACACCATCTGTGAGAAGATGAGAAGGTGATGTTACCAAGGGGGTGAGGTTATTACTTTACTATGTGTCCTTTGCTTATCCAATGGTAATATTATTAACCTGAAATCTGAATTTTAAGATGGAACTAATAGGAAAAAACGCATACATCTATTTAAAAAATACCAGTGGATGTGATTTTGACCAAACATTCTCTGATGGAAAATCAGTCATTGTCTTTTAAAACCTGTCACCGGTAGATTCTCCAACAGCTTTATAGATATACCTTATACTGCCCAATAGAATTTCGAAAGAGAGTGGAAAATTCACAGTACATGATCTGAACATACCTAAAGTGTTACTAATAGTTGCTCCTAAGCAGACCGCTCCTTCGCATGTTGGTATCAAAATAGGTAAGTCAGGGATGGTCATAAAATCTCTAGAAGCTTGTCAAATGTAGAGATAGACATGCGGGTGAAGCTAACAAAACTTCTCTCAACAGCACCAGCAAGATTGCTTGATTGATCAGATCAAGCCATCTTGATCTGTTAACTGTCCACCTGGATATTCTGGGATGAATTCTTGGATTTTTATGGATGTAAATGCACCATTACATCCAGTTTTTAAGCAGGATCTTCTTGTCAGTCTTAACACAGTACTGCTATTTCACTTTTGGTCACTTACATGGTTTCCTATGCCTCTAATGTGGATAATGGAGATATTCATATTACTGTGAAGGGTTCTGTGGTTAACAAGCCTCACGGCTAATAAACATCATTACGATAAGGAACCCAAGGAGCACAATGTGGAGCCACTGAAGGTGAGAAGTGAGATATGCAAATATTCTTTATTCTATCACCTATCTTTAGCTGCAGTGGGATTTTACAACGGTGTACAATTCAGGGGCCAATATCAGATCTGTTGGCTCTCCAGTACTCAGCCCACTAGTAGGATTAGATTCTACAGCCAAATGTAGAAGTGTCCTATAATACACACAAAGTCTATGCAATGTGTTCACTAGAGAAATTAATGAGGTAGCTCAGTTACATATTGAAGAGGAGGTAATATTGGTTACGTCGCTTTACACTATTATCCCTCACAATAGCGTCCCATTTCACTTTTTGGATCAAGTTAATTATATGCCCCTCATTCAAAAAGAGTTAGTGTTGGATTTACTCAGGTTCACCATGGAGATACTTTAACTATTTCAATTATGGTGGTAGTTATTATTTGCTACATACAAGCATGGCTATGGGAGACAAATTTGCTCCCAGTCTCACCAATTTATTCATGGTGTGGTGGAAGGAGGAAGCTATTTACAGAAGCAGGTGTGATGAGCTGCTATTTTGAAGGCACTATATTGATGACGCCTCCTTTCTGTAGTGTTGAGACATTCAATCTCTTCATGTGTTTATGATGCGTTTGAACACCAGTTCCTGGGGAATCAAGTTGTCTTGGAGTGGAGTGACCCATCAATAAACTTCTTAGAATTGGTGATCTTTAAGGAAACAGAACAGACTTCCCAGTAAAATATATTTTAAGTTGACAGATCGGAAATGACTTCATTCCAGTGAAAAGTTGCCATCATGCTTCTTGGTCCCATTCCGACGGGACAGTTTCAGAGAATTAGAAGGAATTGTTCTCGGATTGGGATTCAAGCTAATGTCTTGAAAGATAGATTCCCTCAGAAAAGATAGCAGGAGATGTTGGAGCAGGAAATTCAAACTGTATCCAATATTGAACATAATTCACTCTTGATGCCTAAGGTCTGGACAGGGGGTGGGCTTAATAAACATGAATGGTCATTACTGACCACTTTTTCCACACAGCATGAATTGGTTAATAAAATTATGAGGAAACACTGGAGCATTTTAAAAAAAAATTACAGAATTCTGGGCCCACACCTTCTGGACAAACCTTGTGTGTTATTTAGGAAAGTACATACATTAAATGATGGGATTTTTCCCAATCCAGTGGATAAGCCTTCAAAAATGACTATGTTTGGGAATCCTAAAGGATTTTTCTCATGCAAAAGGTGTAATGTATGTATAAATTGCAACACTGTCCAAACGGCATCATTCTCTTCTACTGGTAAAAAATATGCTAAGTCCAGAAAGAGTGTAACACCGCTAAGACTGTGGATAAAGATTTCCTTGTGGGTGCTGGCCCCAGCCCACCACCGTCAATAGTAATTGAAGAAAAAGAAGATTGGTTGCACACCATGGAAGGAAGAACTTCTGTAGAATAGTTACTTTATTGTTAAGGTGCCAAAGGACATAAACAGGACATTACAGGTACATTGGTAGACCGGTTTCACATGCATAACTCGTGCTTGTTCATCACTTGCTCCACTAAGGGGGTTGTTTACATAATTAAAAGTCTGTGCAGTTTGAAATATGTTGGGCGTTCCACAGAGGCACTGAATGTAAGGATTGGTAAACGCCTGCCAGGTCACCTGAGACCAGGTGACAGATGCACACCGTTGGGGTCAGGATTGCACCGCTAATGTAGTGGACCCTATGACTGACTGTTGCGAATGGAGCTCTGGGTGGTTCAGGAAAACAGGTCCTCTGGAGCACCAACACGGATCACACTGGGAGCTAAAGCATGAGGTTCCCCAGGGTGCAGAGTCTAAGAGCCAGCAGTGTTCACCAGGGCTCCTAATGGTGGGGATGACCTTCACTGCAACTGGCTCCCAGGGTCTCCTAGCTCAAGGTAGGATACTGGAGGATAGAGAGGAAGCAGCAGACCGGAACAACTGTTGATAGTCAGGAGATGAGCCAAAAGCTTGGGGCAACGATCCAAGGGTAAGGGTATGAAGCAAACAGGGATAGTCAAGAACAAGCCAAGGTCAGTAAACAGAATCAGACGTAGAGCACACAGCAAGAAAGCTCGGACAATATTGCTCGGTAAGGCAGGCTTGGAGAGCACGGTGTTAAATAGTGTATCCTGTAGAGGCTAGGGTGGAGCCACACTGAGGGAAAATTACTTAACCATGCAGGTGTGAGAGTGCAGGCCCTAAGGCTGATACACAGACCAGAGGTAAGCAGACAGACAGAGCCGCACTAATATTCGTAATGGTTTCAGGGGACATAATTTCCTTTTGACAATTTCTTCGACATCACAAAAAAGATCCTTCTTCGTTACAAAGTATAGGGACAAAAAAATATTCTGCACACTGGCGGGGGAATAATTTAAAAAGAACTCTGTCCCAGCGAGAAACCCGCTGGATATTCGATCTCAAAACATTCGTCCCAATGGAGCTTCATGTGGATTTGGACATCAACTGTTATAATAATAACAGTTGATGTTCGATACTGTCCTGCCTTTTAGATTTTAGATTTTTTTAGTTTTCATTAATACTGCTTATTTTTAATGTTTTATACATAGTTTTACCTTTCAATAGTAAATTATGTTTTTTTATCAAATTTTAAAACTCCCTTTTTTTGGCATTGTATTTTCTTTTATGATGATTTGTCCCGAATCTGAGGAATTAATGTATGGTTTGTTATTTAACCCTTTCATGATTATGCCTATTTCTGACATTTGGGGTTTACAAGTTAAAATCTATATTTTTTGCTAGAGAATTACTTAGAACCCCAAACATTATATATATATATATATATATATATATATATATATATATATATATATATATTAGCAGAGAATCTAGAGAAACCTTTTGGGAAAAATATACTTTCATGAATTAAAAAAAAAAAAAAAACAGTGAAGTTAGCCCAATTTTTTTGTATAATGTGAAAGATGATGTTACGCCGAGTAAATAGATACCAAACATGTCACGCTTTATAATTGCACACACTCGTGGAATGGCGACAAACTATGGTACCTAAAAATCTCCATAGGTGACGCTGTAAAAATGTTTTACGGTTACCAAGTTAGAGTTACGGAGGAGGTATAGTGCTAGAAATATTGCTCTCACTCTGACGATCGCAGATATAACTCATGTGTGATTTGAACACTGTTTACATAGGCGTGACTTCCATATGCGTTTTCTTTGCTGCGCAAGCTCACGGGGAAGGGGGCGCTTTAAAAAATATATATATTTTTTCTTATTTATTTTATTTAATTTTAGATAATTAAATTGTGTTTTAAAAAAAAATAAAACATTAAATTTGATCACTTTTATTGCTGTCACAAGGAATGTAAACATCTAAAAGACCCCAAATCCCTCCTTGCACTTCAAAGTATTCAGATCACTGAAAATGGTGTAGCTGAATACTGTATATTTTTTTAAATCTGGCGCCATTGGCAGCCGAGTAAACAGGAAGTGACGTTGTGACGTCGCTTCCCTGTTTACATCCAGGAGACTGGAACCAAGCTGTTTCCGGCTTCGTTCCAGTCTGTCACTAGCCACCGGAATCATCGGATGTTCGATCGGGCCTCCCGATGGAACGGGAGGCCCGGTAAGAGCGGCGTGAGTCGGCGGGAGGGGGGGCGTCCCCTCACGCTCTTCCGGTATAACAGCCGAGCGGCTTTTAGCCACATCGGTTGTTATACCTGGATAGCCAATCGCCCGCTCTTAACAACGGTACTGGGATGATGCCTGCAGCTGCGGGCATCATCCCGGTATAACCCCCAAAAGCCGAGTGCGCACATCTGCGTACGCTCGGCGGGAAAGGGTTAAATTGATGGTCAGCAGTTTGCTCCAATGCACCTCAGGTTATATTAACATTGCTTTACACGTCCCAGGACAGCCTCCTTTCCTGATGATGCCTGTTCAGAGAAAATGTGTCAGGCGGAGCTGTTCCTGTAACGTCATCCTGCACACCAGTGGGTCCCGTGGTGCTGCCTGAATCTGTACATGCCACTTGTTTCATTGCATATTCTGTAAGTGTAATACTTTTATGTCTTTACATTTGTTTTTAATTACTACACAATGAGGCTGCTGTTGTAATGCCACTGCTGAGAGTTGGTTAAAGGCAAGGTGCTTGATCCTAAATATTTATATGATGGTGTGAACTGTGAAGTCAACCATTCGATTCGCTTTACTTTGCATCAGCTAGAGATTAAGGTTACCAGCTATGCTGCAGATAATGCCCATATGATCTCTTTTTGTAATATTTACATCTGATAAGCAACTTTGCATGTGGGTGAGCACCTAAGCTCTGGAGCACTTTCATTTCAATTTGGATCAGCACTACAAGCATTTTTTATCACACGTTGTAATGTGTATTGGAACATTTTGTATATATATGTGAATTGGGATATTTTATATGCATATATGGTTGCACTTTAAACCCTGTAATTTTTTCAGACACTTTATTCATTTGCTCTTTGCATTTAAAGGGATGTGCACTTTTATATTGGGGTGTATATGGTTGCTGATGTCTAACAAGTGCACTTTATTTGTATTGTTTAAAGCAGGGGTCCCCAATGAGTGGCAACCGTGGTCCACACAGGGCTATCACAGACTGCGGTTCCGCTCGCCTCCTGCTGTGCAGTGATGCCTGTGTATTCTTTACTGGCTCTTCCGCCCACTTGGTTGACAATGTCATCCAATCAGCAGGGCAGGAGAAGCTGCACATCGGAATGGAGAGTTCCTCCTGTCCCCTGCCTTGCTGATAATATGACATCGTCGGGAGGGCAGGGGAGCCCGGAGAGAACACACGGACTGATCACAGCCTCTGCCCTGCTAAAGGTAGGAGTCCTGTGCAGGGGAGGCAGAGATTAGAATGGGGAAGTATCATGTTAGAGAGGGGGGGGGGGGGCAGACTGCAGGGGCACTGTTATGGAGAAGGCTGTGATTGCTAGGGGCACTGTAATATAAAGGGGACTGAACTGTAATCGTTACAGTACCCCCTTACAGAGCAGTCCCCTTTACATTAGTGTTCCCCCTTTATATCACAGCCCCCCTTTACATTAAAGTGCCCCTTTTACAGAGTAGTCCCTGTTACATTAAACTAAAGGGGCACTGTGATGTAAAGAGGACTGCACTGGAAAGGGGCACTGTAATGTAAAGGGGGACCGTGCTGTAAAGGGGGGCTGAGGACAGCCCCTGAATAGCCCTCCCCCACTGCTGTAAAGGTTGTGAACTGCTTGTTTAAACGATACATGCACATTTGTATTATTTATTAATTTGCAATGTTGTTTTAAAGGGACATGTGCACCTGTTTTTGCATTATCTATGACAGATGTCCAGTCGTTAACCAAACAGTTGCATCGTGCATTCATCATTTGTGGCAAAAGGGTTTAATATTGATAAATGTAAAGTTATGCACTTGGGGGCTAAGAATATGCATGCATCATACATATTAGGGGGAATACAACTGGGGGAATCAATGGCTTAGAACGATCTGGGTGTTCTGGTAGATCTTAAGTTTAATAATAGCATGCAATGCCAAGTTGCAGTTTTCAAAGCTAGCAAAATACTTTCTTGTAATAAGAGAGGTATGGACAGTAAATGTAAAGTTATGCACTTGGGGGCTAAGAATATGCATGCATCATACATATTAGGGGGAGTACAATTGGGGGAATCAATGGTGTAGAACGATCTAGATGTTCTGGTTAGGGATGGGCCCGTTGTTCGATTCGAACCCATGTTCGAATCGAGCACCGGGCGTTCGCTAGCTCGGCAAGCCCAGAACTATTGGGGCCGCTCGCATCAAATTCGTGTGATGCGAGCGGCCCCGCAATGCATTGCGCTAGTCGCAGTGCAATGCTGGCTGATGATTGGCCAAGCATGCACTGTGACCCCGCATGCTTGGCCAATCACAGCGCCGGCAGCGAGGAGAGCCATAATTGGCTACAGGCAGGATGCCTGTAGCCAATTATAGCTCAGGGGCTTTAGTACACGCCCCACGGTATAAGAGGCCGCCGCGCCGGCGGCCTCGCATATTATGTTTCAGTCAGTGTCAGCATGTCAGTGTGCTGCTGACAATATGTGCTCTATTTCTGGGGATATGTGTGTGCGTGCTTTTAGAACAGCATTGCAGTATCACATCTGGGGGGTGTCTATAGGTTGCCTGTGAAGGGGGGCAGGTTTCCTGTGCTTAGAACTTTCCCTGCAAAAAAGTGTCATTTTTGCAGGAAAAAAGCTATTTAAAAGCACTCGCGGCTAATGAATTGATGGCTCCTGTAACACAGAGAACTGTCATTCATTAATAAAAAACAAAAAAAAAAGCGTAGGGGTCCCCCCTAATTCAATAACCAGGCCCTTCAGGTCTGGGATGGATATTAAGGGGAACCCCAGCCAAAAAAAAAAAAAAAATGGCGTAGGGTACCCCTCAAAATCCATACCAGACCCTTGAGGTCTGGTATGGATTTTAAGGGGAACCCTAGCCAAAAAAAAATGGCGTGGGGTCCCCCTCAAAATCCATACCAGACCCTTATCCGAGCACGCAACCTGGCAGGCCGCAGGAAAAGAGGGGGGGACGAGAGCGCCCCCCCCCCCCTCCCGCCTAAACCGTACCAGGCCACATGCCCTCAACATTGGGAGGATGCTTTGGGGGTCTAAGACCCCCAAAGCACCTTGTCCCCATGTTGATGAGGACAAGGGCCTCTTCCCCACAACCCTGGCCATTGGTTGTGGGGGCCTTATCGGAATCTTGAAGCCCCCTTTAACAAGGGGACCCCCAGATCCCGGCCCCCCCTGTGTGAAATGGTAAGGGGGTACAAAAGTACCCCTACCATTTCACCAAAAAAGTGGCAAAAATGGTAAAAATGACAGGAGACGGTCTTTGACAATTCCTTTATTAAAATCTTCTTTCTTCTTTCTTCATCCTTCGGTTTCTTCATCTTCTCCTTCCTTCTTCATCTTCTTCCATCTTCTTCTTCCTCCGATCCGCTTCTTCTTGCGCTGGTCTTCTCGTCCTTCTCGTCCGGCATCTTCTTCCGTCGGCGTCGGTGTCGGTGTCTCTTCGTGGGCCGCTCCGCGCAATGGGATGCTCCCGCTGTGTGAGGCTCCGCTCCGTCTGACAGGTCTTTTATAACGGAGGGCACCTGGTGACCCCGCCCCCTCTGACGCACGGGGACGTCATGGGGAATTCCATGATGGCTTTCCCCATGACGTCAGAGGGGGGCGGGGTCACCAGGTGCCCTCCGTTATAAAAGACCTGTCAGACGGAGCGGAGCCTCACACAGCGGGAGCCTCCCATTGCGCGGAGCGGCCCAAGAAGAGACAGAGACACCGACACCGACGCCGACGGAAGAAGATGCCGGACGAGAAGGACGAGAAGACCAGCGCAAGAAGAAGCGGAGCGGAGGAAGAAGAAGATGGAAGAAGATGGAAGAAGATGACGGAAGGAGAAGATGAAGAAACCGAAGGATGAAGAAAGAAGAAAGAAGATTTTAATAAAGGAATTGTCAAAGACCGTCTCCTGTCATTTTTACAATTTTTGCCACTTTTTTGGTGAAATGGTAGGGGTACTTTTGTACCCCCTTACCATTTCACACAGGGGGGGGCCGGGATCTGGGGGTCCCCTTGTTAAAGGGGGCTTCCAGATTCCGATAAGCCCCCCGCCCGCAGACCCCCACAACCAATGGCCAGGGTTGTGGGGAAGAGGCCCTTGTCCTCATCAACATGGGGACAAGGTGCTTTAGGGGTCTTAGACCCCCAAAGCATCCTCCCAATGTTGAGGGCATGTGGCCTGGTATGGTTCAGGCGGGAGGGGGGGCCGCTCTCGTCCCCCCTCTTTTCCTGCGGCCTGCCAGGTTGCGTGCTCGGATAAGGGTCTGGTATGGATTTTGAGGGGGACCCTACGCCATTTTTTTTTTTTTTTGGCTGGGGTTCCCCTTAAAATCCATCCCAGACCTGAAAGGGCCTGGTTATTGAATTTGGGGGAACCCCTATGCTTTTTTTTTTTCATTTTTTTTATTTTTTATCAGTGACTTTTTTTTTATGAATGAGTTTTAATGAATGACTGTTCTCTGTATTACGGGAGCCGTCAATACACATTAGCCGCGAGTGATTTTAAATAGCTTTTTTACTTTCAAAAATGACACTTTTTGCAGAGACAGTTCTAAACACGGGAAACATGCGCCCCTTCACATGCATACTATAGACACCCCCCAGGTACGAAATTTAAAGGAATATTACACTTTTATTGTTTCAATTTAAGCATTATTAAAATCACTGCTCCTGAAAAAACGGCCGTTTTTAAAACTTCTTTTTGCATTGATACATGTCCCCTGGGGCAGGACCCAGGTCCCCAAACACTTTTTATGACATTAACATGCATATTAGCCTTTAAAATTAGCACTTTTAATTTCGAACGTTCGCATCCATTAAAACTAATAGGGTTCTAAAGCTCGCACGGACTTTAGGTCCGTTCGCGGGTTCTGGTGCGAGCCGAACGGGGGGGTGTTCAGCTCATCCCTAGTTCTGGTAGATTATAAGCTTAATAATTGCATGCAATGCCAAGTTGCAGTTTTCAAAGATAGCTAAACCTTTTCTTGTGTTAAGAGAGGTATGGACAGCAGAAAGAGAGAGAGATAATTTTACCTCTGTACAAATCATTATTAAGACCTCATCTGGGATATGCAGCTCAGCTTTGGGCACCATCTCACAAAAAGGATATTGGGAAACTGGAGAAAGTGCAGAGAAGGGCAACCAAACTGATAAGAGGCATGGAGGAGCTCAGCTATGAAGAAAGATTTGAGGAACTTTTTTTTTTTCTCTCTTGGAAAGAGGAGATTAAGGGGGATATGATCACCATGTATAAATATTTAAGTGGTCCATATAGTGAACTTGGTGTTGAGTTATTCACTTTACGGTCATCACAGAGGACAAGGGGGCACACTACATCTGGTAAGGTGAAAACCTGGAATAGACTCAACTAGATGGTTCTGTCCAGCTCAGTAGATTGCTTTAAAAAAAAAAGGCCTGGATTCTTTCCTAAATGTACATAATATAACTGGATACTATCATTTATAGGTAAAGTTGATCCAAGGAATATCCGATTGCCCCCTGGAGCAAATTGGATCATGCTTTGCTGGGGTTTTATGGCCTTCCTTTTGATCAACTGTGGGTATTGGATTGTGTATTTAATATTGTATGATTGTTTTTCCTTTAATTGATTGAACTAGATGGACTTGTGTCTTTTTTCAACCAGACTAACTATGAAACTATGTAACTATTTAAATATTTGTGTTTAGGCTATGCAAGGTGGCAGGGGAAGCCCACTGCACAAAGGAGGTCACAAACTTCAGAAGTTACACAATGTATTCCAAAATATCCAATCAATTCTCACCTGGAAAAGCCTTGGCTGGTGATATCTGATCATTCCCTATAGGTATATCATCTCCTGATCTCTAGGGCTGAGATTTGGGTTCCCAGCTACCATGAGTTTCTGTCAAATCGCTGGGATTTGTGAAGTATGCGGTTTGCTGTAAAGATATTGATATACAGTACATTCCCATATACAGCAGTTCTAATCGTGATGGACAGTGCCAACTTAATGAAAACAATAAAGGAAAAAAGAGAAAACTGGATTTTTGAGGCACCACATAGACCCTGTATTCAAGTTTCAATAAAAGCTTTTATTACATTAATCATAAACATTTCTGCACATGCTTAAAATACCCATGAAAAACATGGGATATTCTTCCATGTATAACTGTTGCATGCTATAGCAATATACAGCCCCCATTCGCTAGACCTCCCCATTTGTCTCCATCCAGCTGCCTTCACGATCAAACAGGGATGACTTCACTCAATAGGGTTGATTTTACTAAAACTGGAGAGTGCAAAATCTGGTGCAGCTGTGCATGATAGTCAATCAGCTGCTAACTTCAGCTTGTTCATCAATTAAGCTTTGGTAACAAAATCTAGAAGCTGATTGGTTTCTATGCAGAGCTGCATCAGATTTTGTACTCTCCAGTTTTAGTAAATCAACCTAAATGTGTTTTGCAGACCATTAACTCTGCTTTATCAGAAGTATAATCGGAGGCTCTGAGGCACAGGAAGGGATCTGGGTGGGGCCCCCTTCATACCACACGATTATGTAACCTCTGTGTGCATATTAGTGAATAGGTAAACTAGCATCTAATGGCTATAGTGGAAAAAGGTTTTCTACCCAAGTTTTATTCAAGTGGTGATTCTACAGCATGATACGCCCCATTTGCTTTTTTGACATGGTGTGAGCAAAGCTGGAAGGTGTCATATTGAGGGGCTCCAACTTGTGGCCGTAAGTCACCCTGTCCTGGATGTCTAGAGGTGTTTTCCCACTTGGTCCATGAGTACCCCTGGGCCTGCCTGTTATAAGGGATAATCTGGCTATGCCTGGTGGGTCAGGCTTGTTTGAGAAACAGTCACAATGTATTAAATTATGTGATTTCACCTCCAATGATTCTCTTGATGAAGTCTTGTCAGTAGAGTGTGAAATTAGTAAAGTCATCCCCATTTGATCACAATGCCAACAGCTGATTTATAAAAATGTATACACAAAATGATGGTTCTGATATATATGATACAACAGCTGGATGGAGACAAAATAATAAACTTTGTGTATGGGTGCTATATATTACTGTAGTATCCAACATTTTTACAAAGGACATCTCATGTTGTTTTATTTTCATGTTGTTTTATGGGTATTTACTGTATGCATATGTAGTTATTTTTATGAATTTTTTAATAAATACTTTTTAATTGAAACTTGAAACAGGTCTATGTGTTGCCTCAAAAATACAGGTTTCACTTTTTCCTTTATTGATATCGGTGTGCATTCTGTCATGTCGATGGCAATATGTCACAGCATCCCAAAATAGCTTAAAAAGAGCCAAATTAGCAAGTTTTAGCCTTTCTATGAATTTCAATCTCAATAATGGTAGAAATTTTACCTATGTTAAGTAACCTGCTGTGTAAGGGTTTTTTAATGCATATTCTGATAATATATTGGAATCTGTGTTCAATACCAGCACAATGTTCCTATACAAGTTTTATGGTCATAAAGCTTTTGCATTGTATTATGGAACACAGCAGAACAAGGTCAATATCCTGCTTGTCTTCCACAATCCTGAGGGCATTTTATCCTGCAGCTATTTTGCAAGAGATAAATTGAAATTGTTACCGCATTGATGAATGTACTGTTACTGTACAATAACAAAGCAGCTGAGTGCAGCTCTACACATAGTTAAGTACAATGCAATGCAAAGATTTTTAAATATATGTACTATATATACACTATATACATTGTAATAGATATTCAAATTTGTACTTAATTGAAGCCTACTTATAGCATGTATACATATGATTCACATAATAATAAATAGTTGAACTACTGTAAATAAATGAATTGTAGCATTATATCATGGTTTAGCTGCCTAATGCACCAGAACCCACAGAAAAAGTGCAAGACAGGAGTGTTTGGACGATGTATCATGGTGCCATTTAGGGATGAGCCAAACACCCCCCTGTTCGGTTCGTAGCAGAACATGCGAACAGGCAAAAAATTAGTTCAAACACGCAAACACTGTTAGTCTATGGGACACGAACATGAAAAATCAAAAGTGCTAATTTTAAAGGCTTATATGCATGGTATTGTCATAAAAAGTGTTTAGGGACCTGGGTCCTGCCCCAGGGGACATGGATCAATGCAAAAATGTTTTTAAAAACTGCCATTTTTTCGGGAGCATTAATTTAATAATGCTTAAAGTGAAATAATAAAAGTGTAATATTCCTTTAAATTTTGTACCTGAGGGGTGTCTATAGTATGCCTGTAAAGTGGTGCATGTTTCCCGTGTTTAGAACAGCCCGAGAGCAAAATTACATTTCTAAAGGAAAAAGAGTAATTTAAAAGTACTCGCGGCTATAATAAATTGTCGTCCCGGCAATACACATAAAAGTTAATTGATAAAAACGGCATGGGATTGCCCCACAGGGGAACCTCGAACCAAAATTAAAAAAAAAAAAGCGTGGGGGTCCCCCCAAATTCCATACCAGGCCTTTCAGGTCTGGTATGGATATTAAGGGGAACCCCGTGCCAAAATGTAAAAAAAAATGGAGTGGGGGTCCCCCTCAAAATCCATATCAGACCCTTCAGCTCTGGTATGGATATTAAGGGGAACCCTGCAACAAAATAAAAAAAAAATGGCGTGGGGTCCCCCCAAAAATCCATACCAGACCCTTATCTGAGTACGCAACCTGGCAGGCCGCAGGAAAAGAGGGGGGATGAGCGATCGCCCCCCCTGAACCGTACCAGGCCACATGCCCTCAACATTAGGAGGGTGCTTTGGGGTAGCCCCCCAAAGCACCTTGTCCCCATGTTGATGAGGAGAAGGGCCTCATCCCCACAACCCTTGCCCGGTGGTTGTGGGGGTCTGCGGGCAGGGGGCTTATCGGAATCTGGAAGCCCCCTTTAACAAGGGGACCCCCAGATCCCCGCCCCCGTGTGAAATGGTAACGGGGTACACATGTACCCCTACCATTTCACAAAATATTTGTGAAAATGGTAAAAAAAAGACAATACATGCCTTGGGACAAGTCCTTTATTAAATTATAAAAAAGCTGCAAGCTGCCTACGATCTGCCTCCATGGGAGGCAACCGCCATAATGACCGGCCTCTCAGGTAACAGTTATTTTATAACTGAGGACTGGGCCACACGATGATGTTGCCGGGTGACCCCGCCCCCCTCTGAAGCACGGGGACATCCCTATGGCTTTCCCATAGCATCAGAGGGGGCGGGGCCACCCGGTCCGCCCCCTCTGATGCGCGGGGACATCCCTATGGCTTTCCCGTTGCATCAGAGGGGGTGGGGTCACTCGGTTACGTAACTGAGTAACCCCGCCCCCTCTGACGCTACTGGAAAGCCATAGGAATGTCCCTGTGCATCAGAGGTGGGCAGGGTCACCCATCAATGTCATTGTGTGGCCCTGCCCTCAGTTATAAAAGAACTGTCACCTGAGAGGCTGGTCAGGCAGATCGTAGGCTGCTTGTGGCTTTTTTTTTCGGTCCGTTTGAGCGAGAGAAGAAGAAGACTTTGTGGGACAGTTTTATTTTTTATTTTTTTAATAAAGGACCTGTCCCAAGGCGTGTATTGTATTTTTTTTACCATTTTCACCCATTTTTTGTGAAATGGTATTGGTACATTTGTACCCTGTTACCATTTCACACAGGGGGGGGGGGCGAGATCTGGGGGTCCCCTTGTTAAAGGGGCTTCCAGATTCCGAAAAGCCCCTCACCCGCAGACCCCCACAACCACCGGGCAAGGGTTGTGGGGATGAGGCTCTTCTCCCCATCAACATGGGGACAGGGTGCTTTGGGGGGCTACCACAAAGCACCCTCCCAATGTTGAGGGCATGTGGCCTGGTACAGTTCAGGAGTGTGGGGGCCCGCTCTCTCGTCCTCCCCTCTTTTCCTGTGGCCTGCCAGGTTACGTGCTCGGAAAAGGGTCCCCCTTTTGAGGGGGACCCCCATGCCATTTTATTTTTTAATTTTGGAGCGGGGTTCCCCTTAATATGCGGGGGATCACCATGCATTTTTTTAAAAAATGTTTGGTTCGGGGTTCCCCTGTGGGGGAATTCCATGCAGTTTTTATCAATGAACTTTTATGTGTATTGCCAGGACCGACAATTCATTATAGCCGCGAGTACTTTTAAATTACTTTTTTTCCTTTAGAAATGTCATTTTGCGCTCGGACTGTCCTAAACACAGGAAACATGCGCCACTTTACAGGCATACTATAGACACCCCCATGTACGAAAATTTCAAGGAATTTAAAGGAATAATACACTTTTATTGTTTCACTTTAGGCATTATTAAAATCACTGCTCCCGAAAAAACATCAGTTTTTAAAACTTTTTTTTGCATCGATACATGTCCCCTGGGGCAGGTCCCTGGTCCCCAAACACTTTTAATGACAATACCATGCATATAAGTCTTTAAAATTAGCACTTTTGATTTCTCCCATAGAGTTTTAAAGGGTGTTCCGCGGCTTTCGAATTTGCTGCGAACACCTCAGATTGTTCGCTATTCGATGTACAGGCGAACACCTGATGTTCGAGTCGAACTTACATTCGACTCAAACATCAGGCTCATCCCTAGTGCCATTCAGAATGCAGTGCAATACTCTGAATCCAGCCTTAAAGTGTTACTAAATCCAGGACCCTGTATTCACTATATCTGGTGTCTTAAAGTACACAGAGCAAATGCAATTATTTTAGTAAATATAAACTGCTAAATACCTTTTCTCATCAGCAGTATATAGCAGTCTTATGACTTCTACCAGTGTCCTGTAGAGCACTGGATAAAGCTTGCAGGAGAAGATGAAAACATTCTTCTCTGACTGCCCTACGAGGTTGCATGGCTCCTGACCCTCTGTCTGGACAGTTCTGATTGGCCTGTGCTGATCACATACATTTTCCACAAAAAAAGCTCTCTAGCGATACACACCAAACTGAGAATGTACAAAGTGTCTCCAAGGCTCTGTGCTATCAGCAGATGGATTGAGGACAATAGAAGAAGGGGTGGATAAGGAAAATCAGGACTTTTTACACAATGCGGAGGATTAACCCCTTAGGTTCCACAGTGAGTATAACAAGCATGCTTTACTGCATATACAGACTGATTTTACTATTGTGGGTTTAGTTACACTTTAAGGTGATGTGCAGTGTTTATTATGCCGGTAATACATTTTGTAAGCTACAACTGAGGCAGACACTGCAGACAGGGTTTCGAGAAACATTTGATCACTCATTAGTACAATGTCTATCTGACTATGTATGTTTTTCTGTAACCTTCAGTTGGGCTTATATTCTTTCTGAAAACAAAAGCCTTGGTTCACAGAGCTCAATAGCTAAAGATCAAACCACAAACATACATCTAAATGAGTCTACAAATCCTCCATACCCTGCTTTTAAAAACAAAGAGCTGCCTAGATAACCTATAGAAACAATGGCAAGAAAAAAGCTGGTGGTGCCCACAAGCCCCAACGTCAGTTAACTCACTGGTTGACCAGGTGCTGACATCGAAAGAAATATCCACAGTGCAAAAAAAAAGGCTGTACAATGGGCAGGGCTGTATGTTGTACCTTGTCCAAAATATTAAACTTTCATCTATGTTGGAACAAGTTTGGTGTGCAACCATTTTTTTCTTTTGTACTTAGGAAGAGAGACAGTCTTGGACTGAATGCTGTAGAAACTGCCAAGCGTCAGCTTAATCTTACTTTTAGCCCCCCTACAAAATGGGCATTTAGCCCCAATGCATGAGGCTCTGGCTTTTAGGTGTGGGCAGCAAGCATAGAGGCTGGCAGCTGCTGCGGCGGGCTGGGACACCTAGAGGTACTTGCTTTTATGGCAGTATGTGTCCAGGAATGAATTCTTGGAACACAAGCAGTCTGCATTCCAGGCATTCTACCCTAGGCTCATTCTGCTCTAGTAAGCATAAGGCCCTGCTGGGAGCACCATCCAGCTGCAGCAGCTGTCATTCTCTCATGGAGTTTTACAGGCTGCTGGCAGCGGGCTGGGTGGGTCACTTGTGCCCACTAACTTAACCAAAACATTGGAGCCTTGTGCATCGGGGCTAAATGCCCAATGTGCATGAGGCCTTAGATCAATGTTTTTAGGGTGTTTGGCAGTAGTCAAAACTGCCTCCCAAGCTCCTGACAAAAAAATGCTAGTAAGTGTGAACAAGCTGTAAGAGAGGCTACATTTTATAGATAGCGTGAGTTAATGCTAGTTTCCTGACCATCCTATTAATGATCTGGCTATTATCTATTTTTTCCTTTCTTTTGCATAGTTGCCAACAGTCCTGGGAAATTTCACGGGAAATTGTTGTTTTCCCGATTTGGTGCTAGAGGTCCAGGGCCGGCCCTAATGAATTGTCTCAACCACCATTTTACAGAAGACCAGCTCTCGTGAAAAAGAAACAAGAGGTGGATCGCAGGTAGCTGCTCCATTTATATTAGCAGCCGCTTTAATTGCCACCCAGGTTCTGCATCTTTTTCTTCCCTTCGGCCTCCATGAGAGCTGTAAATTGTGTGATGACCGAATCACTGATACAGATCAGCATGGACTAGCTGCATCTGTGGTGACAAAATTCTCTGTATCTTGGTGACAAGCTGTATCTGTGGTGACAAGATGCATCTGTGGTGACAAGTGCGCTGCAAAATATTTAGTTTAGACCACCCCCCCAGCTAAACCATGCTTACAAATGAATGGCCACCTCCTAATTATAGGAAGACTCAGCCTACAGACAATAAAGTGTCCTTACACATTTTTTGAGAATGTTGGCAACTATGCTTTTGTTTTCTCTGTTCTGCAAAAAAAGTTCAGACAAAATACAGCAAACAATCTTTTGCAGTAGTAGCACATTCAATGTGGTTAATAAACAGTCTGACCTGCTAAACCAGCCTGAACTATCTGTTTATGGGAAAATACAAATTATATGTATATTATATATATATATATATATTTTCCAAAACCTGAGAGGAGGTGGTGGCACTCCCAAATTGTAACTGAGAAAGAAAAGATAGTACTCTGTGTACTGAAGTCTCCTTTTAATCTATAAACAGACTGCAGACCGGTCCATCAGTGCATTCTGTTGCAGCATATGAATAGAACATTGTGGGGCAGAATTGTACATAAATATTTATTGTCGTACATTATGGAACACAGGATAGTATCTTGAAACACTGAGTTATACGTGTGTACGCGGCATTACAGAATCACTGGGGCTCTTTTTTGCAGCTTCTGGAATGGCTAATCTTCCACTTTGCCCTGGGGCCATACTTCTGCCAAGGAGAAGATGTATAATCTTTCTATTTGGCACTGGATGCTGCATTAGGTGCAACACAGTAAGTTAGCCATTCTGCAGGTCCATTCTAGCCCCCAGCTCGGGACCCCTGCACATTGCCCCCCCAGCTCGGGACCCCTGCACATTGCCCCCCCAGCTCGGGACCCTTGCACATTGCCCCCCCAGCTCGGGACCCCTGCATATTACACATTGCCCCCCCACCTCTGGACCCCTGTACATTGCCTCCCCAGCTCAGGACCCGTGCACATTACACATTGCCCCCGAACTTGGAACCCCTGCAGATTGCCCCCCCAGCTTGGGACCCCTGAATATTACACATTGACCCCCACCTCAGGACCCCTGCTCATTGCCTCCCCAGCTTGGGACCCCTGCACATTGCCCCCTACCAGCTCAGGGCCCCTTCATATTGCCCCCCCCAGCTTGGGACCCCTGCACATTACACATTGCCCCCACCTTGGGACCCCTGCACATTTCCCCCCCACCATTTATCTTTTGTCCGATCCCCAGCCTGTTCAAAAGGGGGGCTTACAGTCACTGTGGGTATGCTGAATCATGTTATGAGACTTATTCCCTAGGATGGAGTCTGGCCCTCCTTCCCCTGTTCAGGACTCCGACTCGGTTGTCAGGTTACAAGCAGTAGCATGACCCAATTTAAATCATGTGGGACCAGTTTTCTGGGAATCTTGTATGGTTTCTCCATGTTTAACGATGTACTGTATTTTGCCACAGCATATTTGCCTTATCCGCCAACATTATCAAACAAATCTATCAGGTATCCAGCACTTTCGACCCCTGCAAACTCCTGTCAGTTTGTCCATTTTTGCGGCTCACCCGCCCAAACTTCCCCATACCAAGAATAGACAGACAGGCCAGGGGTTTGTCGGAATTTCACTAAATACTAATACTAAAGGTTTTTTTGTTTTTTTTTCTAAATATGTTCCTTTAAGGTAGTGTACTGTTGGTTCACTTACCTTTTCCTTTGTTTTCCTTTGTAAATGCTTTTTTTCTGTGTGTGAATTTTCAACTTCCTGTTCCTCCTCTTGAAGCTTGCCCCCATCATCCGAGCCGTTCAGGCTAGGGGTTAGTCAGCGTGCTCGCCCCCTCCCTTTGGGACTACAACATTTTTCGGAAGAAATAACATCTAGATTCATGATCTATATAGCATATACATCAGATATTGCCAAAACATTTTTTAGCTTTACAACCCCTTTAAATGGTGTCCGTTTTGAAGTGTTTCATCTTCTCTGCAATTATTTTGCAGGGGCTCCTCAGGTCAGCCCTTGCTCCCTTTCCACCACGTATCCTCTCACTACAAGCAGTTTGCTCTTATGTCTGGGTTTTCTCGGAAATTAGGCTTAATCCAAATCATTTACGGGACATTTATTTGGGTTCTGGGCAGTTCACAGGTTCCAAATAGGGGGTCCCTTCTATACCGGATACCGGATGTACTGAAGCCATGCAGGCGTTCGCTACTCTACTAGACGGATTGATACCTACCCTTCATCAAGCTTTTCTTATCTACTTTTGTGTCTTTTTGCCCTCTTTTGAGGTGTATTGACCAGCTAGGCCAAGGCACACCTAAGGCCTTGGTAGTTAGGGTATCGCATTTCCAAGTTAAGACTCTGACTACAAATATATATATATTTACCTTGTATATAGATGCCTTATAGTATACTCTGTTGCATACAAAATGTCTGTGAATATATTGTACTGCAGTTATTCTGTTATAATGTATTTTCTCCCTAATCACAGTTCTTATTTTATAGTCTTATCTTCTGTATGTGCCAACAAATGCATTCAGAGTGGACTGTGCCCACCTGACTGCAGTAGCTAGTAAGTATTTTCATATGTAGATTTCATGTTATTTAGTAAGCAAAGCATTTTTTTTTTACAAGCACTAAGCAACAAGAGCTGTCCTTGGTGCAGTACTGGTAGATCAAGGGCTGCATACAAAGTGTTCTCAGAGCTGCAGTCAGACAGCACGCTTCAAGATCTGTGCATTTTAATTTACAAATCAATGGAGAGAGAGCACTGAATCCCAGGGCTGCATGGAATGCGTGCAAAGAATTTTGAGCCTTGTTTCAGCCTGACCATGCCGAATGGCTTTCCTGATCTGCTTGTATTAAACTGTTGATTTCCTTGCTGCAGTCTTATTTGTTACTCAAGGTCACAGAGCTTTGACATTATGGATAAATAACTTTTCACCTATATTTTTATATAAAAAAGAGCAGTCCCGAATTAGACAAAGCAAATAGACATTAATAGCAAGCTATTCAATAAGGCAGTACAAAATGCAATATTATTGTACCAAGTGCATTAACCCAAGGCGACCAAATTGCTTTCTGTTCATTGAAATCAATTAAAAGATAAGACTGAAGCTGAACTTCAGGCAAATACAAAAAAAAAAAAAAAGCACAGTCATTTATTCCTACATTTTTTTTTAACGCAGCTAGTTTAAGTTTCACCCTTATGTAATCATCTATACTACAGCATATGTACAGTAATCTTCTCTACACAGACTGGGACAAGGAAGGACAGAAATAGGACACAATCAGGTGTACTTCATGCATAAGCATGCTGAAAAGAAAAGTGTAAGCACACATGTGAGCTGATGCTGCAGCTCCTTCACTGTTCAATCACAAGCTGGGGTCAGGGAGGTGACCTAGCTTCATTTCTACAGCAGAAAACAAGTCTGGTCTCCAGCTTGACTGTACAGTTTGGCAGGGATGTGCAAGTCTCAGAACTGCACGGACAGGGATTGAAATACTTTGGTAGTTTTAAAGGTTGAATACCGATTGGTTGCTCGGGGATTCCATATTTTGCACATTACCATTGTTTATTTGATCAAATAAGTAAGTGGTTGATAAGCAGTGTAGGTAGTCCTAGGTGGGCAGGTGAGACAAAGGGGAACATGGAAATTGGGGAGAGGTGCTGAGACTGTGTGCCGAAGGCCCGACTGGGAGGGTGGCTTCTCATGTATGGAATCTTTGTTCCCTTAAAGGATATTTGGAGAATCACTGGCAAGAAGAATAGTGCATGGAGGATGTTACAGGCAGAAAATAACTGTGAACTTGATGGATTTGTGCCTATTTCTATGAATAAAGCATTGTTACAAAAGCTTATCCAGGGTGTGGTTGAAAATGTTCATTGGCAGATTTCACTAGACAGGAAGAAAACACCACTTAAACACCTCCAAGGCCACATGTGGAGAGTGGCATATGCTTCTGGACAAGTCAAAGTAGAGCAGGAGCTGGCTGGTGGAATATGCCACAGCAAGTAGAGACTGGTCAAGAAAGTGTAGGTCTTCCAGAGGGGAATTTCTTTTAAAGTACTTTCATATAAACCTTCAGCACATAGCACTTTTTCTTACACTTGGATGGACTTTATTCTGACATTATTTAGATTTTTAATCTATTTGTTTATAAATGAATGGTTTAATAGTCATATTTATTCACTTTAGAAAATGTTTTGCACTTTATGGGGAATGTTTATTATGTATACTTTCATACATGATTTGCACTTTATATTTTGTTATTAACTTGGTAGTGGATATATGATATTGTAAGGTATCAAGTAATATCATTTGATTTTTTTTTTAGTTCAGACGTGACACTTTTAAGAGACAGCGCATTATTATTTTTGACTGGAGGAGTAGAACACGTATTGAATTAACTCTTTAAAGAAATCCCTTGTGTATGTTATGACAAATGCAGAAAGACTATATTAAGTGTTGTTACTGTTTATTGTTTGTTGTATATTGTAACATCATTATATTATTAATAATAATATTAATACTATTATCATTATTAGTATTATTAATATTATTATATTTATTATTATATGAAATACTGATAAAATCTCTGCTTATTCATGTTTCTCAGAATGAGCAAACCAGGCAATATTCAGTTCACTGGTAGCTTGATGAACCAGGTGGGAAGTTTGTGAGCCCTGAACATAGCACCTAACCCCATTGAAGTTACATAGTTAGTAAGGTTGGTGTGTGTGTGTTGTGTCACTACCATTTTCAATATTGCTGTACATTGTGTTCACAGAGAAACACATCATTGTTCATTTATTTATACTCCCTGTTGACACCGCGCTGTTTAGGATTGAACCGCTTCTCATCCAATTTCCTTGTGTGGCTGCTAGAGATGGGCCGAACACCCCCCGGTTAAGCTCACGTAAAGAAATATCGGACATCGCAAAAGTTCGTACCTAAACTGCGAACCCTATTAAAGTCTATTGGACCCAAACTTGAAAAATCAAGTCCCCATTTTGAAAGCTTATATGCATGTTATTGGCCGTAAAAAGGGTATGGCGGCCTGGGTACTGCTCTGGGGGACAAGTACCAATGCAAAAAAATTGTTGATTGTTTTTAAAGAAGCAGCGATTTTAATGATGCTTAAAGCGAAACAATAAAAATGAAACATTCCTTTAAATATAGTGCCTGGGGGGTTCCCTTAGTCTGCCTGTAAAGTGGGGCAACTTTTAAATAGATTTTCCCAGCAAACTCTCTTAATTTGGACAAGCTGGAATTTAGACGCTGGGCATGTGGGTGGCAGAGAGTGTATTATTTTTTCTGATGCAGCAGGTGGGGCAGAGAAATTTGCCTACTATACTCTACAGCTGGTGGTGTGCTGCTGGCAGACGTGTTGCAAGGACTTTGCTATACCATCATCCCTGTCAGTGGAGGCTGCTGAGATGTCATGAGATATCGGGGGGTAGACACGAAAGGTGAGGAGTAGAAGAATTGTGTCCATTGTGTGTGGCTTTAAGGTGCTCTTACCAATGGGCTGAGTGATGGGATGTTAAATTCCTTGTCAAGCATGTGGTACCCAAATGGCTGTTTTTTTTTTTTTGCCACGCTTGATCTGCTTGCGGCAAAGATTGCAAATTTCAACAGTGCGATCGGCTGCACATGTGCTAAAAAAGGCCCACACAGCTAAGCTGTGGGAATTGGGCCGGGAGATAACAGCTCCACAATCTGATGGAATAGGGTAGCTGCTCTCTATTCTTCCATGATGGCTGCATACAGAGAGTGTTCTCAGAGCTGCAGTCAGACAGCACGCATCAAGATCTGTGCATTTTATTTTACAAATCAATAGAGAGAGAGCACTGAATCCCAGGGCTGCATGGAATGCGTGCAAAGAATTCTGAGCCTTGTTTCAGCCTGACCATGCCAAATGGCTTTTCTGATCTGCTTGTATTAAACCAACGGTCAGGTGCAAGGCTTTATCCTCAGACTGAAAAACAATAATTACCTCAATAAACTTTATTCCAAGATAAAAACAGCAATAGATATACTCACCAACGTGAATTAAATAAACAAGTCATAGCAAGTGACCCTGGCTCTGATGAAAAGGGCTCACCCTCCTGGTCATCCGGCAGTAACAATGGACTTTATTAGACCTTCAGGCAGTCAATACCACTTGCTATAACATGCGTTTACTTAATTCACATTTGTGAGTATATCTATTGCTGTTTTTATCTGAATTTCAAAAGAGCCAACTTCCCTAAACTACGGACCTTCCTAGAAGGCATAAGTTGGGATAAAATCTTAGGAACAAAGAACACGGAGGAGAGATGGGTTTCCTTTAAGAGCATATTAAATAAGGGCATTAGCCAATGCATCCCATTGGGTAATACATTTAAAAGAGCGAACAAAAGTCATGGATGGCTTAAAAAAATACAAGGTTGAGGGATCATCATCAGCATTCAGACTTTATAAAGAATGCAACATGAAAAGTAAGGGTGCAATAAGGATGGCTAAGATAGAACATGAAAGACACAAAGCGGAGGAGAAAAAAAAAATCCCAAGAAATTATTTAAGTATGTAAACAGTAAAAAAGGGAGGACAGACTATATTGGCCCCATAAAGAATGAGGAAGCACATGTGGTTACAAAGGATGGGGAGATGGCGAAGGTATTGAATTTCTTCTTCTCCTCAGTCTTCACGAGGGAATCGGGGGGCTTCAGTAACCAAAACTGCAGTGTTTATCATCATGACACATCACAGGAAGCACCTTCATGGTTAACAGAGAACAGAATTAGACTTGAGAAACTTAACATTAATAAATCACCGGGACCAGATGGCTTGCACCCGAGGGTACTTAGGGAACTCAGTCAAGTAATTGCCAGACCATTGTTCCTAATTTTCACTGACAGTCTACTGACTGGAATGGTACCAGCTGATTGGAATCTGGGAATGACAGAGCCTAAAAAGACTGGTGAGCCTAACACCAATAGTATGTAAACTCTTGGAGGGGATGATAAGGGGCTATATACAAGATTTTAGTAATGAGAACGGTATCGTTAGCAGTAATCAGCATGGATTCATGAATCATTCTTGCCAAACCAATCTACTAACCTTCTATGAGGAGGTGAGTTGCCAGCTAGATAAAGGAAGGCCCGTAGACGTGGTGTATCTGGATTTTGCAAAAGCATTTGACACAGTTTCCCATAAACGGTTACTGTACAAAATAAGGTCCGTTGGCATGGACCATAGGGTGAATACATGGATTGAAACCTGGCTACAAGGGCGAGTTCAGAGGGTGGTGATTAATGGAAAGTACTCGGAATGGTCAGGGGTGGGTAGTGGGGTCCCCCAGGGTTCTGTGCTGGGACCAATCCTATTTAATTTGTTCATAAACGACCTGGAGGATGGGGTAAACAGTTCAATCTCTGTATTTGTGGACGATACTAAGCTAAGCAGGGCAATAACTTCTCTGCAGGATGTGGAAACCTTGCAAAAAGATCTGAACAAATGAATGGGGTGGGCAACTACATGGCAAATGAGGTTCAATGTAGAAAAATTTCAAATAATGCATTTGGGTGGCAAAAATATGAATTCAATCGATACACTGGGGGGGAACCTCTGGGGGAATCTAGGATGGAAAAGGACCTGGGGGTCCTAGTAGATGATAGGCTCAGCAATGGTATTCAATGCCAAGCTGCTGCTAACAAAGCAAACAGAAAATTTTCATGCATTAAAAAGGGGATCAACTCCAGAGATAAAACAATAATTCTCCCACTCCACAAGACTCTGGTCCGGCCGCACCTAGAGTATACTCTCCAGTTCTGGGCACCAGTCCTCAGGAAGGATGGAGCGAGTACAAAGAAGGGCAACAAAGCTAATAAAGTGTCTGAAGGATAAAGTTATGACGAAAGGTTTGCGAGCACTGAACTTATTCTCTCTGGAGAAGAGACGCTTAAGATGGGAAATTATTTCAATATACAAATACCATACTGGTGACCCCACAATAGGGATAAAACTTTTTTGCAGAAGGGAGTTTAACAAGACTCGTGGCCACTCATTAAAATTAGAAGAAAAGAGGTTTAACCTTAAACTACGTAGAAGGTGCTTTACTGTAAGAGTGACAAGGATGTGGAATTCCCTTCCACAGGCGGTTGTCTCAGCGGGGGGCATTGATAAGAAACTATTAGATAAGCACCTGAACGACCGCAACATACAGGGATATACAATGTAATACTGACATATAATCACACACACAGGTTGGACTTGATGGACTTGGTCTTTTTTCAACCTCACCTACTATGTAACTATGAATACATTTTACTGAGGTAATGTGCTAGGTCAGTGCGCCCCTTTATTTTTATTGTTTTTTTAGTCTAAAGATGCCCATTGTCCTGAAAAGGGCAGCAAGACCATTGGCGCTAAGAAGGGTCAACCACTGCAAGCTCAGGAGAATGTTTGTTTGCAAGGCTTCATCCAACTAAAGCCCTAGAATGCACTGTGCAGCGCACAATGCCTTTTGGGGCGCTCAGCGGGCGAAGATCCCGCTGATCGCCCCTCAGACTTGGACATTCACCAAATGTGCAAACAGGCAATATTTGGGCCGAACTGATTGCCAACTCTAGTGGCTGCATAAATAGATTCCTCCTAATGCTAGTCCCCATTTAAAGATTCTATATTATGATCATATCCCCTCTTAAGAGTCTCTGCTTTGGGGAGAAGTTTAATGTTTGTAGTCTTTCCTCATAACTGCGGTTCTCTAGCCACCTTATTAGCTTTATTGCCCTTCTATGGACTTTCTCCAGTTTAAGCACATTCTTCCTGAGGATTAAAAACTGGATGTCATGCTTAAAGCGAAGTTCCAACCAATATTGGGAGGTGGTCTTAAACGAAAGACCACCTCTTCACTCCTCGTTTTTAGATATTTAAAAAAAAAAAATACTTTCTAACTTACCTTTTTTGGAAGCACTAAGAGTACTTCAGATGCAGCCAGGCCATGGACTAGGAAGTCACATCCTCTTCTGTGGTGAGCCCCCCGTTGTCTTCTGGGACATGTGTGTGTCCCAGAAGACAAGCTGGCCATTCACAAAGCGCCGCGGGACTCGCGCATGCGCAGTCGGAAACCGACAGTGAAGCTGCAAGGCTCCACTGCCGGTTTCCCTTAGTTGGAATGGCGGCGCCTGTACCCGATCCGATGGATAAAACGGCCTGGCTCCCAGGACAGGTAAGTGTCCTTATGAAAAGTCAACAGCTACAGTGTTTGCAGTTGCTGACTTTAAAGAAAACCACGTTAAAATGTGACCGAAACCTGAGTTGTGTAAAGTCAAAGAATGAAAGTTTTATCTCTTGAGTAAACACCCTTTTTAATGCATGGTAATAGTCTGTGATCTACCAGAACCCCAAATCCTTTTCCATCTCCATCCTCAATTTACCCAGAGGATCTCCCCCTAGAGAGTAGTTTATTTCAACCCCTGGGTCTTTTTTCTTAGAAGTTTGGGGTGATTATAGCACAACCTTCATTCTAGAGGTCTAGCTAGACAGCAAGAAAATTACATTTTCATGTTTATGTTTGGATACTTTTTTATATTTGTTGTGACAGTGTCCTACCCTGTCATAATGTTAAAAGGCAGTATGTAACAGGTTTTGTAGAAAACTGGCACACTGATGGTGCAGGAATGTGGGAGCTGCAGGAAAGAGAAAGAGAGCTGACAGAGGTACATGTTGTGTTATATGGTCAGGAGGACCAAGGCACAAGGCCTGAGCAGCAGGGCTGCCAAAGAGAGCCAGTAGGCTGAATATTGTTGATTGTGTGTCTGCTGCAAACCTTTAATTTTTGGTTTTAAATACAAGTGGGCAGAAAAAATCCTGAACAGGCATATGTGGTGTAGACTGAAGGCACTACATTTGAGTTACACAACCCCCAACTTGTCATAGTGTATATAAATATTTTTAGCTGAATAGAAACACGAAGGTTTTGCACAAAAGATTTTTATTACATTAGAGGCAGAAATATTGACCTCAACACCTTTTTCACCCACTGCAAAGAAGCACAAAATGCACAAAATTGTTAGGTGGCATATTATATTTCCAGTAGTACTTTCCCAATTTGCTCCCACGACCCCAAAACATGCTGGTAGGTGAATGAATATAAATTTTCCATAGAATATGTTATGAGCTCTAAGATATATACGTATATTTGGGATTTGTGACCAATGTTTTTTAAGATATATTTTATTTTTTTTTTCAACTTTTATACAACAGAAAAAAAGAGACAGAAACAAAGGGAAAAACATCATATCCAGAATATGATGAACACCAGGGCAACATGTGGAAGAGGATCAAATAGAAATAGCATTAAGCATCAGGTACAATAGCGGCACAAGAATCCTTCTAACATTTACAGATTGCAAGTACATCCTCATTTAAACCTTGGGATGGTCACCAACATTCTTTATGTAAATAATAAAAGAATAAACGAGATACCAGCTTGCAAATGATCATCTCTCTGGAGTTAATATCCCATACTTATCATCGCCATCACAGTGCCCTTATCACAAATGAGTTTGCTGGGTGAAAGCAACCATTGGGGAAGGATTGGGCCCTGTGGAGCGATCAATTCCCCCAAGCCAGAGAGACCATCATTCTAGAAATTTTAATGGCAGCCTCTATCAGAGTATGTATCAGAGTATGTCAGCTTTTTAAATGAAAGGACATAGCACATCCCTAAAAAACACTTCTTGGCTGTGGAAATGGGGTGGCAGAGTGTAAAGACCCACCTCCTGGCAATTAGATTCATGCAACACTCAAGAGAGATGATAAACACAGTGTTTAGTGTAGAAACCACATCATGCACATATCTGAACAACTTTGGGCATCTCTATAAGAGATTAATGAAATCCTCTCCATCTATTTAACACCTAGAGCAGTTATTATGTAGCTCAATATTGAATAGGAACTGCGACGTGCATAAAGCCCAATGTAAGGTAAACAACTGAGTTTGTCTAGCCTGATTGCGAGAGAGACATTTTGGATAATAAAATAAGAATCTACTTCCATTGATCCTCCTAGATCTACCTACATTTACTCTGCTGATGAATTTTACTCAGATACTTAATGGGGGGATTTGTATATAGATGATAATTAGACCACTAGTGTTAGTTGCTTCAACTAAAGTAATTAAACACTGGGGTAGGGCCAGCTCTTATTACTCAAATTCCGTTCTGATCATGAAAGGTATGCTGAAGCTGGAGGTATTGGTAGAAACTCCATTTGCAGTTGTTATGACTTGAAGGTATCATCTCTATATAACATGTCCACGTTATGGATAGTAGCCTGCTGCCATTGATGCAAGGCTCTGAACCTAAACAATTCAGAGTGGGATTCATTGAGCCACAGAGAAGTGTACTGTATTTGGAGAGATCGCCAAAAGCCAGCAGTAGTTTAGCAGAATTTCACATTTTCCCATAAATTACAGAGTTAGGCAGCTGGCATACACTTTAAAATAGCTATTCATTTTTACTACAGACACTATACTGATATTTTTGTTCCCTTTTTACATAAGACACTAACCCCCCCCCCCCCCCGCCCCCCATGATGAAAACTGTGATTGTGGTGATACCCAAACCTGGGAAAGACCCCAATAGGTACTCCTACTGACCAATTTCTCTCCTGAACATGGACATGAAAATATTGGCAAAGGTCCTAGCAAGAAGACTTAACTTGGTTATCACTACTCTGATTTACAAAGATCAATTGGAGTTTATTCCAAAAGGCACTGACATCAACCTTCATTGCTTTTTTTACCCATCTCTCTTTTCAACGTGAAAATATTGGCACCAGAATTATTGCCTGTTCAGATGCTAAGAAAGCATTTGGCTGTGTAGAATGGCTATACCTCTGAGCAACTTTAACTAAATTTCCTTTTTTTGCCTAAATGTATAAAATGGATTGGGCTCCTATACTCGTCCCCTACAGCTAGGGTATTTGCCAACAACGTACTTTTAATTACTTTTACTTTTCATAGAGGCACAAGACAGTACTTGGGAATTCACATTTCCCTTGACCATAAGTCCTTCCTGGACCTTAATATCATCCCACTCACTTATTATCCAACCTAAAGCTAAAGAGATCTGATCTGCTCATCCCCTTTCTGTGGTAGGATATGAAAAGCTATTCTAATTAAAATAATTTTTCTCCCAAACTTCGCTCATGTGTTCAGGCAGTCCCCAGTCTGGATTCCCTTCAAATGTTTTGCATGATAGATGCCATTTTCTCTCCCTGTATACGGACAGGTAGACCTCTCAGAATAGCTCATGCCACTTTACAACTTCCCAATGGTGAAGCCAGTTTAGCTTTGCCCAATTTGTATTATTACTGTTTGGCTTCTCTTCCAGTTACTGTACACTGGAGGTTTACCCCCCTTGCAGGAGCCCGGCCTTGGACTTAGAATCAACTATGGTCAGGACCCCACAAATTCTCCAATCTTTAGTTTATGGAGGATATCAGTCTTCCTTGACTGTGAACCAACCCACGAAAACAACCTTGAGGGCCTGGTGAACGATTATGGTAGTGGTGTTACCAGTGTTTTTTTCTCTGAGAATGGGTGCAGGAACTCACCCTCTCTGTCTAACTCTCGGCCCCAACCACACCCCAACTCAGCCCCAACCAGACCCAAACCCCACCTCCAGCTACACCTTCCTTAGAGGAGAGAATTACAGCGGCACCAAACAATTGTAATGAGTTAAGCCTTAGAACTGTGTATCACATAAGGCAAATCTCCTACCCCCCCCCCCCCAGGCTCTCCTCTCATCACAAATCTCCCTCCAGCTCTCCTCTCATCACAAATCTCACTCCAGTTCTCCTCTCATCACAAATCTCCCCCAGCTTTCCTCTCATCACAAATCCCCCCAGCTCTCCTCTCATCACAAATCCAATTCCCCCCCAGCTCCCCTCTCTGTACAAATCCCTCCAGCTCCCCTCTCTGTACAAATCCCCCCAGCTTCCCTCTCTGTACAAATCCCCCCAGCTCTCTTCTCTGTACAAATCCACACAGCTCTCCTCTCTGTACAAATCCCCCAGCTCTCCTCTCTGTACAAATCCCCCAGCTCTCCTCTGTACAAATACTCCCGCTCTCCTCTTTGTACAAATCCCCCCTGCTCTCCTCTCTGTACAAATTCCCCCAGCTCCCCTCTCTGTACAAATCCCCCCAGCTCTCTTCTCTGTACAAATCCACCCAACTCTCCTCTCTGTACAAATCCCCCAGCTCTCCTCTCTGTACAAATCCACCCAGCTCTTCTCTCTGCACAAATCCCCCCAGCTCCCCTCTGTATGAATCCCCCACACACACGCATACTTTCCTAGGTTTCCTCTCTGCACAAATTCCCCTAAGCTCTCCTTGGTGTACAATGCTCTCCCCTCTGCTAAACACACACACAAACTTTACCTCTCTGCCTTCACCGCTCTCCATGGTATGTGCAGGCTTTTTTTTCCCAGCACAGTACAGTGGATCGGAGAGCTCCCGCTACTGTAGCACAGAGCTGAGGATGTGTTTCAGGAGTAGCGGCGGCAAGCAGGGATGGAATCTTACTCCCAAATCTCTGCAGCAGCTGAAGGTTGAGACCTGAAGCACTCACCAGTGATTGAGGGCAGCAGCCCAGAGTACGCAGAGCGAGCACAGAGAAGCCAGTTGAGGAAGCGTGCTGTGCAGAAAACTTCCTCCACTGGCTTCAGTATTTAATGACAGACTGGAGAGGATAGGAGAGGGCTGTCAAAGGTTCCGTAACGCAGTTCCAGTGTGTTCCAGCTGAAAAAAGGCCCTGGGAGTCATAATCCTGAGACCTGGTTCCCCAATACTTCCCTTTTGAGTAATCCCAGGCTCTGTATATTTACTAGTATCCCTGATCCCTTTTTCTGAATTAGAATGGGTATCCAAAATCTCAACAACGTATTTCACGCAGGAGAGCTCCATACTTTTGACTCATTGAAGGTGGAATATTTTTTCAGATATCTCAGGCATGCCATCAGAGATCAATTTACCCATATGCCTACCTTCCAACAATACCCTCTAGATTCCTTGTTGAGAGTATCTGCTCTTAATAAACCCCTCTCTACTGCTTACGCCTATCGTATATATCCCATAAGGGTACCAAGACTTCTCTATTGTTTCAGAAGTGAAAAAACTAAATATCTTTTAGAGGGGGAACTGCAGGATTTGGTAACTCAATACACCAAACTGATGATATCTGTGATACATTTATCCAATTGAAATTTCTACATGTGGTATACTACACCTCTCAGAGACTATGCTGCATCAACCCAGACCATTCCTTGCTTTGCAATAAATGTCAAAATGCCACTGGTCCCTTCTATCACATGGTATGGAACTGCCCGCAGGTTTTTGATAATTGGAAACAAATAACAACCATGTTGGCCACAGTGCTGAATCTACCCATAATGCCAAATCCTCCAGTGTTCCTAATGGGGATTTGACACCCTTCCTTTTCGAAAACATGCTAAACTTAAATTTTTTTTAAACACCTCACTACACTAGAAGGAAGTAGTTGTAACCCTTCCTAATAAAAAAAACTGCCTGTCAACAGATAAAATCAAGAATAAATAGACAGTGATCTTTGTTTTATTTAAAAAAAATAAAAAATAAACTTGCCTTTACAGTTTGTCTAGCTCCCGAACTGCAGGTCACGTGATCACTCTCGAATGCACAGCAATGCACAGACTTGCTTAGGGGCGTGTTCAGTGTCGGGTATTTACGCCAAAGCCAGAAATTACGTTCTCGCTAAGCTTGTGTGTTTCCATGCCAATGGAACACAATCAGACCCAGCAATCAGAAGCATCACCTCCCCCCCTTTCCCTATTCGAGAGCAGGTATGGGCGGGGCTTTGCACTGGCTACGGAAGATACAGGCGAGCTGCGCAATAGTGGGATGACACAAGATGTAAACTGACCACAGTAGCATGGATCGGCTGTCTTGCTATCGTGGTCGGTTTACTTGTAGGAGTGGCATAGACAGGATCAAACTGGTAATTTAGAGCATCTGCCACCAAAAAAACAATACAGACAGTAGAAATCACATTTAAAGAGACATTGTGAAGTTTTTTTAATTTTAACCTTAACAAACACTTTAAGTGGTGTAGCTCTTATCCTATGTTAGAGCTACACTCAGACACTACCCTATGTTAGATCTACTCTCAGTTAGATCTAAAATTAGATGTTAGATCTACACTTCTTATGTATCATTTGATATAAATGAGCAGAGGTTGCACTGCCAAATTTTACTTTGCAGATAGTATTTTCTATATACTGTACTGTCTCCTTGTTCTGTACCTAAAATGTCGTACTGTTTTTTTTACATTGTTACATTGTAACTCAAACTTTAAATAAAGATTTTTACCGTAAAAAATATCTGCTGGTTAATTATTATTATTATAGAAAAAAGGTCCAAAGGTTAGGAGCTGAAATTCTAATTCTAGGGGCCTTTTTCTTTGATGTAATATACTGGAAAAAGCCATTGAATTTTTTCTAAAACAATAAGAAAGAGTCAGTGATATGGTTGTAGTAAATCAGAAAATGACATATGGTGAAAGTAAATATGGCATCTGAGCACCGTGCATAGCCACCTGAGAGTCAGGTAGTTGGGAGGTAGGTAGAGAGTATACAGAGGTACCAGGCGACTCATATGTTTCCTCTATTTCAAAATAGTTGCAGCTGATGGCTCTTGTCCAGCATGTGATGCAGTCCCCAAAGAGAATGCATGAGAGGGAAGTTATAGTCAATCAGTCATAGCAACAGGTTCTTACTGCCCAGGCTCACCTCTGCTTCCTTTGACTGGTATCTTTGTGCCTGCACATAATGCAATAGGTCAAAGCCATATTGCACCTCTGTGTCCGCTTGCCATCCCCTGTCCCTGTGCTTCTTTATCATAGTAATATAGCCCAAGGAGATGCCCCAGGATGCAGAGAGGGAACATGAGTAATCCGATCAGGTCTTCAAGGCTCTGAACAGTCACCATAGTAGGTGTGCAGGATGGAAATAGGGATCTAAGGTGGGATCTTATCAAACTGCTTCCTTTTATAACAATTCCCCACCCCTTCATCCATGACCATTGTTAATAATAAATGCTTTGTGAAAAATGATGCTAAAGGAAAAATAACAGTAAAACAGCCAATTATGAAAATAAAGCAGTGCCTAGATCTAAAGTGTGTCACAATGGGATGAAGTGGCTTGGGTATAAAATAACCCAGTCCTAACACAGTATTCATCAGTAAATATCTCATTCAGTGGAAGGAATAATTCTAATATAGAAGGACAGCAAACAACATCAATTAGTCAGATTTCAGTTTAGGTAGGATACCTGTTTCTATGGGTTATTGTGTTTAATAAATCGTAATTGCTCTTTGCTTTTCCTACCGATTAAACCTGACTGAGGGTGTAGTTCACTCTTGAATTCCTAAATAAATGTCATATAATTCATGTTTAGTGTATAAAGTTTACAATTTGGAGGTAAAGAAAATGGTTATTCTGCTATACTGCCGACCAAAGTTCTCTCTAGTGATTCTGACATCAGCATAAAGAATAGTTTATTAGAAAATGGTTACTGCTGCTTGCCTCATGGTTGACCAGCCAAGCATGAATTAACCTAGCATTCATTACATCAGCTCTAGTATATGAGTAAGCCTTTGTTCCAAACCTCATTAGAAAATATAAAATATAGCACCTCCTTCAGTATAGTTATACACTTTTGACCCTACCACTTCTCATGCATATGTGCAGAAGTCTAGTCTGGTAACCCAATCAGTCCATCATATGATGTTTTCTGGTAACATTCCATAAGATGTATCTGCCTACTGCATCTTGTGCCAGGTTAAGAGTACTGAAATCTCATCTTTTTAAGAGCAACACTTCTGTACATATTAAGTTCACACAAATAATTTCTTCCCAAAAAACTTATAAACACTTTCACTTTTTTTGTGTGTTTAGGCTGCATCTTCCAGGTTTCTGTGTGTTGCTCCTTAAAACTGGGGATGTGTGCAATCATAACCTCACAAATTACAAATCATGGTACTACAAGTCCTATCAGTCTTTGAGCTATCACACATTCATGCCCCTGTATCAGGGGCGTTGCTAAGTCTACAAAAGATCTGGGGCTAGAGGCCATAGCAGTGAAGTAAAGAAAGTTATACGCTTGGGCGGGCATACACATGTATATAATTTACGTGTGTTTATATATATATATATATATATATATATATATATATATATATATATATATATATATATATATATATATGCATACACACACAGGACAGAAGCTGCAGACATGGTACAGGACAGAGGCTTTGGACATGGTACAGATGTCAGAGGCTGTGGAGGGGTCTTACCGGGCCGTAATGAGAGGTGCACGCCACTGCTGAGACCTCACAAAGTCCCACTGCTGCCTTACATTTAAAAATGGCGCTGCCTGGTGCCATTATGTCACTATGCATGCGCCCGTCTGTCCAAAGATGACAGAACGTGTATGGGCTTTCCCGAGCAGCGTCGCATGCGCAGATCACACTCCAGCCCCCTCATCATACCATACAGGGTTAATGTTCCTTTATGGTATGTGATGAGGATGAGGTTTTGGTAGAGGAAGAGAGCAGTGAAGCTGGCTGGAGCATGAAAACAGGTAGGTGAAAGAGGCTCACCCTCCCCCCCCCCACACACACACACATACACTGCAAGATTGGACTTTATTTTCATTTCCTGGAGTTGGGCTGTAATGTGGCACCACATCCTTTGCTGTTGATGCTCAAATTCCTGAATATGTTAGAAATATACTGGGACTTTTCAGGTGTTAGAGATATATTCTACATACACATATATTTAAAAGAATGATTTTGTTAAAATACATCAATGTAGTACCTGAAAAGGCACAATATATTCCTAACATATTCAGGCATTTTACTTTCACCATACCTGTCCTGCCAAGGTACAGCACAGATTTATACAGTGTGGAAGGCAGAACAATTGTCAGGTCACCTGAGACCAGGTGACAGATGCACTCCGTTGAAGTCGGAAGTGCACCGCTAAGATAGTGGACACTAGGACTGACTGCTGCAGATTGTACCCAGGGAGGTTCAGGAAGCAGGTCTACTGGATCACTAACACAGATCCCAGTGGGAGCTAGAGCATAGAGTCCCCAGGGCACAGAGTCTAAGAGCCAGAATGTGTTCACCAGAGCCTCTAGTGGTGAGGATGGACTACGCTGCAGTCTGGCTCCAGGTCGCGGCCCCTAGGATCTCACAGCTCACGCTCACTACAGGAGAAGGAAGCAGCAGGCTGGAACAGAACAACAAGGATAGTAAAGCGATAAGGCAGAGGTCAGGGCGACTAGCAGACAGAAACAACAGAGTACACGCCAAAGGTTCAGGGTCACAGGCAAACAGGGATAGTCGGGGACACACCAAAAGATCAGGATCACGAGCAGACAGGAATAGTCGAGAACACGCCAAGGTCGGTAACATAGACAAACGTAGAGCACGCGGCAAGCAGAAAACAGGAAGCCAAACACACAGTGAATACACAATGGTTGATCAGCACTGCTGGCTTGCAGTGCACAGGTTCATATAGGGTTCCCTGATAGGGCCTGGGGTGGAGCCATGCTTAGAGGAGAGGTTATAAAAACAGCCAGGTGAGAGTGGCTGGCCTCTTATTCTGAACACATGAGGAGAGGTAAGCTGACAGAGAAAGATTACTGCAAAAGCATGACAACAATCGAGATTCGCTGGAGAAGAATGCAGTCTGCCATCCGTCCTGTTATCTTGCATTGGGTGGAGCTCCGGTGACTTCTATGTGGATATCAATGATCGCTACTGCTTGCTCTGTCCTCCCCAGGAGGGGGAGGTTCGGTTGCTGACAGGAACACAAGCCTGGTAGAGATCGATTTTCTCCTTTCCTTTTCATTCATGCTCCAACCCGCTCCTCCCTTGTCCATGGAACCGATGGGTGTCTTATCTGAGCAGTGACAATGTCCAGGCTCTTGGGTGGTCTCTCTCCTCCTCTGTTGCTCGCTCTGCCCTGTGACAGCTCAGTGTCCAATCTGCGCTAGTTGTCAGCGCTGACATTTCCCATCCTTCCTCCAGCTAGCTCCCCTCCTGCTCATAACTCACAAATGGCTCCAAAAAGCCAGCTTCTCTGGAGCCAATGAGAGAGGAGGGGTGTGGATTGAAGGTGGAAGCCCCCCCCCCCACAATTAGCAATACATCTCCTCTATTTACACACAGCCACAGCACCGCTGCACCCGATAAGAGACTCTGGGCTATTGGCCCCAGATTGGGGGCTATTGCCCCAGTAGCCACCCCCTATCGATTCCACTGCCCTGCATTAATATAATTTGCTTGATGTGGGGACGCTGTGCCAACAAACACAGGCAGCCTGGACTACACGCACAAGACATGCCCTCTGCTCCTCCTTCAAGAAAAGGGATTGACAACAGATCATGAAGCAGTGGGTCTGGATGAGGAGCAGAGGGTGTGTCTTCTGTGTGTATATTTCCAGACTACCTGTGTATGTCTCTGCAGGCGATGTCATCATAGGAACCTGCAAGGGGAGAGAGTTACTCTGAAACAAGAAAGCAGAGGGACAGCACAGAGTACCAGCTGAAGGGGAATAAATGGCAACTTCAATACAACATAAAGCAGCATCCACAGTAATAAACCCATATTTACAGTGTACCTGAAATGTGCGCTCAGTTTAATAAAATAGTGATTCAGTGGCATTCCGAAATGTGTATTATTTACATTAATTTAATTTCAGCAATTTGAGACCTAGCCAAATGCGCAACTTAAGCATTCTGCAAAAGTTATTTGTTAAAGCGAGACCCTGAATTGATAGATTAGACATTGGCCTTATTTATCATAGCTTCTGAGGAAACAGTGGTTTGTACATGATGCCCCACAATACCCATACTGATTCATTTCTTTCATTTTCCTATACAGAAAAAAGGCCTTCTGATTGGTTATAATAGGGTAAGATTAATTAACTAAACAATTTCCTAATTTTCAGCAATGATGTCCAGTTGTATTTGTAGCTTAAAGTAGAGCTGTAGGCAAAACTTTTTTTTTTTTTTTAATTTTTGATAGTCATATTTTTTTTTATCTGTGTCCAATTGCGGAAATTTACCTTCACTTCCCATAGCTAGACAGGAAGAGAGACAAAATCCCTGCAAATTAAGGAAAGTACTTGGGGAACTCCAGGTCACCAGAACTTGGAAGATTTCCCCTCTATTACTTTTCTGGGGACAACTGAAAATTTGGGATTTTCTTTTACTTTCAATGATAATGGTGAATCTGCCTAACCGGAACACAGACAGCAATAAAAACTGACAGGTGTTCTAATCCATCTCTACTCTATACAAAACTAAAAGTATAAATGTTATCTTTAGTTATACTTCAATCTATACCTCACTGATACTTTGGTTATAGTACTGATGATTACAAAAGTACATAACGATGATCACCTCTGTGAGTAAAATCTATATAAAAGTAGAGCCAATGGTAAAATCGGCTGGGGTGCTGACATTACAGAATCCCTGGACAGGTAAGTGTCCTAATATTAAAAGTCAGCGCTCAGCAGCTACAGTATTTGCAGCTGCTGACTTACATTTTTTTCTGAAGGAGGCTGGACCTCCTCTTTAAATTGTTTTAATCCAAATAAACATGGAATACAGACAGCCTAACTAATTCAAGTTTTCTGGAATTTGTGTGCTTTCTGTGATGCTGCTGTATAAATATAATAGAATATAGTGCGCATATTAGTTGTGTTGTAAAAGAAGAGACTTACAGCTTGTACCGTAAGGACAAAACAATGAGAGCCGACATTATATCTACTTGCTAGAGACTTAGATAACAGTTTTGTAACCCCAGCTAGAATGTAGAATAAATCATTTCAAATTTAACATGCTGTGGATACAGATGTAGAAAAACTACCATGAACCTTGAAGTAAAGAGGAAATTTGGGAAAATTTAAAAGCTTCACTTTAGTCCTGCTACATGTTTATTAAAGATATTAAAGTATATCTTCAGACATATTTTATTTTTTTAGTTTTTGGATAGCATAGAGATGGGGGATAAAACCTATTGCTATCTTTGTCCATGCTATGGAGATTCACTGATACCGCAGGAATCCAAATAACCGCCCCTATTTAGATGCCTCCCACTGCGCTCAGGTGTTAGGGATCACCCTATCTAAAGCTGCCACTTACAAAAAGGAAAATATTTAGGTGAATTTACATATAAATCTTAAACCTCAAAAGACTCACAGCAAATAGTGGCGCTGTAAAGTATATCATATATCTGTGCAAATACAGTGCAAAAGAATATATAAAATACAAAAATAAACTAAACTCTATGTATAAATCAAACAACACCTCTCAGTGTCCAGTGATGAAAATATAACACAATACAAATCAAAAATAATTAATGAGTAAATCTAATGTGCAAATCATATATCAGCGGATAATTAAAGTTCAAAAGGTCGAGGTGTATCATGCACAGCCTGTGTATGTCTCACCCTCTCCTCGCTATCCGGACAACCAATTCAAATCGTCCCGCTCCTCGTTTGGGTTCCTGTGCTATGCTCTCACTGTTGATGATTGCCGCTTAGCCACGCACCCGACATGTTTCGTCATCTACTCGACTTATTCATGGGAATGAGGGTGAGACATACACAGGCTGTGCATGATACACCTCGAGTCCGCCGTGACCATAGAACAGACAGTGTTCCATTTGAAGTTGAGCTTGCAGTGCAGTGCAGTGCTGATTGCTACTTTCTTTGCTGGTTTTTACTTTGAAAAATGTGCGTGGATCTTTTGGAGTGTTTTATGTGATTCGCAATAAAGTGTTTACTGATTTACACTATTGGAAGCACCTCTTTTTCATTCACATGTGGAGTTAACCTGTTATACAACTGGTCTGTGGAGAATTCAACTGACCCCCTTGGTGGGACCCTTATGCGCAGTAGCCTGTCACGAAAGTGTAGGCATATTTATTTGGTGAGTGCATTTCTTTTGGGAGAGGAGACACGTATCACTGTGGTGTGGTGGAAGATTTCAGAAGAATTGATTTTACATTTTAAATATCACATGTGGAACTTTCACTGATTTTTATCTAAATATCACTTGGTTCAGCGGCTTTTTTTGAACTTTAATTATCCGCGTATATATGATTTGCACATTAGATTTACTCATTAATTATTTTTGATTTGTATTGTGTTATATTTTCATCACTGGACACTGAGAGGTGTTGTTTGATTTATACATAGAGTTTAGTTTATTTTTGTATTTTATATATTCTTTTGCACTGTATTTGCACAGATATATGATATACTTTACAGCGCCACTATTTGCTGTGAGTCTTTTGAGGTTTAAGATTTATATGTAAATTCACCTAAATATGGAGATTCACTGCCATATTTGTCCTGGTGACCATTTTCAACAGGTTAGAAATGGATGGGACATTCAAAACCTTTACATACGTCATTGAAGCAGAAGATGAATACAATTTTTTAAATCCTTTTGTGAAGTGAACAGGCACCATGTGGGTTATTCCCATTGTTGGTATCATGGCTTTACTGTACTCCACAGTTCTGTAAAATGAACATGTTTGTAGGTACTTGTAGTTGTCGATAGAGGTGTTTAGGCAGATTACAAAAAAAAGAAAATACAGGGAAGCTACAAAACTACAATAAGAAAGGATGATGTCAACATGCTGACTATCAAGTGTGTTCACCAGACAAGGCAAATCCGTTCACATATACAGTTTGTATTTTAACTGAGTTTTGTCTGGTTAATTGACAGTTTTAACATTTGTCTACTTTAACTATTCATGATGTAATTATTATTTATTACTTGTAATCATAAGCAGGTCAATACATGGCTGTGAGGGTGTTTGCACATTCAGGGCCCGTTAATACTGAGATGCATTGTGGTAATGCAAGTGCCATGTTGTGACCCATATGCAAAGAACTTGGAGCATCGCTCAAAGCACTACAAGCCTCCCCCTGCAGTCCAAAACACACAACAGGTGTCGGCATTCAAACAAGCTCAGCCAGACTAGCAGAAGCAAATCAGAAGACAGAAGGTTGAAATGCCACACACTGGAGCACAGCCACTATACAGACAATTTAAGATACAGCTTCAGCCTAAGCTCCTCCTGACTATACTCCTCCAACATGTTTCAGCCCACCCATGGGACTTAATCATACACTCCTCTGACATGGTTCGCCCCATGGGACTTAAAGTGGTTGTAAAGGCACAAGGTTTTTTACCTTCATGCATTCTATGCATGTAGGTAAAAAATCTTCTGAGTGCAGCAGCCCCCCCTAAAACTTACCTGAGCCCCCTCTTGATCCAACAATGTTCAAAGGAACCTTGTCTCTCCGGGGACACGCACTCCTGATTAGCTTTTGGCAGCAGTGGGAGCCATTGTCTGTGAATCACAGCCAGTGAGCCAATCAGGAGATGGAGGGGTGGGGCCGAGCAGCAGCTCCATATGTAAATTAACACACAGAGCCATGGCTCGGGAGCGCACCTGCTTGGGTGCCCCCACAGTAGGCACCCGACAGGAGGGAGGGGCCAGGAGCGCCAGTGTGGGGCCTGAGAAGAGGAAGATCTGGACTGCTCAGTGCAAAACCATTGTAACCATGTAAAAAAAAACAAGGGTTTAGTAACACTTTAATCATTGAGATCACAATGATTAAGGCCCATGGGTGGGGCGAAACATGTCAGAGGAGTGTGGTCAGGAGACGCTTAGGCTGAAGCTGTAAGTTCACCTGTCTGTATAGTGCCTGGGTTACGGTGATTGCAAGTGCCTCAACACACTTTATTGCTTTTGCCTTTTTTTTCTGCAGCACACCACATCAAACACACATTGCGCATTGTGGTGTTCTTGAGTGCATAGCACAGATTGACAATGGAACAACACAATAGTATGACAATTTGTATTTTTGTAGTGTACAGAATTTTTAATCTAACTATATGGGTTTTTCATTACAACACAGATAGAAAATAAAAACTTCACATTTTCCCATGCTGCTTTTTGGCAGAAACTACAGCCACTCCTTTGTTAGTTCACCGGCTTTTCAAAGTAAGCTAACAAACATCTCCAAAATTACTACCACGATAATAGTTGCTTGACTCTTCATTTCCTATTTAATATTTTTAAAGGCTAGGCTGTGTCCAACTGGAGAAAGCAGAGGAGCTTTGAGTCCAGTGATAGTTTCCAAATGTATCTTAAAACATCTCATTGGTGACTGTTGGGCAAGTAGAATGTGCACAGGTTTTTAGCTTTCATTAGAAGTGGATGTAAGTCAGCAGCCTCCACTTGGTTATGTCTCTGCAGCTCAAATGCAGCTCTGCTTTGTAATTATCCATCACAGTACCTCAGTGGCCAATAAAGAGGAATTAGAGAATATTAAGAAAAGCTGTTTGGTATCATTTTAATTTGAAGTAGACAACCTATTTTAACCCTATAATGGAACAGTTTATAAACACGTTCTACACTTGGAGCCATATAAATTCTTTGAGGCTCCAATAAATGTTATTATTTAAGTAGAGATAAAAAATGGCATGGGTATATTAGACAGTCTTAAATAAACTTATAAAAAATGGCATGGATGAATTACAATTCTATTTTTTTATTTCAGTATCTAAGAAAAATTATAAACCATTCATGACTTCATATTTGGATCATGAATAAAATGCATTTCAAAACTGTAGAAATTAACCAATGTTATCTTTATCTGTAGTTACTTTGGTCCTTGAACCACGTGTAGTTTGGATAAAAGACCTTCTAGGTTAGGTATTGGCTTGCTGTTTACTTTTACCAAGAATGTCATTACAAAACAATTGTTAAATACAGACTTCTCAGGCCTCATGCACACAGATGCTTGCATCTCCTGTGTAACGAGGCATATGCTCTCTGGGGAGCCGCACCTGCCACGTACAGCCACCAATACAATCAATAGCTTTACCTGGCCATGCACAGGTAAACACTGATGGCTTCTGCATCTGTGTTTAGTGCCACATGCATGTATGGTGTTTCTCTTTAAGTGTGAAAGTGGTATGTTTGAGAAGACACACCATGCATGCATGCGCAGGTAAATGCTGATGTGGAAGCCATTAGTATTTGCCCTGGCATTGCTCTGTACAGCCGTTTACTAGTGTAGCACTCTCTATGGTGTGCTATATGTAGCGTGCAGAATAGGCAAACCATACTTTTTTTGGGGGTTGAACTAGATGGTCTTTATTCAACCTAACTATGTAACTGTGTAACTCTGACTCATAGTATACATTTGTGAGTCTGTAATTGGGTCAGGGTTGTTAGAGTTTAGGGCTTGATGACGCATCCTGGCAATCCTCTGGTGTCTCCCCCTGGTGTCTGTAAGGTTGTTGGATAACCTTCTAGCATTAGAGGGTGGGGGGTAGGAGGAGCTGCCATGCATATTTATGAGGCCTCAGGCAGTCCCCAGTAGTCCCCAGCAGGGCAGTCATTGGAAGATGGAGATGCAGTGTTGAGGAGGCTGTCGGTGGTCAGTGTACCCCCTAGTCTGGGGGGGGGACCTGCCTTGGGTCCAGGCTCAAGTGCTGGAAAGATCCTGCCAAAGACACAAGCAAGGAATCTACCCTGGAGGCACGGGAGCAAGGAGAGGACAGAGTGAGTAGTTCAACTCTTGGGGGGACCAACAAACAGGAGAGACTGCAACATGCAGCCAGTCTTTCTTAAAGACAGAGGTGGGCTTAAGTCTTCAGTACTTCCCCTGAGAGATCTCCTGAGAGTTAGCCAGGTGGGCTGGTGAAGTGTTAGTTGGGTGGACTGGTGTGAAGAGGTAGCCAAGAGGGCTGGTAAAAGAGGCATCTGCAGCCAGCTGGGCTGGCAGGGCCTGAAGCTGTGGTGCTAGGACCTGACATGCATGCTTTGGCCAATCACAGCGCGCTCTGCTAAGAGAGCCATAATTGGCCAAAGGCAATCTAGGCTAAATGCAGAATCTATATATATATATATATATATATATACAGTTTAGAATATATATATATATAAATATATATATTATGCATTTAGCATAGACTATATATTTAGTGTTTACTTGATATTCAGGCAGTGCAGGCAATGTATAAATATATATATACATATACACACATATATACAGTCTCTTTGACGGAGCGATCACGTGGTAAAGGGCTGCTACCATCGGCCCTATACCATGATCCGTGATGCGATCACGGATATTCCCGGGTGCGTGCCCCAAGGGGCGTGCGGGAGTGCAATTCTGGGAGGACATTATAGTATGCCCTCCCAGAGTTATCCGACTTCCCTGCAGCTGTTTTTCAGCTATGGGCAGTCGGCAAGTGGTTAAGAAATGCTAATAGATATTTTTTATTAAAACAATTTTTATTTACTAAAAGTAGCCTTAGTCCTCTGTGAGGCTTTTGCTCATAGCACTAATTAAGTAATTAAGATGTATTTTATAGATAGGAGTGCAGACTGTGTACAATGTATAATGTAAGTGGGTTTCAGATTTAGGGGCATATCATGAAATCAGTGGGCCCGTGTGTAAGATCGAAAGTGGGCCCTAGCCATCGAGAAAAATAAAAATGCGGTGAAGATTGGGCGTGGTTTAAATTGTGCTAAGTATTGGGCATGTCTTAAAAGGATTTGGTTAAATAGAGTCTGAGATTATGTGCATAGTGCAGCATGTGGTCATGTTAAATAGGGAATGTACAGTGTGGAGTGTATGGTGGTGGGTAGTATGTTCATAAACACTATAGAAAAAAGGAAAAACAGAAGGGCGCACCGACCTTTGTGCATTACCACTAAAGAGGCTTTAATAAAAAGAATAAAACAGCAAATTTTCTACTCACAAACGAGTATAAGCTGAAGGCAAATACATAGATAAAAGCGTCCACTGCTAGGAACTTCCGACCTCAAATCTTAGATACCGAGGGAATCTGATGCTTCCTCTAGCGAATGGCTGACGCGTTTCTGGGGAGAACCCCTTTCCTCAGAGCCTGGGCAATGGTCTTGATGTCTTGATGAGACCATTGCCCACTTTTAGGCTCTGAGGAAAGGGGTTCTCCCCAGAAACGCGTCAGCCATTTGCTAGAGGAAGCATCAGATTCCCTCGGTATCTAAGATTTGAGGTCGGAAGTTCCTAGCAGTGGACGCTTTTATCTATGTATTTGCCTTCAACTTATACTCATTTGTGAGTAGAAAATTTGCTGTTTTATTCTTTTTATTAACCACTTGACCACTGGGCACTTAAACCCCCTTCCTAACCAGACCAATTTTCAGCTTTCGGTGCTCTCACACTTTGAATGACAATTACTCAGTCATGCAACACTGAACCCAAATTAATTTTGTGTCCTTTTTTAACACAAATAGAGCTTTATTTTGGTGGTATTTAATCACCGCTGTTTTTTTTTTATTTTTTTTGCGCTATAAATCAAAATATACTGAAAATTCTGTAAAAAAAAAAAAATAAAAATTCTTTGTTTCTATTAAAATTTATTGCAGAGTATTGGCAGAGTATTGGCAGAGTATTGGCAGAGTATTGGCGAGTATTGGCAGAGTATTGGCGAGTATTGGCGAGTATTGGCGAGTATTGGCAAGTACTGGCAGAGTGTTGCAGAGTTGCAGTGTTGCATAGTGGTGGCAGAGCATTGCACAGTGGTTGCAGAGCATTGCAGTGGTGGCAGAGCATTGCACAGTGGGGCAGAGCGTTGCACAGTGGTTGCAGAGCGTTGCACAGTGGTTGCAGAGCATTGCACAGTGGGGGCAGAGTATTGCACAGTGGTTGCAGAGTATTGCACAGTGGTTGCAGAGTATTGCACAGTGGTGGCAGAGTGTTGCACAGTGGTGGCAGTGTAGCTGTCACTGACCAGCGCTGTGGGCACTACACATCCAGCCCACAGCGCTGGTCCCATCTCCCCCCTGCGCGCTTCTCCCCTCTCACTGTACCGATCGGTACAGAGAGGGGAGGGAGGAACCGGCGTCATGACGTGACGCCGGTTTGTGTACATGTGATCGCTCCGTCATTTGACGTAGCATTCACGTGGTAAACGGACGCTATCATCGGCCGTTTATCGTGATCCGTGATGCGCCGGGTCCTCAGGACCCGGCGGTCACGGATGTTCCCGAGTGCGCGCCCCGGGGGCGCGCGGGAACAAGTTTCTGGGAGGACGTCCGTAGGATGTCCACCCAGGATAAGCCGACCGCGCTGTAGCCGTCTTTCGACTATAGCGCGGTCGGCATGTGGTTAAAGCCTCTTTAGTGGTAATGCACAAAGGTCGGTGCGCCCTTCTGTTTTTCCTTTTTTCTATAGTGTTTATGAACACCCATTGTTCTGAGGAGGGCTGCAAGACACTAGGCATTACCTTGAGGAATTGGTTACATCACGAATCAAGAGACTAGACACCAGAGCGCAGGAGAATTTGTTTTGTGTTGGGTGGGTAGTATGTGCAGGAGAGGAGTGCAGAACTTGAACTTGATGGACTTGTGTCTTTTTTCAACCTGACTAACTATGTAACTTCCCCTCTTTTCAAGTGGGTAGTCAGCATGGTTTCATAGTTTCATAGTTTTATAGTTAGTAAGGTTGAATAAAGACATCAGTCCATCCAGTTCAACCTGAGCAAGTGTCTACAATTGTCCCCATCCCTGTACATTGCACACTCACATCAGTCCCTACCCTCAAGGAGCCCACAATCCAAGGTCCCCATTCATATACTAGGGCCAATTTTTGGACAGAAGCCAATTAACCTACCTGCATGTCTTTGGATTGTGGGAGGAAACCGGAGTACCCGGAGGAAACCCACGCAGGCACAGGGAGAACATGCAAACTCCAGGCAGGAAGTGTCGTGGTTGGGATTTGAACCAGCGACCCTTCTTACTTCTAGGTGAGAGTGCTAACCACTACACCACTGTGCCGCCCAAACAGTGCAGGCCTCTGCTGTTTGATAACAATGTGCAGCTCATCTTGTGACAGTAGTGCTCTTACTAGCAGTAATGATCAGGCTGTCAGTTGGGCTGACTATAGGAACTACAAGTAACACACAGCACCCTGCAGGTCTGATTCGAGATATGAGATGCAAGCTGACCACATCAACACAGATCTGCTTATTATGGTCGGAAACCAAAAGAAGGATGAGACTGGTAAAATCACTGCATATTTGCTGTGAATGGCACACATACATTAATGAAAAAATAAAATAAAAATTAGGTTAGACAGAGGAATGCATTCACAAGGTTTTACCAAGACGATTTACAAACATATTGAGTCTCTGCATTTGTAGCCTGCCAAAAACATAGGCCTGTATTCATTGACTTTATTACAACAGTAAAGTTACTTTTTTGTTCACTCTTTAATCTGAATCAATGCATTACCATGGGCCAGAGATGCCATCCTAGCTGCTGGGGGATAATAACAATAACTTTTATTACTCGTGCACGTTTCTCTGAGCAAAGGGTTGCCCTTTACTAGGATGTGCCATATTTTCATTAAACAAGTGATTTCTCAACTTGCAATTTCACAGTAATAAAACAAATAAACACAAGATTAAGGACAAGGGAATAAAGTTAGATCCATAAATATTTGGATATTTTTTTGCTCTGTATGCCAACATCATTAATTTGAAATAAAACAGTCATGATATATTTGAAATGTAGACTTTCAGCTTTAAAAAATATCATAAGAGGCATTTTGGAATTGCAACTCAAATGTAATTAAACAAACTAATATAGTCATAAACATAATACCTAGGGACATCCCCTGTTTTTTTTTTTTTCATTGCATTTTTCTAGGCCTTCCTTGCAGCTGTTTGACATTTCTACCTGTTTATTGTTTTTGCTGCTTTCACTTTTGCGAAAGGCATGTTCAGTCATGTTGAAGCCCATTGACTGACTCGTCGATGAAGATTGTTCCACCTCTTTGCCTTCAAAATATCTTGGTTTGCTTTGAGTCAGTATCCATTTGTACGGTATAGCACCAAGCTTTGAATTTTGCAGCATTAGGTTGAATGAAAGCAGTTAGTATAGTCATATGCACTTTAAAATTCATCCTACACCTTCTGTAAGCACTAGAAACCCAGTACTTTTGGCACCCATATATGCTTATGACATAACACTACCTCTACTATGTTTTTTTAAAGATGTGGTATGCTTTACATCATGAGTCATTTCTTATCACCTCCATACTCTTCTGATCTGGCCTTCCTATTTTTTGCATTGCACTTTGCGTAAACTCTCAAAGTCCTTTTTTGATTGTTGACTTGACTATGATGCAAATATCTTCTTGAAAATGTTCTTGACATGGCTAGATGATGTTAAAGGCTTTTTTTCACTGTACTGTATGATTGACTGACAGTATTTTGCCCTGCCTTATGTTCCATAGATTTTGTTTTGCTCATTATAAACAGGAACACGACTATGTGCCTTTTCACTTACTAAGTGCCTTTCCATGATTCTAAATGTTTTTTTTTGCCTTTGTATACATACATTTGCAATAGCAAGACCTAGAACAGTGGTTTTAGTCTCATCTCTTAAGACTGCTGTAGCTACAAGGTGTTTTACATGCCTGTACCCCTACTATTATACAAACAGCTTACGGTCAACTAAGAAGGCTTATATGAATCAGCTGTTTACAGTTCAGTTTCCCTTTGACTTTATCCTGGGATTGCCTGCTCTGTGGGACCTTTGTGAGTCTCAGAAATGCCCAAGGCTGCAGTGACAGATCATGTACTCATCTAGCTTCTAAAGTGTTTCAATTCAAGGAAAAGGTTAAGCAGACACACTTAAAGGACTGCAACCCGTGCCATGATCTTTGCCTAAAGGACTTTAACAAGCAAACAGGAAATAACTGAAAGGCATCCATAAGGCCTGAAGTATTATAGGAAGTCTATCACTGTTTTACAAATAGTTGCAAAGGACTACTAGTTGTATTTCAGTAGGGGAGCTTTGCTAACTCATCAGAGCTACCAATATGTGAATGGATAGAAAGCTGGCTAAAAGATCATATTCAATTCATTCACAAAGGATTCATACACTGAATGGTCTAAGGTTATTAGTGGTGTACTTCAAGGTTCAGTATTTGGACCCTTACATTTCAAATATTTAAAAATGATAAAGGTTCTGGGATTAAAAGTACTATTTTCATTTTAACAGATAACACCAAGCTATGCAGTGGAATAACATCCTTACAGGATATCTCCAATTTACAAGCTGACCTCAATGCACTGTTTAACTGGGCAACTGTGTGGCAAATGAGTTTTAATGTTAATAAATGTAAGGTTATGCACTTGGCGCATCATACATACAAGGAGAACAGCTGTAGGAATTCATGGTGGAGAAGGATCTGGGTGTTCTGGTAGATCATAGATCATAAGCTTAATAATAGCATGCAATGCCAAGCTGCGGTTTCCAAAATCCTTTCTTGTATTAAAAGAGGTATAGACTGCAGAGAGAGAGAGAGAGAGACATCATTTTGCCCCTGTAGAAATTATTAGTAAGACCTCATCTTGAAAATGCAGTTCAGTTTTGGGCACCAGTTTACAAAAAAGATATTGGGGAACTAGTGAAAGCGCAGAGAAGGGCAACCAAATTGATAGAAGGCAAGTTAGATCATGCTTTTTTTTTTTTGCCTTCCTCTGTATCAACAGTGGGTATTGGATAGTGTATATGGGTTTTCTATTAATTATGTGTCAGATTAACTTTGTAACTATTGACATGAGAAAACCAATACAATAATTGTCATCAAGAGAAAATATTGAACTATTTTCTCTATTGATGCTGTTGATGCTGTTGATGGTGTCACTCAACTAAGATCACATGTTTAAATATTTCCTTGTCTTGACTCCCAACCTTCTGAAATAGGATACAGGGGCACTTTTTTAGCACAATGTATGTAGGCAAAGGCGTGCACACAGGGTGTGCCAGGTGTGCCTGGGCACACCCTAATCACCCTGTGTGGCGCAGATCACCCCTGTTTAAACCCCTGATATTTCACCACAGCCCCCTAATGGGTTTCCTGCAAAATTTGTAAAAAAAAAAAAATGTTAAAAATAAAATAATAAAAATAAAAACGACTGACGCCAATATCTGTCCTACTGACATCGTCAGTATATACACACATGCACACACACATATGTGTTTGGGCTTTTAGGTGTACACCCTAATGCAATAGGCTGCTCACACCTATGTATGTAGGCGCGGGCCCATTCCATGTCCCCAGTTACGAGGACTATGAAGAATTATTATTAACAAAAAAAATGCAGATTTTGTTTTTATACTTCTAATTTTCCTTTGCATTTAAAAAAAATAATTTATATTTTTAAGATAGGATGAGCAGTTTAGAATAGTATAACACTTTAAGTACTTAATGTGTGTGTTTTTACTTCAAGTAAGGAGGAAAAAGAGACAGGGAAATTAATTTTCAATAGAGGGCTAGTAGCTGAAAATCCTGAAAATAAGGGACAATTGTGAGTTATGCCAGGGTGAAAAAAGCAATAGAGAGATGTACAAACAACAATGCCTCTGGCCAAGCATTGGATTATTAGGCAATTTTATTTTAATTCTATAGTTTACATGCTTTAACTACTTGAGTTCTGGATGCTGTTATGAAGCAGCCCAGGGACAGAGGCTATTTGTCCCAGTGCCATTTTAAAATGTCATCAGGGCTTAGCAGCTACTCTGAATTTCAGCCAAAGCATGTAGGCTGGAACTGCCAGCTGACATACAGCACTCTAGCCCCTGATGCTGCAATGATCACATCCTGGGATTCTGATCCTGCTTCACGGGAGTGCATTTGCTTTGCATTGCGTTTAAATTTAAAGTGACATCACAAGTGCAAGATATACGGTATATGGTTTGGCATGATACACCCAGTACAGAAAAATACCATATCATTTTGAAGAATTTATCACTTGCTCTTGCTAATGCTTGTATATGGTTGTTGCACCCAGAGTTTATCAAATACAGGTCTAGCTAAAAAGGGAAGATTTTTGACTATGGAGATATAACAATTTTTGAAGAAAACAATTCTAGTATATAAGCCATGCCCTGGCTGGGATGAAGATTTTTAGGGGGTTCCAAATATAGTTTGTCTATATTTTTTTGAAAGCTTGTTAGACTGGAATGTTTTCCAAAAGTTACTCATAAGTATTGTACCATCATCCCAAAATAGTATAAAGAATAAAAAGTATTGGAGATACGGGACTATCAAGGGTACATAATCACAGACGTGTTCACGTATAGTAAAAATAGTTATTTTATTAACATAGGAGATAAAAATATATTTAAAGACTTTGTCTACATCAGTACAAATATCATGGTTCAAGGGTTATGCATACATTCCCAATTAGAACACAACATATTATTATACTAAAGACACATAAGTCATGATACTTGTCCAATTGTTCTCGAAATGTTTCGCCGGGTAGGCTTCTTCAGGAGACAAAACATAAGGTACAAGTGAAATGGAAAAGATTTTTGAAGATATTTTCTTGTTCTAAGGTATGCATACAAAACAAAACATAATTTAATATATAAAAAGGACAAGGTTATTTATTTGTGATTATACTGTATGAACATATAGTGACAATTGCGTCAAACACAGTCCCCGAGTATGTGTACGACCTCTTACCTCCAATATCAGAGGGTCTGCACATTCCCAGAATACCAAAAGAAAATTAGGACAGATTTGCAACAGAGTGTCCTCCGAACAGGTCCATACAGGGCTATACCAAACGACCAGAGTCAAAGAATGTGGCTGGAGACCTGTAGGGGGAGAGTGAGGTCCTATTATTACAGAGTTAAATTGAAACAGGGCCTGTAAAGTACAAAAAAGTACTTAAGTATTTATATACAATGTGTCATAGTTTGGCCAAAATGCAGGAAGGTAGCTTGATCAGGCCACATAATTTATCAAACTAAACCTACCTGTCTGGCAACTCATGAAGAAAGAACAAGAGAAGGCTCGGGTCAACCTTCAAATGAAGGGAAGGAACCAAGTCTGTCTTGGTTTTGGGTAATGTCACAAAAATGGCAGAATAGTTCTGTGGATAGATGGAAACAAAGGGCTCTAATGAAATTACAAAAAGTCTGCATTCTTACCACTGTATCCCCCGTGAATCTAGACCCCCATACCTTGTAGTGGAGTATATATATCACCAGGGTAAAATATTCCGGTGGTTTGACTGGCGGTGCCGATAGTCCCATATATGGGACAAGATATACCGGCCAATTCCTGTGAGCCAAGTATAAAAGTATATTACAATAAGTCTTTAAAGAAAACACTGAGAAAGCCATCCCTCCATGTGCCAAACGTATAGTCTGTATATTTACCTATTATTGAAGTTCACAGCGTTCCCCGAGCCTCCTAACTTCGCCACAGTCTGACATCCAGTCAGACTGAGCTTAAGTAGTCTCCCCCCGTGGCGCCAAATGCGCGGCGTGTGACGTCATGCCGCGCTGACGTCACGCGGACGTTTGGCGGGAATTGGTGCAGCGTCAGCCTGACGCCCAGAGACCGGAAGTCCTCCAATACATGGAGCACCTCTGGTTCACAGGTCAGCAGAGGTCTCCTCCGGACATCCTCTGCTGACAGGGGCAGGAAGCCCAAGTCAGAGAGGAGTCCGTAAGGGACCAGATGGAATTAACCATTCCTGATGGGCACGGCCGGCACCGCATTTCCGATACGGGTGCATGGAGGGGAATAATCCACCACCGTATTATGGTGGCGGGCAGAGCCCCGCCATGCATCCGGAGTAGTCCATACGGGTCTCCCAAGCCCAAAGTCCCAGGTCATGTGGGTCCCCCCTGTATGTAGATTTTCTATATGCCTTGGGGACCAAAAATATTTGCCGATCTGTCCAAAAAAGAAAAAGAGAGAAAAAGAGAAGGGGAAAGATTCATAAGATAAAAATAAGAAGAGTTAAAAAGACGTCTCATATACACATGTTCAATACAGAAAGTATACTTTTAATCATAATATCAAAAATACAATGGAGCAACAGTGTACCCCAGAATTGGCCCACTGTAGCTTCTTCATTAGGCATGAATATACATGATCATTTAAACAATATAAGGATATAAAATAAATTATATATAAATAAATCAGCCTCTATACAGAGGGGAAGATTTAAAGGGCGAGCACACTCTGGGTCAGGGCGGGAGAACCGAGAAAAGCCCCCTAAAGAAAGAAGGAAGAGTTTGTCTATATCCGTGCAACAATAATAAAATATATACTGTATATTATATAGTGAATTATGAACTAGTTTGATGTTCCTCTGGATTGATTATCTCCAGTTCAGGAATTAAAGTTCCATATAGTAATTAAGAATTGGATTGATAAACATTTTTTTCCTCTCTCTGACAAAGTTTCTATTTTGTATAAGTGTTTAAAATTGTATTAATATTGTTTTCTTATGTAGCTACATTAAATGTTTTGCAATAAAATATTGTGGATTGTAATGTACTATTCCTAAAGAAAAGGAGTAATGAACAGAGAGAGTGTAGTTATTTGGCAGTCATTGTACCTAACCCACTTGAAGATTTTAAGAGTAATAGAGGAAGCACTATATGCATATAGGGCAGATGTATATTCACTGTCCGTGTTAGCACATGCCTGTGTAAGATCTTTTCTTGCTTTTTGTCTTTATCCATTTCCATAATTTTTGTCATACTGTATTGCACTGAAGACAGAATAGGTTAACGGAGAACTAGGACCAAAACTCGTTTGGCCCTGCTTCTCCTCTGAGTCACAGGAGTGCACTTTATCCTGCACTCCTGTGATCTATATTCAGCGGGTTAAAGTCAATCAGCGGTCCAGACTCTGGAGGATCCTGACTTTACTGTCGGAATCCACAATAATGCCTGACTGGCAGGTGGCTTGGCTTCTCAGTGCACCACAGAGAGCCTGAGCCAGCCACTCCCGCCCCCTCCATAGCCTGGCAGTGAATGCTGGATGTGAATACCAGAGAGTCAGTGACTGACAGTCACCGGCTCTCTGCTCACTGAAGACTGAGAACTGAGCAGGCAGCTCAGGCAGCTGGCGACAAATGTAACATCACAACAATGCTGCATCTACCTAAGTGAATATGTACTTTATGTTTGGTATTTTCAAATCCCATACTTTTCTTTTAAGCAAGTGCCCTTTTTTAAAAACATATGACCTCGGTTTTTTGTCATGACCCTCATTTAAAAAAAGATTTCTTGAGATTCAGGGGCAGAGGTGACCTGAAGACTTAAAGATTTACCCAACTCTTGATACTGCAAAATATCATAGCCCTGTAGTTAATAGGAACAACTAGACGTGTTAAATGAAATTGTTATGTACTCTCATGAGTACGAAGACACCGAATAAGGTGATCAGTGCCAGGGCAACAACTGTCAGACACATTTAAGCTTCAGGCCAAAGTATCAGATTCTTACATAATCATGACCAGTTCTCTTTAAAACACACTGCATTAAAGTTAATTAAAGCATACATTTATTTAAAGTGTGTAGGAAAAAGTCTATATTTATTCTGTTTGCGTGGGAGAGGCTCTGGTGGCTTGATCAATATGCTGATTGGGATGCTTAGCATACTTATCATCCCATCCATCATGCTAAAATGTTTGTCTGTTGTTGTCAATATCATCACTACATCTGTGCTGGATATGAGCAGAGGGCTGGGGAAAAGGACAGACGACTATTTGGTGTGCAGTTCACATGTTGTTCTTATTGGTCTTTTTATTATTCCACAAGCTTGTTTTATTCTTCAGATGTTGGCAAGATGATTGAGCTGTCATTCTATTGTGTTTGCTAAAACCATTCCTAAAACCAGCATAAACCACATATGGCTTCCTGTGCATATTCAAATGGTAATTAGCTAGTCTTGTTCTCCTCACCTTGCCCTACTCTTGAGATTTTTTCGGAGACATGTTTACATGCTTATTAAAGTCTTTTCTATTTTGTACTTACCAACATTAATAAAAATACAGTAAAACAAGTAGTAAGGGTGTTTGACAGAGTAACAAAAGCACCACCACATCTCACATCCAGACAGAGTAACAAAAGCACCACCACATCTCACATCCATACATGACTGCCAGTAATCGTAACACAACAGATCATATTTCACAGAAATCCTGCTTAAGTGAGGAAAAAACAAAACATTATATATATATATATATATATATATACACACACACACACTATATTACCAAAAGTTATATATATATATATATATATATATATATATATATATATATATATATATATATATATATATATATATATATATATATATATATATATACAATGACCATTGCCTTGCAGTAATATTATGTGCCCTGGTGCAATACAATTGACTGTGAATGCCAAACCAATGCACCTGTATTCCACAGTAATGCATGTCGTTTTTGTTTTGTTCTGGTGCATTGGCAGCCCATTTACCCATTTAAATATATTGGCAGCTTTAACGCAATGCACCAGAACATAACTGTGTGAATAGGCTCTTACACAAACAATAGTTTATGAATAATAAACAGCATATTGAAGATTGTACTTGGTTGTTTCAGTCCTACTAGTATTCCTTTATCAGGAGCCATTTTATAATGTTTTCTGTACAGTACCTGCCTTTAGTTCAGTGTTCACAAACAAAAGCCTAAGGAGGATTTGTGCAACATAGAGTTCCCAGCAAGCATGAAGAATCCTGCATAGCAAAATAGATGCTGTTATGGCGTTTTTGGTATTACAGCTATTCTGTCCGTATTGTGGTTGAGCCTGTGTTTACCTGTAGAGAGTCACATTGACTAGACCAAGCCCATTATCCTCTTGTGGCTCTGGTTGTTAGATAAAAGACTAAAACATGGGTAGGCAACCTTGGCCCTCCAGCTGTTTTGAGTCCCATGAGACATTGCAAGACCCTAACAAGCACAAGCATGACTCCTAGAGGCAGAGACATGATGGGATTTGTAGTTTCACCACAGCTGGAGGGCCGAGGTTGCCTGCCCCTGGACTAAAGTATAAAGCCAAAACATTTTTCAATTGTGTTTTGTTTTTAGTGTCAGAATTTCAGTTTATCATTAGGAAATGAAAAAAAAAATTGCCTTTTTGTGTCATCTGTGTCCCATTGGGTAATCCCAAAACTTTCTTTCTTGTAGATGCAATGGGAATTTAATATGGTTCATACATATAATGATAGTATTCTTTGTAAGAATAATCTTATTATTTTGCAAGTCTATTTATTTTTCTCCACATTACATGCAAACTAAGCTTTTTATTAAAAGTGACAGTAACAGAGGTTGAGCAAACTAGAAAGCTATTTTATCACCTCAGCAATATTCATCAGGTGTGTTTAAGTGTATCTCTGGTCATAATAACCACATTGTATTTTAACTATTTCAAGCTACTCCTATTACTACATTTATAAGATTACTTTGTGAAGAATCTCTCGTATTTACTTCCTTGAATTCTGTAACACGTAATCACTATGCCTTGTGAGTAGGCACCACACATTTCACAGAGCCTGCCTACTTACCGTATAGACTTGAGTATAGGCCGTTCCGAATATAAGCCAAGGCACCTAATTTTTCCACCAAAAACTGACCCCATCTTTGGATATGTTGTAGTGCTAGTTCAACTGGGTTTGTACACCAAATTTTAGGTTCCTAGCACCAAGTGGCCCGAGATACGGGGCCCCAAAGTCGGTTCGTAAAATGTCATTCTCTGCTGCAGAAAAGTGCTTGACTCAAGTATAAGCCGAGGGGGGCACATTCAGCACAAAAAAATGTGCTGAAAAACTCGGCTTATACTCGAGTATATACGGTACTACTGTTGAAAAAGCTTGTTGTTTACAGAAATGGAAATAGCTGCATGGGTCAAAGCAATGGTTTGTCCCCATAACATGGTGTAGTACAAGTTTTCGAGAGGCAGCTGGGGGTTTAATTTTGCCTTTTGCTGTGCTGATCCTTTAGTTAGTCCATAGTGCTTTAACAAATTGTTGTAATGTATTATATTAAACAAACGTATACTTGTAGTACAGGGATATGTAAAATATCAGTTAATGTATAAACATAAAAGAAAATTCACCCAAAACCTTTAAAGGCGTAGTTTACATTGAGTGACAATCTACATCTTTTTTTAAAGACTTGCCCTTCACATCCTGGAGGTCATCCCTGCCAGCAGAACTGATACCCCCTTACGGTCCTGTCTTAGTCCTGAGTGAGTTAAAGCCCATCCCCCCACAGTTAGAATCACTCCCTAGGACACACTTAACCCCTTCATTACCCCTAGTGGTTAACCCCTTCACTGCCAGTGTGCCAGTGTGTTTTATAGTCATCTATTAATGACAATGGTCCCAAAATAGTGTCAAAGGTGTCCGATGTATCCGCCATAATGTCGCAGTCCCGATAAAAATCGCAGATCGCCACCAAGGTGATTAATATAAATAAATAAATAATAAAAATGCCATAAAACTATCCCCTATTTTGTAGACATTATAACTTTTGCACAAACCAATCAATATACGCTTATTATGATTTTTTTTTTTTTTTTACCAAAAATATGTAGAAAAATACATATCGGCCTAAACTGAGGGAAAAAAAAGTTTTTTACATATTTTTGGGGGATATTTATTACAGCAAAAAGTAAAAGAAATTGCAATTTCTTCAAAATTGTCACTCTTTTTTTGTTTACAGCACAAAAAATAAAAACTGCAGAGGTGGTCAAATGCCACCAAAAGAAAGCTTTATTTTGGGGGAAAAAAAGACGTCAATTTTGTTTGGGTGCAATGTCACATGACCGCGCAATTTTCAGTTAAAGAGACGCAGTGCAGAATCACAAAAAAGTTCTCTGGTCAGGAAGGGGGTAAAATCTACCGGGGCTGAAGCGGTTAAAGATCTAAACATGACAAATCAGAATTTAAGAAACTGACATCTGCCCCATTCTGCTCCAGTTCAGCAGGGGATCCCCTTGTGGATCCCCTGCTGAACAGAGCGTAGGGGCTCCATGCAAAAGAGCCCTAAAGCAGAACATCAAAACTTTTCTGCAATAATTAGCTTTGGTGCAGAGCTCTCCCCTGCAGTACTTATTTTCCATCACTAGGTGTTCTCAGTCTAATGTCCAGCACCAGTTTTCCCACTTACCTGAGCCCATTTTATTGGGATATACCACACCCTGAAACAGTGAAAGTAAAAGCAACACAGTAATGAGCTAATTTTGCTGTCATTATATTTTCTCCTATCAGCATGCTCCTTGTGAGCACATAAACCTATTGGCTCCTTTTACTGTTTTTTCCTCTCACAACCCCCCCCCCCCCCCCCCCTCCCACAATGTCTACGAGGTCCCTCACCAACACTGGCATGTTCTAGCTGACTTTTTGAGTCCCTCTCTTTAGCTGTCTTGATTGCCTGGCACCGGATGATGTCACTCCCGCACATGATCGGGAATGCTCTTTTCCCAGCACACAGACAATGCGCACAAATGTAAAGTTAGCTGTGCATGCACAGCTCAGTGTACATTCTATGGACATTCTACAGAGGATTGCAAACAAGTATGAGTCTGCATGTTTTTTTCAACTTTAGTTCCACTCTAAGCCCTGCTGAACAGAGACTGCAAGAGGCTGATGTCAGGTCAAATTTAGGTACAGTAAAACCTTGGTTTGATAGCGTTTTGCATGACAAGCTACATTTTTAAATACAATTTGACTTGATATACAAACGATGTCTTGATATACAAGTAGCATCATGTCACAAATGAGTATAAAAGAGAGGAGAGACGCCTCTAAGTGTAGCACTATGGTTACATTTAAAGAAGGTACAACATTTAGAAACATATTGCTACACTTAGAAGCGCCTCTCTTCTCTTTTATACTCTGTAGCTCCTGCTGGATTTTGCTTCTAATCCCCTTGTGGAGGCTTACGTTTGAGGATGGACATTTTATGGTTACACAACCTCACATTGCTATAATCTTTTTATATGGACTATAAACTGAAGGACTTATGAATAAATGGTTGTGTAACGAATCATTTGAGTTTTCATTATTTCTTATGGTGAAATTAGCTTTGATATACAAGTGCTTTGGATTACAAGCATGTTTCTGGAACGAATCCTGCTCACAATTCAAGGTTTTACTGTACTTATCCTGCTAATGTGTATAATTACACAGCTGCCTTTATTTGTGTCTTTTCTTATTTGCTTAGCATTTAGATTTAAAGCGGTTCTGCACTCATCCTAGCAACTTGCGCTCTATCGCTTCTAGACCATGTAAAATCAGCTAATTGCTGGTTCATTTGTCCATCTAGTAAGCCTACCTGTTATCCTGACTTCATGTTTGTTTTTCTCCCTGCGGCGATGGGCGGGCTATAAGCGGGGATCTGCGTAATTTCCTGTGTAATTCGCTGTGTCTCCTGGGATCTCGTGTAATTAATCCCAGGAGACATTGCGGAGGTCAGATGTGAAATCTCACGTTATTTTAATGGCGTGACATCATTACGATTACGCCGCTCGTAGCTGTGAAGCCACTGAGCATGCGCGGGAACCGGCAATGAATGCTGGTTCCTCACAACGGAATGAGGAAGTGTTTGCTTGTGGGCTTCAAATGCCCACAAGCAAAATGACATCGGTCAAAGGAAATTTTTAAAAGAGTTAATTACTGATAAAAACGGATGGAGAAAACGTGCAGCAAAAAACAAGTAAGCATGTTCTAATATAGATATCTTTTGCATTTATTGACCGGAAAAAAAAATGTTACTTTAGTCAGTGCAGAACCGCTTTAAGAATTATTCCCACGGCCGTATTTATCAACAGTTTCCTAGAGCTCATAGCCTTTCTTCATTTAAACTATTAGAAGGATCTGCTTAATATAATAGTGATCTACACTAATCAGGAGCAAGGTGACAAATATGAACAGTAAATAAATCTGAGGTGCCTCTGACCTTGTGCTAGTATGGTGCAGCTTTAGGTTATGGAAAAATAAAGTGTGCAGATCAGAGATTACACTTAATTTATAAAGATTATGTGCATACATTGGCACATTGATAGTGCACAGATACCCATATCTTATCCTCACAGTATTTACTATACTACTGCATGGTGCACAAGCCGCAGCATACATATATGATTTATTCGGAATTATGTTTTGCTATGATATGTTCAAATGCCTCAAATAAAAATTAGATTCAGGAATTTTATTTTTTTCATCAGGCTTGTCACATTCTTTGTTTTCTGCTTAAATATTGACATTTGCTTTAATTTACCGGAACAGAAGTCATAAAGCAGCATTATCTGGGTATTCTACACTCAGGGCAAACCATGACCATTCATACACACTGAACATCAGTGTACAATTATGCATTGTTTTCGTTATTGCCATTAATGAGTTGAAATGCATTGCACTAAAGTGCTTTATCCCTTTTGGTAATTTCCTATAGAAACAACGTGTGCAGTGGGGTCTTGACCAGTAATTTGCCAGTAGTGCTTGTACCTGCTACTGGTCCTTTGGTATATATTGCAGCTGAATATCTTTCTCCTTCTGCTCCATCTTCTCTATCTTTTCTCACCATCTCAGCCAACAGCAGCCATTGCTTTAGCCTCATAGACCTGAATGGGTCTTTGCTGCTCTCTTCCCCGCTTATTATTTTCATAGCTATGGATCTTACTTGAGGTTGTAATGAGGGTTTCCTTTTTTATCCCAAGCAGTGTACAATGGAGGGTGGACAGAACATTTTTTTACCATTGCTTTAGCAAGATGTTCTTTATGATAAGAGTGGTTAAGCTGTAAAATGACCTACCACATGGTGTATTCATAGTCAACAACAGGAATAAAAAAAAAAAGGACTGGATGATTTTCCAAAAGATAATGAAATTAACTTTAAACATAAGGAAATATTTTGATCCTGGTAACAGACTTGATGGCCCTTGTCAGGGAAGATTTTTTTTACACTTGTGAGGCCAAATTGACTACCAATTTCTCAGCAGGATTTTTTATCCCTCTCACAACTGCTGGATCAGTTTAGTTTCAGCCTCTCTAAAAGAATATTACAGTATTGTGCAATATTTCTGACTCATGAGACTAAAAATGCACATTTACTCTTTTGCCAGTCACAAGGTAGATATATTCTAGTTTTTTAAAACATAATTCTTGTTTTTTATTTATTTATTTATTCATGATCAAAATGCTGCTCTTCACTTTTCTTCTCAAGATTATTTTGAAAGGAGCTACAGAGATTTCTTGTGATTTAAATAACAATTACAATGAGCGTTAATGAAATGGATTTGCTTTAGAATTGGGAAATAATTGGCAACTGACAGCATTTGAATCTGCCAAAATTCTCCATGTTATTCATAGATGCTCAGCAAACCTGACTTGAGAAAGGAAAGTTTGATGTGGGTTGCTTTTTTTAACCCTTTAACCACTTAAGCCCCGGACCATTTTGCTGGCCAAAGACCAGAGCACTTTTTGTGATTCGGCACTGCGTCGCTTTAACTAACAATTGCGTGGTCGTGCGACGTGGTTCCCAAACGTATTTTTTTTCCCACAAATAGAGCTTTCTTTTGGTAGTATTTGATCACCTTTTTTTTTTGCACTATGAACTAAACAAAAAAAGAGCGACAATTTTGAAAAAAAAACACATTATTTTTTGCTTTTTGCTATAATAAATATGCCCCAAAAATATATAAAAAAATAATCTTCTCCTCAGTTTAGGCTGATACGTATTCTTCTACATATTTTTGGTAAAAGAAATCGCAATAAGTGTTTATTGATTGGTTTGCGCAAAAGTTATAGCGTCTACAACATAGGGGATAGTTTTATGGCATTTTTATTAATACTTTTTTTTAATTAGTAATGGCGGCGACCAGCGATTTTTATTGTGACTGCGACATTATGGCGGATACGTCGGACTATTTTGGCGTGATTTTGGGACCATTCACATTTATACAGTGATCAGTGTGATTAAAATTGCACTGATTACTGTGTAAATGTGACTGGCAGTGAAGGGGTTAACACTAGGTGGCGCTGTAGCGGTTAAGTGTGTCCTGGGCAGTGTTTCTAACTTTGGGGGGGATTGGCTAGCTGTGACACATCACTGATCATAGCCCCCGATCAAAGGCAGCTATGATCAGTGACACTGTCACTAGGCAGAATGGGGAGATGCTTGTTTACATTAGCTTCTGCCCGTTCTTCCTCTCCGTGAGACGATCACGGGTATCCCCGTGGACGTAGAGTCCACGGGACCCACGACCCGACTCACGGAGCTCCTGGCCGGCGCGCGCACACAATGGCACGTTCTGCCGACATACATCGGTGTGCGCCGGTCGGGAACCGATTAATCAAAGAAAGGGGTATTTTCTTTTCATAGTTCTGAGATGGGTCAAATTCTGTAGCTGCTAGTCCTTAAACCATAGAGATATTATCCTTTATACTTGATATCTAAAATTGGTACCACTAGGTGGGAAGGAAGAATTTTTGATTAATTTGTTTTTATTTTGAATAGGCAGTTATTTAAGCAGAGATATGCAACCTGTAGGTTTACAGAATTTCATTCTGAGGTCCCCTAATTGTAATATATAAAAAAAATCTTTCTGGAACAACCTTGTTTTGACACTTATGACAGTAATGACAAAATTGAAGTTAGTTTACCAGAAAAAGAGAACAATAACATGGTTTGGGTGTGCTGCACCGCTGATTTAAAATACCCATGATGTGTGTTTTTTTGTGGTGAAAAATTATATCTCAGCATCATAGGTGTGTGCAGCCTATTGCATTATGGTGTGCACTCGAAAGCTCAAGCACACATACGTGTGTATATGTATGTATGTATGTATATATATATATATATATATATATATATATACTGTATATAGTCAAAAGTATTGGGACACCTGTCTTTACACACATGAACTTTAATGCCATCTCAGTCTTAGTCCATAGGGTTCAATATTGAGTTGGCCCACCCTTTGCAGCTATAAAAGCTTCAACTCTTCTGGAAAGGCTGTCCACAAGGTTTAGGAGTGTGTCTATGAGAATGTTTGACTATTCTTCCAGAAGGGCATTTGTGAGGTCAGATGCTGATGTTGGACAAGAAGGCCTGGCTCGCAGTCTCCACTCAAATTCATCCCAAAGGTGTTCTATCGGGTTGAGGTCAGGACTCTGTGCAGGTCAGTCAAGTTCCTCCGCCCCAAACGTGTTCATCCATGTCTTTATGGACCTTGCTTTGTGCACTGGTCCAAATAATTTGGTGGAGGTGGGGATTACGGTGTGGGGTTAATTTTTTGGGGGTTGGGCTTGGCGGCTTAATTCTTAAGGCTTCAGCATACCAAGACATTTTGGACAATTTCATGCTCCCAACTTTGTGGGAACAGTTTATGGATGGCCCCTTCCTGTTCCAACATGACTGCACACCAGTGCACAAAGAAAGGTCCATAAAGACATGGACTTAGCAGGGGTGGTGGGAAATTAACTTCAAGTGCAATAATTCACATTATAACCATAATTAAAACATATACAATTAAGTGTAACACTCTAAAAAATAAAAATTCCAAAGTGCTATAATGGTGTGAACCTCCCAACTAAAAAATTGTTGCACTTGAAGGTAATTTGTATTGCAATTATCGGTAGAGGGGTTTCCACCATTCCTGCTAAGGCAGCACTGATGGCCACTGATAGGCATCACTCATGGGCACTAATAGACTGCACTGATTGGCAGCACTGATGGGCACTTATTGTCAGCACTGATTGGCACTGATAGTTACCAAACACCAGCCAATAGGATGGGTCTGGGCGGGCTGCTACATTTCTCTGGCTCCGCCACTGCTCTGAATTGTGATGACTTACAATTCAGCCGTGATGTCGGGGGTGGGCGGGACCAAGCACTATAAACACCAGCCAATGTTTGAGCTGCTTCAGAGAGGGGGGGGGGGGGCATAAATGTAGCGGGCTGCCCAGACCCCATCCCATCGGCTGGTGTTTGATAGCCATTCGGTCCTGCCCACCCCCGACATCCCCAACTGACTTTTGACAGCTGGTGTCTCTCCCTGCATGCACTGTCATTATCTGACAGTTTCATACACTGAACAGCTCTGGCAATTCTCACGATCTGCTGCCTGTGAAACTGTTTCACAGGCAGCGTGGGCCACACACTCTCTTGGATGCAGCATTTTGGGACAAATCTCTGGAGACAGCACGGGGTGATTAGGGTGTGCCCAGGCACACCCGGCACCCCCCTGTGCACACGCCTATGCTCAGCATACATAAACCAATAACAATATTGTTAAATTAAAATGCAGAACCTTAAAATGTAAGTCTTTAGATTCCAGATCTCATTTCTCTATAGCCAATTAGAAGAAAATAAGAATAAGCAAATAAATTGTCAGGAGAAACACATATATGCATGCTTTTAAAAATGAGCTGCTTAGCTGATGAGTAGTAACAGAATTTTTTAAAACCGAGATAAATAATTTTTCTATCCATAGCTGTCCCTTGAAGTTGTTCTTTTTTGTCAAAAGATGTCCTCTGTTTAAATGTGGGCTAGTGTCATCCAAACCACTTCCCCTGAGCCCAAGGCGGTCATGGACCTTCCCCTTTAGGTGACCTTCTCACACAGCCTGGGCTCAGAGTATTGCTGCACAGTGCATACATTTCAATACCGTTCATTGTGGAAGTAAGGATTCTCCCCAATATTGCCATTGGAGGGGTAGAGGATGGACATTATGTGCCATTATCAGTCTGGCCAGAGGTTCATTGGAAAAAATGTATGTATTTTTTTTTAATTATTATTTCAAATGTTTTTTTTATTAGGTTTTACAAAGCATACAAATGCAGGTAGTATATGACACAGTATGGTATATGCATAATAAGATGAACAGCTAAATATCCAGCATCATTACCCACAGCAAGGATATAAAGGTAATGATTAATCACATAGAAGTATACATATGTAATTTACAGTTAACAATAACTAGGACCATATTGTGCCAAAAGGCACTATGTACAGTTGTAAAAAAAACAGCAGAACAAACAAGAAAAAAAAAAAAAAAAGAAAATGAATATAATGTATTCCTTCTGTTGAAAGTGTTACATTCCATATCTCAACCCTAATAGGTTGTGAGTAGTGAGGACAAAGGCAAGAACTTAAACATTCTCACATGGCAGTGTGCTTGTACTGTTGCCAAGGTTCCCATTGTTGATTAAATTTATCAGAGGGGCCATCTTTGTAGGCCATCAACTGTTCATACACAAAAATGACATCCAGATATTAACCTTGGTAATGCTAAGGACTGAGGCCGACTTCTATTTCCTAACAATCATAAGGCATGCTAAAGAAAGAAAGTTTAAAGACATGGGTCTCACTAAAGATGGGTATTTTTCCATGTTCACATTTTAGATTACCTGTTCAACACTTCTTTAGTTATTATGCCTGTTATTCGCGACAATAAATTGAAAACTGTATTCCAATAGCTTCTAATATGAAGACATGACCAGAGCATATGTGCTAATGTCCCTCCCTGACCACATCCCCTCCAGCATAGGTTGTTGCCAATTTAAGAATATTTATCCATCATGTACAGAGTACCATCTAAGATAGATTTTTGGGCCATCTCCCAGCGGTTTGCACATTTTGAGGAGTAATGGTTATATTCAATAGCTTTTTGACACCTTTCATCTGTAATTGAAACATTTAGTTCTCTCTCCCATTTGATCAAAGGGGAGGTTTAGGTAGTGTAGCAGGTTGTAAAAAAGGGATATCCCCTTTTTCTTAGATAAATTCAAATTCCAAAAGGATCAGGCTGAGTCTGACAAGACCTGTATTTTTCCGTTTTATCGGTAGGGATGAGTGGACTTCTATGTTAAATGTGGCATTCCTTTTATGATGGGAACCTTCCATATGGAAATGGCATAATAAAAGTATTGCCAGTGTCTCACAAAGATTGCAACTAAATTTCAGGAAATAAATAAGATCAAAAAACAGAAAAAAGTAAATCAGAGTCATCTTAATGATGTCAAAGATCAAGTAAACATTGCTTTATATTATAATTACAGATCAACTGGCCAAAGAGGATATAAACTGAATGTGGATCATCTTCTTCTTGGATTGTAGGAATAGGGAGAAGAGAGTCTAATTCCCTACATCCTTTTTGGGCATGTGTCCTGGTTGTTCATCAAACCAGTGTGTTCATGAATGCAAGTGATATAAATAGATTAAATTATCCTCCTGTTTTCTAGTCTAAACATGTCCACAGTGCTGTAATCGGGGACCTTGTGACCTTCTTGGTTGGAATTGCTTTCAATTTATTAATGACATGGCTCTGCTCTACAGCCCTGTACACGTAAAATGGTATTCTGTACTCATTTCACACATTGCAAGCTGACTTCATTGTAACTGGCTCTACATGAATTTTGTTTGGCAAAACAATGGTTTTAACTCTCCCAGCTAGAGCAGCACAAATTCATATCCATTCCCTAAACTTTAAAAAAAATATACTGTATATATTTTTTTTACTTTTCAGATACTTCCTCACTATGGGGGTTATTTACTAAAACCGGAGCGTGCAAAACCTGCTGCAGCTCTGCATAGAAATCAATCAGCTTCCAGGTTTTATTGCCAAAGCCTAATTGAGCACGCTAAAGTTACATGCTGATTGGCTACCATGCACAGCTGCACCAGATTCTGAGTGTACCAATTTTAGTAAAGCTCCCCCCTCATTTTTAAACATTTCAAATTCAGTGTGACATTTCAGTTTTTAAATAAATCTGCATTGTGGTTTTGTTTATTGGTGGCTAGAAAAGGCCAGAAAGGAGAGCTTACCGATAAGTAGCTGAGAATATGAGGAATTGCTCTGCAGGTGATCTGCTGAATCCGAATCTGAGATTCCTTTTGTTGTGCTAGATTATTTTCTGCTGATCTGTAGCATTTTAGAAAACCTGGTAAATAGTTTTGTCCATTTGTAGAATGTCAAGTGATTGTGTGTGCAGGGCTGAAGGAGACCTTGTTTACTGCAATGAAAAGGTACTTTTTTTTGTAGAATTATCCCTTGTGGTATTGCCACATTTACCAATTCTCTAGTGACGTAACAGATAGCTTCTCTGGTGAAGTATATTGTTTGTATGAATGCACCACACTACTGTTTCAAGGATGACTGCACTGCCACCAAAAACTTGCAGAAAGAAAGCATGCACTTTTGGAGGGAGCACCAAGGCAAAGGATAAAAAAGTACAAATTCACTGATTAGTTTATACTAAAAAAACAGCCGATGTGTTTCCAGGATCAGAGAAAACTCCCCCTTCATCAGCATTTCAGTTAAGATAATAACCTCGAATGGACTCATAATAGAGCTTTCCTGTGTGAATCTGTGTAGGGGCGCTAATTGCTGGATCAGAAGATATACTGGCCAACAGTGGTGTGTGGGTGCACAGCCCTAAATGCATCCAGGATGGGTTGGGGACCGTGCACCCACACCTGAACAGATGTCAAATTAGGAGCAGTGTCTGCATCTGTGCAGCCGCTGGATCCCAATTGACAGCAATGGGACTGCCTGCACAAGGATGCACAGAACATCTTTGTCCTCCATGGGCATACATGTGAACGAGGCCTATAGGTCACCAAAAAAAAAGTTAAAACTTTGATATTAATTAAAAATATATGCTCACTAATCAAACCCTTTCTTTTTAATGAATGTACAAACAAGTGCATTGAAAGTTTTAATGTAGCTCTGATAAAATCATCTGCTGGAGCAGGTCACTAGAGATGGTTCCTTTACTGATTTGTGTGGATGGAGTAGAGTGATCAAGCATGGATTCATTTATATGCGTCTTTCTAGCTTTTAATTTGTGTTATGCAAGTGATTATAGTCAATCAAAATTAAACATGCATAGTGCTAAAGAAAAATACCTTTATGTTATCCCACAGTGAAGATGTTTTCCTTGTAGTTGTCTTTTGATTTCAGAAACCAAAATGTGGTAACCAAGATTAGAATGTGTAAACTTAGTATATACTTAGCAAATATGTATATTAAATGTTATTTGACTGGTATAAATGCACTGTAAATGGACATATTTACAGAAAAAAAAAGAAAGCTGGTATTGCTGACCTCCTTATCAAAATACTGGATACTTGGATGGCATTCTGGTCCAGTGCTTTCCATGACAGAGCCAGAGCTCAGCCAACATAGGTTATAGCCTGGGGTAGTAAGGCTGCCAGGGTCAGCACCTTTCCATTGTGTTTCTGACTAGGTCTGTACACCTAGCAGAACAACATTACAGTTGCCTCTCTGCCTCCAGTGCCGGCATGTCTTGGGTGGCTATGATGTATGTTCCTGTTAGTGTGGTTCTAAAGCTAGCCAGCTCAAAGGAATAGGAGGTGGAAGGGTCTAAAACAGCCTAGAGGGGCAGGAAGTGTAAATCTGGCACTGGATCCAGAGCATGTATACAACCAGTGAAGACAAGTTGATATTAGAATCCCTGATCCTCACATCTGCTCTGGGTCAGTGATTGTGAGTATTAAAGTCACCGGGCCAGGATAACGGGGAAATTATCTCAAATTTGCAGTATGACTTCTGAATATATATTGAATCACTGATCAATACAAAAATTTAGTTTCAGTCCCAAGGGTAGCCACCACACTCTATTTGTGAGGTAAGTGCCCTTGTGCTTACCCACAATGATAGATCTATACTAATCCAAAAGGTTATAGAGACAATCGTCAGTCTTGAAGCAGAGATGCAAAATGTAGTTTCATGTATGCCTGAAGGTAAACACATTAGCCTACATTATTAGCTTGATCTGCCCTCAAAGGAGTAGTCTGTTAAAAGTGCATATATTAGGAAAAACACTTGACTGTACTTTTTACCAAGTTCACGTGATTCAAGATTGTGGTTGGTTTATTTTACTGTATGTATGCTTTGTCAAACCGGAGAGGACTATTGCTAACTCACTGTGGACATTTTAATCAAATACCAGCTGTTCTTTGAATAGCGGTTCAATGAGTCTATATCTTCAAACACAAACTGAAAAATGTTTGTGATTTGTACAAGTTATTCATTCTCGGATGCATAATTTCTAGGTGCCAAGATGCCAGGGATCCTAAACTTTAATTTCTGCCACTAGGGTATTCTATATGTCTGCTAGTGATGCAGCCTTTTATTATCGTGTCACATGTTTTGTCAAACCCCTTATTACATGCAATAATTCAAAGATAACTAATTCTCTATATACCTTTTTATCTTTACCTTTGAAACATACAGAGACTTTTCAGAAAGCTGCAGAAATGTTTTTGTTCTATATGTTCTGAGACACAATGATTTTTTCAAGCTGGATTTATGCTGCCGATAGACACTGGAGGTTTTGCTTAAACACACTCCTTTCTCCAAATTGGAGCATATTAATTATGGAAACTATGTTCCCAGAAGACGGCAACTCTTGCCTCATAGAACAGGCAGGGACCATCAGCTCTTTCTTAATTAGGGAGAGGCTGCCTTGTAAAAGCTTCCTCTTCAGGCTCTCCTGGGACTAGCATGCATATAACCACACTGACAAGCAGAATTAAAACATTCATGCAGGACATTGTACAGTGCATAAAACCTTTCATAATTGCACAATATTTCACATCCAGGTACTAGAAAATATTAGCGTAATTATTAATTTGTTATGAAGTGGGACATAGAGGTAGGAAGAAATTACCCCCCCCCCAACAAATTGTGAAGGTTAATCAATAGGTATGACTATCTAATCTATGTTACTACTCTGATCTGTGGTGCTCTTGGCCACAAATAGAGTGCATGGTCATCATGCAGATTAGTCCCTGTTAAAATTAAACTTACCTTATCTAACATCCTTACCTTTATTACACGCACACCTTCCTTGACCAACATAGGTAGAAGCACCGTTTTCCTTTTTCTAATTAGAAACCAAAGCCAACGTTAAAGAGTCATCGCCAGACTCAATATCCAAACACAATATGAATTGTTACTTGCATATAAAAACTATTCTACAACTAAAATAAAAAAAATTAAAAAAAATGGGCAAGAATGACTAAATAATCCAAGAGCCTCTAATTACCTAAAAAATTGTGAACTACAATAACAACAGTATTCTAAGAACATGATCCAATATAAGATATAACCCAGGGTTACCTCTTCTTTCTCCCTCAAAGCTTATAAGATCTTGATAGTTGATCTCCGTCTACAGTTAGGTCCCATTAGGGGTAGGCAGAAATTGACTAACAAGAATATAGTCATTACCTTGTACATTTGTTCTTGATCCTTGTTTTTATTTTATTGTATGTTTAAATATTCAACCATATAATGATGCAATGTGTTATTGAACTACCCTATGCTATAATTGTTGGAATTTGTCAACAGTAAAATCAAACAAAATGTAAAGTTAAAAAAAAACTGAAGCCAAACGTGACAGAGCATACAAACCTAATGAAAATATGGTCTAATGAAATCAGAACCAAGGACTTTGGTTTGAGGTATTAGTGCACACCGTTCTATAAATTTAGTCTTGGGGTGTGATTTATACACAAATGGCTGAGGTTCAGGAACATTTGCTTTGCTGGATTCACCCTGGATCAATGCACCAAATTCCCCGTATATGAAACGAAGAATGTTTTGCTCATGACTGCTGTAGAAAGCAAATGTTCAGCTGGCAGCTCAACAGGTCTTTGGGGAATTGTTCTTGCTGTTGGACAGATGCCCATTGGAAATAATAGGGTTCACCAGATCAGAGTAGGCAAATCCAAATCGATAGATCCCATCAAGCATGAACAGCAGCCGAAGTTTAAAAATACTATAGCAAGGCAACCTGGTAGAAAAGTGACAGAATGAAAGCTGAAAATGGGTGGAAGACAGCAATTGTTCTTTGTAAAATGCATGTAAAACATGCATTAATATACTTAAAATGTATGCAGCTGGTCTAATAAACCTGAATTGTATGTCTGGAGAACAGGAATGGTCTTCTGCAACAGGAGCTCTGCAAGATATGCAACGTAGAGTCGTTTGTATGGCATTACCAACGTTATATTAACTGACTGAATAATTGAGGTATCTATGGCTGTAAATTACAGTAGAACAGCTCTGTATCCCAGAATGTGATTTAGTGTATGTCTTACTGGGCCCTGGTATTCCAGCAGCTATGCCTGTATTGGATAATTAATAATTTTTGGAGCTGCATACAGTACTTGATTCTAGTGGCTAGATATCACAAAGAATTTGGACTTTATCTCAGTTGTATAAAAATGGTTTCCTATGCTTTATTTTTTAACTGCAAGATACGTTGAATTCACATGAAGTTTTGCAGATACAGTACTTATAATTGCATCACAATTTACAAACTCAACTTTGAGGCTAGGAAGGACTCATGTTAAAGTGAATTTAATTCTCTAAATCAATATTGACTATTTTTAATCCTCATGTTACCAGCATTTGTAAATAGATAGGAAATGATATCATATTTACTTGTTTTAAACTTTTCACATTTCTTCAGTTACTTCTTGGTTTTAAGACTATGGCAAATTATGTCATACATCCCAGGAGTCTTCCGGAGGAGAGAAAGGGTTTTCTCAGCTAAGAACACCCTCCTGCCTGCATGCCAGAGCCATAGCTCCCATTTTTACCTGATTTCAATGGACTGTTCTTTATTTGGAACCAAGTCCTTCTGCCCCTCTTTCCTCCTCATTTGTCCCTTATTTTGGTCTGATCTATATAGTTGTATATAAAATGCACCATTTATATTTCAGATCACAGTGCTAAATGTTTCATCTGATTTCTAAATTGTTGAATTTGTAAATTTCAAAAGCCAGTATAAAGGCATAGTAGTGGTAAAATAATAAAAATGCTTGTGGAATTAACTAATCTTTTTTTGTATAATTCTCCTTTTAAGGGGGCTTGGCAGTGAGGTGTGTCCTATGCCTAAATACTTTTATTAATAGGTGTCCCTCGTTCCCATTTGAGAAAGTTGGGGGGTATGCCTGAGCTAAGGGCGGATGGATTCCAGGAAGTAAATGCTAGATAATTCATCTGCCCATTCAAGATGGCCACTGCCAGATACAGTATACTAGGGGGTGTTTTTCAAAATGATTTCCTAGCAAAACAAAGCATAGAGAAAATGGATGAATCAGTGAGTTTGCTTTAAATATAAAAAAATATTTTACCCCTTTGCACCGGCCATACTCAAATTTGCATTCATGGCTTGAATGCTTGGTTATACCTGGGTGATGCTTGGCTGCAGGCATCACCCCAGTACCGTTTTGTACCAGCAGTTGGCTTTTTAGTGATAACCAATCTGCTGTTATCCTAAAGGAGCGGGAGGGGACATCCCCTCTCCTGCTGCTTCCACCGCTTTTCCCGGGCCTCGCACCCCACTGGGAGACCGAGCCACCAGACGGCACATCCGCCGCCTAGGCTGAGACCTGAACAAAGCCGGATTCAGCTTTGATCGGGTCTCCGATGTAAAATCCCAGAAGCAACGTCACAACGTCAATTCCAGTTTACTCGGCTGCCAATGGCACCGATTTAAAAAAAAAATTACAGTATTCAGTATCACCAATTTTGGCGATCTGAATACTTTTAAGTGCAATGGAGAGATTCGGGGTCTTTTAGACGTCTGATCTCTCCATAAAGTGTACCTGTCACTGACTATTACTGTCACAAGGGATGTTTACATGACAGCAATAAAAATTATCAAAATTTTTATTTATTTTTAAAGGGAAAATGTAAAACATTTTTATAAATAAGATTATGTTCAGCAGAAGAGCTCATGGAGTATAAGAACCGACATTTGTGTAGAAGACAAGTGCAGAAGGTATGACAGTGGTCAGTAGGTATCATAAAGGTGTTTTGAGGACATGAAAGCAACCAGTAAGTGAGGGACACAAATACAGATAATAATCTCAATAACACTGTGCCCATTTATCCTGTGTTTTCACGCAGGCAGGGCCTCACACTGCCAAAGGGTGCATGTTGGTTCTGGCATATCTATAGAACCAGGGTCTGTAAGGCACTATGGGGTATGAAGTAACACCATTACAAAAGTGATTAACTTGGCAAGACAAGGAAGAGGAGTGTAGTAGAGTAACCAAGTTGTTAGGCGTGGTACCTGGTAAAGGTGACAAGTCCTCCGGTAGCAAGGAGGCTGATGACTGCCTCCCTCCCTAATGGTCAGAATCCAATAGCAACCAAATCCAAACCTGAACCCATGTTATGGAGATCTATGATCTGGTCACGAGGTACAAGCATGAATGAATTAACAAGTGCAAGCATGAGGTCTGCAATATGTGCACGGCGAGACCCCATTCTGTTACTGGGAGTGAGGTAACAGAGATATGCTGGACTGGTGGAGCCAGCGCAGGCTCAGCATGTCCCTCCCAATGCTACATATACCAAGTTAAAGTGTGTGGCGACATGGGACAAGACACTTTACACTGGAACTTTGTATGTTATTTTACTGCAGACAGTAAAGGCTTATCTCTAAGTTGGGGAACTGTCTTAATGTTCGATTTTTCACATGACCGCAGTGAGCATGCTCTGCGTGAAAGGTATCCTCATGTGCAGGGCGAGTAGGCCCTGCCCACAAACATGTGCAAAAAAGAATTGCAGAGAGTATGGGCAGTATGTGGAGGACAGGAGTGTGGAGGATTTGAAAGCAGGCAGTAAGGGCAGGAAAGAAGTGAGAAGAGTATAGCAGTATGACAGCAGAAGTGGAGTGCAGAAGATATGATAGTGGAACGTATATGCAGGAGAGATTTTCAGAGGGAATGACAACTGGCATACTGGCATAATGTTCAGGTTAGGAGTATGAAAGATATGACAGTGGGCAATATATGCAAAATAGGAGCACCAAGGATATGAAGGCAGGTGCAGGAGAGGAGTGCTGAGAGTATGACAGTGGACCCAGTATTTGAGAGAGGTGAGGGAGAGAATCGTATGACAACGTTCACCATTTACTGACTCTGTGTCCATCAAATAAAGATCAGGCACAGAGAGTCGCTGATCTGCAACTGAGCCAGCTTAGAGCACCTGTACACTGAAGGCAAACACCTTGAAATGCTCTGTGTTGGGAGTGAGTGCTCCCTGATTACAAACCGTGAGTGGGTGCTGATAGAACCCACTTTCCCTGGAGACCAACTGTCCCTGGATTTGTCCTCGGATTTTGCCTGTACCTTGTGTGATTCACAACAGGAAGTTGTCTTCTCCCTTTGGCAAACATGCACAAGCTAGCGGTAACAAACCATAGACATATGGGAAATCAGCTATGACACTACAAACTTTAGCCACAACATGTGAGCCCATTATTACAAGGTAAGCCAAACAAACAACTCAGGGTATATAATTACACAAATACCTTGGCTAAACAATGAAAACATTTGAAAGTGTACTTTGGGGTTGATTTATTAAAGGCAAATAGGTTGTGCACTTTTCAAGGTGCAGTTGCCCTCTGCAAGTGCAGTTGCACCAGAGCTTAGTAAATGAGGTAAAGCTTCACTTTGCAAAGAGTACCCAATCACATGCAAGGAAAATAAAAAAAACAGAATTTTTGCTTGCACATGATTGGATGGTGAAATTCAGCAGAGCTTTTGCTCATTTACTAAGCTCTGGAAATGCCCTTTGCAAAGTGTATAGTCTATTTGCCTTTAGTAAATCAACCCCAATGCCTTTAAGCAACTAGAAGGTGGTATTACTCAGAGCTTGTCCATGTATGGGAGAAATATTTAAAGCTGCATTGATCCTCTTGTGTGGAATTTTAGGGTTACAGCACTACATTTAACTGCTGCATTAGAAGCTCTGCTAGGTGCATAAACAAAATTCAAGCTGAAGGGGTGGTGTTGGAATCTGGCAGTCGTTGGGTTGTGGTGGGCCCTTTGGACTTGCAGGCCCTATCTGCATTGTAGATAAGGTGACCTTGAAGGAGAAATGGAAATGTTAATTATATAAATGTCTCATAGAACCAGCACAATCCATTCTGACAACTTCTCCTTTCATGTTGTAATCTGAGGTAAGAAAATGGTAGCTGAAATCAAATTAATTGCTACTGGCAATACAAAACTCTAGTTTATACATCATTGGCACACATGGCTGGTTACTTTTCCTCCCAATGATACGTTAGTGTGCATTTAACGAGTGTTATTTGCCTTTGTCAGATGTACATGGTAACTGTCTGGTCTCACAGATGATCGTGTTCTCCAATCAGAAGTGAGTAGCAGGAGGGGTTGGTTGGAGTTGTCAAGAAAGCATGGTTTTGTTAGCTGTGTTCCCTCAAGGCAGTATGTAGTATAAGGCCTAAGATAATGTATTTATTGTTACCTTCTAATCTGTTAGGTTGTAAAGAGATTTTTAGCAAGTGTACCCCAAAATTAACAAAATATAATGAATGTCACAGGAATGGCTTTTAAAGTAAATTGTGTATAGGTTTATATCTAATACTATATCTACTACTCCTGTCTCTCCATGAAGAGAACCTGTCCAGAGGTAATAGAGGTAGTGGCATAAGGGGGATGAAGGTGAGCAAAGACAGTCAGAGACTATATGGAATGTTAATATCAAGAAAGAGGAACTTTATGAGAACTTGGGGCTAAATTCAAGCAAAGATGGTGACCTTCTTGTGGAAATCTTTCCTGGGTGGTAACTAAACTGGGACAATAGCTAGCTGCTCATTTGGTTTCTCACTTATGTTTCAGAGTTGTTGGGAGTACCTGACACCTAGGGCTATAGTTATGGGGCTTAGCAAGTCTTTCGCATTCAGACATAGTCGTTTTTCTACAGTGGTGCATGCTGGGGGGAGTTATAAAAGCTCAGAGAGTGGCTTGGTGAGCTCCCCCCCCCCAGGCTTTGACCAGGGGAAAATGTGTTCAGTGTTTGTGCTGTTTAGGCCTGAGCCCTATGAGCCCAACACAGGTTTAGCTGAGCGGCCCTGCCTGGAGGAGGAAAGTGCATGTTGGTGCAGGAGAGCTCAATGGATGTCTGCTGGAGGGGGATGGAGTGTCTGCTTTCAGAAAATCCTGGCCCTGTCTTGAAGTGCTTAAGTCTGGAAGCCTGGTTGCTGCAGGAGACTTAACCCTAACCTTCTCTCCCTGTGATCTGGAGCAATGTAACCTTGTTGTGTAACACTCTCCAGCATTACTTTAGGGTGGAACCATGGTAAAGTAATGCTAGCCTTCTCCTTGCTGGAGATGAGTCCACTCTTTCGCTCCCCATGCAAGTAATCAGTTTTTATTTGGAATTAAGAATAGTACACTTGTCATGAGAGAAATATGGGAGTGCCAGTGCAGACATTGTTCTGAAATTGCTAGCTCCTTGTCTGCTTCTGATGCTGAACTGCTGGCTAGTTTTTTGAGACATGGAACAAGCATGAGAATCAGAAAAGAGTAAAACAGAAGTCCTTATTTGCATACTTCTTACAGGTCAGTTTTAAAATGAGAAGGTTAGTGGGATAGACGGAAGGAAATGTCCACAATGGCAGTTTTTTATTTATGTGTTATGAAAAAGGAACATGAAAAAAGCACACAGAAATGAATGAACAGTGCTTCATGGTACATCCCACTTGCTCTACATACATGTCATGCAAATCTTCAAGCAGTACATTAGTAATATCTTCATCATTTTCTGAGAGGTATATGTACACTAGTTCACACCATCAAATAGTTGATATACTTTAAATAAATACATAAGCAAATTATATCATAGCTTCTGAAATAAATATAAAATATATTTTTTCTATATTTTCTATGTGGATTTGCTAATCAATACAATTGAAAGCAAGCAGCGTATATTTGTAATAAAATGAAGGTTAAAAGAATACAGTTTATAAGTATACTATCAAGTGTAGTTGAGAAGAACTCAGTAATGGTGCCAGTAATGTGAGGGGGGATTTAAAAAAAATTGGGATCTCTTAGGGCTTGTTTACACTTGCGGCTATAGACATAGGTGTTCCAGGCATTTACCCCCCCCCCCCCCCCACCTCCTCTTTAATATAAAATTGCCACGAGAAGAGGTTGTACATATGGCTCACCTGAGGAAAATATATGCCATGTTATGTTTGAAATACTGCAACCCAACAAGACTCATTCAAGTGAAAGAGGCCGTGCCACACCTGCCACAGGTGTAAACAAGTCCTTATACACAATTTCACGCTCAAAGTGGACACAGTTTTACCTCATTTCACACTTTAGTAATTCAGGTCCATCAATTACGTGTAAAGCAGTGCAGATAGAATAGACTGTGTACACTGACTTTGCACATTTCAATCTAATTTCTGTACAGTCTTTTTTAGATTTACCAACAGCTCTCTAGTTTACAGGTTTGCCTAAGCAATTCTAATCCAACAAGACAGCTTTAGAATGACCACCTACTGTATATTATAATCTGTAAAACAAAGGGTTCCTCCCCCGACCCGCAAAACCTGTGCTTTCCTTTAAATCACCAAGAACCTGTAATATATCCATTTCCATTACACTACCCTTGAGCGCAGGAGAACACTTTTGTACTGTCTATATATTATAATCTGCCTGTGCAATCTCATTTAGCTAAATGAGTATATTTATATTGAATGGACTGTCATGCACACTGCAGCTCAAAGAAGCTGCTCCTACAGGGGTTTGAGCTGTTTTTAGCTTTTACTTTTTTGCGGCCTCTTAATTCCCCTTTATGGTAGTCTATGTGTCCATGCACACTATAGGCATTTCCAGGAGTGTAGTGGCAGGGGAGTTTACAGGCAGAAAAAAAATAAAAAACTGAAAATGTACTTAGCCTTAAAAATGAAAACAAGTGGAGCACCCACATCTAAGGGCTGGCACGCTGAAATCTGACTGTTCAATGGTCTTTAGCTCTACAAACAACTATACAGTACAAAGGCCTGTCTGATTGGATAACAAATGATTTATAGTTTAGATATGTCCTAATATTGCATAGTTTTAGTAAATCTTAGGCTTGCCACACACACACATCTGAATGTACAATCCTCTTTATATTTACCAACTTAAAAAAGTCCCGGAATCTTTCCTAAATACACATAATATAACTGGATACTAATATTTATAGGTAAAGCTGACCCAGGTAATATCTGATTGCCTCTTAGGGGATCGGGAAGGAATTTGCTGAAGCAAATTGGATAAAGCTTTATTGTTTTTTTTTTGCCTTCCTCTGGATCAACTGTGTGTGTAATGGATATACTGTTTATAGGATTTTATATATTTTTTTCCCTTCCCTTCTGTTGGTTGAACTGAATCGACTTGTGTCTTTTTTCAACCAGACTAACGATTTACAATATACAGTGCGCGTTTTTTACTATATGTGCAATAGCAAATGTTCCAAAGTCATAAACAATATATAAAATAATGGCAACACTATCCATTTTATAATGTAATACTGTAAAAACATTACCTTTTTTTTTTTTTTTGCAATCTGCATGCAGCTGTTTTAAAAAAATAAAAAAAATAATGCAAAATTAGATTTGTTATAGCCAGTGTTTAGTAGTACATAGGACTTCTCTAAATTCTAATAAATCTTGATGATGCAATTAGCTACAGCACAAAGATAACATTTTAGGCATTCCTAGAAATTTGCTCAGGTTTCTTGCATTAAGTCTGATATGGTGAGATACATGTCTTGCCCATCACATAGGATTGGGTGTGGACTTCAAAGTCTACATATAAAAGGATATAGCATGGAAGGGTTAGAACCCCTGTCAGGTATTTGTTCTCTCTATTTGTGCTGTTGCATTTCCTGTTGTGTCTTTGATAGGAAGTAAGAAGAAATGCCACCAAAGGGAAAAAATGAAAAGGTTTTTAATCCATTCTTACTTAACAAAAAATGTTTTCTGTTCTTGCACTTTAACCAATTAAGGACTGAGCCTCTTTCTGAGATTTGGTGTTTACAAGTTAAAAACAGTTTTTTTTCCTAGAAAATTACTTAGAACCCCCAAACATATGGGAGCCTATGCGTGACGTCATAGCTCCTGGAATTCTAAGCCCATTGTCAAGTGCTCCTAGAGCCAGAGCAGGATCAAATGACTGAAGCAGATTAAAAAAAAGGTAAGTATATAGATCATTTTCTTATACAGGTTACGGAGGATAGGTGGGAGGAGGGGGGAGAGAATACCCTTAAGAAGAGTTAGACTTAGGCTTTTCTTCCACTTTAAACCTGAACTCCAGTCAGATATATAAGTCAAATTAATGCAACTGTATTCATTAGGGTATTGGGATGTTTCTTAAATGAAAGCGCTGTAATTACCTGAGTTTGACCTGGTATCAGCTTTATGCAATCCTTATCCAAAAGAATATATATTGGGGGAAAAGCAGCACACGTTACCAATCATTCGTGGCCCAGTGCAAGGAACATGATAGGAAGAGAGAAGACATCAGTGGGGGATCATATGTATTGGAGTAACAGCGCTGTCTAATAAAAAATCAATACATGTTCTAAATAAATAAAACAAATTATGTGAAAAATCTGAAATATTAAATAAATAATAAAGGTTCCTGCCTCAACCTCATGTGAGATACACACAACAAATGCAAGAAAAGAAAAATGGCTGCGCTGGAAATTAAAAAATGTGAAAATTATTTCACCTCAAAACTAATGATATGGTGCGTGGAAATCAATCCAGCCCTGAGCTGGTGGTGTTACACGTGAGGTAAATGACAGTGGGCATCCGCTGGATGCAATCATTAACCCATTGTTCTATTTGAATTCAAAATTATACAATCCAAAAGTGAAATAACAAATACAACATAAAAATTATAATGATTTTATAAATCCGTGATAGTAAGTCCAGATTCAATATAATGGCATAGTGAACAACAGAGGACCAAAAGAAGACATCGCTTATTGGAAAGCTTAAAGCATGCAAAAAGTCCACCATAAAGGTTAGGGTTCTGTTGTTGTTAATTCACAGTGCTACAGCCTTTAACACCCACAAAACCAGTGATTGGATAGCCAGAGAAGAGTGCTCCACCATATAAAAAAGTACCAGCTTACCAGCTGTTCTGATCTCTGTATCAAAGAGATCAGATAGGCCTGTGGCATAAACCCCTGCCCGGGTCTCTATCCAAGGTCTCCCAGATATCACTCAAATTCCAAAGGAATATCCAAATCTCTCCTAGGTCCTCCTTACTTTCCGCCAAAACCCGGGTGCTAGCAGGGTGAGTAGACGTCTGGATAGATGATTGTGGTGGATGAATCTTGATCAGCATGACCTGTAAGTAAAATCAGGTCTGCTGCCCTGCCAGACAGGGATGTGCTGTGTTATGGGGATGTGTGAATATCAGACCTGAACTTACAGAAATACAAACACTTAGGCTGGTGAACCAGTTCTCATATCTGTCTACTCCTCACCTCACTCCTTCAGTCTCCTCTCGCATTACTAACTTGCTATCTTGCATATCAGCATGGATGTCGCACCACTTCCTTAAACTAAATCTCTCTAAAACTGAGCTAATAATATTCCGCCCCCCCCCCCGCCGTGCCCCACTCCATGACTTCTCCATCAAAATCAACAATGCAACTATCAGTCCCTCCCCTCATGCCAGGGTACTAGGTGTAATTCTAGACTCTGACTTGTCATTTCAGCCTCAAATCCAATCTTTTTCAAAAGTTTGTAGAATTAACATCTCTAAAATTCGTCCCTTCTTAAGGAATGAAACCACCAAGCTCCTCATTCACTCCCTCGTTATCTCTCGCCTTTGACTATTCCAACTCCCTTCTCATTGGCTTGCCTCTCCATAGGCTATCCCCTCTTCAGTCTATCATGAATGCTGCTGCCTGACTTGTACACCTTACCAACCGCTCAGTGTCTGCCAACCCTCTCCTCCAATCCCTACACTGGCTCCCAATCACCCAGCGAATTAAATTCAAATACCAACCACAACATACAAAGCCATTCACAACTCTGCCCGAGCTACATTACCAACCTTGTTTCCAAATATCACCCAAACCGCCCTCTCCGCTCTTCTCAAGACCTCCTACTCTCAAGCTCTCTCGTCTCCTCCTCTCATGCTCATCTCCAGGATTTCTCCAGAGCCTCTCCCATCCTCTGGAATTCACTACCTCCACCTGTCCGGCTATCCCCTACTCTTGCTACCTTCAGGCGATCCCTGAAAACACATCTCTTGAGGAAAGCCTATTATGTATCTAACTAATCTTTTACCACTTCCATCAGATCATTCCCCACAGTTACAACCTTTTGTACCACCTGCCCCACCCTATCAGATTGTACGCTCTTCTGAGCAGGGCCCTCTTAATCCTCTTGTATTTTATAGTATTATAACTGTATTGTCTCCCTTTTATAGTGTAAAACGCTGCGTAAACTGTTGGCGCTATATAAATTCCTGTATAATAATAATAATAATATATGTATTTCATGTGAATATTTATCTGTTTGCCTGGAGTTCAGCTTTAAGAGAATACTGGGCTGATCATATATCATATTATAATGAGCAGACTTTCCCACTTTCTTGAAGTTAGTTAAGAGCCCTGCAATATTTATACCCAATCTAGAGAGTATTTTTTTTCTCATTCAAGTATCACCTTAAATAGAAAACAATAATACAATAATCTGACAACATTTTTCATAGTCTAGTCAAGTGACTTCTTTTACGTAACAAAGATAGCTTCACCTACATGTTTTTTGGCAATATGCTGAAAAAGCCAATATGAATGCATGCATTTTTTACTGCTTGAGTGCACAATGATATGCACACTTTGCCTGATTGCATTTCTGCTTTGCTGTGCACATTGAAAACACAGCAGACTTATTTAATTTAACAATGTCAAAACATAGGTTTCCATTTACACTTTTCATGCAGCACATTGGATAGCTTAGTGAAGTCCCAGAGTTGCCTCAGGAAAAAGGATCATGTCCATGGATTTTGCTTCTAATTAAGATAGGCTGAAGAGTTAAAGTGGACCTCTCATTAAAATTCACACTGTATAAGTTTATTAAGTGCATGTCAGCATTACCAAATCACATTATCATTCTGATTTAAAAAGTGCACTTTTCTAGCTGTAAATAAACTGCTGTTTCCAGTCTAAGCATGTTTTCTAGCTGCCAGCCAGCACTGCAGAAAATCCAGTGTTTTTTTAATCAGCATAAAGGCTACCACTATGAATATACAGTAGTTAATTATAAATCATTGTGATAGGGGGGATGTTTAGCTCTCATGGTAGATGTGTCCGTACAATGAGTCCACGTCAGGCAGGAACTGTAGTTAAGGGCCTGTTAGCCTGCTTTTATTAAAAAAAAAAAAAAAAAAAAAAAAAAGATTTGCCACGCAGGAGATTCAGCTTCACAAAACAACAACAGGTAACCAAAAATTCTTTTCCACCTGGCTACATTCAGTAGCTCCTCCACTATTAGCAATGGTTTCCCTGACCTTGGGCTCCTCAGACTCTGCACCTGCAGTACTTTATTGCTCAGACCCCACTCCTGGTCTCACTAGATAGGGTTCTTCCAACTCCTCAAGCTTTCCCACTTTACAGGAACACAGGGCTCCCTCCAGCCTTTTCTGTGGACTCGCTAGTCACCTTAGCTTTCCCGGTCTCTCCAGACCCGAGTAACTGTGCTGACTTTCCCAATGCTAATAAGTTCCCTGAACATAGGGTCATGTCTCCATAGCAGGCCACCTCTCCTGGCTGGAGCACACCAATATCTTCACACACAGCCTGTGTCTCTGAATGGCAGAAACTGCCCTTAGTAATCAGTTATGTTACTGCTGCCATTTATCTAACCCTAACTGGACAAGTGGCACTTATGAGTAACTTTTAGTTCTCAGTTTATGTTTTTCAGCTTTATTGTTTCTATAATGTCTTCACAATAATAAGAAAATATTGTTCATCATAATGTAATCAAACAAAGAGTAATAAAAATGTCTAAGGTCTCCATCACATGGGTAGAGGGGAGAGATGAAAAAACAGGTGGTTGAGCTACAGTTTCACTGCCAGAAGTTGACAGTTGCCATTGCCTATCACACTCAGCCAAAGGGGCCACTCCACAACTGCGAGCCAAACATAGTTACATACTGTAGTTGGTAAGTTTGAATAAGGACACCAGTCAATCCAGTTCAACCTGAGTGTGTGACTCCAAATGAAAGGCGAGATCACATACCATTAACCTCCCTGGCGGTAAAGTGTGGTTTGGGGTGAATTTTCATTACCAAAAGCGGTAACCCCGAGCCACACTCAGGATTGCATCGCAGGATCCAGGCAAAGTTACTTACCTTGTCCGCAGGATCCTACGATGTCTACGGGGGCTGTGTACTCCGCTCAATGTACTGTGTGCCAGGCTCCATTCCCTGCGAGCATTGCGACGCACGGGGCCGGAGCCCGGCAGCAAATTCAAAATAGTGAAAAAAACATAACACATACAGTACACTGTAAACTGTAAGATCACATTACTGTATCAAATCATTTCGATTCCTTTTTGTCCCTAGTGCTTTGTCCAGTGCCCTGCATGCACTTTTATATTATATATACTGTTCTTTATGCCTGGAATCTTGAGATTGCCCATGACAACCAAAAAGTGTCCCTTTACGTCAAAAGTGGTTTTAGATCAGCTAGAAAACAGCGATAGTAAAATAGAACAATAGCTATGAGTAAGCACCCAACCTTGGTATAAAACATGTAAGCTCCACTATGTGTCTTTCGTGTTCTATCTTAGCCGCCCTAATTGCACCCTTACATTTCTTGTTTCGTTCTTTGTAAAGTCTGAATGCTGATGATGATCCCTCAGCCTTGTATTTTTTGAAGGCCTTCTCCTTTGCTTCTATATGCATTTTTACATTGGAGTTAAGCCATCCAGGACTTTTGTTCGCTCTTTTAAATTTATTTCCCAATGAGATGCACTGGATCATGACCTTATTTAATATGCTCTTAAAGCAAACCCATCTCTCCTCCGTGTTCTTTGTTCCTAAGATTTTATCCCAATTTATATCTTTTAGCAAGGTTCGTAGTTTAGGGAGGTTGGCTCTTTTGAAATTCAGTGTCTTTGTCCCTTGTGTTTCCTATTTGTGTGATTTATACTAAAGCTAATTGACCTGTGATCGCTGTTTCCTAAATTGCCCCTTATTTCCACATCTGTGATCAGGTCTGTATTGTTGGTAATTAGTAGGTCTAGTAACGCTTTGTTTCTAGTTGGTGCATCTACCATCTGACCCATGAAATTGTCCTGCAAGACATTTAGGAACTGGTGAGCCTTAGACGAATGCGCGGTTCCTTCTGCCCAGTCTATGTCTGGATAATTAAAATCCTCCATTATGATGACACTTCCCATCCTTGCTGCTAATCCAAATTGTGATAGGAGGTCCGTCTCCCCCTCCTCCCTCAGGTTAGGGGGCCTATAGCATACTCCCATTATTATTTTCCCCTTAGTTTCATCCTTATGGGTAGCGCTCCAAAGGGATTCCACCTCCTCCCTAGCTCCCTTAGTAATGTCATCTCTCACATTCACTCGTACATTATTCTTGATATACAAGCATATCCCTCCCCCTTTTTTACCCTCTCTATCCCTGCGATAAAGGGAATACCCTTGAATGTTTGCCAGCCAATCATGAGAGCTGTTGAACCAAGTCTCTGAAATTCCCACAAAATCTAAATCCTCCTCGTACAACAGTATCTCTAGTTCTCCCATGTTGTCCGCCAAGTTCCTGTTAGAAACACAGAGGGAACACATTTAACCCCTTGATCGTCCCCTAGTGTTAACCCCTTCCCTGCCAGTGAAATTTATACAGTAATCAGTGGCTTTTGTTAGCTTTGATCGCTGTATAAATGCCAATGGTCACAAAATAGTGTCAAAAGTGTCTGATCTGTCCGCAGCAATGTCGCAGTCTCGATAAAAATTGCAGATCGCCGCCATTACTAGTAAAAAAAAAATACTAAAAAAATGCCATAAATCTTTCCCCTATTTTGTAGACGCTATTACTTTTGCGCAAACCAATCAATATACACTTATTGCAAAATTTTACCAAAAATATGTAGAAGAATACATATCGGTCTAAACTGAGGGAGAAATTCATTTTTTTATATAGTTTTTGGGGATATTTATTATAGCAAAAAGTTAAAAATATTGCTTTTTTTTTCAAAATTTGTTAGGATTTTTTTGTTTATAGGGCAAAAAATAAAAACCACAGAGGTGATCAAATACCACCAGAGGAAAGCTCTATTTGTGGGAAAAAAGGATGTACATTTTGTTTGGGTCCAACAGAGCACGACCTTGCAATTGTCAGTTAAAGCGACGCAGTGCCGTATCGCAAAAAATGGCCTGGTCAGGAAGTGGGTAAATCCTTCCGAGGCTGGAGGTGGTTAAGGAAGTAAATGTGTCTCTTCACAAATCCCCCTCTTCACAAATCCTCCTCTTCACAAATTTCAACCCCACTCTTCACAAATCCTCCTCCAACTCTCCCCAGCTCTCACCTCTTCACAAATTCCACTCGACTCTTCAAAAATCACCCCCACCCTTCATAGCTCCCCCTTCACAAATCCCCCCCTACTCTTCAAAGCTCTCACCTCTTCACAAATCCCCACCCCCCCTTTCCCTCCGCACCTCTCTCTGACCTCATCAAAAGAGACTTACAGTGGTGCAGCCGGAAATACTCTGGTAGACCTGTGCCATGCGCTGGCTTTTTTCCCCAACTCAGGGAAGAGGAGAGAAAACTTTATTCAGTCCTGTGCTACACAAGTGGGGGTGGGGACAGGAGCTGCCTCCCTAAGCACCACAGGAACAAACAAAAAAATGTGGGCAGTTGCGGCTTTGGGATCAGGGTACCAACCTACCAACCAACATATGCCCCACACATGCCCTAAGTGCCTGGCAATAGCACACAGAAGCCGGTAAAGGAAGTGATTAGTGCAAGAAAAATTCCTCTACTACCTTCTGAGTTTTGTGACAGGATAGAGAGGACAGGGCAAGCCAGAGGTGGCCGAATGGAGTTCTGCCACTTTATGGCTGAAAAAAAGCCCTGGCTTTAAGTACGCGGTTGGCTGGGGCATCAGACCCAGCACACTCGGGATGGCTTGGGACTAATTTCTTTGCCTGTCTAAATTTGCACCCGTCTGCCCCCCCCCCCCCCCACACACACACACACACTACGGCAGTAACAGACTGACAATGCTTCTTTCCAAAGGTGTCTCTATTGCTCCTTCATCCAGAATAGCGGCAGTCTAATATATCACTCTATATAATAATATATATCTAATATATACTAACCAGATCACCAAATGAAAACAGAGGGGGGAAAAAGACTAATGCCGCATACACACGATCGGAATTCTCGTGGGAAAAGCCTCGGATGTTTTTTCCGATGGAATTTTGACGGAATTCCACTCAAGCTTGTATTGCCTACACACGCTCACACCAAATTCTGACTGTCAAGAATTCGGTGACGTACAACACTCTGACGAGCCGCGAAAATTAAGTTTAATGCTTCCGAGCATGCGTCGGAATTTTGCACGTCGGAATTGCCACAGACGATCGGAATTTCCGATAGAAACTTTTTCTGTCGGAAAAATTGAGAACATGCTCACAATCTTTTACTTTCTGAAATTCCGCCAGCAAAAGTCCGATGGAGCCTACACTCGGTCGCATTTTCCGATGAAAAGCTCTCATCAGTCTTTTGCTGGCCGAATTTCCGATCGTGTGTCCGCAGCATAAGAAAAGAGAACCAATGGAGCCACCACACCCAAGGATTAGTAGGCTGCAATATATCCCATTTTTGGTTTGGGGCTTTAAACTTTGAGGGGGGTATTTTTTTTTAATTTTATGTATTTAGCTTCCTTCATCCTTTCCCAGGCAAGGATGGCATATAGAGTGTGATCTTGCCCATGTTCAGACATGGTGTGGGATCTATAGGATCTGGCAGAGCTGAAAATTGTGTGAATGTTCCCACACAGGATGCAGCAGGTCTCTGCCAGTCTATAAAACCTCATACGGTCATACGGCATCTCTGCACATGCATTTACCTGGCCGAGGCTTGTGGCATCTCTGCACATATGTAAGATGTTAGGGCATAATGGAGGAGCCACAACATGGTGACAAAGAAGAGAACATTGGGCTAGACGTAGGACAACACTGGATTCGCATTTCAATACAGGGACATTTACCTGGGACCAAAATAAATAGCTAGGTAGGAGTGGAGTTCCACTTTAAACAAACCACATTCCCATTTACAAAAAATGATAAGTAAACTAACAACATTATTGACCTACAGCAACTCCCTTTACATTTTTTGCAGATATTGGGGCATACATGTCTTTAGATGGAAACCGCTGTTCAACACACACCAACACCGTAGGGTTGAAGGATTTCTCCAGGGCGGATAATAAGAAACGATGCTCAGCATGGATTTTTACACTGTAATTTTCTGGATATAACCTACACATTCCTTCCATCATATTACTGCCAGGACAGTTACTGCACTCCAGGAAGCTACATTGAGCTGGGATCACTGCTATTCTGTCTTTTAACCTACTGACCCAAGTGCTGTCTGCAGGTCTTTAAGATAAGCAATCCAGTAATGGAGATCTCCATAGGGAGAGCAGCTGGGATGTTTCTGCTCTGCAGAGTTATGTACTTAATTAATCTCAGAGGGATATTTTTTTATTTTAACTCTTTTGCTGTCTACTGAGAACAGAACTACATAGAAACACAAGTCCTTGACCATTTGGCTAACCAGTTCAAACATACAGTAGATTATGGCATTATTAATAAATATTTTATTTTATTTACCGTTTGCAATTTTTTTTCCTGTTGCATTAAAAATGCATGCCTCTCTCTCTCTCTCTGTAATAAAAACTAGTTGTAACCATGTTTATTGAATTAATGTTATTTTATTTCAGTGGTATACCAGGCAACGATATTAAAGTGTGGCCATACTTTTTACTGTGTAAGACTAGCGAATTTGTGACAATATTTAAATGGAAAAATATATTTCATGTATCAAATTGTCCTGTTAATATCATATGCTATGTGGGAGAGCCCAGCTTCTTGACCAGGCTGCAACTGGAGTTTTGTATGATCAGGGATTGATCTGTGTGCTTCCTGATCGCTATTACCCAACATAGTGGTCACAGTGAGAGTTTGTCACATTGCAGCTGTAGCAAGCCTCTCAATCTGCTTGCATGGCTAAATCTTTTTTCCTAGAGATCAATGTGACAATGTAAAAGAAAAAAATATGTAAAACAATACACCCAACCTATCCCAATTGAAGTAGTATTAAACTCAAAAGCTAATGTTTATTATATTTCAGCTTACCAATTCTTAGATTTGATGGCTGCATTATTTTTTTATTTTTTTTGGCCTTCTTTCTTCTATTATTATATGGTAATCTGGCCAGTAAGTTTGTTGTCTTTCAAAACAATCAGCTCTCCTGAAGATGTATCAGTTACAGGGATCAGACAAACCATTTAATACTGGCGGGGGGGGGGGTTCTTACAATGATCCTCTTTTATTTATTCATGTACAACCTTTATGCAAACATTTGTGTTTACATTACATTTTATTAACATTTATATTTACATTAACATTAATTAAAATGTACTGCAGACAGACAGCACAGCCAGGTTAGGCAATGTACTGGTACATCACCTAGTACATGCGCACCAGCGTCCAGTGGACACAGTGGATAACTGGGCTCCGTATCAGTGAGTGGCTGTGGTATCTTGTGATTGTTATGATTGATCATAGTAATCACATGATTAAAATGTCAACCAAACAGATTGTTTTCTTTCTTTTGGTGGTATTCGATCACCTTTGCAGTTTTTATTTTTTGCGCTATAAACAAAAAAAGAGTGACAATTTTGAAAAAAAAAGCAATATATTTAACTTTTTGCTATAATAAATATCCCCAAAAAATATATAAAAAATGAATTTCTTCCTCAGTTTAGGCCAATATGTATTGTTCTACATATTTTTTTTTTTTTAAAAAAAACGTATATTGATTGGTTTGCACAAAAGTTATTGCGTCTACAAAATAGGGGATAGATTTGTGGCATTTTTATTATAATTTTTTTATTAGTAATGGCAGTAATCTGCGATTTTTATCGTGACTGCAACATTATGGCAGAAAGATCGGACACTTTTGACACTATTTTGGGACCATTGGCATTTATACAGCTAACAGTGCAACAGAAATGCACTGATTACAGTGTAAATGTCACTGGCAGGGGTTAAACACTAGGGGGTGATCAAGGGGTTAAGTGTGTTCCCTCAGTGTGTTCTAACTGTAGGTGGGATGGGCTCACTAGAACATGACAGAGATCACTGCTCCTGATCACTGGAACCAATCTGAATAAGTCCCCGCAGCAGGCACTCCTTGGACACCCCATTGGGGGAGCCCAGAGACCCACCCAATGATTTATTTATTTTATTTTTACTGAAGCTAGAATAATTATCCTTGAAATGCCCGCTTCTGTCTTTTGACATCTTAAAGAAGAAGTTATCCTGGATAATGTTAAACAAACGCCTCTCTGCCATCTTGCAGGACAAGCTTCCCCGATTTGAAAAAAACCTAGGACCCCTGGATTACATACTTGTCAGGTTAATCTCGTCTGATATGTGCCCCAGGAGTGGCTCGCTGTCCCTTTCTTCTTCCTTCATCCCCGTCTTTTTCTTCTCCTTTACCCCTTCTTCCTACTTTTTAAACCCTTTGATAGTTTGAGGAGTATTCTGTGACCGCTGGTTGATTGTCATTGATCCCACTCATAGTTTGTGGGCTGTGTATTTAAACATAATGACTAGCTACTAGCCAGACTCGGACTCGCATTGCAGGATACAGGGAGACTTACTTTCCTTGTCCCCTGAATCCTGCAATGTCTCCCAGCTGTGTGTGCGAGCTCCTCCACTCGATTCACACAGTGCCCGAGTGCCGCTGATCTCCGTTCCCTGCGACGTTACGATGCAAATTCAAAAAAGCAAAAACACACAAAACACATACAGTACTGTAATCTTACAGATTTTTATAATTTTTATAGCTATTTATTATATTTTAATTTATGATTTTGTGTTTATCATACCCGGGATGTCTACTAGACTCTGATTTGGACAGATTTAAGTGAGTTATTCCTAAGAATTGCAGGTCTACAATATAAAACGCCAAATTTCCATGCAAAATAATTCCGCCAGGGAGGTTAATGACCAATGCTGTAGGTTAATAATGCTGTTATGTTCCAGTACTTCTCTCTATACTATATTGTGTGGTTTTTATATACGTATGGTTTATAACTTTAATAAAAAAGATTGAAAAAGAAAAAATGTAATAAAAAATTATTTCATTTTTTTTCTACATACTGTCACCAGTCAGTATCCCTGATCACTGCCACACCATATGATGACAATACGCTGCACTGGTGACAGTATGTAAAACAAAAATCACAATTAATATAATTTCTTTAGCCACAGATTACCTAATCGGTGTCTGTGGCAATTGATCTATCTGAACACGTTTAAAGTGATAGCGTGGGAGCACACATTACACACGTGAAAAAAAAAAAAAAATGTGAAAAAATTGTATTTAATTTCTTAACTTTCCCAAAAATTGTGACAAAAAATGACAACTTCAAAAAACTTGCCATGCCTCTTACTGAATACTTTGTACTGTCCTGACATTTTAGGGCCTCAAGAAATTAGTTAGGTCGTCAGTACATCAGGATTGATCAATTTTCATATTCATAGTTTGTAGCAGTGTTGTTCATCTTACTTTAAAAAAGTAATTAGTTAAGTTAAAAATTACTTCTCCCAAAAAGTAATTGCGTTAGTAACTCAGTTACTACATTGGAAAAGTAATTAGTTACTCAGCAAAGTAACTGTGACTTTTTTTTTTTTTTTTTAATATTCTATACATGTAACTAAAGGGCGGGTCTAGTATTACTGTAACCAAAGGGCGCATTTATTATTATTGTTATATATCGTGTAACTAAGGGGCTGCTCTATTATTACTCTAACCAAGGGGCAGATCTGTTATAGCGTGTAAGCAAGGGGCGGGTCTATTGTTGTTATATCATGTAAGGGGCGGATGGCTACAGAAGAGGGCGAATGTTAAATTAATGGGCAGAGCTCGATATATAACAATAATAAATGCGCCCCTTGGTTACAGTAATACTAGACCCGCCCCTTAGTTGCACGATAGACGCCCCTTGCAGAGTAGCATGAGCATCAGGAGCGTACGGCATCACCTCGTACAATTACATGTTAACTGCGCCTGCGCGGTGTAGAGTTCACTCAGAGCTGTTTAGGTTCAGCAATTTTCGTAAGCTCCGTAGTCCTTCGTACTGCGCAAGCGCTGTGCCTGAGCAGTACAGGGGGTCCTTAACTTTTTCGGCAGGACACCGGAATTACACTACTGCCATCTAGTGGTGGTAGATGTAATTGGGGTAACTAAGCCAAAGTAATGGGAACTGAGTTACCATGAGGGGAAAAGTAATCAGTTAGATTACTCGTTACCCTCTAAAGTAACTGCGTTACGTAACTCAGTTTATTTTAACTCAGTTACTTACATCACTGGTTTGTAGACTCTATAACTTTCAGACTAAATAATATACACTGATTTGGGTTATTTTTACCAAAGAGATGTAGCAGACTACATTTTGGCCTAGATTTATAAAGAAAGATTATTTGTTTTCAAAATTATATAACAGAAATTATTCATGTGAAAAAAATGTATAAAAATTCCATTCATAGTGTTGCGTGGCCTTGCAATTGCATCGGTGCTGAATAGCAAAAAAATTCCCTGGTCATAAAGGGGTAAAACCTTCCAATGGTCAAGTATTTAACAGGGCTCCTCCACTGGGGGAAGCTGTATTGTGTGTGAAGGGGAAGGCTCTGTACTGTGTGTGGGGGGGGGGGGACACTCATGTACTGTGGGGAGTTCTGTACCAGGTGGGGGCACTGTACTGTGGGAAAGGAGGGGTACTCTGTATTGTGTGTAGGGTCTTTGTACTGTGGGGGGAGGGGGTGTGGGGTAAAGATTTTTACTGTGCGGAGGACCTCTGTCTTGGACAATTGGGTGGAGAGCTCTGTACTAGTAATGAGTGGGTGGAGGGGGGAAAGCTCTGTAATGCGGGGGTGGGGTGCGGGCTATGTACTGGGTGGGAGCTCTGTACAGAGTGAAATTCAGGTGGGGAGAGAGCTGTACTAGGGCAGTTGTCGGGAAGGACATTTTTGGCTATACACTGGCCTGTGTTACCCAGTCTTGATTCCTGTGCCCAGTGTGATATGGACTTTTGAGCCCTGTACTCTGTGCATTACACATTTCTGAACCTTGCACCTTTTGCGATACACAGTTTTGAGCCTTGACCCTTGACCATGACCACCATTTGGCACGACACTTTGCTTCTCTGTCTTGAGGAATGGGGTAGTGGAGGAGGTGAGGAAAGCCCTAGTGAAAACCATAGCTCCTCCCATAGATACAATGGAGAAATTAGTATAGACATGAAAGACAGGAAATTTGTTACTTGCAGAATTACCACATGAAAATAAAGAAAACGAATACAGCCACTATATTTAAATACTGGTGGCTCCACCAGAGTGTCCCTTGATGAAATCATTGCTGATGTAATTCGTAGAGCGCCACAAGGCATCTTGCTTGCAGTATGGAGGTCTTGCTTTGAACTGCAGCCCGATCCTTTAACTCGCTGGAGCTGTCAGTTGCACACTCAGCAGCAAGCGGTGAGCTGCGGGAGACGTCCAGCTTTGTTAGTTGTGCAATATATGAGTGAGTTTTTAAATAAAGGGATCATTTATTTTATACGGAGAACACAATTTTTTTATCTTTTGTGTTTTATTTATGGTCGTTTATACTATGTCAGAGGTGAGCTGGGGTAAGTAGAGAGTTTGTTAACCAGCGCTGCAGCTGATCCGGGCTTATAAAGGGGAACATGACTGACTGGCCTTTATAATTGTAAGGTCCATATAGGAAGGTGAACACCTGTCTATGGGTTCCTGTGTTGGTGGAGGTTTACACTCTTTTGGGACACATAATCAACATTTATTTTGGTTATGTGGTATTGGAATTTAGGGTGGATCTAGCGTGGTACAAATAGCAATATATCCACACTAGAATGCACCTCAAACACACATAAACACATGTAAACACACTGCAAACACACATAAACACAAAAATAAAGCACTGCAAATGCATGTAATAGCACTGCAAATGCACTGAAAACAGGCAGAACTGTACATGCAGAAAAACTGTCATTACTCATAGAAGGAATACCTTTACTGACTTCAGTGCCGGTTGGTAACCCTATACTTGACTCAGGACTTGTTTATAGGATAGTGTGATGGTGCTTGGCCTTAAAAGTAGAGTTATATAAGGGTGTGCATACAACTAAGTTAAATAAAGGAGCATGTTACACTGTCCATCTCATTCAAAGGGACAAGAGTTATTCTGCAATCACTAAAAAAATGGGACAATGCAGAGGACATAGCCTTGTCCTAACTTTGATAAGTGTGTGCCCAGGTATTACCCAGAATTTATCCCCAAATCTCCCTTTTCCCCACTCTAGACCATTTCTAATGTTGTTTCTTTTACCGTGTTCCTATATCTTTTATTATTTACCAGGCTTGTAAATTTTTTACTGCTGGAAATTCACTTGCTAATGACATGATTAAGCCCTCAAACTACATCTTCCAGGAGCCCCTTCCCGACACACGTGTTTGCATGCCTCCCAACTGTCCCTGATTTCGAGGGACTGTCCCTCTGTCCCTCATTCCTCCTCATTTGTCCCTAATTTTGGTCTGATCTATATAGTTGTATATAAAATGCACTTTTTATCTTTCAAAAAGTGTTTCACAGTGCTAAACTTTTCATCCAATTTCTAAATTGTTGCATTTGTACATTTTAAAAGCCAATATAAAGGAATAGTAGTGGTAAAAAAAGCACTTGTGGATTTAATTAACCTTTTTTTTGGGTTAATTCTCCTTTAAGGGGATGTGGCAGGGGGCGTGTCCTATGCCTACATACATTTGCTAGTAGGTGTCCCCTCATTCCCATCTCAAAATGTTGGTAGATGACAGGTATGGTGTTTGTAGATGACACAGTACTACTGTATGTAGTGAAATAAGGTCATAAAATGTCTCTGGCTTACAATTAGAAGTTTGCTATTGATACATGTAAAGTTATGCTCTTGGTGGCTAAAACCATTGTAGAAGGAGGACACCTTGGGAAGTCAATGAAGGAGGGGGTGGGTCCTCAATGGGAACATTTTCATAGCAGCTTCTCAGAAAACCCAAAGCTAATAACCCCCCTGTGCCAAAAGCTTAGAGACAGGAAAAAGATGAGCCATCCTTGCATAGAAGATTTCTCCAGCTGCCTGCACTTAGATACATGGTTTATCAATTTGAAAAAAGACATAGGTCCATCTATTTCAACCTCTGTGTGTGATTTTTTTATTCTCTAACAATTCTCATAGCCTTGTATATTCTGCTTCCTGAGGAAGATATCTACAATATGTTTTGAAGTGGTCGACACTCTCAGCTAGTACAACTTTGTGGGGGAGGGAGTTCCACTGCTCTAGCAGTAAAGAACCCTTTCTGCAATCTAATGTTAAACCTCCTTTCTTCTAACCTCAAACTGTGGCCATGTGCCCATTTCAGGGACCTTAGAATAAACAGTTTATTGCAGTTTCTGAAGTCACCTTTGATATATTTGTACATTGTGATTATATCCCCTCCTAAGTGCCTCTTTTCTAGACTGAATGACTGTAATCTATGAAATCAATTCTCATAGCCGAGATCCGGCATCCCTTTTATTAATTCCCCTGCCCTTTGCTGAACCCTTTCCATTTCAACCACAATTCCTGAGGATTGTGACCAAAACTGAACTGCATATTCAAGATAAGGTCAAAGCAGTGTTTTGTAAAGGGGTTGAATTATTGGTTTATCTCTGAAATGTATGCCTTTTTTAATGCATGACAGCATTTTGCTAGTTTTTTTAACTATAACTTGGCATTGCATGCTATCGTGAGGCATCCTTCAATGGTAAGTTAGCTCAGAGCTGTGGAGAATGTTTTTTATGGCCAAACGTCAGGTAATTGCAGAGGACAAGGGGCACTCCATAGACCTAGAAGAAGAGAGGACAAGGGGCACTCCATAGACCTAGAAAAAGAAAGGACAAGGGGCAGGGGCATAGGTTTGAAAAAGATCTGGGGCTAGAGCCCATAGCAGCAGCCACCAACCTTTTTGCAGGCTCAGGGGGTCACCTGCCACCATTTGCAGATTGTCACTTGCCAGCTGATGTGGATTGTAACTTGCCATGCCAGCCAGTGCCACCAAATGTGCATTGTCGCTGCATTGGTGGCAGGCTGGCAGCACTGGTACATTTAGTGAGGGCAGGAGAGCGATGATGCAGGGTGGGCAGTGAGAGATGATGTCATCTCGCTGCTCCCTGCCGCACCTCCGACATTGAAGAGGCCCGCTCTGTGATGTCATCTCTGCTCGTCCGCCCGCTCGCTTCTCTCCTCTCATCCGCCTCTCTCATGCAGTCCACCCTCCCGCCACAGCCTGCTGGTTAGGCAGGGACCCTGCAGCAAAATACTCAGGGCTATGGGCCCCAGATTTGGGGCTACAGCCCCAATAGTCACCACTAGCGACCATCGGCGGTGCGTCCATAAAGGGCGCAGGAGCGCCTCCCCCCTCTCCTGTCACTCACTATACACCATAGATAGATTCATGCATTGCATGAATCTATCTATGGTCGCTGCTGACGCCCCCTATTCAGGTGTCCAGCCCCTTTTAGGTCACCGGGCGCCTGAATTACAGCGGTGGGGGTGTTTTTTGGAAACACCTGATTAGCATCCAAAAAGGTGACAAGCGGGCGCAACGCTGTGCGTTCCTTGTCACTCAGCAGCAGTATGTTAGCAAACCGAAGGAATTCGGTTTGCTAACATTGTACGGCCCCTTAGCCAATCAGGAGCACAGGTCTGTGTTACCTGTGCCCTGATTGGCTAAAACGACAGGCACTGTGATTGGGCGCCTATCAGGCGTCCAATCATAGCAGAGGATGAGAGGATGAGAGGAGGAGCGGGCAGGAGAGGAAATGGAGGACACCGATGCCGCCGTCACCCGAGACAAGGTAAGTGCAGGGGTGGGGGGGGGGGGGCACAGTGGCAGCTTCTTTGCAGAAGCCTTCTTTGCAGGGACAGCTTTATGGCAAAGTGGCTGTGTTTTATGGCAAAGTGACTGTGTATTATGGCAAAGTTGCTGTGTATTATGGCAAAGTGGCTGTGTATTATGGCAAAGTGGCTGTGTATTATGGCAAAGTGGCTGTGTTTTATGGCAAAGTGGCTGTGTTTGATGGCAAAGTGGCAAAGTGGCTGTGTTTGATGGCAAAGTGGCTGTGTTTGATGGCAAAGTGGCAAAGTGGCTGTGTTTGATGGCAAAGTGGCTGCGTTTGATGTCACAGGGGCACAGTGGCTGCGTTTTAATGGGCACACTGGCTGCGTTTTGATGGGCACAGTGGCTGCATTTTAATGAGCACAGTGGCTGCGTTTTAATTGGCACAGTGGCTGCATTTGGTACAGTGGCTGCATTTGATGGGCTTTTTTTTTCAGAATTTTTCAGTTTATTTGAGCCCCCCCCCCCCAAAAAAAAATGTTGAGCACCAGCCGCCATTGCTAGCGACACCACTGACAAGGGTCATAGTTTACACCAGTAAGAGCTGTGGAAATATGAAATAAACTTCCTCTGGTGCTGGTTCTAGCCATCACTGTAGATAGGTAAACAAGGCTGGACGTGTTTCTAAATTCAACATAACTGACTAATAATATTTATAAGAATTAACACAGTATATTTTTAATCAAAGAAGTATCCTATTGCTTTAGATGATCCAGGAAGAATGTTTCCCTGTTTGGAGCCAATGTCTCCATGCTTTTTAGGAGATTTTTGTGTTCCTCCCAGATCAACTGCAGCTTTAGGGTTCTGAGGATGCAGGACTTTTTATTTATTGTTGTCTTCATTTAACTCAATGGTCATTTTTTTTTCAACTAGATAAACTCTGTATTTATGGTGAAGAGGAAGAATTGTAGGCACTCATTAGAGCTATATACTGTAAGGCGACTTTACCTTTTGCTGCCAGGCCCATACGTCAGGTGGAAGCATTTGGGCAGCTGCACTGCCACCAAATTGCTTTCACACACCCCCAGTACCGAGGTCCCCCCCCCGCTCACCCATCCTGCCATGTCTTCTGGGCTCCGCTTGCCAATCTGTGGGCCCGGGACCAACATGATGGGTGCCGGTGGGTAGAGGGGAAGGAGAAGGGCATACACACGTCCACTCTCCTCCCCTTCTTGCTGCTCTCTAAAAAGCGATGTGTATGACGTCACTTCTCGGTCAGCCTCTCAGTGTCACCGGCTAGCATAGCCAGGAAGGAATGTATTGCAATGCGATGTGGAGCCCAGAGGAGACATGGAAAAAAATAAAGTTACACCCACGCACATAAAATCCCTACCCCAAAAAAAATTGTTGAGTCCCCCACCTCCACTTATATGCACATACATACGTAAAGGCAAGCGCCAGGGGCGCCTACGCTTGAAAACGTTGATTGTGATACACATGTTACATATCATTGTGCATGCCAGAGTGAGAACAATAATTCTAGCAGAAGATCTCCTCTGTAACACTAAACTGATTACCACTAGGGGGCTTCTGAAGCGTTTCCTATAGCACATATAGGGTACTGAAGTTTGTCTCTATTTCATGGGCGCACACAAATTTAAGGTTTGACATGTTGGGTATCTATTTACTCTGTGCAACCTTCTTCTATATTTTAGAAAAAAATTGGGTAGTTTATTGTGTTTGTTTGTTTCATTAAAAAATTTGAACTACCACTATTTTAATCTTTAGGGCAGTGGTTCTCAACCCTGTGCTCAAGTACCCCCAACAGGCCATGTTTGTAGGTTTTCCTTTATCTTGCACAGGTGCATTAAATCAGAGTCAATGGCTTGGTATTCTGGACAGATTTTTTTATCTAAGACAAATTCCCAAAACACGGCCTATTGGGGGTACTTGAGGACAGGGTTGAGAACCACTGCTCTAGGGTGTCTGCTTTGAGAATGTAATGCTTAGAGTTTTTATGTAATTTACATGTCTAAAATTATTTTTTTTTTTAAATATGCAAAAATTTCTCTGGCAGCAAAAATGTTAATTAATGTGTACATCAGAATGCATTAATATTACCTTTATCTTTTTTCTACGTCCTCTCCTTCTACACTGTTCTCACCTGCTAGAATTTAATACCAAGGTAAGAGGTCAAACAATGCAGTCTTGGCTCAAGATTTCAACTCTTTCACACCTCTCTCGTCTTCGGTAGCTAACAGTCCCATGGGTGTTATGGGTTCTCCCTTTGGTAATGTTTAACAAACAATGAAAATTATCTGAGTATCCTGTATGAGTGAAAATATATTATATTCTGGTTACACTACTATATGTTTTCCTTGCCTCCTTGACAAAGGTGTTCTTCCTCTGAATTAAAAAAATTGTCAGGTCCCTTGTAGCTTTCATTAGAATTAGAGCTTAGGTCTCACAGGAGACTTTGTCAGTTTTTTTTTCCTATCTCCAGCACAGTCTTGTCAGGTTCTCGTTTTTTAGGTCGTTGAGACAGATGGCAAAAGAGAACCATTCACTTGGGATCCTAAAAGCAGGACAAATGGTAATACGAAGAGTCCTTTATAGGGCATTAAGGAGCGGTGTTTCTTATACTTTGGTGCATGCTTTTTTTTACGGTGTATCCACAAGTTACTAGCCCTAGGGATGTTCTATAAAAGAACATTCCACTGTGTGAATGACATAGAAACATTTACAGAGCTTATTCCTAAAAAGTGTTCAAAAATTACCTTTTCAATGGTCAGTCCCAAATATTGCACATAATGTTTAGGTGATGCTGACGTAATAAGCCATCTTCTGAGTTCTATTTTTTTCAGACTAAGAACATTTTAGGCACACAGTATATTGTAAATACCTTTTTATCTTGTAAGAAATGCAGCGTCCCTATCAATTCCTGTGAGCTGCACTGAAGGCAAAGGTATAAAGTTATCTTTCTTATGTAAACTACTGATTTGCCCATCCTCATGTACAGTAGTGAAGATGAACAACAGCAGGCATCTTTGTAGTTAAAGCGGAGTTCCACCCAAAACTTGGAATTTCCGCTTTAAGCACTCCTCGCCCCCTTACATGCCACATTTGGCATGTCATTTTTTTTGGGGGGGGGGGGGGAGTGGGGGCTTCATTAGGAGTGGGACTTCCTCCTACTTCCTCCTTCCGCCCAGGGACCGCCAAGGCGACTCCTCCTCTCGCCTTAGCTGGCCCCTCCCTCTAGGCGATCTCCTGGGACACATGACAGGTCCCAGGAGATCGCCTGTCCACTCTGGGAGTTCAGTGCGACTCTCGCATGCGTCATGCGTTGCTGGCCATGAAGCCAAAAGCAGTCAAGGCCGGTTGCCCAGAGTGGCAATGGAGGCGCCGGCGGGGAGGAGGGGGAGAGGAGCGACACTCTTGTCGGCAGCATCGCTGGACTGTGGAACAGGTAAGTGTCTGTTTACTAAAAGTCAGCAGCTACACTTTTTGTAGCTGCTGACTTTTAATAAACATAAAAAGCCTGGAACTCCGCTTTAAGTCTGTATGGCAACCATGGCTTCCTTCATAAATACAATGGAGTGAATAATTGTAGCTACCCAAGTACAGGACTTCGTAGGACTTGGTGGGTGAATTAAAAAAGGAAAAAAGCCAATAAAACAAAACAAATGTAGTCAACCTATTTAAGAACTAGTAAGCTGCAACATGTCATACCTCCAGATGCGCACATTGGTATTTACCCGGGATGGATTCTTGCAGCTGGAAAGCAACAAATGAACATGCATTGGTAACTATGCCTAGATGGGGGGGGGGGGGGGAAGCTATCAATAGATATTGTTGCTTTGCCCTGATTGACAAAAGTGAAATTGTCTTTTTTTTTTTTTATAAATAGGGTTTATTAAAATCTTACAAGTTTAGACTTCCAAATCAACAGTCAGATACACAGCCCGCAGCAGGTGTGCACCCTAAATACAGTATAAGCATTCAAAATTAAAAAAGGCATCAAATATGTGAAAGAACGGGACCTATCAACCTGGGAATCAATTCCGCACAGTGAGCACTCAAAGTGATTCGATTTTCTGAAGCTTTTTGTCTTCAGATTTACCAAAAATAAAATCTGAAGACAAAAATCTGCAGAAAATCGAATGCCCCGTACACACGATTGCACATTCCGACAACAAAATCCATGTTTTTTTTCCTGACGGATGTTGGCTCAAACTTGCATACGCACGGTCACACAAATCTTGTCGGAAATTCCAATCGCCAAGAACGCGGGGACGTGCAACACATACGACGAGTCAAGAAAAATTAAGTTCAACAGACAGTGCGGCTCTTCTGCTTGATTCCGAGCATGTGTGGAACTTTGTGCATTGGAATTGTGTACACACGATCAGAATTTCCAACAACGGATTTTGTTGTCGGAAAATTTGAGATCCAGATCTCAAATTTTGTTTGTCGGAAACTCCGATGGAGCCTACACACGGTTGGAATTTCCGACAACAAACTCCATCGAACATTTCCCATTGGAAAATCCAACCGTCTGTACGGGCCATAACAGTGTGTATGGGGTCTAAACCTCTGACATGATATGTAAATATATACACATTTTTTTTTTTTTCTTGCTACTTTTTTCCCATGAAAGTGGAGTTATCCTTTAGGGTTTCCATTTCCTGGAGTTCATCTTTAAGTAAACATTCTGGTAAAACATACTGCAGTTATTACAAAAATGTTACTACAGAAAGGGTCAATTTTTAAATAAAATAGCATTGGTCACCCTTTTCCCCTATGTGAGCATTTATAAATGAACGCTATTGCCACTATGCTGAAAATACCATTGTACTGGAATCAACGTTTTAAATTCTTTAACCACTTCAATACTGGGCACTTATACACCTTACTGCCCAGACCAATTTTCAGCTTTCAGCTCTGTCACATTTTGAATGACAATTGCGCGGTCATGCTACCCTGTACCCAAACTAAATTCTTATCAGTTTGTTCCCACAAATAGAGATTTCTTTTGGTGGTATTTGATCACCTCTGTGATTTTTTTATCTTCTGCTAAACAAATAAAAAAAAGACCGAAAGTTTTGAAAAAAAATATTTTTTTTTGCTTCTGTTATAAAACTTTGTAAATAAGTAAGTTTGAATCCTAAAATAAAATGTATGATGAAAATCTGACACCTTCCCCTAAGATTGCCCTTCTCTCTATACTCCCGGGGTCAATAACATAGCAGAAACGGACCCTCCTCCGTTTCTTTATGTCCTCAGCTAGACAGCTCATCCCATCATTTTGGAAGACACCCACCATTCCTCCCTTGTCACAATGGGTCTCGATCATGAACGACACCATGAGAATGGAAGAGATGCTGGCCCTTGACAACGACACCTTTGATAATTACAAGATACTGTGGTCCATCTGGCTCCATTTCTCCGCCTCCGATACTCTCGCCAACATGCTGTCGATACCAACACCATCATTATAGCCTGCGACCTGACAATGGGATGGGCAGGGTATGTACCTAAGGAACCCCCCCCCCCCCCAACTATCCCCCAGGTACTCCTCTCTCTGAATGTCTCCTCAGCAGCTCCTCTATGACTTCCTCTTACTTACTTTTCCTCTGTTTCTTTTCCCTTCCTTCTTCCTCCTTTTCTTCCCTTTCTTCCAAATTTTGCACCCAACGCTGGATCCCCCCCCCCTTCTTCTTCCCCATTTTAATATTGATCCTTAAAATTTATGCATACCATCTTATGATGAACAACGGGGCTCTTCCAGCCAGAATCACTCCTCGCACGGTTGTTGATGTTAATACTATATTGCATAACAATAAGCCCCCGTACACACGGTCAGAAATTCAGACGAAAAAAGTTCTGGACACACGATTGGAAAAAGTCCGATAGGATTATGTTGTCGGAAAATCTGACCGTGTATGGGCTCTATCAGACTTTTTCCGTCGGAAATTCCGATGGAAAAAATTTGAGAGCAGGATCTCAAATTTTCCGACAACAAAATCCTATCGGACTTTTTCCAATCGTGTGTCCAGAATGCCGACAGACAAAGTGCCATGCATGCTCAGATCAAATTACGAGACCAAAGCTATTGGCTACTAACGTGAACGTAGTCCCGTCATAACGAACGAACATCATCACTTTCAGAATGATCAGATTTTCCGATAACTTTGTCTGACTGTGTGTGCAACACCAGTTTCGGACAAAGTCCGTCGGAAAAAATCCGACAGATTTTGTGGTCGGAGTTTCCGACCGTGTGTATGGGGGCTTAGAGTTAAGCTGTAGGCAATAGTCATTTGGCGGACTCATCACACATGTTCACTTGTGACTGTCTCCAGACTGTAACTTTAAACATTGTTCTATGTATTTTCTGTTAAAATACCAGTAAATATATTTTAAACCCTAAATAAGTACGTTTTCTGCTTCACTGATGGGCACTGATGGGGCTGCACTGACAGGCACTGATAAGGCGGCACTGATGGGGTGGCACTGATGGGGTGGCACTGATGGTTACTGATAGGGGGCACTGATAGGCACTGAAAGGCGGCACTGATGGGCACTGATGAGTACTAATAAGTGGCACAGATGGGCACTGATAGGCGGCACAGATGGGCACTCATAGGCAGCATGGATGGGCACTAATAGGTGGCATGGATGGGCACTGATAGGTGGCACTGATGTACACTAATGGATGGTACTGATGGTCTTCTGGCAGGACCGATGGATGTTAATAGACCTTCATGCAGTGGAGGACACTTGTCATGACATGTGTTTTTATCAATTAGGTTTGTGAGTATTTATTACTCTTTTAATCTTTCAATACATTTTATTGTGGTAATGCACTAGGTCGGTGCACCTTTCTCTCTCTTATTTTCTAGCTATGTGGTTGAGCCACACCACTACACTTGAGAGTCACCTATTGGTGTAACATTTTTCTTTCTTTTTACGGTACTGCTTTTGGACATTTCAGAGGTCCGTTTTGCCCCCAAAAGAATGCTGGAAATAGTTTTTTTTTTTTTTTTTTTTACTTACTGTTATATCTTTTTCCTTATTAGTTCAATAGGAGACAACAGATCCCACACATTATTTGTTTTTTTTCTGCGTAATGAGCCTGTTGCCATGGTTAAGTCTGTTCTTTCAGAAGGCTTTGTTGTTTTATTGTAAATTTTTTTACTTCTCGTTGCTCCTGGGCTTGCTTAGTATTTGCAGGGGTATAACCACTAGAAGCAGCTGAGCCTTTCTTGTATACCTACAAGAGGCAGAAAGCCCACTTACAGGTTATTAGGCTTTCTATTTTCAGTGTGTAGAATTCAAGCTGTCCTAGTACCAGGGATAAGGTACAAGGGGGAGACAAGTTTGAACACAGGCAGACCACACACACCGGGAAGCTGCATTTTGGGTAAGTATTACATTAATAAAATGCAGGGGAAGGGACATCTAAAAAGAATAAACACATTTTACCTCTAAGTTTACTGATTGCTATACATGTTCCTTTGCTATATCAGATTAGCATAGGGCTGGGTTCACATACGAGTACGCAGCGGCTCACAGCAGGAGTCCAGTGCGTCCTCGTTCACCGTTTCAGGCCTGATTCCAGCCTGAATTTTTGTCTCTATTCGGACCTGAAATTGGCCAAAAAGACACACAGCATTCCTGTGCAATTCGCACCAGAGATATGTGAACCGGCTCCATAGAGAGTCGGTCACAATCTCCTGATATTGCGAATTGGATGCGGGAAAAACCACATCCAATTTGCACTAGTGTGAACCCAGCCTAAGGATTTCTCCTTTGGTACATGAGATTAAATATGAGAGTAATGTGCAAGTTTATTTATACTTCAAGGGTCAAACCAACCTAAATATGCATATTAAACATGAAACTTTTTTTTCCTCATAATAACTAGAGGCTTGATTGCAGAGCAAATTACACTCACCGGGCTATAATTTCCAGTGCTTAAAAACAGAATGTGTGTCCAACTGTGAACACATGGGCTGTGCTATGTTCCCAAACATTACAAAGAACTAAAACCTGTTGCCTAGCAATCCATGAGGTTTGCTCCCACATACAACGAAATGGCGTTTCACAAACCATCTCTCTAAAGTCAAAGCTGTAATAAAAAGAATTCATGTTTCTCTTATTAGTCCAAGGAGATAGATATTCACAGAACTAGCTGTGTGATTTTTTTGGATAGTTTTATCTAAATAGATTTCCTTTATAATGTTGCAGAACTATCCATAAATGTATTATATCATTGCTAAAAACATACATTTTCCCAATAATTAAAATGGGTAAAGACACACAATTAATGAGAAAGCAGCCATGCATCAAGTGCCCTGTGAAAAAGCACTGCTAAATACATTTTGTAATAAAGGGGTATTAAACCCAAAAGCAAATATGTATTATATTACAGCTTACCAATTCTTAGGTGTGATGGATACATTTGTTTGCTTTCTAAGGGCGGCTCATGCAATTCACATGCAGTTCTGTGCAGTGCGATTTCGGCCCTAATCATTTTGAATGGGCTGAAATCGCACCCTGCCAAAAGTATGCACGGCAGCCGCATCGCATGGTACTTTTGTACCATGGGATCCAGTGTGGGTAGTGACAATGCGTTTTGCGTTTGGGCTGTCATTAACTTTGCAGTGACCCTCACAGCAGATCACAAGGGCAGTGCAATTGTGGAATGCGGTGAGGAAAGCCGCATGGGGACTTGGCTTCCCCGCACTACATTCTTGTGTGAACAGGCCCTTTGGCTTTCTTTCCTTTAGCTTCATCTGGTGATCCAACCAGTAAGTCTGTTGTTTTTCAACAAAACAAGCCGGAAAAAAAAATACGTTGGGGTTGATTTACTAAATGCAATTCCACTCTGCACTACAAGTGCACTTGGAAGTCCAGTCGCTGTTAATCTGAGGGGAAGATCGGAATTCAGGGGAAGCTCTGCAGATTTTATCATCCAGTCATGTACAAGCAAAAATGCTGTTTTTTTATTTTCCTTGCATGTCCCCCTTGGATACACAGCAACCACACTTCCAAGTGCACTTGCAGTGCACTTGTAGTGCAAAGTGGATTTGCCTTTCGTAAATAACTCCCCCTCCGTCTCTTATCAAATGCACCCAAGACACTTTGCTCCTTTTCACATGGGATATCAAACACTTTATCATATGCACCCAGTAACACTTTGCTCCTTATCACATGGACCATCAGATATGTTTCACCTTATCATTTGTACCTGAAGAAGCTTTGCTCATTATCACATAAACCAATAAACATTATGCTTCATAGTATGCACCCCAGGGCACTTTGCTCTTTATTAAATGGGCCAGGAGAAACTTGTGGGTTGATTTATTAAAGGCAAATATGCTGTTACCTTTTGCAAGTGAATTTTCCCTTAACGTTGTGAATGTGGTGAACATTCAGTTTGCAGTCACCTGCAAGGTAATAAATAAAAAATAAAATAAAAAAAACTTGCACTTGATTAGATGAAGCCAGTTTGCAACATGACAGCCTTTAGTAAATCAACCCCTTTGCCTCTTATCACTGGCATCCTAAGGCCTGGCAATAGATGGTTCAAATCTTGGCCAGTTCAGCAGAAACCAGCCAAGATTCGAACCATGTATGGTCAGGCTGAATGCACCAAATTGATTAACTTGGGTGCAACCAGCCTGTCAGGTTTTACATGCAATTATCCCTAGTGGCTGGTATAGCCGCTAGCAATAATCACTGTCTTCTAGCAGGGACGGCTTCCACCGCCACCCCGCCAGAAGAACACAGTGGTTCAGCAGGAAGGATTCCCCTGTCAGCACTGTCTGTGTTAATGCGGGGAATCAAGAGAATCGAACCTGTGGGTGCAGGAAAGAAATGCTGTTTGGCCTGCCTAAGTCATTTTGCTCCTTATCACATGGACCATTAGATACTTTGCACTTCTCACATGCATCCTGACATGTTCCTTAGCACATGAAGCACCAAATACATAGCATCACATTACATAATGTATACTTGGCAGATACTACAGTATCTCACAAAAGTGAGTACACCCCTCCCATTTTTGTAAATGTTTTTATTACATCTTTTTATGTGACAACACTGAAGAAATTACACTTTGCTACAATGTAAAGTAGTGAGGTTGCAGCTTGTAAAACAGTGTAAATTTGTTGTCCCCTAAAAATAACTCCACACACAGCCATTAATATCTAAACCGCTGGCAACAAAAGTGGGTACTCCCCTAAGTGAAAATGTCCAAATTGGTCCCAAAGTGTCAATATTTTGTGTGGCCACCATTATTTTCCAACACTGCCTTAACCCTCTTGGGCATGTTGTTCACTAGAGATTCACAGGTTGCCACTGGGGTCCTCTTCCACTCCTCCATGACAACATCATGGAGCTGGTGGATGCTAGAGACCTTGCGCTCCTCCACCTGGATGCTCCACAAATGCTCAATAAAGTTTAGGTCTTGCGACATGCTTGCCCAGTCCATCGCCTTGACCCTCAGCTTCTTTAGCAAGGCAGTGGTCATCTTGGAGGTGTGTTTGGGGTCATTATCATGTTGGAATACTGCCCTGCAGCCCAGTCTCTGAGGGAGGGGTTTATGCTGTGCTTCAGTGGCATTCATGGTTCCCTCAATGAACTGTAGCTCCCCAGTGCTGGCAGCACTCATGCAGCCCCAGACCATGACACTCCCACCACCATGCTTGACTGTAGGCAAGACACACTTGTCTTTGTACTCCTAACCTGGTTGCCGCCAAACACACTTGACACCATCTGAACCAAATAAGTTTATCTTGGTCTCATCGGACCACAGAACATGGTTCCAGTAGTCCATGTCCTTAGTCTGCTTATCTTCACCAAATTGTTTGTGAGCATTCTTGTGCATCATCTATAGAAGAGGCTTCCTTCTGGAACGACAGCCACGCAGACAAATTTGATGCAGTGTGCAGCGTATAGTCTGAGCACTGACAGGCTGCCCCCCCTCCCCAACCTCTGCAGCAATGCTGGCAGCACTCATATGTCTATTTTTCAGAGACAACCTCTGGATATAACACTGAGCATGTGCACTCAACTTCTTTGGTCGACCATGACAAGGCCTATTCTGAGTGGAACCTGTCCTGTTAAAATGCTGTATGGTCTTGGCCACCGTGCTGCAGCTCAGTTTCAGGGTCTTGGCAATCTTCTTATAGCCTAGGCCATCTTTATGTAGAGCAACAATTCTTTTTTATAGATCCTCAGAGAGTTCTTTGCCATGAGGTGCCATGTTGAATTTCCAGTGACCAGTATGAGAAAGTGAGAGCGATAACACCAAATTTAACACACCTGCTCCCCATTCACACCTGAGACCTTGTAACACTAATGAGTCACATGACATCGGGGAAGGAAAATGGCTAATTGGGCCCAATTTGGACATTTTCACTTAGGGGTGTACTCACTTTTGTTGCCACGGTTTAGACATTAATGGCTGTGTGTTGAGTTGTTTTGAGGGGACAGCAAATTTACACTGTTATACAAGCTGTACACTCACTACTTTACATTGTAGCAAAGTGTAATTTCTTCAGTGTTGTCACATGAAAAGATATAATAAAACATTTAAAAAAATGTGAGGGGTGTACTCACTTTTGTGAGATATGGTATGTCCCCTCCTATAGTCCATCTCCACACAAATTTTGCCTCCATATGTGTTCCAAACATGTATGCGCCCAAGGCACCTTTTTTACCTCTATATATGCCTCAAACACTTTGCTTCTATACGTACCTTTAGACAGTTATTTCACTCCGTTATTGTCTCCAGACCATAGCCCAAAACCCATATGGACCTGTAGACAATCTTTCTTTTAACATATGAACCCTCAGCTGCTAACTTTGCCCCAAATGTGCTGAGAGCGCAGTGATGGTTTCTTTTCAGGACATCCAGCCTTGTGCAGCAACTTTAGCGCCAAGTGCGGCACTTTAGTGCCAAAAAAAGGTCATTACTAGTGGAAGTTTGACACAGCGGGTGAACCTGGGAACTCGGAAATGCCAAGATTAGTGTGCTTTTTATAAATATACCACTGTGAAGTTTTTTGTAACTTTAATGCTTTCATATCTTGCCTGCCAACTCCTAGTGAAATGATTCAGGCCTGGCTTACCATGAAGTATGAGATGAAAAGTTGCTTATATCTCTCCATTATGCAGGTTTGTGTCTGCATGTTTACTGTATATAAATAAAACATGGAGAGGTTTCCTGCTCTGCAGTTTTCAGCTCTTGGGTTGTCAAGGTGTTTTATTTATTCCCTGCATCATAGGTTTCACTGCAATGAGTTTTTACTTACTCATAATACTGACAGCAAGATAAGGCCTCTCCCATTATCTGTCTCATTCACCGCTACAGAGCTTTATTCACAGACATGTCTGGGGCTCATTACTCTGCAGTGCAGCCTCATTCATCATTCTCAACGCTTGTGTTATATGAACATATACACTGCGAGGGGAATTCACCAGCAATCTACTTTGTGGTTCCAAATATCACTGTAGATGATTTCAGCTACGATGAGATTCATGTCAACTCTTATATTTTCACCGTTATCACAAACACATAAGGTTTATTCTTGTTTCATAATTTTATATTCTCCATCTTTACTAGACCAAACATGGAGATAGATAGTGTTACTACATGTAAACAGTGCCATCTTTTAAAGTGTTGTATAACTCTTTCAAGGAGCTCAGGTGGTTGTTAAAGAAGAATAGCAAGAATACCAGGCTCGGCTATTGTTTACATAGTTACATTGGTCCAGCTTGGATTGCATTTACTAATTGAATGCAAAGCATTTTTTTTAAAGATGAGGTGAACATGCAGGCCAGTGACCTACTTCAGTGAATTCCAGCTTCTAGGGGGATCAGCAAGGTCTAGTATACACATACATACTTACAAATTGGGCCATCGTATAAAATACCCATACCTGTAAGTCTTCTTTAAACTTCCAATTTGATAAATGTCAGACCATACATTTACAGTCACAACTGCATGAGATGGTGCTTAAAGTAATAATAAAGGCAGGTTTTTTTTTTTTCTAAAATAACAAAGATGTAATTCTTACAGTGGTTTTGCATAGAGCAGCCCTGATCCTCCTCTTCTCAGGTCCCCCCGCCTGTGCTCATTGCCCCTCCCTCCTGCTAAGTTCCCCTATAGCAAGCAGCTTGCTATGGGGGCACCCAAGCAGGCTTGCTCCTGAGCCACTGCTCTGTGTGTCCATTTACAAATGGAGCATGGCTCGGTCCCGCTCTCTCCTCGTTGGCTCACTGGCTGTGATCGACATTCACAGGAGCCAATGGCTCCCACTGCTATCTCAGCCAATGCGGAGGGGGAGACCCGAGATTCTCATGTACATCACTGGATCGAGATGGGACTCAGGCATTATGGGGGTCTGGGGGGAGGGGGCTGCTGCACACAGAAGGTTATTTACCTTCATGCATAAAATGCACAAAGGTAAAAGAAAAACCTTGATTCTTTACAACCACTTTAAGGCCTGGTTCACGCCTTTGCACAAAAACTTGCATGACATAAAAATACTTTACACATTAAAAATCGGGCATGAATAGATGTGAACCTGGCCTTAAGGACATAGGCGCATGCTCAGTTTAGATTTGACTTTTGTTTAGCTAAAAAGTGTATTTGATAGGAACTCTCTCAATAGATCACTGAGCGATAGCAAGGTTGGGTGAAATTGTGAAGGCCAAAAAGGTGACCAGCTGGTTTAAAAATTGAAGCCTATGGTTTTGCATGGAATGCTAATATCTCAATGTAGACATTTATTTCATTTTTTTTCTTTTTTTTTTAATGTCTGTTATAGCAGTACTTATTTCAAGCTGCTTCAGCTGTTGCCTGCACTATGCCTGTCAAAATTTCCTCCTTCTGTTCCTTTTCTCTTGGAATTTTGAAGCAGAAAAGAACTGAACACCCTGCTGCCTTTGACTAAGGTTGCTACAGCAACAAAACTTGTCTCTCTAAATTAGGACATTTTTTCTAAGCTTCATTTTTCTTCCTGTTCCAGAACCCCTGTTCCTCCCCTTGTTCTCTCTCCTTCATTCACCCCAGAGAAGAATCATCTGATCTTGACAACACTGGCCAATACGTAGATTCCAGGCCACTTCCCTGAGACTGATCTCTATCTGGTTTATTTACAGTATGAGTAAAGCAGAAGGTTCCAGATACTTTTTATATATTAAAGAAGGTCTTTAGTCTATTTAAAATTATTTCTAGATTGTAATGTCAGAACTATTAAGATATGTCATCAGAACCTATCAATAATGTATTAGAAGGTGAGATGGAAATCTATATTCAAATTTGCTGATACATACACCAGAATAACATGCTGTACCTACCTTATACTTACCTTATAGCTCTGTACCTACCTTATACACTAAGCTAAATGTCATTATTGTTTTGCATATACATGCACACACACACACACACACACATATGCATACACACTCATTTTCAATACCTATATTAGTACGTCCATCAACAACTATTATTACCTGTAGCACAAGTTCGGACTTTAACGAGAATTTCAACATTCACTTTTAAATATTATAATTTTGCTAGCTTATGAAAGGTTAATATTTGCCCCCTTCACTTATTTAGCTTTACTCACTACTGCGTCTGCGTCCAGGGCCAATCACTTGCAGGTGATCACAGCATGAGAGAGCAAGCGGCTGCTATTAGCTGCAGGAGCCAGCAGCCCCTCATTGCTTTCAGTGGGACTGCCTCCTGCAACTAATCGCTGAGAAGCCAGCTGGTGTTCTCGCATGTGATCGGTGTAAATGTGGCCAATGTCCCTATTATATTGTACAGCGGGGAAGCCTACTGACAGCTGATGACTCATCCCTTGTTAAGGACGCAACAGCCGGCTTCCTGGCCCGCTCCTTAACAACCAGCTATTCACTATGGCCTGATTGGACAAAGCTTTGCCTAACCAGGGCTTGGAAGTCACTGATGTTCGCAAAACAGACAAACAGGCGATGTTCAGGCCAAACTTTTGCTCGGCTCAAATTATTTGCCCAACTCTACTGGAGAGTATAAAATCTGATGCAGCTTCTATTTTTTTCTTTTTTGTCAAAGCTTAATTGCACAAGCAGAAGTTAGAAGCTGATTGGATACCCTGCACAGCTGCACCATATTTTTTCACTCTCCAGTTTTAGTAAATCAGCCCCATAGTTACATAGTTGGTAAGGTTAAATAAAGATACCAGTCTATCCAGTTCAGCCTGGGTGTGTGTGTGTGTGAATGTAGAATTCATCTACATTCCCCGATGACACCAACAACTCTGGAAGAATGTTCCACATCCTTACTGCTCTAACAGTCAAGAACTCCTTACATAGTTTAAGATTGAACTGCTTCTTGTCCAACCTCATTTTGAGACAATGTGTCCGCTTTATAAACCAAAGATTTAATGATTTCCACCCAATGCTAAAGTCACTATTTAAAGATTTGTATATTGTGATCCTATCTCCTCTTAAGTGTATCTTCTCCAGGGAGAATACATTTATTGTTTGTTGTCATTCCTCATAACTACTAAGGTTCTCCAGCCCCCTTATTAGCTTGTAAGTCAAGGGAGTCTTTGTATGCATGCATACTCACATCCAGGCAAGGTGAATATAAATGCAAGTGGATACACTTTTGTATAAGACATTTCCAATGTATATTGATCTTTCCCTTATGTAGCAATAGATAGAATGTAACATGATTTATTCTTTCATCTACACAGTGAGGCCTGTTGTTTTGTATACTTACCCCTTTGTGTGTCCTGAAGAAGTGGGCCAGCGAAATGCGTTGATGCACTTACCTGAGATCATTTAACATAAATAATATAATGGAAGCATCTGGCTGTTGCTGGCCGACTGTACAAATATGTGAACACATGTTTTTTAATGAAATTTTGGTTACTTCTTATATGCAAACTTTTTTATATTTTCTAAGCATAAATACAATATGATTTTTTTTACAGAACTACTATGGTCCAATCTGCCTTTAAAGTCTGCCTTAGTGGTTCTCTCTTTTTTTGGTTTAAATTTCATCTAACGGATGTGGATAAGGAGTGATCTTAATACTTATATCGATTTTAGTCGACTAAAATGATTTTAGTCAGCTAAAATGTACTGGAGGTTTTAGTCAACTAAAATGCGCTAAAACTAAAACAATTCAGGTGACTAAAATACAACTAAAACTAAAATGGCATTTTAGTCAAAAGACTGACGTAAACTAAATCTAAATTTGACGTCAAAATAAACACTGCTGGTAGGAAGGTAGTTTTTGGTTGCAAAAATGCAAACAGTCAGAGCTCAAGTGGAAAAAAATTATACGATTCTGTTGCAGAGAAACTTTAAAATACATCCTTTAAAATGGATCTTGTTGTAATCATTATAAAATACAGTATTCAAAGCTTGGAATCATATGAAAACCATATAGGACAAAGAAAGAGCATCACCAGCATCATGTGACATGATTTGACGCCTTCACAAAACCATTATTGTATGATACCAAAGACTGGTACTCGCATACATTTTTTACAAACTCGTCTTGACATTTAAAAACATTTGGGAAGAGACTTGCTCGACCCCCGATACGTGGAAGAAATCCCTGTAGCTGATCCTGTTAGACAGAATGCAGCTGCTGTCTCTATCGTGTGTTATGTCATCAGAGCTATAGCGTTCATTTCATCTACACAATCCTTGATATACATGAACGCGAGAAGCTTATGCAATTTACCAGCATCCATGGAAATATGAAACCATCAAAATGTTTCCATCGTAATTAAAAGTATTTTTCTGCATTCATTTTGTACCATGTTGACTTTTTTTCTGGGCCGTCACGGTGCTAATGCTCAAGCTTTATGGCTCTTTATTAATGCTTTATATTACGGTATATATCATATATTGTATAACTGACAGCCTTCCTTCAGTGTGACTTGGTTTAAGGAAAGTTAGGGCCCCTTACTTGTGCACTACACATAATACAGACATCAGCAAGGGGTCCAGGGACTCCAATGTGCAATCGTGGTAAATGTGGGATCCACAATAAGTGCATGGAGAGCAGCATTAATAGTACAAGAATAAGTAAAGGATGTTATTTGTCACATTATAAATACCCCAACTTGTTTGAAATTAGGATTTGAAGTGGTACTGAGCCTGCTGGCTAATATTGTGTGGTGTCAATGGTTACAACAAATATTCTTTAGCAACAATCATTATAAGGAGCTGTATACATTCATATGCAGTTCAAGATATTGGTCTGCTTTAAAGTTAAATGTATTCAGTGATTTGCATGATTAGTTATACAGTATATGTAATGCATTGGGCAGCCATGTCTGTATACAGAATATTTTATTTTACCAACCAACAGAATATTAAGGGTGATACTGGAGGATGGTATTCAAGGGACAGTGTATAATATTTTGGTTGATTCATAATGCCATTGTTTCTTTCCTGTATAGCTTGATTAGGCAAGGGAGGGGGTTGGCGTGCTAGAAGGTTATATGACAATGGTGTCAGTTTTAATTGATGAAGTGGGTGTTTAACGGGATCTTTTGATGTACAAATAATTTAACATAATAAAGTATTTTGCATTGTAATAGGGGATATGGTTTGGTGGTGTATTTTTTTTTTTTCACCAGTTCTATTTATTGTTGTTTAATTATGCTTAGAGTGATGACACCTGCTTAAAATATGGGATGCAATCTCCTGTATACTTGAAGCACTTTCCACAGCTCTCCTCGTCATCTTTTTTTTTTTTTTTTATCCTAAGGATTAATAACACTGCTGGTTCAGAGCTGCACAGGTAATATGCACAGGAAGTTAGCAGATCAACTGTTTTCTTGCACTTCTACAGTACAACAGATATAGCAAAACAATTCCAATGATACATGTAACAGGCGAAAAGGCAACATCAAGGAGAAGTTCACTGTTCGGGTTTATACAGGTGTAGAACTGACCCCCGAAGGAGCTGCTGGTTTAATTTGGGCTTACCGTTACCTCACCTGCTGTAGCTCTGTCTTGGGGTTCACGTGGAAAATGGCCCAAAGAAAAGGTTGAGACTGACACTGAATCCTTTTTTGGGTTATCCATTCAGAAAATAGAACACAGTCTCCCAACAAAGGGTAGAGGGTTAGGGGTGAGTTCAGGTACTTAAATTGCGGGGTGAAGGTATTAAATGAATCCAGAGAAATTGACTGTTTCACAAACTGGATTCCTGCAGTCCCCTGGATAGGTCTCTCTCACTAGACCTAGCAGCCGGTAGGATGCTCGGTAAAGTCTCTGCCATAGACTTGTAAGTTACACTTTAGCATCACTGAGGGATTGGATGAACTTTAAAGAACAATCATATGGTACCAGTTTTCTCTCAGCCGACCTGGCGATACCATATGAGTGTTGATCCAGGTTGCGTCCTTCAACTAAGCCTCCAGGCTCCTTCACAAAAGCCAGTCTTGCGCATGGCCTTCTCCTGAAAGGGTCCTCCCCTGGGGTTCTTCAGTTGCTGGGCCTCTCCCTTCAGATGAGACGGCACCGGACCTTCCTTGGATCAGTAGGCTCTGAAATTCACTCGGACCTACCCCTGCAGTTGCGTCGCCTCGGGCCAGTCCCCCCCACCGAGACACAGGATGCATGGTTTCGCACCCCAGGCCAGGAGGGCCATAGGGCTGGGTCAGGAGGACCACCAGAACCAAACAGACAGGAAATAATCCCCCGCCAACATGGCGTCGGTACCTTAAATACCACCCCCCAGAATTCACAGCAAGAGAACACTCCCACTGGGCTGGTTCCGAGAGATAAGTGGCATTCAATGCATCAAGCTAGACTGCATTTCTACCCTTGCCAGCGGTGACAGCGACACCTGCGGCCAAGGAGAACCCAGTGCAACCCAGCTGGACTGGTACTGAAACCAGAAATTTAGTAAAATTATCCTGAAGCCCAACTGTGGCTTCAGGCAACTTAATTTTCAAAAACAATAGTGCCTGCTCGTCAGGAGCCAGCACTACATAGTATGCACTTTAATTCAGTGTTTCTTACTCTTTTTTGGCCAAAGTGCCCTTTGTAAAAAGTTTATATTTTTAAATAATGTAGCAACATCCACACATGTAGTACACCCAACGTTAGAAGCGATTGATCCTTCCGAAGCAAATGCACCTTTACACACTGGTACTGACCAGTATTCTATTATTTCAACTTTCCCTCAGTTTCTGTCCCTCACTCAGCTAATGTGACCCCAGTGCTGATGGAGAGGGGCAAACAAGGATGTTGTGTAGGTGTCGAACGTCCTCCTTATCAACGTATGGCTGCTAGAAGGTTGTATTGGTGCACAATAAAAACCTGTGGCTTTTGCGTAACTAAAAGGCAGGCTTGATCCACCTGCTAGCTTGTATATAATTCTTTGGGCAATTTTTTGGCATTTTGCCAGGGCACATCTGAAAAAAACCTGAAGGCCCTCCAGGGTTTCTGGGCACCCTGGTTGAAAAAGGTTTTAAATACTGTTATAAAAATATTGCACATAACTCTTGTGATATTGTACAGAACTCATTATTATTGGATTACTATAAATATACATATTTAACCAAAATGCTTTCTTCACTATATTGAGCTGTGTTTAGTTGGTGGTGGGGGTTGCTGTGGACAATGGCAAAACCAGAGAAGTGATTTGATTCTCTTGAGAAGCGAAGTTGGCAGAAGGACAAGAATCAAGAGACTGACGAAATAACTGTTGCCATGGTAGCAATATGAAAAACATCTCTTCTTCTGCAGCTTCTAGGAGAAATGTACAGTTTACTTAAAGAAAAGACCATAAGTGCTATGTACATTTTGTATTTATTCACTAGGAAAGGGAAGAGGAGTTGAAAGAATCTCTAGATCAAATCTGATTTTAACCTTTTTTTTTTTTTAGTTTTTAATATACTTCCTGGTATAGCAAAATTCTTTAAAGAGGCATGGTATATTATTTTGCATAGTTACATTGGTCCAGCTTGGAGCATGTAATTATGTATATCCCATACCTGGCTAATGCCTCTGGAAGCTGGAAATCACAAGTAGACATCACTACTCCAGCGATCTCCACTTGCTTCTGGGTCCTGTGCTGAGCAGCCGGCCTGATGCATTGTGAATACTAGATTTCTGCTGGTCAGCACAGGCGGCATCCAGAGAATGATTTGCACTTGCTGAATAAATGCAAAGCGATCTCTAAATTGGAAAAGGCAGAGAGGCTGTACGGTGACGTTATGCTCTCTACCTCGCCCATGCTAAATGCAGGCCTCTTATTTTCATAATGCATCAGGCCAGCTGCTCAACATGGACCCCAGAAGCAAGTAGAGATCACTAAAGAGACAATGTCTACTTTAGTGATTTCCAGCTTCCAGGGGCATTGACCAGGTATGATAGGAAAAGGGGAAGGCAGGAGAGCGGCAGGTGTGGACAGTTTCAGGTTCCCCTTGAGAGGCTAGTGGCTTTCAGGGGGAGCCTGGTAGCTCTCACGTGGTCTTGTGTTAAGCCCGGGAAATTCAAGTTTGAGCCGGCTCTAATAGGGCTATAAAAGGAGGCTCCGTGGTGCTGTGGTGCCCCCCTCCCCCATATTTTTTATTTTTTGTCGTGGCTGTAATTATGTGGTAGTGTCAACTTTGCAAAAAAAAAAAATATATATATATATATATATATATATATATATATATATATATATATATATATATATATATATATAAAATACATTTATGCAAAGGGGGACTTGTAGGTTGAAATAAAGTTATTCATCAATTATTTAGTTGTTTCATATGATGATAACGTTTTTGAATAAAGTTGGGAATTTATTTCATGCAGCCTGAGTCGTAGTGGCTAGGTTTGCTTAAAGCTTATATCTGCTCTGGTTTATACAAATGTATTTGTTTTAAACCAATAATAAAGCAGGTGCGGCCTTTTTATAATCCAACACTTGTCTGCTTGTTATTTATTTAATTTAACCACTTCAGCCCCGGACCAATTGGCCCCTTTTTGCGATTCGGCACTGCGTCGCTTTAACTGACAATTGCGCGGTCGTGCGACGTGGCTTCCAAACAAAATTGGCGTCCTTTTTTTCCCACAAATAGAGCTTTCTTTTGGTGGTATTTGATCGCCCCTGCGGTTTTTATTTTTTGCGCTATAAACAAAAATAGAGCGACAATTTTGAAAACAATGCAATATTTTTTGCTTTTTGCTATAATAAATATCCCCAAAAAATATATGAAAAAAATATTTTTTCCTCAGTTTAGGCCGATACGTATTCTTCTACATATTTTTGGTAAAAAAAATCGCAATTAGCGATTATTGATTGGTTTGCGCAAAAGTTAAAGCGTTTACAAAATAGGGGATAGTTTTATAGCATTTTTATTAATATTTTTTTTTTACTAGTAATGGCGGCGATCAGCGTTTTTTATTGTGACTGCGACATTATGGCGGACACATCGAACATTTTTGACACATTTTTGGGACCATTGTCATTTATACAGCAATCAATGCTATTTAAATGCATTGATTCCTGCATAAATGACAGTTGTAGTGAAAGAGTTAACCACTAGGGGGAGGGGAGGGGTTATGGGCTGTGACGTGTGTGTGTTTTTTTACATTAGGGGCGGGGCTGACATCTGACGTCATTGATTGGCTTTCCCGATGACCGGGAACAGCCGATCAATGACAGGCAGAGTAGGAAGCGCGGGGAGAGGTTTGTTTACACATACCTCTCCCCATTCTTCAGCTCTGTGACCCGATCGCGGGACACCATCAGCGATCGGGTCCGCTTGTCCTGCAGCCGGGGTCACGGAGCTCCCGACCGGGTCGCGAGTGCGCCGCTCGGGCGCGCACGTGACCCACGGGCAGGCAATGAAAGGGCCACGTACAGGTACGTGATTTTGCCTGCCCGTGCCATTCTGCCGCAGTATATCTGCGTGAGGCAGTCGGGAAGCGGTTAAGTTTAGGTTGTATTATTTCCTGCCTGCTGTCCCATAAATTATACAGAGTTACATTGGTCCAAACTGGGCCAATGTAACTATGTAAAAATATAACATGCCCATAATCCTTCTTTAAAGAATTTTGCTATACTAGCAAGTAAATTTAAAAAAACAAAAACAAAAAATAATATTGAAGAATTCCCAATAAACCAAATTACATCATACACAGGCTTAAAGCGTTTGTTACCCCAACACTTCATATGCCTGATATGTGCCTGCTGCACCATGTACTTGTAAGGGAAAGTATCCTGTTCTCTTTGTATTGCTTCCTTTATGTGAAATCACTGGTGTTCCTGCCAGTCCCTCTGCTTTCCTATTAAAAACTGACCACCCCAAGCAGGAGAACACAGTGTGGTCAGTTCTAACCTATGCTGGCAACTCCGCCTGCTCTCCTCCAATGATCAGTCTTGTCCTGACATTCACTGGAAAGCTCAGGGTGCTGCTTTTCCTCCCCCAAGATCTTATGCAGCTGAGAACAGAAGGAATGTGATCACTTGTTAAAAAAAAGAAAAAAGTTTATATATATATATATATATATATATATATATATATATATATATAACAAGAAAGTGTTGCCTTTCATTTCTATTTGAAACTGAATGGGTTGTTTTACAAGGTGATCGTTTTTCAATCACTTTCTCTGCCAAATTATTGCCAGTCAGCAGCTGTTTAAGGCTCCTTAACTCCTTAGGCCTCTGTGTATCTAGGGGGGCACATGGCAGAATTAACCTTGATAGAAGTCATTGTGATCAGACATTTGCAATGTGAATCCACAAGCTAATTTCCCGTCTGGCGATCTCTACAGGATCACTGGTGTGGCAGAATGTTCTTTTTCTGAAATGCAGTGTTCCTTCTACGCCAGATATACTTGGACACACACCTTCCAAAGAGTTCCACTTTTGTCTCATCGGTCCACAGAATGTTGTCCCAAAAGTCTTGGGGATCAAGATGTGTTGTGGAGAAATTGAGACGAGCTTTGATGTTCTTTTTGCTCAGCAGTGGTTTTCTCCTTGGAACTCTGCCATGCAGGCCATTTTTGCCCAGTCTTTTCCTGATGGTGGAGGCATGAACGCTGACCTTAACTGAGGCAAGTGAGGCCTGCAGTTCCTTGGACGTTTTTGTGGGGTCTTTTGTGACCTCTTGGATGAGTCGTCGCTGCGCTCTTGGGGTAATTTTGGGCGGCCGGCCACTCCTGGGAAGGTTCACCACTGTTCCATGTCTTCGCCATTTGTGGATGATGTTCCTGCTGATATAGGCACTGAAGTCTCCACACTCAATATAGTTAGCAACAAACAGATTTGGGTAGAAACGTAAAAATCAACAAGAAAGTAGAGATGAAAAGGTGCAACAGAAGTACAATACTTTTGTCAGATATCTCAGACTTTATGCATTTGAGATTTCATTTCTGTTATCAATCATATAGACATCTCTTTGTTTTTTTTTATACTTTCACTTTTTTTGGGGATAATTAGATAGCGCATGGTCAGAGATTTAGGCTAAGCTTTCTCAGATACATGACAATCAGTGCATAGCTAACAAATCATTTCAGAGAAATGTCCAGGATTTAATTGAGAAGCAAGACTGTAAAATCGACTCTTGTCTATTGTATAAAGTTTGTTAAAAGTATTTGTTTTCAATTGCATTCTATGTAAATAGCTTGTACCATATCACATTAAACACATTGCCATACATTTTTCTGCCTTTTCCTAAGCAAAATTTATGGGCAAGAGAAACCATATTGTTTCCAGAAGAATCTATCCCCACCAATGCTTTGCAGTACATTGAAAAAATGTTCTGCGTACTAAAATTTTGGTGTGCTGACTTATTGATATTTGGCATTAAATAAACATAAATTAAAACTCTAACAAAATGTAACACAATATGCTTAACCACTTTCTTACTTTGGGCATAGGAGATGTGCCCTAAACACTTCAACTAAAGCTGGTCATAGATGGATAGAATTTCTAACAAAAATGTTAAGGAGAAGTCTTATACATTGCAATATTGTATGAAAATTCCAATGTTATTCAAAATATTTTGTTTGCTTTTAACATTTTCTTTTGGAATGAATAGACTTTACCAAATAAAAACCATATACACTGATAGAAATGTATTCATTTGACAATTTTTTTTCATTCTGCTCCTTCAAATGTTCTCATCACCTGGTTAAAAACAAACATTGATTTGACCCACTAAGGATCAGAAAAACAAATTAACTTTCTTAGAACATTCTTTTCCAATCTATAGCCAGCTTAAAGCGGTGTTCCGACCGAAATTATACTTTTTAAATAAAAATACCCCTATAATACACAAGCTTAATGTATTCTAGTAAAGTTAGTCTGTAAACTAAGGTCTGTTTTGTTAGTTTTTATCAGTAGTTTGTTATTTTATAAACTTGCAGCAGACCATCTTAAGTGTGGGCATCTGAAGCCAGACTGTATTTCTTCCTGGATCTCATCCTTGCAGATCTCGTACATGCTCAGTGCAGCATAAGCAGTGTAATAGGTTTCAGGTCAGGTTTCCATAGCAACGGCAGTTTGAGAGGAAGTTGCTGCCCCTTCCCAGGAGGCATTGCCAACAGGAAATCATGCGATGGGCCAGCAAATCCCTGGCTGCAGATGCTTCTGTGTAACATGACACTTGCAAATAATAAAAAAAAAATTGAGATATACGTAACAGAACAGAGATATCAGAACACAATCTCCCCGAATATCAGTCCATGCGGTTATAAGACTTAAATATCAATGAGCCCATAAAAATGAGCAAGTCCAAGAACAGGGCCAGAAGAAAGCACAACAGTAGGCAGCTCCACCAAAGAGACAGGAATCAATCTCTGCGATGCAACAAAAGGACACAAGTTCACCTTTTGGGGCAGAATTTCACGTTTCATAGTTAATGGAAGCATTTTTCAATGCCATTTCTGGCCCAGTGATCACAGTGTACTTTTCTCTCACTTACCTTATCCACAGCAGGTTTAAAATCTTGTCATTTTATTTGAATTTTTTAAATGATTTTTAGATTCCATCACTTCCTGTAGGTAATCTTCCAGAAGCCTTCACTTCCTTGTTGCATCACAGAAGAGGGTTTGATAAGGTGTGTTTACCACTCTGGACCACACCTCCCTCTTTACAATACCACATTCCACCCACTTTCTATACAATCTAATTGTACAGTCTCCTTTAGAGCCCCCATCAGCTATGTAGTACAATGCAGAAAGAGAGAGAGAGATGAGGGTTCTCTGGTGGAGGTGGATGGCTGGTCCTGGGTGGTGGTGAAGAGATGGCACTTCGGGCAGCGCTTGGTAGAGGAGAAGCAACTCTGGAAGATTATGGGAGAAAGAAAGGCACCTCTAAGTGCAGCATTAAAAGATTTACTATAGAGCACAAGGGGTCAAATACACAGTATAGTAGAAACAATAAGGCATGACATGTGGAGTCCTCATGTGAGTTCCTAGTCCTTCCTCTGTCTTACAAGTGGAGAGTAGAGAGAGATATCGAGCAGTTGTCAGAATTCTCCAAAGACGTGCAGGAGCGAGGAGACAGTGAGGTGTCCCAGGTTCCGGATTCACGCTGGAACACAGGAGGCCGATGGTATCAGTAAAGAGCAGTGGGCGGTAACGCGTTTCAGAGCGTGCAGGACTCCTTCATCAGACCTACGCCCATATTTGCCGAATGGGCTTATGAGAGGTGAGGGGGAGGAGTAAAGGGAGGAGTAAGGGCTTAGTTGATGGATGACTGATGGCAATTGGGGTTGTATTGCTGGAGACATGATGCGAGTGCAGCTTAAGAGGCGATACATGCACAGATCTTGTCATGCTCGATACTGGTATAAAATTTAATTGGAATTTTTTTTTGAAAAAGAATGGTGGTAATAGAAGGATGGTAATCAGAGTTAGATCATATACGATATAGTGATCTGGGATGAGGGATTTCAATATTGGTGGACAAATTTCTTAAAGCGCCAGATTATGCTCCTCGATTGGGGATGTTAGTAGTGGGTTATTTATTAGTGTGTAATGATGGTGTTCCTGGTGGTATGTTTTATGTTATGCCACTGTTAGCTGTGTGGCTTATGCATAGTCCGTCTGGGGCATACTCACTTTTTTTCCAATTCAATTTTATACAAGTATCGAGCACGACAAGATCTGTGCATATATTGCCTCTTAAGCGACACTCGCATCATGTCTCCAGCAATACAACCCCAATTGCCATCAGTCATCCATCAACCAAGCCCTTACTCCTCCCCTTACTCCCCCACCTCTCATACATCCACTCAGCAAATAGGGGCGTAAGACTGACGCATGCTCCGAAACACGTTACCGCCCTCCACTGACATTGTGAATCTGGAACCCAGGCCGCCTCACTGTCTCCTTGCTCCTGTAGGTCTTTGGAGAATTCTGACAGCTGTTGGACGGCTCTCTCCACTCTCCACTTGTAAGACAGAGGAAGGACTAAGAACTTACATGAGGACTCCACATTACATGCCTTCTTGTTTCTACGATCCTTTACGTGTTTTTAACCCATTGTGCTCTATATTAAATCTTTTAATACTGCACTTATGGGTGCCTTTCTTTCTTCCATATGTAGTACAATGGCCTGTCTGATACAATTGAATGGATTGATCAGGTGGGTCCTCCTATTCTATAGTTCTGGTAAATCTTAAGGAAATTGTACAGAGATTCTACAATCAGATTGCATAGTGTATGGCCTTTTTTATACTTTATAAGTGCAAAGGAGGGAATGCTGTCAGTTGTCAGGCCTCATTCACATCTCCACGCATTGAGAACTCACATTCCTGAATGCGTTATTTTTTGGTTTTGGAACGTTTTCACTTGTCACACATAGAGCAGCACAGGTCCTCTGTGTGGTTTGCCATGCATTTGGAAACACACAGATGTGAATGCAGCCTCATTGTTCTTGTGTAAATGCACTAATTTCACTTTCAGGCCCCACTCACAGCTAGAAGAGTGGGGGACGCATGTTTTTTGGCTCATTTTTCCAGTGACACACATAGGGTTAGCCAGTTGATTTCAATGGGCTGCACTTCATGTTGCAAAGTAGCTCATGGGACATTTTGGCATGATGGAAGTTGCACATTTTTTCCTGCATGTTTCGCCAGCTTTGTCATCTGTTTTTTCATATGGCAAAATGCGTGTTTGCTTCTATGTTTGGTGTGCCATTAACAATTAATCACACTGAAAGTGCAACTAGGTAACTTTAGGTGTATAAATGTGGCCATACACTACTATACGATCTGATTTTACAAACTCTGTACAATCTCCTATAGATTTACCAAAACTATATAATAGGAGGACACACCATCTATCCAATCACTCTGTGTCCAATCAGGCAGTACATCAGTGGTGTCCCATGGGCTGCATGCCATCCCAGGGAGTTTAGCATATGGTCTGAGCCTGTCTGGAGGGACACTGGGGAAGCCAGGCAAATACACACGTGGAGAGATGCCGGGGATGCTGTGCAAACATAGTTGATGGGTGAAGGATGTGTGCTGAGGTCAGCTGGTAAACTCCTTCCTGTGTCTTACTGGTTTCTCTGTCCCAAATCTACATACCAGCAAGTGATGAAGCTTTCTGAGAAATAGAGCAAGGGCTAAGGTAAGTCGTTGTTCTCAAACTCAAGGAAAGCTTTTATTTTTCTGCAAACTAGGTACATTTATATGGGTACAAAGGGAAGCTGGATTTTAGAAAAAAAAGGTGAACTTAGCCTGTAATACAGCAACCAAATGTAAACTCACATAAATCCACAGAAATGCACTTGTCAGTATTATGAGAGCTGTTACGCAGATCATTCACCCAGGAGAGGTACATCAGCAGCAACAGCCGGCCCCTTGTGTCCTTTTGTGACAATTGCAAATAGTGTCTGCAAGTATCATTGAGAAATATGATATAACAATGTATTGTTACTCTGTATCTACTAAATTTTTCCATTTTTATTTGCACATGACATTAGTTAAAGCAACTTTACAAGTAGAATAAATAACTATAATATAGCCCTTTTGTTAACTTTAATCAGTCATAGTTAAAAATAAACCATCAGTAAGCACATTCAGCGGAGGATTTAATCACTGGGTATGCAGCCTATTTACTTCTATTTACTTCTAACCTTTGCCTGTTTAAACTGGCGCCATGGCTGCTGCCCCAGGTTTCCTATTTCAGGGTAGCTTATTTCTTCTATTGCATCCTATGGAGCCTTTACATGCAGAAACTAGAGTTGTGTCTTCTTACACTGATTGTTTGCATCAGAAGAAACACACAGTCCTGTAGTCTAGAATGCCAAGGCATTTTTTGTCACCTAAAAAAAAACTTTGTATTACTTTGTTAACGTTTAGTATTTAGTGAATAAACGCGCCCATAGTGGAAATGTAAAAATTGCTCTAGTCCACGAGGAGTATACAGGTTCGAGAGCTAAAATGGTTAAAGTGCAATTTAATGCACTTGAATATAGATTGTGACAGCCAAAGTATTTCTTAAAGCGGAAGTAAACCCATCCATAAAACAGTTTCATTTCCGGCACGTGCCGGAAATGTAACACTACCATTGGTTGTGCTCTCAACCAAATTGTCAAGCCATCCAATGGCTGGTGTCTAAACTGATCACAGGTGCAGCATTATGGCATTTATAGATTAAACAGAGGCAATGATGGTAGCTTCCTTGGCTGAAAACGATAGGGGGTTTACTTATACTTTAACCCTTGTTTTCTTAAAAACAAAAATAAACATATCTATACTTACCTGCTCTGTGCGATTGTTTTGCACAGAACATCCCCAATCCTCTTTTTCTGGGGTCCCCCACCAGCACTCTAGGCCCCTCCTCTTCATTGGGTGCCCCCCAGGGAAAGCGTCTTTCCCTGGGGGGCACCCAATGAAGAGGAGGGGCCCATGTGTGCTTGTTCCTGAGTCCCATTGCTGCGCCCATTGACAGAGACAGCAGGACTCAGCCCCACCTCCCGTGTCACCTGATTTGATTGACAGCAGTGGGAGCCAATCGCTCCCGCTGCTATCAATCTATCCAATGAGGGGAGAGACAACAGTGGGAGCCATTGCGCTCATGCACATCGCTGGATTGGATGGGCACAGGTAAGGGAAAAAGGGGGGTCTGGGCGGCAGCTGCAGCACAGAAGATTTTTCACCCTAATGCATTAGGGTGAAGAACCTTAAAGGGTATGTTCACCTTTACAGAAAAATCTGTAAGGTGCACTTACACAAGGACCCCCTTCTCACCCCCCCCCCCAGTCCCGCTGACCTGCATGGCAGCGATCTGCTGTTATGAGCCCCGGTATAGCGGCCTCAAGGCTCCGGGCTTAGAAATCCCCAGAGCGTGATCTCCTAAACGTGCCCCATCAGGAGGGAAATTTATGAGCATTCTAATTAGTCAGTGGGGAAAAAGGAGAGAGAAAGCGAGTAAAGCAGAGGGGATTTCTAAGCACTGGAGCTGTGAGGTGGCTATACTGGGGCACATAACGGCAGATCGCCACCATGCAGGTCAGCGGGACTAAAGGGGGGGGGGCGCGGAGGAGGTCCTGTGTAAGTTTACCTTACAGATTTTTCTGTGAAGGTGAACTTACACTTTAAAGCTTTAGAAACACTTTATGCTAGTCCTTGTAGAATACAGCCACCTGCAAGGTTTATGTGATGACATCTGCAGCCCTTGTCCATCTGTCAGCAAAGACTACTGTCTTCATCCATTCACTCAGAAAAGGTACAGTATCATCATGACTACAGTCTGTAGATTCACACTGCTGCTGCCTATTCAAAGAGTGCTTTGTAAACACTTTATTGAAGTACTGTCTGCAGTAATTGATAGAGACAATACAAGGATTTATTTATGGGTGCATTATAAATACATATCAATTAATATTTACTGGCATTTAAAAGTTATATCAACAAGCAACATACAAAAAAAAAACATTTTTATACATATAAAGTGGAGAAGGGTGAGAACTGCTGCCAATGTGCCCTCCTGCCCTAGTAACAGATGACATACACATTTTTGTCCCGGTGTCACAAGGACAAGAACTAAGGGAAAATCTCTCCACAGAATCACAGACAGAAAGAAAAAATCTAAGATGAGTGGTAAATCTTCCCTCCTGTATCTAAAGACAAAAAATGGCTGAAGCTAGGCTTTAACTACTTAAAGACCAGGCCTCTTTTTCAGACTCTGTGTTCACAAGGTAAAAAAAAAAATTTTTGCTAGAAAATTACTTAGAACCCCAAAACATTATACATTTTTTTCTAACACCCTAGAGAATAAAATAGCGGTCATTGCAATACTTTTTGTCACACCGTATTTGTGCAGCGGTCTTACAAGCGCACTTTTTTTGGAAACAATTCACTTTTTTGAATAAAAAAATAAGACAACAGTAAAGTTAGCCCAATTTTTTTTATATTGTGAAAGATAATGTTACTCCGAGTAAATTGATACCTAACATGTCACCCTTCAAAATTGCGCCCGCTCGTGGAATGGCGTCAAACTTTTACCCTTAAAATCTCCATAGGCGACGTTTAAAAAATTCTACAGGTTGCATGTTTCAAGTTACAGAGGAGGTCTAGGGCTAGAATTATTGCTCTCGTTCTAACGATTGCGGCAATACCTCACACTGTTTTCATATGTGGGCTCTACTTACGTATGCATTCGATTCTGCCCGCGAGCTCGTCGGGACGGGGAGCTTTAAAAAAAAAAAAATTCTTATTTATTTTACTTGATCACTGTTTTAAAAAAATAAATAAATTTGGGTCACTTTTATTCCTATTACAAGGAATGTAAACATCCCTTGTAATAGAAAAAAGCATGACAGGTCCTCTTAAATATGAGATCTGGGGTCAAAAAGTCCTCAGATCTCATATTTGGACTTCAATGAAAAAAAAAAAAAAATGTCATTTAAAAAAATGACATTTGAAAATTCCTCTTTAAGAGGTATGGGCGGAAGTGACGTTTTTGACGTCGCTTCCGCCCTCCTATGGTATAGAGATGAGTGGCGGCCATCTTAGCGTCACTCATCTCTAGACACAGGAGGAGAAAGGACCCGATCGCCTCCGCCGCTGCCGACGGTTCCGGTAAGCGGCGGAAGGCGCGGGAGAGCGGCGGGAGGGGGGGGGGCACCTCTCCCGCCGTCGATAACGGTGATCTCGCGGCGAATCCGCCGCGATGACCACCATTATCGGACAGCCGACCGGCGCCTGAAGAGATGGATACCTCGGTTGTGGCAGCAGCTGCTGCCATTACCGAGATATCCCTCTTCAAAAAATGGACGTACATCGTCGTGCGCCGGTCGGAAAGTGGTTAAAGTGCCGACGTATATGTACAGGAGCCGGTCAGCAATATATGAGTAAGTTGAATAATTAAAGATCTTTTATGAGTGAAGTGACTTTATAAAAGTATTTATATGCAAGTACAGTGGAACCTTGGATTACGAGCATAATCCGTTCCAGGAGAATGCTTGTAATCCAAATCACTTGCATATCAAAGCGAGTTTCCCCATAGAAGTCATGGAAACGAACATAATTTGTTCTGCACTGACCTCTATTACATGCAATACTGCATGTGGCCAGAGGTGGGGGGCACCGGTGAGCCTCAGAAATACTCGGGAACAGCTCGAAAAGTCTCGGAAAGACACGGGAACGGAGTATTTCTGAGTGTTTACGAGTATTTCCGAGTCATTCCAAGTATTTCCGAACGGCTCCGAACTGTTCTGAGTGTCCCTGGCGCCCCCGCACCTCTGGCCAAATGCGGTACTGCACCACCCATTAGCTTGAATTCTGCTCGTTTTGCGAGACAACACTCGCAAAGCGAGTCAGAATTAAAAAAAAAAAGAAGTTGCTCGTCTTTCAAAGCGCTCGTTAACCGCGTTACTCGTAACCAAGGTTCCACTGTATATGCAAGTGTTTATGCTTAAAATGTACCAAGAATATTATGCCTGTATGCGTTTACCCATCTGTACACATGTATACGCAAAGTTTTTGCCAAACATACAAACCTTTTTACTCAGGATCTTTCAGCCTGACTCTGCCAGCAAGAGCCCACATATCAACATCAGTAAATTTTTACATCCATGTGCAAGAAACCTTGGACCCCTTTCACACTGGGGCACTTTGCAGGCGCTACAGAGCTAAAAATAGTGTCTGCAAAGTGCTCTGAAAAAGCCGCTGCTGTGTCTCCAATGTGAAAGTCCAGAGGGCTTTCACACTGTAGCGGTGCGCTGGCAGGACGCTAAAAAAAGTAAAATCAATGGGGCAGCGCGGCTATACCATATATCGTTTTGTGGTGGTTTTAACCCTTTCTCGGCCACTATGTGGGGGTAAAGGCACCCCGCTAGCGGCCGAATAGCACAGCGAAATTGGCGGTAAGTCGCTGCTTAAAGTAGCAGCGTTTTACCGACGACACACCCACCGCCCCAGTGTGAAAGGGGCCTTAGTGCATTGGAAACGAGTACTCAAACCAGTCACAACTATGCTTTTATGCCCTTAAGAAGTTGTATTTGTTGGGGACCTGATTGGAAGCTGTTTCCCAAGTTATAGTCATGTGCACCTGGCACCAGAATTCAGAGATGGAGGTTATGAGATGGTGACAGGCCTATGTGGGCTATCAAATCTATAAGTAAACATCCACGTTTCATGTTTTCTAAAAGAGACCAAAACACAAAAGGAGAAAATAAGGACATGGGGACCACCTTAAGGCACTCTGTCAAGAATATAATATAGCTCAAAAAATATTTCAGGCAGGTAGTGCCGTGGTTAGAATTTGAAGCAATGACCCTAGTGCTGCCAGAATGAAGTACTAACCTCTGTGCTGCCCATTATGAAATACCTTTCCATTTGAACTATGTATGACTTTGTGAATGAAATGACAATTAGTGTTGGAGACCAAATATGATATAGATATTTTGTATGATTCGCTTAGGAGAGCTAATGCTTTTTTTTTTTAAGTCCCCTGGATATTATTATATTCCCTCTTCATTGTTCTTATTATTTCTACTTAAAAAGAAATGTCCAGAGGTGTACAGAAGAGGGAAATAAAGTAAGGAAAAAGTTCTAACAATTTGTAGATTTTGAGGTTAACCTTGCTTATTCAACCTCCTAACCCCATGTGTCATTATGGTAGATACAACTTTGAATAGGTGCCTGGGGCTTTCTTGTGATAATGGCAGTGCATCACCAAGGACACATTCACAATTTGGTTGACAAACCTGTGATTTTATGCATTTATAAGACTTTTAATAGACAGATAAATGCATATAAAGGTTTTAAATAGTACAATTCATACTGTGTTTATCTGTGTTTAGGTGTGTTCTGTTTAGCTGCATTTACAGAAAATAGAATTCTGCCCATCCAAGGTCAGATTAGATGCTCTGAATACATCAAAATGCATAATAAATGTGTGTAACCACATGTGAAGGCAAAATACATTTATATGCTGGAGAGCTTGACCTAGGAAGCATAGAGTTTGTTTATACTTCCCAGGTAATTTCTGCTGTATTTATGGCCTTATGCACACTGGGTGTTTAGCACGTGTGTCAAATTACAGCATTTTTGTGAGACATTGTTGCAGTGTCCAGTCCTGCTTCATACGCTGTGGTTACACACATTCCGGGCTGTATGCAGCCTTATGGGGAACAGGCTAGTGTGAATGTAGCATAAGATAGACAGTAACTTCCACTATTATCTATTAATGTTTACACCCTACCTTTATGAAATTTCCAGTGCACATCTTAGTAAACTTCTACTTGCCTTTAACTTCCGTCTCCTAAAATTTCACTTTTTTTCAGGGTTTCCATTTGGTGTACAACCATACTATGATTACAAGTTGTTTAATCAGATAGAATACTACCTTTAATAATGCTGAAAGACTTAATTGTGTGGGTCGTGCTATCACAAATGAGGTTAATTAGATTCTTCAGAAATAAAGATTGTCTCTTTTAATGAAGGATCCTTTTTCATAGTATGAAGAAACAATCCCTGCAACACCTTTTTCTCCCAGGATCCTGCTTACATTTTCCATTCCAGCTGGCAAAGGCATCTTTAGTAACCAGTATATATTTTCTGAAACCAAAGATTAGATAATATAGAATTAAAAGATAGTATTATTTCTGTCTTGCAATTTTGCTTCAAATGTTCATTGAAGTTATGTTACAGTATGTAAACTGACAAATAGTCAGTTTTTATCTGTTTTTGCATTGGTACTGGATGTAAAAAAAA